>VDFB02000017.1:361328960-361453836 GCA_007258455.2 Sequoia sempervirens
GAGAGAGAGAGAGCGAGAAAGAGAGAAAGACCTGAGACTTGGAGAGAGAGAGAATGAGAGAGAGAGACCTAAGAGGGAGATACCTAAGAGAGGGAGAGGGAGATACTTGAGAGGGAGAGAGAGGGAGACAAGAACCTGAGAGAGAGAAAGGTATTAATATATAATATAATTTATATACTACATAATATATTAATTTAATATATACCTTAATAATAATATTAATATATAATATATATTATAAAAATATATAATAAATTAATTTATTATAAAAATATATAATAAATATCTATATCATAATACATAATATATAATATAAAATATATCATAATCTAATATATTAATAATATTATGCTAATTATGGGGATCACCTTGTGGTGTAGTGGTGATGTGGTTGCACTATTATTGGTGCAACCAAGGTTCAAATCCCCACCTGGCCCAAACCGTTGTATACCGATTTGAGCCCACCTTGATGGACGTGTTGGAGGCTACGTACATAGGTAGTTGGTACATGTAACCTATAGTGGAGGATGGAGGGAGGTGCTTAGGAGGAGTGGGTGCTCCCCAAGAGGTAGCTGATTATGCTAGACCCTTGCTGGGTTGGAGTGCTCGTGAACTTGTGCCAAACCAGCAGTGGAGTGTGCTACTTGAGGATCTAGTTCCTTGGCATGTGCTACTCATAGAATTTGTATCAGACCTGCTTAGGTCTTTCATGCCTGGTGTTTTTGTATCAATCCCACACAAGTATTTCTCTCCTCCGAGCTTAGTCCTTGTTGGGCTTCCATGCTCACGGGTCTGACCTATCAGGATTCAGGGATGAGGTCCCCTAGTTTTGTGGCCTCAGTGGTTCATAGCTCTAGTTCAAAAAGCATTCACTAATCAAAAACAATATTATGCTAATAATAATTCTTAAAAAAAAAGTAAATGGATATTTGTTTCATTTGCTATAGGTTAAAAAGGTAGAAGTACGAGTAGCAGTAGGTATATTGTGCAAAACATAATAGATATATGTTCGAAATAGATATCCATTTGTAACAAATATTTTTTTACTGAGTTATATAAAAAATAAAAATGGGACCTTTTTGAGCATTCCAACTATCCCCACATTCCTTTTGTCACTGAAATCTCATGCTTTCTATCTGTATTAGAAAAATTCAGCTTTTGGGAGATTCTTTTACACTTATTAACAATTACAATCATTTGTGTGTATTTTATTGTTTGTGCAATGGGGAGTAGTAGTCGTTGTAAGAGAAAAGGAAAGAGGAAACCAACAGTAGAACAAATTGAAGCATATAGAGAAAAAGATAGAGAAAGTCACAGGAAAAGAAGACAAGGTACATGGAAAATACTCAAGTTGAAGCTTCTTTTGCACCATTAAATGTTAATTCAAGCGAAGATGAAATAGAATTTGAAAATATTGAACATCATATTGAAATTGAAAATAAAAATAGTGAAATTGAAAATGAAAATGACATTATGTAACACCTAATTACATGAGAACCCCTAAATGGTTGCTTGAAATAGATGAGAACATAATAGATAAACTTCAAGGAAAAAGGTCACCATGAATGGTTCACTTGTGGGCTACCAATATGTTCAATGAATACTTTTCCAATAAGAGATTAATCTAACAATGTCAATTTTTTGTGCAATTTCTAAAGTCTTACAAAATGAGACCATTATTAAGAAAATTGAAGATTCGTGTCACCAAAAAATTGAAAAAAAATAGTATTATTGTAAGAAATATTTTTAATGCTCTAACTTCTATTGGAAAGACTAGTAAGGAAAATGATAAAAGGGTTGCTTGTAGATTGATCACAACCTCATTAGTAAGCCATCATTTGAGAAAGGCTCGTTTAATGAGACAAACTAGTATTGATTTAAATCTAAATCGTAAAAAATTGAATAGAGCACTCTCAAGAAGAGGAAGACTCAATAGTCCTCTTCAAAATGATACGTGGGATCTTAGTGGGAGGATTCCACGTGTTGATAAGAAGCTAATTGATAATGTAAAGATGAAAATTGAACAATTTTGGAACTCTCACTATAGAGTATCACCGAATGTAAATGATGTTTTAAAGTTATGGTAATCAAGATTGCACACCACATCTTAAACATTTCTTGGAATGTAGCCATATAATTTTGCACAATCAATTTTGTCAAGAACATCCAAATTTGCAAATCTCACAAAGGGATTTTGAGTCTCGCAAGCCATTTTATTGTGTACTATTAATGTTCTTAATACATGTTGTAAATACCATGTTTATTTTTCAATGTATCATGAATTATTATGCCATATTCATTCTACTATGCATATTGATGAAATGTTGCAGGAGTGTCATGCAATGCAACTTCCAAAGTCATCTGGGGACTTGTTAGAATTTTTTTATGCATTAGAGGTGATGGTTTCTTATTTTATAGAAATGATTGTTTAAATGAAACGTGTTTGCAATGTGGTGGTTTATCGAAGTTTGTAACATGCTTTCATGAGGGAAAAAAACATGATTTTGGTACCAAGATTGTTGAGAAAAAAAGGTTTGAGACAGTCAAATATAAATTGAGGAGTGGAAGTGAATGTTCTAGATGCGAGTTGGTTACAAGAGAGGTAAGTATTGCTGATTTTATTTCTAATTTTAAGAATTTTTTTTTTTTATAAGTATGCAAGGCATAGCCACATGTTGCAATGGTTGGATCGACAATTCAAGATGTGTAAGGACTCTTTCCCGATTGGAACTATTGTATATGTAGTTGATTTTGTTGAAAATTGCACATTGCAACCAAAAAATGAAGTACAATCACAATATTATAATTCTATTCAAATTTTTATTTTTTTCCACATAACATACAAACATGCCCCTGATAGTACAAAAGAGGATAAGAATATAATCAGGGAGTACCATTTTTACATGAGTGATGATAGATCTCATTCATCTAAGTTTGTACAACATTGTTTTGAATTTTTTTTTGAATTCTTGCAGGAAAAAGGTATTGTAATGGGTCAACATCTCATTTGGTTAGATAACTGCATAGGGAAATTCAAGAATGCTCACATGTTTTATTGGTTGAGCATGATGCATATAGAGAGGGGTGTACCACATATTTGGAGTTTTTTTGAAGGTGGACATGGAAAAGGTGAGCATGATGGTGTAGGTACATGTGTGAAGAGAGTTATGGTTAAGGAACAAATGAAGATCAGAGGTGGTGAAAAATTTAGTGATGCATGTTCTATTGTTGATTGGTATATGTATGCATTATCATGAGGAGGGACACTTGATTCACAAGTGTGCAGGTTATTTTGGTTGGTTGAGGAGGGCATAGTGGGAGACAAATTGGAATGTCAAATAATTGGATATTCTTCAAAGATGCAATCATTATGAAGCCCAGATGCGGGTGCATGGACCATATGGACACGAGAGTTGGATTTTATTTTGTCAAAATTTTGTTCAATGTGATTGGGATCAATGCAAGTCAAGTGAGGGGGTAGATACATGGATTCCACAACACCTAACCCCTTTATCTGTAGCAAAACCTCTATAGAAGATGAAATGGAAAGTTCACTTGACTACGACCATCTTTCAGATCTTGTATAGCCAGGGTGTGTCTATGCAGTTGTAGCACCACAGGGGAATGAAGAGGGATCAAAATATTGGTTGGCATGATGTGTACAGGGAAAGAAAAGGCTAACACAACCAATGATAAATGATGATGGGTTCATGTATCCTACAAGTTTAATTGTTGTTTCTGGAACTTTGTTGCATTACCATTTCATCATCATTTAGGTTGTTTAAAATAATATATATTTTTATTCTAAGCATCTTTTCTAGTTTTCATTACCATTTCATCATCATTTAGGTTGTTTAGAATAATATAGATTTGTTATTGTAAGCATCTTTTCTAGTTTGTATTACCATTTCATCATCATTTAGGTTGTTTAGAATAATATAGATTTGTTATTCTAAGTATATTTAGTTGTTGATAAAAAAAACATGATCATATAGGTTCAGTTGTTGTTTTCAAACTTGGTTGTGAACATATATGATTAGAAAGAATGACATACTTGCATTTGAATACTATGAGAAACAAAAACCATTATCATGTATTCACACCTTGTTATAGCAACAAATGTTAAGTTATTGAGACATCATGCTAGACCAAAAATAAAGGAACTATGGACAATTAGCAGTGCTAATCACGAAGCATTGCTTGATACTCTGAAGGTAAGAGATGACCCTTTAGGAACACTTGAGTAGCAAATAATTTGTTGTATGTGATAGGTATGGTATTTTTCATCTTATTTGCATATTTTTTATCTACTAATGTTCATTATTTAGGTTGTTTAAAATAATATAGACAATAAAATATTCTTCTTATCTTTTCATTTCTTTTCTAAGTGGTTAATTTTAGTCTTCACTTTTTTTCTTCAATTTTAACACTTAGGGCATCAACATTCATTTGTTTGGTAGAGTTTTCATCACTTAGGACAACAACTTCATTTGTTCAACCTTTACACCTTTACATTGCATCCATCTGACCCTTTTTTCACCAATTGAAAACTTGACACCATAGGCAAACGCCTTAGAGATATCAAAAATTGAGAGAGGTTATTGTAGAGGGGCCCTACATGATCCCATAGTCTTAGATGGATTGTTTCTAGGTGACAGGGTTTCTGAGTAATAGCTTATCAAATATTGTTGTCTTTTAACACTTTAGACTCTAAGGGATATTACTCGTCCAATGTAGCTCAGACTGTTTCAATGTGTTTGGGTGAGAAGTAGGACCATGCCTAGCATAAAACCATCAATATGGACGTGTTGGAATTGTTAGTTTGGTTGCATGAGGAGCACAATGAAGTTACACCTCTTTGTACCTTTACACTGCATCTATCTAACCCTTTTTCCATCAACTAAAAACTTGACACTATTAGAAAATGCTTTAGATATATCAAAAACTGAGAGAGGTTATCATTTAGGGTCCCAATAGGATTTTGTAGCCTTAGACATATATTTTGTAAGCATTACAGTTTTTTGAGTTCAAAGATTGTAGCCATTTTGTACTTTAGACTCTTAAGGGATCGAGCTAGTTGAACATAGCTCAAAGTGATTCAATGTGTTTGGATGTGAAAGAGGACCATGAATAGCATAAACGTACCCTTCTAGATATGTTGGAACAGTCATTTTGGTTGTATAGGTTGTAGAATGAAAGTTGCACCACTTTGCAACTTTACATTGTTTGCATTTGACAACTTTTTCCTCAATTGGAAACTCGCCACCATGGGAAAATGCCTCTGAGATAGAAAAAAATGAGATAGATTATTGGAGAGGGTCCCAATGTGATCTTATAGCCTTAGATGAAGAGTTTGTAAGTGTCACAATTTCCAAGTAATATCCCATCAATGATTGCAACCATTTTGCACTTTGGACTCTAAAAGAATCAAGTCGGTTGAACATAGCTCCGAGTGATTTTGCATGTTTGGGTGTGAAAGAGGACCATTCCTAGCATAAACATAACAATCCAGATGTGTTAGAACAGTTGGTTTGGTCATACGAATTGCGGAACGAAAGTTGCACCACTTTGCAATTTTACACTACTTGCATTTAACAACTTTCTTCTCAACTGAAAACACATCACCATGGGAAAATGCCTCCGATATAGAAAAAATAAAGAGATTTTATTGTAGAGGGTATCAATGCAATCCCATAGACTTAGACAAAGAGTTTGTATTTATGAGTAATAGTTTGTTAAAGATTGCAACCATTTTTCACTTTTGACTCTTAAGGGATCAAGCCGGTTGAACGTAGCTCAGAGTGATTTAACATGTTCGGGTATTAAAAATGACTATGCCTAATGTAAATGTAGCCATTCAAACATGTTGGAACAATCGGTTTGGTCGTACGAGTTGTAGAACGAAAGTTGCACCACTTTGCAACTTTACATTGCTTGCATTTGACAACTTTTTCGTCAACTGAAAACTCGTCACCACAAAAAAAATGCCTCCAAGATAGCAAAAAATGAGAGAGGTTATTATAGAGGATCCCAATGCAATCATGTAGCCTTAGAAAAGTATTTTGTAAGCATCACAATTTCTGAGTAATAGCCCGTCAAATGTTGCAGCCATTTTGCACTTTTGGACTCTTGAGGGATCGAGTCGGTTGAACGTAGCTCGTAGTGATTTAGCATGTTTGGGTGTGAAAAATGACCATTCCTAGTGTAAATGTACCCATTCAGACATGTTGGAATAGTTGGTTTGGTCGTACGAGTTGCAGAACAAAAGTTGCACCACTCTACAACTTTACATTGCTTGCATTTGACAACTTTTTCGTCAATTGAAAAATCGTCACCACGAAAAAATGCCTCCGAGATAGAAAAAACTGAGAGATCATTATAGAGGTTCCCAACACAATCCTATAGCCTTAGAAAAATATTTTGTAAGAATTATGATTTCTAAGTAATAGCCCGTCAAATATTGCAACAATTTTGCACTTTGGACTCTTAAGGGATCGAGCCAATTGAACGTAGCTCACAGTGATTTAATGTATTTAGGTGTGAAATATGACCATGCCTAGCATAAATGTACCCATTTAGATGTGTTGGAACAATCAATTTGGTAGTACGAGTTGCAAAATGAAAGTTACACCACTTTGCAACTTTACACTACTTGTATTTGACATGTTTTGTCAACTAAAAAGTCATCACCATGGGAAAATGCCTTAGAGATATCAAAAATTGAGAGAGGTTATTGTAGAGGGGCTCTATATGATCTCATAGCCTTAGATGGATTATTTCTAGGTGACACAATTTTTGAGTAACAACTCATCAAAGATTGTTGCCTTTTTGCACTTTGGACTCTTAAGGGATATCACCAAACCAATGTAGCTCGTACTGTTTCGACATGTGTGGGTTCGAAATAGGACCATGCCTAGCCTAAACATACCCATCCAGATGTGTTGGAACTATTTTTAGAGAAAACTAACCTCCTTTTCATTGAAGATAAAATCTTTTTCTTATCGTTTCATTCTTTTTCTACGCAGTTAATTTTAGTCTTCAGTTGTTTTGCTTCAATTTAAACACTTAGGATAACAACATCCATTTTTTTGATATATTTTTGAAGCTTAGGAAAAAAAATTCATTTGTTCAACCTTTGCACCTTTACATTGCATCCATCTAACTCTTTTTTCATCAATTGAAAGCTCGACACCGCGGGCAAACACCTTAGAGATATCAAAAACCAAGAGAGGTTATTGTAGAGGGGCCCTATATGATCTTGTAGCCTTAGATGGATTGTTTTTAGGTGACACATTTTTTGAGTAATAGCTCATCAAATATTTTTTCCTTTTAGCACTTTGGACTCTTAAGGGATATCGATGATCCAATGTAGCTCAAACTGTTTCAGTGTGTTTGGGTGTGAAACAAGACCATGCCTAGCATAAACCCACCAATCTGGATGTGTTGGAACTGTTAGTTTGGTCACATGAGGATTAGAATGAAAGTTACATCCCTTTACACCTTTACATTGCATCCATCTGACCCTTTTTCCATCAACTAAAAACTCGTCACCACTAGCAAACGCCTTAGAGATATCAAAAAATGAGAGAGGTTATCATTTAGGGACCCAACATGATCTCGTAGCCTCAAATAGAGAGTTTGTAAGTGTCATAATTTTTGAGTAATATATCGTCAAATATTACAACAATTTTTCACTTTGGACTCTTAAGGGATTGAGTCGATTGAACGTAGCTCAGAGTGATTCAGTGTGTTTGGGTGAAAAAGAGGACCATTCCTATCATAAATGTACCCATCCAAATGTGTTGGGATAGTTATTTTGGTCATACATGTTGCAAAACAAAAACTGTGCCACTTTGAAACTTTACACAGCTTGCATTTGATAACTTTTTCATCAACTAAAAGCTTTTCACCACGGAAAAATGCCCGCAAGATAAAAAACAAAGAGAGGTTATTATAGAGGGTCACAATGCAATTATTTAGGCTCAAACAAAGAGTTTGTAAGCATCATAGTTTCTGAGTAATAGCCCATCAAAGATTGCATCCATTTTGCACTTTGGACTCTTAAGGGATCAAATCAGTCGAACGTAGCTTAGAGTGATTCAGCATGTTTGGGTGTGAAAGAGGGCCATGCCTAGTATAAAAATATCCATCCAGACATGTTGGAACAGTCGGTTTGGTTGTATGAGTTGCAGAACGAATGTTGCACCACTTTGCAACTTTAGACTACTTGTATTTGACAACTTTTTTCTCAACTGAAAACTCATCACCACGAGAAAATGCCTCTGAGATAGAAAAAAATAAGAAAATTTATTATAGAGGGTCTCAACATGATCTTGTAGTCTCAAATAAAGAGTTTGTAAGCATCACAGTTTCTGAGTAATAGCTCATTCGTTTGTAAGCATCACAGTTTCTGAGTAATAGCTCATCAAAGATTGCAATCATTTTGCAATTTGGACTCTTAAGGGATCGAGCCAGTTGAATATAGCGCAGAGTGATTTAGCGTGTTTGGGTGCGAAATATGACCATTCCTAGAATAAACGTACCCATCTGAATGTGTTGGAACACTCGGTTTGGTTGTATGAGTTGTACAACAAAAGTTGCACCACTTTGCAACTTTACACTGCTTGTATTTGACAACTTTTTTCTCAACTGAAAAAATCATTACCACAAGAAAATACCTCTAAGATTTTAAAAATTGAGAGAGGCTATTGTAGAGGGTCCTAATTCAATCTTGCAGCCTCAGAAAAATATTTTGTAAGTGTCATGATTTTTGAGTAATAGCCCGTAAAATATTGCAACCATTTTCACTTTGGACTCTTAAGGGATCAAGTCTGTTGAACGTAGCTTGGAGTGATTCAATGTGTTTGGGTGCAAAAGATGACTATTTCTAGTATAAAAATACCCATCTAGATGTGTTGGAATAGTCAGTTTGGTCGTACGAGTTGCAGAATGAAAGTTGCACCACTTTGCAACTTTACACTACTTGCATTTGACAACTTTTTCCTCAACTGAAAAGTCATCATCATAGAAAAATTCCTTAGAGATATCAAAAACCAAGAGAGGTTATTGTAGAGGGGCTCTATGTGATCTCATCACCACAAACGGATTGTTTCTAGGTGACATGGTTTTTGAGTAATAGCTCGTCAAAGATTGCTGTCTTTTTACACTTTTGACTCTTAAGGGATATCGTCGGTCCAATGTAGCTTGAACTATTTCAGCATGTTTGGGTTTGAAAAAAGACCATTCATAGCCTAAACATACCCATATAGATGCATTGAAATTGTTTTTAGAGAATACTAACCTCCGTTTCATTGACGATAAAATATTCTTCTGTTTTTATTCCCTTTTTAAGTCGTTAATTTTAGTCTTTAGTTGTTTTGCTTCAATTTCAACACTTAGGACAACAACATCCCTTTGTTTGATATATTTTTCAATGCTTAGGATAACTTGACTTCATTTTTTCAAATCCACCTTAAGCATCATCTCACTTTATTTTCTTGCACAAATTTTACCAAATACAAAACCTCAATTGTGTTAGGTTGAATAGCATATATGAAAACAATTGTGATCTAGCAAGTTTGATGTGGGTGAAGGTAGATTGACATATATGAAAATATCATATGGGTGTTATTGCTTTTGTGTGAAGTGTGCATTATGACTAGTGTGCATCAAGCCCATATAGTATGCCTAGTTTTCTTATTCATGCATTATGGTTAGCAACATTCATTATTGTGCATTACGTTAATACAAATTGCATGTGGAAGGTCAATTAACATGCATGTCATGGAGTTGTATTTGGTTTTTTTAATGGTTGTATCACACTCAATTGGTTTTTTTAATGGTTGCATCATGGTTGAGTGATGTCTTAATTGTTGATCATGATTATTGTATAGATTTCACATGAACAATCTAATGAGCATGTATCTCGTTCAATTGTGAGGAATTTGTTTGAAGGTTGCATCAAACTCCTATGGTTGAAAGATAGTGATTCTTTTCATGATGATTTTATACCTTTTATATGTTATCAAGGTAGAAGGTTTAATGGAATGAATGTTGCATTGCTTCTCATACCATTTTTCATTAATTTTAACTTCTTTTGAAAAAACATCAATTTCCCACTTCATTACAGGAGTTCAAAAAATAAAATAATGTCAAATGTATATTCATTCAAGAGAGCTTAAAATCATGTGTATTCTCAAATTGAGTGTTTGATAAAAATGCTTTGGTAGACATGTATGAAAAATGTGATACAATAGAAAAGATAGTGAATTGTTTGAAAAAACTCCTCAAAGAAATGTGGTCTCATGGAATGTAATGTATGTGAACCTTAATATGAATGAACTCTAACATAGATGGATTACCAATTGTAATTCATAAGTTATATTAAAATGTAATTTTGTTAATCTATAACTTGTTATTGATCATAACTTTAAACCATTCTAAAATAATTAAACATTCCATTTTGAAGATTCAAAGTAGAAAGACATGCACACGAGGAACAAATTAGATTGAATATCAATTATTATATATCAAAATATAGAATAATTATGTTTGTGCATATACAAATTTGGCATATGCCTACTCAGAACAAGTTTTACAAATTGTGGCATATATGCCATCTCAAGACATATCAAACCATAAATACATATCAATCTATATCAAATTCTAATCTTGTACTAGACCATCAAAATCGAGCCTCCTCAAAGAACTTAGTTTCTTTGAAGCTTCCTGCACAATAACAATTCAAACCAAAAATTAGATTAATTATGTGAATGGTTGACAAGATAGACTAGTAAATAGAAACTTATATAGTATAATTTATAAATTATGAATTTAACATCAAAATCACTATATTGAACTATATTATATCAAAAATCCAATTCTTGTTTACCCCAAGTCTTGCTCTCTTTTCTGCAAGACATTCTACATATGATTGCCCCTTAGGATGATCAAGAGTCCTCGTATAAAGAAATAGTCCCACAATTGTCACATTGTTGAATTGGGCAGAGGACTATAACAGGTAAACTTTAAATGATATGAAATAACATATAATTGTTGAAAAATAATTATATTTACTAAAAATATATCTACTCCTATCTAAATGTAAATATTTGCAATATAAAATAAACACATACCTATTGTGATGCTTCTACACTAGATGGGCTCATGGTGGATGAAGCAGCTAAGATGGTTTCCTATATAAAAAATAACAACAATGTAGAAAAATTTAAATGCACATGCACATAAAATCATAATGTCAAGAATATAAAAAAAAACATATACCTATTGTGCAACTTCTTCCAATAGGTCAATCTCAGTCAACATGGTGTAAAAGTACCAGGTTGTTGCATAAAAATACAAGATTACATTAGACTATCAATCTATGTAGTACATGTATTTAAACATAATAGATTTCAAAAATTAACATCTAAATAATAATTTAATTGATACCATATACTAAATCCCTAGGCCAAATGAAATTATTGATTGTGTAGCCTCCCGCACTTGGGAAATTTGGTCCTCTGACAACAACTGTTAAAGATTTCAGCACATAAACATATATTAGTACAAATTTCTCTTATAAAATATGAAATAATTTAGATAAAACACACTATGAAAATACTTTAAGTCTTACCAGTGCTCCCACATCATCTCTGTCAGTCGATGTCTATCCTGGAAATGGTCCACTCCATGCTCTATCAACTCCTACATCTGACATATAATGTAACTCATAGTCGGATGTGTCTATGGGAGCCTCATTAGACTACCAAAGAAAACCCAAACATAAATTTTGGCACGTCATGTAGTAATAGGGCACATAAATATGTGCCAAAGAGGATGGTGTACCAATAGGAGCTAATGTATCAGGTGCATCACCATCATGATGGGATGTATCAGGTGCATCACCATCATGATGGGATGCACTTTCATGTGGCTATGCAACATGATGGATCTGCATGATCAAATGAACACTCAATGAATGTAAGGAAAAAATGCTCTGACTCCCTGCATCTAAAGAAATATTGGGGTAAGGTACTAGATTCGGGGCAAAGCAGGAAGAATTGGGGTGACTCGGTGTGCTCTAGGTCTATCCTGTGGCATCCATCTACACACACCAAAAGTAATTGACATGCCTCCCTAGGACAAACTCATCATATAATTTTAAGAGTGGTGCAAAGGCACCAAAACCTTGTGGTGTCAATAATAGGATTCCAAAAGGTTCAAAAGGTCATTTCAAGGTGTTCTTATCCTTGTTCCATGAAGACATTGCAAAATATGTAAAAAAACTTTGAAAAATTGCAAAAATTGTCATTGTTGTCAAAATAAGTGAATGAAGGGATTTTGTTGTTTTTGAGTATAGAAGTCTTAATAAGGGTTAAATAAGGTCTAAATGATCATATTTCAGGTGTCTAAAGGTATTAAGAGTCTTAAAAGTTCAATAATTGCAAAAAAAACAAAATGTTGCAAATGTTGTCAAATTTGTGTTGATTTGCAAAATTAGAGTCATTTAAAGTGGTAATTAGTTGTGAAGATGGTTGGTTGGGGGTGGTTACTTGTTTAAAATGTTTTATAATGCCTTCCAAGGCTCAAATTAAGGGCTGTTGAAGGTTGTAATAACTCATATTCAATAAAACACCACATTTTTGGAGCAAATTTTGTATTTTTCACAGTTTTTCAGAACTTGTTTACTGTTGTACGGATCCGTACAGTCTCCTGATGCCTTAAAATCTTCAGATATTGAGGGTATATGTGTCTAATTTTATCTTCATTTGATTTGGATTTTTTATTCATTTTTTTGTGAGAGAAATTCAAAAATTACTGCAAGTACCCTATTTTTTTCCTTTGTGAAGGGGTTGAGGGCAAAAAAAGAGATTTTGACCAATCCACCCACTGTCTAATGCTGTAACTCAATGGATTGGTAGGAAATATGTTAGATTAGATGTATTAATTCATTTTATATTAGAATAAAGTGTTTTTGTGGTGAATATGTGATGCCCTAGGGCTGAAAATGCATTTTTCCCTTGAAAAGTGATGGTTTTGAAGTGCTTTTCAATGAAAAATTGGTGGAGTTGAGTTTGTAAGCATTGAAAATGTCAAGGCTGACGTTACGAAAGGTTTTTGGACCATTGATTTTTTTATTCAAGCCTGGGAATGAAGATTTTGACAAAACCCTTGTTTTTGCTTTAGAAAAGGAGGTTTTTTTAGTTTGGAGTGTTTATGACCGTACAAGTGCAAAATAGTGGTGGATTCTATGGTTTTGGGCCATTTAATTTTCTTCCCCAAGGTTTCAAGGTGATTGGATAAGTTTGAAGGGTACTTCCTTTGTTAAATTGACCTCTTTTCCTTAATTTTTCCATGGTGAGTGTATTGGAAGCCTAAACTGGTCCAAAGGAGTTATATTTGATCTTGAAGTATGTTGTGTCAGTCCTTAATGGATGTCTAAATCCATCATTTAATTGAAAAGTCTTTTGGGAAAGCTAGGTGAAAAGTCCCTTGAAGCTGTTTGGCACTGCTGGTAGAAAGAATGTACCTGACAAGTGGATTTGTGAAGTTCTTTTGAATTTGCTTCGGATTGTGGGTTGAACATCTTGTATTTGTCATTTGAAGTTGATCTCTACCCTAGGTCTACATCAAAGAGAAAATACTGAGGGACATCAAAATTGTTGTTGGGTGGTTTATCAAAAACCATCCACCAACATCTCTAGAAATTAGTTGACATGTCTCTATGTGTGCACCATTTAATTGAAAGATTTGGATTTTGCACATTTACGGGTTGTATTGTTTTGGGATTGATGAATATCTAGGCTAATTGGGCTTTGTCAATATCAAGTGCCCTCATTTCATCATATTATAACCCATTGGCATAAAATTGCCTTTGTTCCTCTCACCACTGTGCAAACCTATTGTGCTAATTTTCCAAAGTTTCAACATTTGAAATGATTGTTTCTAAAGTGTTTTTCATATCTGATAGCTCAGGGAGTGTCTCATATATTTGACATACATTTCTCAATTGATCTAAATTTCTATGAATAGATTCATGTATTGTTGGCACATTTTTGTTTGAAAACATTGGTCATGACGAAGAAGGATTTGGAGGGTTTTCATCTTGAGGAGGGTTAGCATTTTCATGTTGAGTGGGGTTGGGATCAACCATTCTTAAGCTTGTTAATTGATAATTTTTTTAAAAATTAACAATCATTTTAATGCAATAAAAAAACCTATTAAAATATTATTTTTGATTAAAATTCACAAAAAAAATTGTAAAACTAATATAAATTGAAGAAAAACATTAAAATCCGTAAATACCTTTGAATTGTGATTGATTTGAGCAAAAAAATGGACTCCCAAATGGATATTCAAATCATTCAATGCAAAACCCGCACGTAGCTAATTAGAGACTGTAGAAAAAATGAGCTCTCGAGTTTTCTTTTTTGATTTTATGTAACATGAAACAAATATCCATTACGAAACATATATCCATTTCCATTATGTAGCTTTTCTAATAATTGGTCGGGTTTGGGACTCGACCACTATATACATATGCTTTTTTTTAATAATTGGTATTTTTTTTCAATATGCAAGATAATCATATATTATTTTATATTATAATACAAAGATATTATATAATATATTATAATATAATATATATTATGTATAATATATTATAATATAATATGATATATATTATATTATGTATAATATATTGTATTATAATATAATATAATATAATATTATATTATTATATTGTATTGTATTTAATATATTCTAATATAGTGTTATATAATATTTAATACTATATAAGTGTTATAATATAATATAATATTATAATATATTACATATATTATTATATAATATTAAATTAAAAAGCATTATAATAATATATTAAATTAAATATCCACATGTTGTATTAAAACATTATTATAATTATATTAAAAGACTATTATAATATATTAAATTAAATATGTGGTCAGTCCTAGACTCAACCAAATTTAAAAAACCAACCTAAACATAACGAATATCTATTTCGAAACGGATATTCATTTCGAACGGATATCTGTTTCGGTTTGGTGTTTGTTATGGCACCATGTACTATCTACTCGAGCCTAGAAAAAGTCAAAGCGGATTTTTGTATTTTTGATCAAGTTAAAAACACCCTTTTTTTCACATCACCACTTTTTGTACCCCCATGATCTTGCACAAACCCACCACATAAATAAAACTAAAATATATGTATTTATCTTTTCCTTTTTGTATTGTTATGGCCCCCATATTTTATTTTTTATTTGAATCATCTATAACTTCCTAATAGGGTGTTTTCAATGTATCCACTTTCTAATTTTATTAGTGGGTCACTGATACATTTTCCTAAGTTTCTTTAGGGAGTGGATATCCATTGATTTCTCCTATAATTTCTAAAAAAAATTAAAATGATCTACATGGTCATCCACTATATTAAATTTTTATTTTCAAATATTAATTTTGTCACTCTTTGCATAAGCCACTGTAGCCTTCTAGTCTAGTCATATTTTCTATTTTTTTTAGAGACAAAAGACATTATGCCTATATACATTAATATAAGTAAATAGTTTCATGTACAAAAGTTTACATCTACTATTTATCATCCAAACATTAAAATGATAATGAGTTTCAACTCTCAAAAATGTTGATTGAATACCTTGTCTACATATAATTTTATCACCCAACAAAAAATTTACAGTTCATAATATCATCCCATATTGGATTCCTTTCTATACTATTCCCAAACTAACAATTCAAAATAAGCAGACTCGAAAAATTGGATTAATGCATCACCATTACTCCTCCATTTGAGCAACCTGCACTTCGTTTTCATCTTGATATTCCTTTAAGTCTTCAAACCCACCCTATTGAAATTGGACTACATTCAGATTGGGGATGACACCATGGTTCTAGAAATGTGCACTACTTGCAATGTCCTTTGGCAGCACCTCCTGAGAAGCTTGACACACTACAACCATAGGGTCTTGAGAGGCCGCAACTGGGAGAACAATTTCATCATGCTCATGTGAAAGCAGAGCCAATATCGCGCTCACCCTTGTCCTTATCCTTTTTGTCGTCTCTTCACGCAATTCCACATCATGTCTATCCAGGGATTGTTGTAAAAATCTCGAACTTTGCATCTCAAGGGTATTCTTTATGGAATCATACACCAAAGTATATACGTTCTTGTGTAACAAAAATTGTCGAGGGAAAAGTCCCCCAATGTACCCCTGTCCCTTCCAAAGGTCATACCCCTGCACTACATTTTGCAGACCATTGTTTTCCAAAAAACCATCCTTAACAACCTTATCGACAATCACTTTGAGCAATGGAAGAGATTGCGCCAAATTGAATATATTTGATAGAAAAATAGATAACATTTAAGAAGGGAAGAAAATTCTCCTTGCCTAAGGATAGAGAATCTCATCCCCTATTACCCGCTTAATGCCTTTGCAAAACTGGTAGCAATGTACCTTGAAGACCACGCGTAGTTGATCATCCCCCAAATATTTATATTCATGTAGCCTATATTAATTTTTTCTAGCATATATTGACTACATTTTCCTTTGATTCTTTGTAGGAAGAGGGAATATGAGCCTACACAAGAACCGTGAATATAAAAATAAATAAAAAATCTCATGTTGGGTATCCTTGTATCTTTTATATTTAATTATTATTGTTACTATATTCTTTCGAATCTAGAAAATTTCCTCCTAATTAGTTGTAAGCCTACTAAAGTTGGGAGCAGAATGTGATAACAGTATTTGTATATGCTTATCACACATTTATCATAATTTTAAGAAAACTTCCCCTTGTGTGTTTTTTCACATTTTAAACATTTTCACTAGCCTATGTTATCTCTTGTGAATTCCATTTCCTCTTTTCCATGTTGTCCTCCCCCTTTTTATGCTTCTAAAGTGGCTCTTTATATTTAATTGTTATCTCCATCCTATTTCCTAACCTCCACATTTATGTTTCATAAGTTGTTGATCCTTTTACCCTTGTTTACCCCTTACTTTGCCATCCCTAGGTTAACTTCTCATGTGAACCCCACCTTTTCCCCTCCCAAAAAAATGGCTAGACAAGAAAATTTTATGCTAAAACAACCACATTTACATGAACACCTTGCGCATTAACAATCTCTAAAAATTTGAGCCCAAACCTTATTATAATTCACTAGCACCACTTTAACTCCCACCAAGTGTTAGTAAACAAATTTGTCACAATGATATTTTTCTAAAATCAACATGAATTTCCCAATGGTAGTGATAAATGTTCACAATAGTTCAAGAAATTATTATTGGACAATTTTCCTCTATATTTGTAAGGGGTCTCTCCCTTGTATGATGAGTTTTTTTTGGTTTTTATGTACTTTTAACCAAAAAGTATGAAAGGAACACAAGAATGAGAAAAGGGAAAGAACATGGAGAAGCTCTAGGTAGGCTTACATAATATTCTCAAACAAAAGTGCAAAGAAAAATAAGTAAATCGAAGAAATAATGTATAGCAACTAATGGGAACATAGTTCCCCATTTCATGAATACAATGTTTGGAAAAGAAAAAATGATAATTAGTTTACCATTTCAACATATAAATAAATTATAAGGAGTCAATCACACATTAAACATATGAATAATATACAATAAGAAAAGAAGATAATTACACAAAGTTCAAAATTATGCATCTAATTTCCTCAAAATCAAAGTGCCCATTTCATGTACATCTAAACGTTCAAGAGTAACACAAAGAAAATATTATAAGTTGAATATATGAAGAAAATGCAACCAACAAAGAATATAAGGGCACAAAGTTCAGAAATATTCTTCAATATCTTTGAAATTCAAAGCACAAAGTATCCTTACAATATCTTTATAGTTGTGTTGAGAAGAAAAACCCAAATAAAAAAATAACTCTTTACAATTGAAATGATTTTGTATATACAATTCTCTTTTTTTTCTAGCTAATTCACAATTATTTCATAACTACCCATTTTTGAAATATTAAAAATATTTTGAAATTTCAAATTCACTTTGAAGTCATAAAATGACTTAAATTATAATATCAAATATGTATTATAGGAACCCCAAAATTGACTCCCTATTTTATAATTAATTAATTAATTATTCCTAAATTCACCACCTTATCTCATTCCTAAGATTAATTAACTTTATTAATTATCATATATCCTCATAATTAATTAAATTATATTTAATTTATTATGTTGTCACCCTTCTTCTAAGGGTTCATTAATTTAATTAACTCAACCTTAACCCCTACTTAGTAATTCTTCTAAACCTGATTAATTAAATAAATCCTCCCTAACTTTCATTAATATTTTTCTTCAATTTAAAATTTCACCTAGACCCTCACTTGATTCTAACCATTGATTCATCCACATGGATCAAGATGTAAATTTGTAGTGATGTGATAAGTGTTGATACCCTCTTAAATGCTTACACATGTGTGAGCATGTACAAGTCACCATCATCCTCCACCTCATCCTTTGACTAATCCTCCCATTGGTTTCTCACATGAGTGAGATTCACTTCCCCATGTGTATCCACCCCACACTTTCCTTTTCTCCCACATGTCACACTCCTATGTTTCCTCCCTCTTACACTTGCCATTCCTTATCCACTTGTCAACTCCTTGTTCTTACCAAGATGTGTGAGCACACCTAGCCCTCTTCCCCATGCCACATATCATTTTCTCAAGCCTACACCTTGTGACACTTGTCACAAAGCTAAACCCTCATCTTCTCCTTCAATCCTAGCCCTCCATCTCTCATTACATCTTGAGCAATCGTCCCTTCTAGCCACCAAAAATCTATAAATTGTTTAAGCCTTCATCCTTCATTATATATCCCCAACTACCTTCAAAATATTTTCAATATTGTTAAGATTATGTTACTTTTGAGAGAAAACCACATATATGGAATTTAATGCAATCAAAAGAACAAATCAAGTGGAGTTGGGTACATTCACTTTGACTCAATTTGTGGGATTGAAAGGTAAAATGCAAGGTAAATTAGTTTTTTGATTTATCTCATTATTTTGTGTCTTTTGTATTTTCATCATCATCATCATTTATAATAAGATATTAAAACATTAGTTCATTTTAATAACAAATCTGATTGATTGTACAATCCTTTCCCACTACATTCTCTCGCAACAAAGAAATTCAAGGGAATTTATATGCTTCCTTGTAGTTGTAATCTTTGGATGAGTGAACATCAAATCTTCTTATTGAGAAGCTCAATATCATCAACCAATAAATTGTCATCCAATATTTCATGTTTTCTTTCAGTGAGGCATGGTCTAGGATCCCTATTAAAATACTTTATTCTCTAGCTTCCAAGAAAAATAATTTAGTAATATTAACAACATAATCATAGACCTTTTCTAAACGAATCCTCTCTAATTGGAATTTTGATTGAAGAAATGTTAATAAGAAATGCTATCTGATAGTGATATATTTCATTTAGATTCATTATGAAATACTTAGAGCTCTCAAAAAATTATAATTTGCAAACAATAAGTCCATTGGTCATTTTGAATATGATGACTTAGGATGCCACACAAATTTTATCAAGGTTTCTAAGACTTCATTTTATTGTTGAAGAGAATTTGACCATGATGAAGACTTTTTTTGTTGATCATGTATAGATGGTGATCTCTTCAATACATTCTAAAATGAAGGAGCATGAACTACATTCCCTTAATATTCTTCTAAATGATAAAAATTAAATAGAAACCAATCCAACCCAAGTAATTGTGATAAAAATAATCATTAACTACTCATAAAATCACAATATAACTAGTATATATTAATTATCCAAGCACCACCAGACAAAACCCTTCAATGTTCCATTATCAACAAAATCAATATAAGCTCACATATAGAAGAGTTAGCTTCCACCTTTGAAATTAAATGAGATAACAAGCACCTCAAGTGAATCCAAAGACCTTATTTTTGTCATAAAAAATATCAATAAGCTATTATAACTCAAATCTAGATTTCCTAGAAAACATCAAAGCTATCATAGGCTACAAGATTTTTTTTTCTTTTTTGAATAATGAAAATTAGATCTTTCTAAACATTTGCAACATGATCCTTTTTAGGATACCTCGTTGAAATTGGGATTTTAAACCATCCAAAAGTTCTAAAATATTAATCTCCACATAAGGAGGACAAATTGAAGTGATTAGCCACATCTAGACATCCATGAATCATAGTTATTGCACTCAATCAAATTTCTCAATCCTTTATGTTTTAATGGATGCATAATAGTTTGGTTGAAAACTTGTGTGTACACTCAAAAGGGAAAAAAAATTTCAAAGATGATTTGATGCCTATACTTTAGTTATGTTATGATGTATTTCTATAACCTATCTCAAAGTTCCAAATTTGGAGCAAGCTATGGGAATTTTTTTAAGTGTAAGTCAATCTGGTTGAAGACTTGCTTCTTGTATATGCAAAACAATGTGACTACCCTATGAGGATAACTATATCTTAGAATGCTTCAATAATTGTATTTTATGAGATGTTGGCTCTTGGAAATATTCTATCAAGAAATTGTGTGCTTGTTAAGAGCCACAATGCTTTTTCTACATTGTCAATAAAAGGAGAATATCAACCAATTAGAAATAATAAACATTGCATGCTTAAGTTGAAAACTTTGGCATCATTGGTAAATTAATTTCTTAAAGAATGCACCATAAATAGATGTAAGAACACAAATTTATCACTTTTTAATACAGCTCTAAGAGTTTTAGAGACTAAAATATCTTATAAACTAAGGAAAAAGAGAAATAAAATTATCTAATGAGTCAAATCTCTAGAATTTTTTCTATTATTACAATTCTTAAATTCGTTAAACTGTATGTCCTTTTTCTAATTGATCATTATTGTTTCCATTTACATACGCCATTTTTAGATTGCATAGTTTATGTTCTACAACATCTACTCCATCACACTTTTTAGATGTACTTGGATCAAACTATTCTCCTTTATCAAATGCAAGACACCTAGACAAATATTGATAAACTTTGAAACTATACTTGTTCTCTCTAACAACCATGGGACACATTAATATGGTGACAAAATCACCATTATTTCCCTTGAAAAGGAATAGTCAAGCCCTATATTATTCTCCAAAATTATGATTGTCAATCTCTTTATTAAAAATAAAACATTATCCCCTTGATTTTCAATTGAAGAGGTCAATTTAGCAACAAAAAAAATGCATTTCAACAACCCAATGAAAAGAGCTCAATATATTTGTTTGACCTAATCTATGTAGAGTGAAGTGTGTCTAAGAGAGAATAATTTAAAATCAACAATATTAATATAAAGAAGCAAAGTGCTTTCCAACATCTTATTGATCACTAGTTTTCTTTAGATACCTTAACTTATTTTCAAAGCACTATAATAAATTCCTTATACGTTTGGTCATTATATTCAAAACCATTTTCCTCCATTCTTTTCAGCAACTTCAAACATTTTTCAATCTTTCCATTCTTAAGGATACTATTAATTACCATTGGAAAGCATACATTTCTACCAATGACATATTTTAATCGTTTGCATGTATTATCATGTCAACAATATTTTATGACTTAAGTGCCAACATTTGTGACAACAACTACAAATGAACATGTTTGAATTGATTAGAAATTTTGATGTTACAAAATGATTTAGGACATTTATGACCAATACTTATTGACAAACACATTTTTTGATCTAATCAAGTTGAGGCAAAAAGGGAACTTCACATGTGACTAGAATACTAAAATGATTTTTAGGAGAACCACTTGATAACACGTCACTTAATAGAATTTAAAAAAAAAAGGATAACACCAAGTCATCTAGGTATTTTTATTATCTCAATATATCCTTTTAATGTGATATCATTAATGTCATATCTACCCACAATTGATGGGAATATCTCTAAATTATTTCTTAGAATCTACAAGTAAGCCTTACCTTTGCCTCATTTTAACACAGAAGCATTATTTGGCATTGTTCATCATGGCTTTCTATTTTTAGTATGAGTACAACCCTTCTAATGCATTTAAATAATTATCTAAGTGTTTCATATTCAAGTTCCAGTTATTAAAAATATTTATATAATATTCAAAAAAATTGCCCATTTAAGTTCCTTGCAACTAGGTCCTAGTTTTCAAAGATTTTCATGCCACCACCTTTTGACCTAGCCTTCAAGTTTCCCATCCACTTTTGAATACACACCCCAAATTATATAAGGAGGTACAAAATTAGATTCTAACAAATTCGTATTTTGATCCAACACATCATTGACCCTATGTTTTCATTTTTCTACATTCTAGCATAGCAATTATGTAGTTTAAAAATTATGATCACATTCAATTAGTTAGTTTTAAATTATCAAATGTTATCTATCTCAACTTATTTAGTGGGAGTTAATCAAAGTTTACTTGGTTGGAGACACCCTTAGGTTACATATAGTTTGCATTACATCTTAGTACCCTAACATGAATTTTATTTGCATCATGGTTATACTTCTCATTATTGTACACCTAACCATACTTTAATAATTTAGAAAAAAGGTTACCTTTTTCTATGCTATAATTTATCAATTACACCATGTGTAACTACAATGGCAAAAAAGGGTGTAGTGTAATGACATGAGTATGTTAACAAAAACTATTAAAGAGCCAACATAAAAAATAATAAAAAACTAAAACACAACCAATATATAAAAATAATTAAATAACTCTTACAATGAAAATAAAATAAGAAAGAAGAATTTAAATTAATAAAACTAATTTTTAATAAACTAAAAATAACATACCTATCTTTGAAAAATCTATGTAGAAGATGTTCATAAATATCATTCTCAAGGCGCCTATTATGTTTTAATAAAAAGATCAATATAAAATAGGAATGTATAGAGGATGATATCTTTTGTTGTCTTAAATTACATAGATTTTTTGAAAGATAGGAATGCTAGTGCTTGTTGATATTCTGAAGCCCAATCGTTCCATCAATTATAACCGTAGCTTCTTGATGTTTGGTCTTACTTTCTTTTAACCTCTCATATAACTACATATTCGTGGGTGCTTGATTCTAGTGCCTCTTTCCATGCTACTCCATGTCATGAGGTTTTCACAAACTACCAAGAAGTTAAGCTCAATAGAGTTTTTCTTAGTGATAATAAAGAATATGACATAATAGGAAAAGGTGATGTGATGTTACAATTAAAAAATGGAAATAAATGGATTTTGTAGGATGTGAGACATGTTCCCATGCTAAAAAGAAATGTGATATCAGTTAACCAACTTTATGGTCAAGGGTGCAATGTTAAATTTTCTTTAGATACTTGGAAGGTAACCAAGGGTGTCTTGGTGATTGGAAAAGGAAAAAAATTGGGTAACCTATATGTGTTAGAGTATCATGCCAAAGTGGGAGTTGCAATGGAAGTTGTGAAAAGCGGTTCAGAGCTTTGGCATAAGAGGCTTAGACATATGAGAAAAAAGAGACTTGAAGTTGTGCTTCAAAGGGATCAACTTCCAAGTCTAAAATTCGTTGATTTAGAGTTATGTGAGTATTGTCTCTATGGAAAACAAAGACATAATAGCTTCTTGAAGACTGGTCATGAAAGGAAATGTACACCTTTGGATCTCATGCACTCAAATGTTTTTGGTCCAACAGAGGTAACCTCCATTGGAGGTGCTAATTATTTTGTTACTTTTCTTGATGATTGTACTAGAAAAGTATGGATTTATATGATGAGTAGAAAATCATAAGTGTTTTCAAAGTTTAAAACTTTTAAGGCCATTGTTGAAAATTAGACTGGGCACAAAATCAAATGTCTTAAAACTGATAATGGGGGATAGTTTTTCTCTTTGGAATTTGATGCCTTCTGTGCAAATAATGGCATACACAGGATTAAGGTAGTTCCTTTCACCCCTTAGGAAAATGGTGTAGTTGAGAGGTTGAATCAAATGATTCTTGAGAGAGCTCAGTGTATGCTCTCTAATGTCAGTTTGGGGAAAGAATTTTTGGCAGAGGCTTGTAATCAATTGAGCTCCTTCATCTCGACTAGATTTTGATATCCCAGAGGAGAGATGGCTTGGGAAATGAATTTCTTATAATCACCTATGCATTTTTGGTTGTGAAGCTTGTGTGCATATTCTTAAGGAGTATCGAAAAAAACTAGATCTCAAATCAAAGAGGTGTATATTCATCGGTTATGGTGAGGAACAAAAAATATTCATCGGTTATGTTGAGGAACAATTTTATTTCAAACTTTGGAATTTTCTTGGGATGTGGTATTTAATGAGAAAGTATTCCCTACTATGCAAGAACAAAGGACATTATTGAATGAATATATAGAGGTTGACATGTTTGATAATGGCACTAATATGGAGAAATTTACCTCTAAGAATACCAAATATGTTCATTCGCAACCTCCAAAGGTATCTTCACAACCTTCATATGTCTATACGTAGCCATCTACAACCTATGCACAGTTGGTATGCAACCCTCAAATATTGGTCCACAATCAACATTTGTTCATGCACATCCCTTTAATATTCCTTCGCAGTCCTTTGGAAAGTCACTACTTCCACACTGTATCTCTATGTAGCCTTTAGATTTGTTGATGCATCCTAAAAATCACTCGATGCAAGCTGTAGAAACAAGTAACATTGGAAATGTGAATATGATGCCTCCATTTATTCATACATAGCCTTTATTTACTTCAACGATGCCTATGAATATTGTCACACATCAAGTGGGAGTTTCTTTTCCCACGCAAAAATAAACTTACATTCTTTGTCATCTTCTCTTGGTAGGCAGTCGATGCCAATTTCAAAGTCTGTTGTTGAAGATTTATCCTCATCACATGGGAATATAGGAGGGAGTTTTAATCAACAAGATAATACAGTGTAAAGGCAAAGCATTGGAGGCAATCTACAGTGTGATGTAGAAATAATTCAACATCAATTTCAGAAGTTAAATTTGGACACTAATTTGCAAGATCAAGCCCCTTAATTAAGGAGGTCTATCCCACAGAAGAGGCCTCAAAAAAATTTGAAGATTATTAGTTATTGCTCTCCAATTAGCTTGTAAAGATGAAAATTCAGTGAAATGGATGGAGGCAATGCAAGACAAAATGGATTCCTTGATGGAAAATGATACATGGGATTTGGTTACCCTTCCACCAAATTGAAAAACACTCAAGAATAAATGGGTGTATTGATTAAAAGAAGAAGATGAAGGTAGAAAATGCTACAGGGCTAGATTGGTTGTGAAAGGTTTGGATTAGAAAAAGCGGATTGATTTCAATGAAATTTTCTTGCCAGTTGTGAAGATGACAACCATTTGAGTAGTTTTGGGCATGGAAGCTATATGGGATCTTAAGCTTAGGCAACTTGACATAAAAAATGCATTTCTTCATGGAGATATTGAAGAAGAGTTATATATGCTGCAGCCTAAAGGTTTCATTAAATAAGGTTAGGAGCATTTGTATTGTAGATGGAAGCGAAGTTTGTATGGGCTCAAGCAAGCAATGAGGGAGTGGTGCCTTAAATTCGATAGCTTCATGACTGAGCAACACTTGTTGTGAATCAAACCCGTGTGTCTACTATAAGACGCTTGCTAATGGTGAGTTTTTTATACTATTACTTTATGTTGATGGCATGTTGGTTACTAGCACTAGTGTGAGGATAGTTTGTGAATTGAAACAACATTTGGCTCAATGTTTTTCCATGAAATATTTAGGGGCAACGAAGTGGATTCTTGGGATGACTATAATCAGGGATAGATGGAAGAGATAAATTAGATTGTATCATGAGAAGTATATTACCAAAGTCTTGGAGAGGTTCAATATGAAGAATGCCAAGCCTGTTAGTAATCCATTGGTTGATCACTTTTTCTTATCATTAGCAATGTGTCCAAGAAATCAAGAAGATGAAGAACACATGAAGGGTGTTTTGTATTCCTTAGCAATTTGGAGTCTCATGTATGTCATGGTTTGTACTTGTCCAAATATTGCTCATACAATGGGAGTTGTGAGTAGATTTATGAGTAATCCAAGTAAGTCTCATTAGCAAGTGGTATAGTGGATATTACGATACTTGAAAGGTACTTTCAATCATGTTTTATGGTTTGGATGATAGGATACTTAGCTCCAAGGTTATGTTGATTTGGATATGGCTGGGACTTGAACAAACAAAAGTCTACTACAAGCTGTGTTTACATTTGTCGAGGCTACTATTAGCTGGGTTTCATGGTTGCAATAGTTGGTTTCACTCTCATCTACCAAGGTAGAATATATTGCTCTCACTGAAGGAGCAAAGGAGATGATATGGTTACAACGGTTATTGGGAGAATTGTGGTATAAGCAATTTGTTTTCACCTTGTTTTGTGATGGTAACAACACTATTCACTTGGAAAAGAACTCTGATTTTCATAATAGGACCAAGCATATGGAATTGAGATGTCATTTTATTCGACATGTACTTGAAGAGGGTAAGTTGCAGGTGGAGAAGATTGATACAAAAATGAGTCTGGCTGATGCTTTGATCAAGATAGTACCGAGAGAGAAGTTCAAGTTTTGTAGAGATTCTCTCGACATTGTCAAGAAGTGACAATAAGTTTGAATTGGGGGATATCTTTGAGTAGCTCTCTTGCAGGACTGATTGGACTTCAAGTGGGAGATTGTTGATATTTTGAATCCCAATCGTTCCATCTATTATAACTGTAGCTTCTTGATGTTTGGTCTTAATTTCTTTTGACCTCTCATATTCCTGGGTTGTAACGAACTTCAAGAAGCTCTTTTGGAGGTTAATTGAATATATGTAAAAGTATTGTAGTGCAATCAACTACTGATAATGTATTTGTAAAAAAATTAATATAGAGTGCCCCTACTTTCTGTGGATGTAGCCTTTGATGGTGAACCATGTTAAAACTGGTGTTCTAGTTTGTCTTATTGTTTTGTATCTTTGTTTATTTTTGTGAGTCTTATTTTTCTACTTAGATCTTTCTTTTCATTTTTTTTAATTTACATAACAATTCTTACTACTTTGAGATATGTGATCATTTAGAATTCACATGTACCTCAAATTGGGAGAAAATATAATGGTAAAATTTTCATACTTATGATAATCTCTATTTATTTTTTGAAACATTTAAATGGGATGACTTAATATAATTGTATATAAAAAATGATACCCTCATGCAAAGTTGGGTTCACTCTCTAATGTCATTACACATTCCTATTTACACATTCTCCCACACTTTACTTTGTATTATCCATATGCAAACATATTTACACATATCAAACATTTATTATTCTTGTTTATGTCTCCTTGTCTAGACATACATTATTTACAAAGATATTACCATTTCCTTTTCCCAAGGAAATCTCACAAGTGTAAGATTAATCCTAAACCTACAAATCTAAATGCTAAGATTCAAAAATTCAAATTCAATTTGTTGAACTCCTTATTGGAAGAAAAATTGTAGCACCCTTTATGTGTGTTAGATTGAGGAGATAACTAATTCATTATCTAACTTAACTATTACATATATTTATATTATAAAACAATATAGATTTTTTTTATTTAATCTAATCTATAATAAAAATGCACAAGCTAGGAAATGTAAAGTGCAAATATAGTCATTAGATAACTAGTTAAGTTGTCATCACCTTTTATATTGACCTATTCATATTTTCTTAAGTTTACTTAGGCTATTTTAGATTTTTGTCTCACCTCGTGTGGTTGAGACAAGTGTCATCATTTTGTGACACCTCTTGCATGGTCACTTGCCACTCACTAGAACACTTGTCATGTGAGTTAACAAGTGTTCCATCATTGAAGGATTAGTTAGTCATTGAGTTTGACTTGACTACATTCACCATCTTTCCTATATAAGCAAGGTTACATTCTACATTTTACTCAACTCTTGTATCAATCTCTTGATAATGTAAATTAGGCTTATTAGTGTGCAAGTGTATTTTTTGGAAGTCTCTTGATTTTTGCTTTATGATCTTGAAAATCATAACACATTTTCCTCCCGTTTGATCTTTTAAAGAAGATGTATTAACTTCTTAAGAATGACCAAGTTTCATTTATTTTGAATTGAAGTCATTTACAAAAGGTGTGGATTTTTTACATTAGTAAAATTTTAAAAATTTCACAAATTTTGTAAACTTGAATTTTTTTCAAAGTCTGCTAGATTTTTCTCTTGTACGAACCTCTTGAGGTCCTTATCTTACCCACAAAGTATCTTTTAATGGGTTTAAGTGGTCAACTTTCTAAAAATGAGTTTTATGGATTCTTGATGCACTACCAAACATCTAAAATATTGTTTAGATATCCCAATGTTTGGAAATTCTCCACAAATTTCCTCTAGCATTCATATTTGTTCAACTTTACTTGTAAAGTCAAATTTTTGGGTTCTTCATATACATCTGTAAATTTGTCATTATGTTACTATTTTTTGACTAGGATCTTGATATACATTTGTACATGTCATCATGTTACTATCTTTTGACGTTTGACCTATTCCCATATATTATTTTAGGTCCATGGTATAAGGTAATTTTATGCCTTTATGTGTGAAATTATAGAGTTTGGAGTTATTAATTCTTTTTTTTCAATTATCTTGATGACCTTTATTTTTTATGATCCATGTAAATTTGTCTACATATAAGCTTGTCTTTTTAACACCTTTGTCATTCATATTAATGGCTACACAAATTAATCTCAGGAATATCACAACTTAAGTTGGATTTATCATCTAACCACTATGCTTTGACATTCTCATGCCTTAGCATAAAAGATATGTAAGTGTTAATATCTCTCAACTTGAGTTAAATCTCCAAAAAAATCACTCAAAAACTATAAGATGCAGTTTTGTGCAAGTTATAATATTTTAATGGAGAAATGTGCTTTGCCTCTTCCAATCTAGTGTCTACATCCCCTCTCCTTTTTTGAAATTTGTTTTTGCAAAAAATTAGTTTAGATCTTAATGAATAAATTCTTGAAAAAATGTAAAATTGAGGGATTTCAATGGAGAGCCAATTTTTTTGAGTTATGACTGGCCTTTGATAGTCTTTATGATCTCCACACCAAATTAATGAAGGGGAAAACTAAAGAGCAATAACTTAATAAAAATATTAAGAAACATGTCCTTGTAAGATTCTAGTTTTCTAAAGGACCTCTCATTCAAATATCCTGACCTCCAACAAATTTTAGTTAAAGAAATAATTCTTAATGATATTGAGCAATAAAAAGTTACAAAGTTAGACCAAGCTTCTAGACATCGTATTCAATATCCTATAAGTTATTAATCCTCTCAAATTCCACATTTCTTTCACTAAAATTTTATTTTAATTGAAGTATTTTTCAGTTAATTTGTACAACTGTAACTAGAAAAGGGACATTAAAAACTTCCGTTTCTATCTCTCATCCTATTCCACTTTCCTACAAAATTTGAAATTTAGGACAAGATGAAATTGTAAAGTTTGACCCAACTAAGTTATACATACTTCTCAAAAGTTTCTAAAGTATAGTATTTCATTGGATTCTTACATTATTTTCCAAAGAAATATTAATACTTTGCAAAGTTAGTTCTTACTTCCATATTTTTATCCAAACCTTCCAAATTTTTGATCTTTATGATTTCAAAAACATAATTTTTAAATAATTTTATGATTGTGGATTTTATATGAAGAAAATGACTTCCACTGTGATGTCTTGATGTTTGAATCATCCCTAAAACCCTACAACTTATCTGAAACATACTAATATACTTAGAAACTTAGACTTTTTAATTTTAAAACTAAATTTATTTGCTTTTCTTTTGAATTTTACAATATTTTAGAATGGATGATTATTTTGATGTATGAAATGCAATGGTGACATAAATGTAAGCTTTTAATCATAACCATAAAAACTACCTTGAGAGCATGCAACATGAAAATAGGATGAGGGAATATAGTTACACTCACTCTCAGTGATAGATGCTTTAATCACATTAGAGTCGTCATTAACACCATTAATGATTAGATTTAACCCATGTAATTTTTTAAAGATATTTTTTCCCACCTAAATTTGTCCACCCCAATGGTGCAGATTTTCTTGCAATTTAAATAGTGCATGATGAAGAATTCCAATTTTCCATGAATATGTTGGTTAAGTTTTGGGTACGAATGGCCTTTACATAAACTCTACACTATCAAGTTCAGAAATTCTATGACATCCCACTTGTCTTGCACACCACATTTATGACCTCTAGTTCTCAAACACATTAATTCATATAAAATATGAATCAGTGGTGATGGATGAATCCTAGCCATTCATTTTCATTGAATGTATTTCTTTAATAAAAGGAAATACATATGGTTGAAAATTATTGATAATAATTGGATTTGTAAAACATAGTTATTTTGTTTTTAGTTTATTTCATATTTTTCAAGCAATTAGTTGGATTTTTTTATTGTAAACAATTATTGATAATTTTTTATTCATTCATTTTATAGAAATATCTATTTTAATTGTGTTAGTATTGGATATTTGAACAATAATATTGTCATTATTTGAAACCTTTCATTGAAGATTTATACTTTCTTTATAGGGTCACGAGACATTCTTATTAATTAGGGAATAGTTCACAATTGGATTTTTCTATTTTGATTGCACGGTATTGCAATAGAAATTCAAACTGGAGTATTTTCTAGAAACCTTCTATTCTCACCCTATCTTTTGCATGTTTTTATACTATTGGTTAAATTAGGATAAAACATCAAAATATATTGAATACATGATAATTAAAATTATTTCCTACAATAAATACTTTTTATATGAATAAATGTCTAAATTATTAATTATAAGATAATATTATACATATTCACAAAAAAGGGTGGGTGGAGAAAAGTCACACCCCTAGAGTCCACATAGGGCTAAAGCTTGGAACAAAAACAAATAGAAACAAATACAATGTTGTTAAGCAGCTAAAGTAATATCAAAGGGTGAAGGAGGATGATCTTGGTCACTAGGCTTGCCCCATACATCAACAAGGTCTAAGGTGTCCATAGGAGGGTCTCACCCATCATCATCTTTATCTTTATCTTTTTATTATTTTTTGTATTATGGGTTGGTGAAATAAAAAGAGCTAATTGAGGTAACTTTCTAGAATCAAACCAACGAGATGCACCACTAGTAGGCCACCCAAATGTTCCTCTTGTGACTGGTCATGAGGTGAAGCACCAAAGAGTGGGTTGAAACCAACCTCATTGACTATAGTCTCTTCTTGCAAACAAGAGAGAAGTGTAGGAGTGATTCTCCCAAGTACCTCGAGAAAAAATTCTCCTTCCACAATGACATTTGTGAGAAGGTGAGAAGCCTTTAGAGGAAGAGGGAAATGGAGGAAATTTGGAAACCACACTTACCCTAATTTGATCGAGGGGAACCTATAGATGGGATACCTCAAGTGTAATTTTGTTTTCTTGCACTTGAATCTGCAATAAAATATTTGAACATATCATATATAGAATAAAATGAAACATGTCAATCAATAGAAAAATTGGTAAAGATAACTAAATTTACATGTCTTTCCATATGTTGAAGAGAATATCCACCATACAAGCATTCCAAATCTAGTTGAATTTGTGAGGTATGTGAGATCAATACCCTAAAACAACCATGTTCCATGAAAAAAAATTGGCCTAAAGGGATCAAATTGATAATGGATCTAGGTCCAAAAATTTTGGTGTTGGATGTTGTGGTTGTGTTTCTAATATGTGGTTGTCATTGATGTCAACACTACTAGCATTGATGTATTATAGGTTGTATATGTCGAGGATATTGAGAAAATTGTTAAAGAAAGAGTTACGGGTTGACAGTGGAATAGTGAAGGCCATGAAGGTGTCTTGCTCAATACGTTGATGATCAATTGTTGTGGACTAAAGGGTTTATTGCTAAGTGTATCTAGTTGATCCACTGAAAGTTTCAGAGGTCTGTGTGAAGATTTAATCCTGTTATGAATAGTTGTGTTTTGACAATTTTTTGTGGCTTCAGTTAGTGTTCCTGATTGAAGTTGATGTGATTCTAGTAATTTCAGTTGTTGCGGATGATTCTCTGATGATTCTTGGTGCTTGTGGATGTTTCTAGATCATGCTCTATCTTTGTTGCACGTCTGCGTTGATTGATGTGCTCGTGGTCGGTGATTTTTGTCTTGTGTGTTCAAGTTTTTATGTTCTTGGCCGGCATGGTGGTTGTAACATGTTGTGGATCCTTGGAGATTAAAATTTGAATGTTTGGTGGGATTGAGGATATTGTTTTAATTCTTCATTATGTTGTGGCTGACGATGTTTGATTCGCATTGAAAATTTACTTGTAAATTTGGGTTGACATTGTGTATATGTTTTTTATTTTGGTTGACAAAGTTGTTGATGTAATTCCGTGTTGTGGATATATAAGAGTGGTTTTTTGTGCGAAATTATGTAGTGAAGAAGTGTTAGAGGAAGAAAAAGTGTGTGAATAGTGATCAAATCATTTGATTGCAGAGTAGAGTGTGAAGGAGTATTTTTGTGCTTAACCAAAACTATAATCAGGCTTTTGTAGAATCTATTTTCTCAGTTCATATCCTATGGATCTAATCCGAATTGTTGTAAGATTGTGTGTCTTCCTTGGGTAGTGAGCTCCTCTTGTATTTGAATAGTGAGCTCTAGGAAGTATGCCTGAATGTATGTGCATTCCCATTATTCTTCTTTATACTTTTAATAGGCTATAATATTGTGGACTGACATCCACTATGGTTTTTCCCCTAACAGGGTTTCCACGTAAAAAAATCTTGGTGTTCTCTGTGTTTCTGATGTGTTGATTGTCTATGGTTTATTGTTAATTCATCTAATCTAAGATTAAGTTAAGTTAAATTTGAAAATTTTAAATATTCTATGACAACTGATTCACCCCCCTCTCAATTGTCTATCCTTGTTTTGCCAACAATTGGTATCAGAGTAGGTTCCTCTGAAGAAGTTTAAAAGCTTGAGGTGATCCGAGATGACATCATACAAGAAGGAAAGTCCTAGATTCAATGGAACAAACTACTCTCCATGGAAAGCTAGAATGGAGTGTCATTTGAGGTGTATTGGTGAACCCTTCTAGAAGATTACAAAGAACATATATGTTATTCCTCAAAATAGTCCTTCCACTCCTGATGAGATTAAAGAGGCTGAGATTAACATTAGGGCTATTGAAGCTTTGTTGAGTGCTTTGACAGATTCAGAAATGACAAATGTGATGGATCTGAAGACAACTCATGAGATCTAGAAGAAGTTGGAGACTTTGTATGAAGGAGATGCACTTGTGAAGGTCACTAAGCTACAAAGTTTGAAAGGCAAGTATGAAACTTTGAAGATGGGTGAAGATGAAAATATTTCTTCTTTTATGAAAATATTAAATGAACTTGTGATGGGTATTAGATGTGTCGGTGGTACCCTGGATGAACAAGAAATTATAGCTAAAGTGCTCAGATCACTGCCTCCCTCTTAAAAATCAAAGGCTCATGCTATTGAAGAGCTCAAAATAGTAACCAATGTGACAAGAGATATACTGATTGGTAAACTTGTTGCCTTTGAGTTGAGTGAATTTGGTGATTCTGAACCCAAGATTGAATCTGCATTTAAGGCCTCTGTATCCGGAAGAAACAAGAAAAGATATGATCCAGGAGAGAGTTTTAGTAAGAAATTCAAATATGAGGAAGAGATGAAACAACTTGAAGATGAAGAAAGAGAGGTAGAAGAGTTGGAAGCTCTAATTGTGAAGAAAGAAGGTAGAGGACAAGGTAAGTATAAAGGAAATTTTCATATTAAATGTTTCTCTTGTAGTAAAATAGGTCATTTTGCTTCAAGGTGTCTTGAAAGAGTTCCTAGGTCTAAGCCTAACAAACCTAGATTTCAAAAGAAATGCTATTATGTTGAAGGTGTGACCGATGAAGAATCTGATAAAGAAAATGGAAATGAAGATGAATGGGTTTTCATTGCTATCAAGGAAAATGATCTGGTGGCTACTAAATCTGCTAAAGTTGAGAAAGCTCTTGCAGCCTGAAATGAAGAAAAGGATGAGTAGGTTATTGACAGTGGATGCTCACATCATATGACTGGTGAAAAAAGAAAATTTGTAAGTCTAGAGAAATATGATGGTGGGGTTGTAAGATTCAGAGATAACATTGTTGGTGTGATTCGTGGTAGAGGATCTATTTTTCTTGGTGGTAAACATAACACTGATGATGTCCTTTATGTTGAAGGATTGAAGCATAACCTATTGAGTATTGGACAGATGGTGGACAAGGGTTACGATCTTCAGTTCAAAGATGAAAGATGCAGGATACTTGGAAGCTCTAGAAATGTAATTGCTTCAGGTACAAAGATAAGAGGTAATATTTTTCACCTGAGTGCTGCTAGTGAAAGTTGTTTAATTGCTCAAGTAGATGAAAGCTGGTTATGGCATAGGTGGCTGTGTCATTTGAATTTTGATAACATTGTCAAGGTAATATCCACTCAAGTAGTAAGAGATCTACCTAAGCTAGTGAAGCCTACTAACACAGTATGCAAGGAATGTCAGATGGGAAGACTAGAGTTTCTCTTCAGAGAAAACACCATCATTCTAATGGAGTACTGAAGCTTGTGCATACTGATGTGTGGTTCCTCCAAAATTAGAAGTCTACAAGGAGAAAGGTACTTTATGTTGCTTATTGATGATTACTCTAGGATGATATGGGTTGCTTTCTTAAGAGAAAAATGTGAAGCATTAGAGAAGTTCAAAAGTTTCAAAGCTATGCTAGAGAATGAGATAGGTCTGAAGGTCAAATTCCTAAGGGAAGATAGAGGTGGTGAGTTCACCTCCTAGGAGTTCATTTCTTTCTATGAAGATAATGGAATTAGAAGATAGTTATCTCCCCGAACCCCTCAATAAAATGGAGTTGTAGAGAGAAAGAACAAAATAATTTTGGATGCTACTAGAACAATGATGTTGGAAGGAAATGTGCCTCACATCTATTAGAGAGAAGCTGTAAGATCATTTCTTGCTTATGCCACATATAAGAACTACAAATTTTATCAAATGGATGTGAAGTCCTTTCTGAATGGTGAGTTAGAAGAAGAGGTATATGTTGAACAACCGGATGGATTTCAACTGACTAATAAGGAAGACATGGTTTGACAATTGAAGAAAGCTCTATATGGACTCAAGCAAGCCTCTAGAGCCTAGTATGATAGACTTGATGAATACTTACTAAAGCTTAGATTCAATAAAGGTACTATTGACAACTTGTATTTTAAGTTGGATCATGATAAAGAGTTGATTATTGAAGTCTTTGTTGATGACATTATTTTTGGAGGTGATGATGATCTATTTATGAAGTTTGTTGATGAAATGAAAAGTGAATTTGAATGAGTATGATTGGAGAGATGGACTTCTTTCTAGGATTGAAATTCACTTAGTTAGACAATGGGATCTTCATATCTCAATCCAAATATGTGAGAGAGTTGCTGAAGAAGTTTGGCATGGAAGACTCAAAGCCTATTGGTACAACCATGGTAACTGGATGCAAGTAAACACAAAATGATGATTCTCCTAAGAAAAATCAAACAAGATATAGGTCAATGACTGAAGGATTTCTCTACTTAACTCAGACCATACCAGACATCACGAATGTTGTGTGTATGGTTGCTAGATATCAAGCTAATCCGAAAGAATCTCATGTGACTACTATAAAGATAATTTTTAGATACCTGAAAGGAATAGTTGATTTTGGGCTTTGGTATCCTAAAGATGATGATCTTACATTGAGTGCCTATACTGATGTGGATTGGGTAGGAGATGTAGATGACAGGAAAATCACTAGTGGTGGTGCCTTCTTACTAGGGAAGAAGTTGGTGTCTTGGTTGAGTAAAAAACAAAATTCCATATCCCTATCTACTGTTGAGGCATTTTATATTGCTATTGAAAATAATTGTACTCAAGTGTTGTGGATGAAATAGATGTTGAAAGATATCAGAGTAGTATATGATGAGCCTATTGCCATATACTGTGACAACTCAAGTTCAATAAACATATTGAAGAATCAAGTGCTACACTCTAAGACCAAGCATATATCAATCAAGTTTCACTTCTTGAGGGAAAAAGTGAGTGAGAAAGAAGTCAGTTTGGAGTATGTGCCTACCAAAGAACAAATTGCAGAAATTTTCACCAAGCCGTTGCCAAAGGATACTTTTGAGTATCTCAAAGGGATGCTAGGGGTGATTACCCCTCCTGATAAGAACTAGAGATGTATTTACTTGCATCAATCTGTGTGCTTCATAGCTATATTCTGATCTAGATTGATGTTTTCGTGGCTGCTACTCAAGGGGAGTAGTCAGATGTTTAGATATGTCGTTCAGAGCTTGTATAGAAGAAATATTTTCCATTGATGTCAAAGAGGGAGAAGAGTCATGTGAAAATTTGTGAATTATCTAGGGAGAAGAGCCTTGTGGGGAGAAGATCATGTGGAAGAAGTTGAGGATAAAATGAGTTAGAACCTAAGGGGGAGTAAGCGTAGTTGTGTTTATGGTATTTTTCACATCATGTGTTGCCATGATTGCCAAAGGGGGAGATTGTTGGATGTTGTGGTTGTCTTGTTGATATGTGGTTGTCATTGATGTCAACACTATTAGCATTGTGTATTGTAGGATGTATATGTCGAGGATATTGAGAAAATTGTTAAAGAAAGAGTTGCAGGGTGATAGTGGAACAATGAAGGTCATGAAGGTGTCTTGCTCAGTACGTTGACGATCAATAATTTTGGACTAAAGGGTTTATTTCTGAGTGTATTTAGTTTATCCACCAAAAGTTTCAGAGGTCCACATGAAGATTTAATTGTGTTATGAATAGTTGTGTTCTAATAGTTTTTTTGTGGCTTCAATTAGTGTTCTTGATTGAAGTTGATGTGATTCTAGTAATTTCAGTTGTTGCAGATGCTTCTCTAATGATTCTTGGTGCTTGTGGATGTTTCTAGATCATGCTCTATCTTTGTTACAAGTCTGAGTTGATTGGCATGCCTGTGGTCAGTGATTTTTCTCTTATGTGTTTGGGTTTTTATGTTCTCTTGGTTTTGGATCCTTGGAGATTAAAATTTGAATGTTTGGTGTGCTCGAGTATAGTTTTTTAAGTCTTCATTATGTTGTGGCAGACAATGTTTGATTCACATTGAAAATTTACTTGTAAGTTTGGTTCGACATTGTGTATATGTTTTTTATTTTGGCTGACAAAGTTGTTGATGTAATTCCATGTTGCAGATATATAAGAGTGGTTGTTTGTACAAATTTATATAGCGAAGAAGTGTCATAGGAAGAGAAAGTGTGTGAATAGTGATCAAATCATTTGATTGCAAAGCATAGTGTGAAGAAGTTTGAGAGAAGTGTGAAGGAGTGTTTTTTTGCTTAACCGAAACTATAATCAGGCTTTTGTAGAAGCTATTTTCTCAATTCATACCCTACATATCTAGTTTGAATTGCTGTAAGATAGTGTTTCTTATTTAGGCAGTGAGCCCCTCTTGTATTTAAGCAGTGAGCTCTAGGCAGTGTGCCTAAATGCATGTGCATTCCCATTATTCTTCTTTAGACTTTTAACAAGGTATAATATTGGGGACTGACATCCACCGTGGTTTTTCCCTAACTGGGTTTCCACGTAAAAAAATCTTAGTGTTCTTTGTGTTTTTGATGTGTTGATTTTCTATGGTTTATTGTTAATTCATTTGATATGAGATTTAGTTAAGTTTGAAAAGTTTAAATATTTTGTGACAATTGATTCACTCCCCCCCTCTCAGTTGTTTGTCCTTGTTTTGCCAACTTTTGGTCTCTAGGAAATAATGCTTAAAACATTCCAACTACCCACAAAATGTGCAAAGAGGATCTAGAACTCCCAAATGGGATAACCTAGAGCCAATATGAAGGCCTTGAAAAGTAATACACTAGGGAATGTGAGCTAATTTGGGTTCCAAAATAGTTGACCTATCGATATGAAATTTTTGTTTCAAAACTAAGACTAGTGATTGCAAATGCCACTATTGATTCAAAGTGGGAACCATGGGAAATAGAGGGACAACCAAAGATATCCTTGCCACATTTTTTAGTTCTAAAAAGTGGTGTTTGGACACCACTTCCAATCTTCTCACTAGGGCCTAGAATAATCGATACCAATTTTGAGAACCATACCAATCAAAATTTCCCCATGACTATATCAATAGTTTCAAAATATTGGTTAGAAAGGTGAAACTTGGCTTTAGCTTCATTCCATGATAGGAGACTCATTGAAGCTCTGGAGAAAAGGGACCTTGCAGAGTTTGAATTCCTTTCTCAAGAAATCTCAAGACACATAGCCAAGACAACCATTTCAAAGGGTGGTCGTGATCTTGCAAAATGGGGGACCATAGATATTATGATGATTGATGGAAAGCCCATTATAAAATTTAGAACCATTCCAAAAAAATCCAAGGCTTCATGGATTCCCAAGCTCTCCAAATACTTTTTTTCACAAAGTCCCCTTCGATTTTCACTGTGTTCTTCATGGTGAGAAGGGTTTGTAGCCTAATCTCCTTCCAAGCAAGTCATTTAGAAGGATGGCTAGAGGCAATGTAGTACCATACAAGCATTTTCTAGGATTTTTCACCTTGAGGGGCATGAATATCCACTTACTACAAAGATCCAAACCCTAGAGCTAGTTAGATAAATTCCCCAAAACTCTAGAATCCTAAGGCAACAAAAATTCTAGGCCACCCTATGAAATCCCTTGTGATTTTCTAAAGAAACCCAAAGAAAAACACAAAGAAGCTTGTCTAATTTCATGTAAGACACCTTAGAAGGAGCCCAACATGAGGAAAAATAAATATGAGCGATTGTAGGAATTGTGGAAAAAACTTGATCGAAGAAAAGGTTTGGTGACTCAGTAAGCAATTTTCTTTTTTTATAGTGTGCAAAGCTTTCCATAAGGATACCGATGAATCCTAGAAGGTGAAGGGAATGCCTAGGAATCTCAAAAATTCTTTATGACCAACTCATTTCCAATTGTAGGAGTTGAGCCAAGAAGGTGTGGGGAGGAAGGATTGTTTGTAACAATGAGTTTTATGTCACTAAATGGAAAAGACAAAATATTTAAAAAGGCATCCAAGCACTTAAGGGCGTGATTTTTATTTTTCTCCTAATTAAGAGTATGAGGAAAGAATCATTTAAAAATTGGATATTATCAAGTTAAGTTGATAAATTAGGTGAATTTATAACTTTCACCTGTTAGAGTAATAAAGTTATCACCTAATTAATTAATTAATCATTAATTAATTGGGTCACTTTATGCTTTATTACACTTAAGCTAAACTTAGGAGTGCTTTTATTTCGTTATTTGCTTTAATTAATTAGTTTTTTTTTGCATGATTAAAGCCTCTAATATTAGAACATGTTGTCTCATTCATTCCTATGAGGACATTTTCCATGTTCTAATCTAACCCTAATCTAGGGCTAGGTTTCATCCTTTTCATAAGGATTGATTCTTTGTAATTGTAATTGTAATTCATTCTCTACGATAGCATATTCAGTGGAACTGTTACATCAATAATAATTCTCAGGTTATTGAGCATAATCTCACTCTTGATCTTCTCTATTGTGATAGGTAATTTCTTGCAGGTGTTTCATGGGAGCTATGGATTGAATTAGTCAATTCTAACATGGTATCAGAACCTAGATCTACAACCCCCTATTCAATTTATGGAGGAATCTGACCAAGTGAGCAATTTTTTGGTGCATCCTGGAGCAAAATGAGTCTCGCATCGCATCCAGAGCAGCCAAAAACCTTAAGAACGCCTATCATTTTGCTCAAATCCAAGAAGTTGCAACAAAGTCAAAATTGTTTTAGAGGCATGCAGATCCATACAGATCCAGGTGCCTCGATCTGTCTAGACAACAAGTACAGGGTTTACATATTCTAGTTTTTAAATTTTTTTCCCCCATCGATCAAAAAGAATTATTCCAAGGTTTTCATTAATTTTTCCTGCAAAATCAAAAAATAATTATAAAAAAAATTGAAAAAGAATTTGCAAAAAATATAAAAAAACACTATATATTAAAAGGGGGTCATACCTTTTCCTGCATGCAAGGTACACCACCCTACCATTCACACACAGGTGGACCCCACAAGGTAAGCCGCTTAGAAACTACCTACTGCAGGCCTACGAGTACGATAATGAATCCCTTTGACTGCTCGATGACTACTTGCATAAGGCTGGCGACTTCATCAAACCTGTCAGCGATCCTCAGTCAATGACCGAAATCTTGAAGATTCCAAACAAATTTCCCTAACAACAACGGCTTCGAACAAGAAATCTGGTGGTACAATCTCAGCTCAAAATCTAGCCAACCTGGCAATGAAATCAAGTTTAGGGAATATTCCTTGCCATTATTCTAGAAAATCAACAACAAAATCTTCTAAGATTCCTGCGGAATATACCGGTCATGCAGATTTTTCAGGTGATCAAAATTTTTCCATCAGGGGGGTGTATTTTTTGTGATGACGGCTGGTAGGATGTCAAATTTAACATAGTAGATTGCTAATGTCAACGTACGACTGACCCCTCCAAGCCCCTCCTAGCCCTAATTTTTCCTAAAGGATAATTTTTTTTCTTTTTTGCATAACTTGAGCATACTAGGTCAAAATTGGGCAAACAAGATATTGTCAGAAAGTTGGTTCTGTGAAATTTTCATTAGTGCACATCTCATCATTAGATTTTTCTAGTAGTTCCTGTTATTCTCAGTCAAAGTCAGATTTTCATTTTTCACTTCAGAGCTCATATTTTTTTGCTTATAGTATTTCAAAGCTCTTCAGATCTATTCATGCATTTTTTTCCAAAATTTGCCCCAGGTACATTTTATTCAATATTTTTTGTTTTTCACACTTTGCTTAATTACTTGGATGTCTTGGCACATGGAAAGGATCTGTTTGTATGAGATGACATCATTTGATTTGCTTTATCATTATTGAGGGTTTTAGTCTTTGATTTTTTCTTTTGAGTGAGTATCATGGGTTTTTTTGTTCATCCTTTTGTGATCAATTTGGACAAGGACAACTATGAGTCTTGGTGAAATGGCATCCTGACACATATCAAGTGGCTTGATATTTTTCCTTATTTGTATGGAATCATACCTACACCAGACACACCAAGGAGTTTATCAGTATGGGGCATCGACATAGATCATATTGTAGGGGTTATATGTTCTAGTGTTGATCTTGACACTATGTATGCTCTATTGAACATTGAATCTCCCCACATACTTTGGAAACATCTTTGGGAGATCGGTGGAGACCCTCATATCTCTCCATACCCATAGGATCCTACTGCAAATTGTCTCATCCCTCTTGCAGATACAGATTGCATACCCTTTGATGATGATACTTTAGAGGAGCTTGAGTATATCATAGGTCTTGCATGTTCTGATGGTTGGGAGACTTGCATTCATGTTCCCACTCTTCATATTGAGGCTACATCATCATCTCCTATTGTTCTTGATCAACTTGGAATCACCACATCTTTGGCCCCAATTGATTCAGTTCAACACGACATCATCCATCTTCCAGACACAGCTACTTGGGATTCGTAGCTCGTAGACAAATCATCTTTGTTTATAGAGTCCTATATTGCAGATCTGGAGGATTACTTTGAGGACATTCATCTCCTCTTTGTTGAAAACCACATCACCATTGTTGGCCCACCATTTTCATCGCCTTTGCAGTTTGTTCTACATCAATCTTCATAGGATCTTGGATTGCCATCATCGCTTTCTGACATGTGGATACATGAGCACTTTCTAGAGGCATACATCATCTGGATTTGGATTCCAATATCGCCCATCCGTTTGGATTGGATTCTCCAATCACCAGTGGATCCTTTTCTTCCTAAGGGGAGAAATGTTGTTTGCAGGAAGTGGATCATATTTTTTCTTCAGGCGTTCATCATTAGCACAAGAGCTCTTTCATTATGGGGGGGTTCATATCCTCATTTTCTCTCTCCTATCAGGGGACATCTATTGTACTTGCATGACATAAGTAGTTCTTGGGGGGTCACATTGAGTCCTCCTATCCTTCTTTCTCTAGTACAATAATTTTTTCTCTTTTGGAGAGGAGTTTTTCCCATGTGGTTTTCTCCTTTTCTCCAATTATGAGAGTTTCATTTATGTACATAGACATCTCATCAGGCCTTGTAGTTGGGACCCATTATGCATTCATTTAGCTTCCTTTATCATAGTTTAGTTTCTCCCTAGTTCATCTTAAGGGGAGTGTTAGAGTAATAAAGTTATCACCTAATTAATTAATTTGGCCACTTTATGCTTTATTACACTTAAGCTAAACTTAGGAGTGCTTTTATTTCATTATTTTCTTTAATTAATTAGTTGTTTTTTGCATGATTAAAGCCTCTAATATTAGAACATGTTGTCTCATTCATTCCTATGAGGACACTTGTCATGTTCTAATCTAACCCTAATCTAGGGTTAGCTTTCATCCTTTTCATAAGGATTGATTCATTGTAATAGTAATTGTAATTCATTCTCTACGACAGCATATTCAGTGCAACAGTTGCATCAATAATAATTCTTAGGTTATTGAGCACAATCTCACTCTTGATCTTCTCTATTGTGATAGGTAATTGCTTGCAAGTGTTTCATGGGAGCTCTGGATTGAATCAACAAATTCCAACATTACCAAACCTTGAGACATGAATGAGCTATAAGGTAACCAAATCCTTTAACAAAAAGAACATATAGAGCTAGATCTAAGGGACAACCCTAGTGAATGGGCCTAAAAATACCAAAGACACTAGATTGTTGATCACTAATGGTAATACAAGCCAAAACATCTACAAAGAGTATGGAAATGGATTGAATGAAATGAGGCCCAAATCCTAGAGCTTGAAGCATGGCCAAAATAAAGGCCCATCATTGGCCTTGGAAAAGTTAATTTTTAGAAATAGAGCCTTTTGTTCACACTACCCAACCCATTCCATAGATTTCCAAACTAATAATATTTACCTAAAATATACATGGGTTTAAGAAAGTAAATTTTCTTGGGCCTCACAATTTGAAGAAGGAGATGGCACACTTTTAGAGAAAAAGCTTTGGAAATTATCTTATGAGAGACATTGAGTAAGGTGATAGACCTTCAATTACAAACATTATCTAGGTCTCTGTAATTAGGTATGCATTTAATCTTTCCTTTGCATTTAGTTTTTTCTTTGTCAATTAATTTCCCTAAAAACTTGGAATGGTAGGCTTCAAGATAGAATCTATGTATGTCCTTGCCAAAACAATCCCAAAGGGCCTTATAAAATTCATAAAGGAATTCATCACAACCAATAACCTTGTCATTGGCCATGGTATGAACAACCTCTTTAAGGTCAACAATGAAAAATAATTTATCATAGAAGGCTTGTTGTGAGGAGGAAATTTGATAGGGAACAACTTGGAGGCACTCCTAAAGGGCCTAGTCATGTTTAGGAGAGTTTTATTAAGTAGTGAAAACTTGCTCATAATTTTTGAAAAATCTTGGAGAATATTATGAAATTCTTTGAGGACATTTTTACCATCCTTGATTTGTTTGATGTCATGTGAAGTATGGTTAGCTAGATAAGATCTTGGAAGAACTCTTTAGAATCTATCCTTGACCTTAAGCCAATGTATTTTGACTTTGATTTGAGCACCTTTGGCTTGTCATAATTTGCTTCTAATGAAGAAGGTTATCAACCCTTACCTACAAAGGAGGGGGAAATGAGTCATTTTCAAGAGCTATAGTATCCCTATGAAGCTTTGAGATTGTGGCTTCATAGACATGCTGCTAAAAAATATTAGTTGCTATCGATAGATGTGAAGGAAGTGAGATGTACACCTAATGGATCTATTCCACCAAGCAATCTAGCTAGTTGAATGAGTGGGATAGGCTTCCAAGTTCTACACTTTATTTATTTCAGCTAGTAAGGGTTGATGAATCAACAAAGAAGTATTTGAAAAATTAAGTTTTGCAACTTACAATTCTAAGGCATTCCCACTTGCCATTGAATGTTGAAATTGATGGGAGTATGCTCAAACAAAGTGGTGTCTAGCAAAGGCTCCATTAGGAGAAAAAAATAGTTGGCAAAGGAAAAAAAGGAATGTGTAAAAATGATCATATGATCTAGGAATATAAACAACCAAAAATTATTCCAAGTATACTAATGGGAATGATTGTGACAGTAGCCTAAATTGAGATAAAAAGGCTCAATTTATTATGAATTTAATAACATGCCTCTTGTTCACCAGTTGTCCAACATAAGGGCATGGTCCTATATTTATCATATTTCATCTCCACCATATTGAATTCCTTGCACATATCCCAAGTGGGAATAGGAAATGAATCAACAATCCATCTTTGTAAAAGAGATCTTTCAACAAAATCATTGGAAGTATAAACAATTATAATACCAAAAGAATGATTATTGACATTTAAGAGGATCCAAAACATAGGATTTGTGGTATTAGAAATATGGTTGGCAACATATTGAAGCCACCTAGTAGAGATAAAGGTAACAAACCATCCACAACCAATATCATGATTGCTACAAAACATGGAGCTGGCTAGTCAAATGACATGACATGATGCTAAAAGAAAAAAATAGTAATATTCACTTCTTATAAATAAAGAACAACCAAACCCATCTATATCTAATAAATATCCCACGCTAAATATTTACTGGGGAGGTCAGTAAGACATCAAACATTCTAGGAGAGGAAATCCATTGAAAAGAATCAAGAGGCATTTCATCACTATCCCACACTTGAAGAGAAGAATAATTATTTTTCAAAAAATATTTTGAGGAGAAGCTACCAAAGTAGATGTTGGGAATTGAGGTTCTCCACTTCTCTACAACATACTCTCTCTCCTCGAACCACTCAACTAGGCTAGGAGAACACCACATATGTTTAGGAGAAGGGGGAGAGTGAACAAAAAGTTTTGACTAAGAATATAAAAAAAAGACTAGCTAGGCTATTCGAAAACATCTTGCCCCTAAGGAGGGCTCACCAATAGGTGGGGCATCTTTCCCCTTCTCAGAAGGGTTTGAAAAATTTCCAAGCTATGCTTTGGCAGTTGTTTGATCCATAGTGGCCTAGGCATTAGTTTGGGAGCCACTAGTGTTAGAATTTTTTATTTTACGATGTGAAGCCATTGTCCATTTTTCTTTCTTTTCTTAGGAGGGAACCTTGGCCAATTGAGGGGGTAATTTGACTTAAGGGGGAACTAAAGGGAAATCATTAATATTGTATTCAGTGGACTGACACCAAAACCAAGTGTTCAAAAGATTGAGGTAAAGCATATGTTGGGTATGACAAAGATGTCCAATTTGAGTATCCACACATTCTTTCAAATTGTTGGACAAGTTTATATTGACATAAACACATTTTTATAGATGAGCCAAGTAGAATATAGTGGGATCAACACAAATGATCTTCCCAAGAGAAGCAACGATGGTGGTTAAGAATTTTCAATAAGGAAAGGGTAAACTTGAGAACTCAAACCAAACTAGCACATGAAGAGTTTTCTAATTGGTGGCAATGAAGTCTTGCATCCAAAGATGAAAGACTAACAAGAATGCAAAGACATACCATGAGCCATGCTTAAGAATAGCCTCAACATGGATGACATCAACAAAATAAAAAAGGAAAGAACCCTTTGGTGAGGTTTTGGATAGTGTCAAGTCAAACCCCATGTGGAGCCCAATGCTTGTTGACCCATTCCTAGAGCATGCTTTTGGGACAAGTTCTTCCAAAAAATACCCTATCAAAGTGAAATTCTCTAGCCACTTATATGCATTATCAAACTCAAGGATGGGTAAAACCACATCCGTTGAGGATTTTGAGTGTGTACCTCATGAAAAAAATTCAAAACAAACTTCTAGGGCATCTTGTTTGAAGGTTCCATTGTGCAGAGTTGTCAAACCATCAACATCAACATGAACTATTAGGTTGAAGCCATTTGATGCCATAAAAAGGACTAGCTAAAAGAACCCACAATACATGTAGAAGGTCAAGGGGTTTCATGTATCAAGGGCAAGGTTTGACATAAGGAGAGCCAAAGACAATAGAAAAGACACAAACGCTAGTAGAGCCAAGTTCCCTTATCATGATTAGCTCTAAATAAAGACTTATTTTATTTTTTATTTTCACAATGATTACGTTTAGATTCCCTAGATCAATAGACATTAATTTCAAGGCTAGAAGCTCATTTCATAATATTCATATTTGTAGATCTAACTTGAGATTCTAGTAAAACATTAGATAATGCCCCTTGTGAAATAGGAAACTAATGAATGACTAAGTTATCTTGTAGGCCAAGACATAACTATAAAGATCTTGGGATAGTCATTTTCTTTTTCTTAGGAGAGGTAAGTTATTCAACATCTTACCTGAGTTACAAGTGTGTCAAAAAAAATGTCAACACTTCCATTCAAATGTTTTATACTATTATAATGCATACACAAAAGTATTAATTTATAATTTATATGTATCTTGAGACCTTCAATGTGATACTATTAGTGATAATTACAAAGTGATTTAGCTCTTATAAGAATAGAAGGCATTTTGTGATAAATTTTCTTCCTTTATTGTAAATGTTGAACAAACTCATCATAGAGACATAATAAAATAGAAATGTATGTTTCCATATAACCATAAAGTTGTCAAATACATTTGTATGAGATGAAGAATTTAAATTCATCATTCTAGATTCTTTCCAAAAACTATTTTTCTACCTTCATTGTATACAAACATTTATAGTTATGATAAAATTTCAACATTTTAAAATTGACTAAACAAAAATTATTAGCCATGTGGCTTGAAGTCTTTAGACATTATGAATTAACTCCACTATTAAACAATTTTAACATGACACAAGTATAAAGTTCAAGATTTTAAATGTAGTTGTGATAAAGGATAGTAAACAAACATTTTATGTGTCAAATGGAATATCATCTTCACTAGCATGTGTTAGCCAAGCAACTAATGCAAAATTACTCAAATCTTCTCTTACTGAATGAGAATTAACCTTTACTACCATTTTTTAGGTTTGCCACTCATGAATAAATAGTCAATTTGATCAAATTATGAATAAATTGTAAGATTATTTTTAATTTTATTCATGTCTTGCATTGTGTTTCTTATAAATTTTTGTTGTTGTGATCCTTTTAAGTTCCTCTTCTTTTAAACCTATTGTCATTTCAAACACTTACGAAATATCCTATTTATAGCTTTCTATCAAGCACCTTCAAACCTTCATCTCATTAATATCAATTTATAGATCTCATATGCACAATTTTGTAATGCAAAGAATATATGATTATAATGCATTATAAATTGTGATTTTAGTTTTATATATACAAATGTTGAGTCTCTTCTCCCTAACATCAATCTATAATCCTCATTATGTGAGGTTTTGAAGTGCCATGCATATCTACTAATTATAGTATAAACACAAATGCAATTTTTCTACTTCTTTATATATAAAATATAACATTTTATTTCTAATTAAAACCAAACAAATTGAAATCAAATTAAATGAAAATAAAATAAAATTGTGAATTCACAAATCTAGTAGCTATCTCACCAAGCAAAGGGATATGAAGCAACATTAGAAATACCTACCATAAATGAGACAAAATCTGCATGCACTTACATAAAATGACATATTGAATGTGAAATGTGTAATTTAATCTCAAATGGTCGATCTGATGTAGGAAAAATATAATACAATTAATCCAAACAAAAGAACAATACAAAATTGCAGGGGTAATTGTAAGTCCTCATCTCCCCTTTCCTGCTGGTCAAGCATCTTGCCATTTACTCAAGTGTTCTTCAGCTTTTTTGCCCCTAGTCTCCAGCTCCTCCAGCTTTTCATTTCATAAATATGCCGATTGCATAAAAGCAATTCAACGAAACATCCATATCATAAAATAGGTTTTGACAGATACCCCAATAATGTATATAAGCAGCAATCTGCATTGTACTCTACGCATCTAATTTTACAAAGCCAACAGCATGGTCTAGATTGCCAAATACTCAACAAAACAAAAAAGTTTCTGGAAACTGAAAAGAAAACCTTGTCCCTTCATTATTACTACAGGGCTGACATAGTGCACATTATTATAGTGCAAACCTTTTTTTTTTTTAAATTTATTCATTTAGCATCACCAATAATCTCCATAGAACATTGTCCCTCTTTAAAATGATGGAAACAGTTTGCATCTCTCACAACAATTTCTCCTGCAACAGCCTTGGAGGTAAATTTCATTGCTGGGTGGCAATCAACACATACTCTTAAAGGTTCTTAACAACTCTGATAGTTGTTTCAGAGACTGTTTAACACACAAAATGCAATTGCCAACTTTTCACTATGGTGGTAGAGAAATTTTTTTTTTCTTCCTCTTCTACATCATTAAGTAAATGTCTTGAATCTGTAAAATACCCCGCTGCCTTGATCTCCCAAGCCAATTTCTCTAACTTTGAATAGATCTCCTCTGTCTATGGATGTGATCTGTCTCCTACACAAAAAGCATGTACCATTTTATGGCCTTCAATCCAACTACATCCAGGGATCTTTTTAATTCCTCTATCTTTCATCAATCTCCTTACCATTTGGACCTCACCCCACCTCCTCAGTTCTGCATAGATGTTTGAGAGAAGAACATACGTCGCAGCATTTTGAGGATCCAAATCAAAAAGCAATGTCGCTGTAAATACTCCTAAACCTATGTTCATATGTGATCTACAGGCACCAAGAAAACACATCCACACAGCCACCACAGGTTTAGCTGGCATCTTAATGATAAATTTTAAGGTGTCCTCAAGATAGCCAGCACGAGCAAGAAGGTCAACCATACACACATAATGATCAACTGTAGGTGTAATGTAGTGAGGGTTACTCATATGATTGAAATATGTGCAGCCCTCATCCACTAAACCTGCATGGCTGCATGCACATATAACACAAGCGAAGCTTATAATGTCAGGATATGTTCCAGAGTGTTTCATTAATTCGAAGACTTTGAGAGCATCCTTGCAAAATCCATTTTGTGCATATCCAGCAATCATTGCATTCCAGGAGATGATATCTCTTTGTGGCATTTTGTCAAACAATTCACGTGCCTTATCTATGCTTCCACATTTTGCGTACATGTCTACCAGAGCATTTCCAACTATAATATCTGATGAAAATCCCCCTTCCATTATGCTTTGATGGATGTTCATGCCCTGTTCCAAAGCTCCCATCTTGGCACATGCAGGGAGGATGCTAGCAAAGGTTGTGGAATTTGGCTTTATACCTGCCAATTGCATTTGCTTGAAAGTTTCTAAAGCCTTTTCAACAAATCCATTTTGCGCATATCCCGCAATCATGGCAGTCCATGAGATGACATCTCTTTGAGGCATTCTATCAAACAGTTTGTGTGCCTTTTCTGTGCTTCCACATTTTGCATACATGTCTACCAGAGCATTTCCAACTATAATATCTGACAAAAAACCCCCTTCCGTTACGCTTTGATGGATATCCATACCCTGTTTCAAAGCTCCCATTTTGGCACAGACAGGGAGGATGCTGGCAAAGGTTGTGGAATTTGGTTTTGTACCTGCCAATTGCATTTGCTTGAAAGTTTCTAAGGCCTTTTCAACAAATCCATTTTGTGCATATCCTGCAATCATTCCATTCCATGAGATAACATCTCTTTGAGCCATTCTGTCAAACACTTTACGTGCCTTGTCTATTCTTCCACATTTTGCATACATGTCAACTAGAGCATTTCCAACTATAGTATCTGACAAATATCCTCCTTCCACTATGCTTTGATGGATGACGATACCCTGTTCCAAAGCTTGCATTTTGGCAGAGGCGGGAAGGATGCTAGCAATGGTTGTGGAATTCAGCTTTACACTTGCCAATTTCATTTGCTTGAAAGTTTCTAAAGCCCTTTCAACAACTCCATTTTGTACATATCCTGCTATCATTGCAGTCCATGAGATGACATCTCTGTGTGGCATTCTGTCAAACAGTTTGCATGCCTTGTCTAAGCTTCCACATTTTGCGTACATGTCTATCAGAGCATTTCCAACTTTAATATCTGACAAAAATTCCCCTTCCATTATGCTTTGATGAAATTCCATACCCTGTTCCAAAGCTCCCATTTGTGCACAGACAGGGAGGATGCTGGCAAAGGTTGTGGAGTCTGGCTCTACACCTGCCAATTGCATTTGCTTGAAAGTTTGTGAAGCCTTTTCAACAAATCCATTTTGTGCATATCCTGCAATCATTGCATTCCAGGAGATGACATCTCTTTGAGGCATTTTGTCAAACAGTTCATGTGCCTTTTCTATGCTTCCACATTTTGCATACATGTCTACCAGAGCATTTCCAACTATAATATCTGACAAAAATCCCCCTTCTATTATGCTTTGATGGATGTCCATACCCTCTCCCAAAGCTCCCATTTTGGCACAGGCAGAGAGGATGCTGGCAATGGTTGTAGATTCTGGCTTTACACCTGCCAATTGCATTTGCTTGAAAGTTTCTAAAGCCTTTTCAACAAATCCATTTTGTGCATATCCTGCAATCATTGCATTCCATGAGATGACATCTTTTTGAAGGATTCTGTCAAACAGTTCACATGCCTTATCTATGCTTCCACATTTTGCATACATGTCTACCAGGGCAGTTGCAACTGCAACATCTGACAAAATTCCTATATCCTTTATGCTTTGATGGATGTACATACCCTGTTCCAAAGCTCCAATTTTTGCACAGGCAGGGAGGATAGTGATAAAGGTTGTGGTATCTGGCTTTACACCTGCCAATTGCATTTGCTTGAAGGTTTCTAAAGCCTTTTCAATAAATCCATTTTGTGTATATCCTGCAATCATGGCATTCCACGAGACCACATTTCTTTGAGGCATGTTGCCAAACATTTCACTTGCCTTTTCTATGCTTCCACATTTTGCATACATGTCTACCAGGGCAGTTGCAACTACAACATCTGACAAAATTCCTCTATCCTTTATGCTTTCATGGATATCCACACCCTGTTCCAAAACCCCCATTTTGGCACACGCAGAGAAGATACTGGCAAAAGTTGTGGAATTTGACGTTACACCCGCCAATTGCATTTGCTTGAAAGTCTCTAAAGCCTTTTCAACAAATCCATTTTGTGCATATGCTGCAATCATTGCAGTCCATGAGACCACGTTTCTTCGAGGCATTCTTTCAAACAGTTCCTCTGCCTTGTCTATGCGTCCACATTTTGCATACATGCCTACCAGGGCAGTTGCAACTACAACATCTGATAAAATTTCTTTATCCTTCATGCTTTGATGGATGACCATACCCTGTTGCAAAGCTCCCATTTTGGCACAGGCAGAGAGGATGCTAGCAAAGGTTGTGGAATTTGGCTTTACACCTGCCAATTGCATTTGCTTGAAAGATTCTAAGGCCTTTTCAATAAATCCGTTTCGTGCATACCCTGAAATCATTGCGGTCCACGAGAAGACATCTCTTTGCGGCATTCTGTCAAACAATTCGCGTGCCTTGTCTATGCTTCCGCATTTTGCATACATGTCTAGCAGGGCGCTTGCAACTATAACATCTGACAAAATTCCTTTGTCCTTTATACTTTGATGGATGACGATACCCTGTTCCAAAGCTCCCATTTTGGCACAGGCTGGCAGTACGCTGGAAAATGTGAACTTATCGGGTGGGAGGCCTGATTGTTGCATTTGATGAAACAGTGTAACCGCCTCGTGAGGATACCCATGTTTTCTGTACGCTGCAATAATCGTATTCCATGAGACGCTGTCTCGTTCTTTCATGCGGTCAAACACTTTACGGGCATCAACCAAACTTCCGCACTTGACATACATGTAAATAAGCTTGTCATGAAAAAATTTGCGGTTAGCAAATGCAAATCTTCCCTGGTGAAAGCGCGTTCTTGTATCTACAGGTTTGCAATAATTGAAGATAGGTAGAGTAGTCTTCAGAGGAGTTGTGTGTGGTAAGAAAAATGTGCATTGCATAATGCTGTGTGATCGGAGCATGGAAAATGTGCAGTGTTATTCAGTCTACGTCTACCATAATGGCATTGCCAGTGGTAAGCCTGGGAGTATTTTCACTTACAGGTCTTAAATGTCCTTTCGGAAGCAAGTCTCTAAGTAAATGACAACTTTCGAAGGTAATCTGTGGAGGAGAGCCAGCTTTGAAAATCCACAATCCTTTTAAAAACTGGTGATGCAATTCAGACATGATTCTCACAGTCGTGTTTGTTTTTCTTATCTTTCTTCTTTCTGCAAACATATTCAGAGCCAAACTAATACCAGAAGGCATCAATCATTTTGATTACTACAATAAATTCACCATGACACACATCAGTCATTTTCATTGGTGTCTGACATAAGCTTTAACAGGTCAGATTTTAGGTTGCTCTCATGAACACTAATTTAACCTGTCTAAATTGAAAATTTAAGATTTAAAATCCAGCAGATTGGTCTCCTTTTACACATTGCTCCCAAGCTGATTTTGTACATGTTTTGGTGAATTACTGTGATGCACTTGTATAACTTATTTGTATTAAAGCACATAAATAAAAAATATCATTAAATATTAATCTTTTATCCATTATTAAAAAAACATTGTAAATCATTGAAGCGAACATTTGTACATTTGAATATTGATGTTTATTAAGCTATTTATTAATATTGCCTATCAAACAATCAGTCTTATCAGAAATACAAATATTTTAAAATTTAAACATTTATAGAAATTAAGTTCATCAAGATCAAATAAATTTGTAACTATGAATTAGACAAAAAACAATACACTTGACCCAAAGCATAGCCAAAATAAAGATTCTAATTCTGATCAATACTTGTGACTATCAAGAGCATTCAATTCCAAGGTGTGTTGATTCTCAAAGTCTTATCATTTGACATTCAATTTTCAATTATTGAGCTACACATCATATCGTTTTATTTATTTCCATTTATAGCAATTGATCATATGTTATAATCTATTTGATTTGAACCATGAATTTGGTTGTAGTATTGTTGTTAGTCTAGATTAATAGATATAAATGTGTATGATTTTCATTTGTTATCCTACACTAACCCTACAAGTTTAAATTTCTTAACATTTTTGGTGAACTTGTATTTATCCTTATAGGGTTAATTCTTACCATTAACTGAATTTTTTATTTCAAATCTAAAGTTTATTGAACTAGTAAATCATTTTTCTTTCTTTCAATTTATTTTTAACTAGATATCTCTATTATAACATTTTGTTTTCCATAAGAATACTAGTATAGGTCTTTTGCTAATCATCCCATTTTTATTTTTGACATGGGTGAGTTTTTTTCCCAGCTAGGGGGGCATGTTTTTTATTTTAATCTTTATATTACTTCATATTCCCTTACCCCACTTGGTCGTTGGTGGTCTTGTTTTATTTCTTGTATCACTTAATTGTCTTATAACTAATCTTTGTCTTTTACATATTTGATCCCTTATTTTTATAATGTCTTCTCCCATCATGTCCAATCACTTGTAGTTGGTCATCTATTACTTTCTTACTCCTTTGTCTTCTATTCTTAGCTCTTATTCCTTCCTCATGATCTAACCACTTATGTATGTTCTTACATTAATGTATCTTATTTCTTAGAACATTTTATTATGTAATTACATTGAGTGGTCAGCTTCTTAAAGCATTGTCTTATGTGCTTACGTTAGTCTATTATTGTTAGAGTCTAGTTATCTTGAGCATCTTGTATATGATCTATTTTTGTCTTATCTATGTTAAATTATTGTCATATATTTCTATCATGAGCATCTTCTATATGACTTATTATTGTTATATCTAGTTACAACGAGTATTATGTCTTTGATTTCTTATTGTCATGTTGATCACATTAGTTATTATCCACTTGTATAAATAAACACTTATTTATATTAAAGTACATAAATAAAAATATCATTAAATACTAATCTTTTATCCATTATTGAAAATCATTGTAAATCATTCAAGTACATTTGAAGATTGATGTTTATCAAGCTATTTATTAATATTTCCAATCTAGAAATCAAAGTACATAAATAAGCATGTCATTAAATACTAATCTTTATCCACTATGGAAAATAATTATAAATCATTCAAGCGAACATTTGTACATTTGAAGATTGATGTTTATCAAGCTATTCATTAATATTTCCAATCTAACAATCAAAGTACATAAATAAAAATTATCATTAAATACTAGTTTTTTTATCCAGTATCAAAAATCATTGTAAATCATTGAAGCGAACATTTGTACATTTGAATATTGATGTTTATTAAGCTATTTATTTATGTTATCAATCTAGCAATCAACCTTATGAGAAATACAAATGTTTTAAAATTTAAACATTTATAGAGGTGAAGTTCATTGAGATCAAATAAATTTGCAACTGTGAATTAGACCAAAAACAATGCACTTGACCCAAAGCGTAGCCAAAATAAAGATTTTAATTTTGATCAATACGTGCGACTATCAAGAGCATTCAATCCCAAGGTGTGTTGATTCTCAAAGTCTTATCATTTGGCATTCAGTTTTCAACTATTGAGCCAAGCATCATATCATTTTATTTATTTCTATTTATAGCAATTAAACATATGCTAACAATCTATTTTATTTGAACCACGAATCCAGTTGCAATATTGTTGTTTGTCTAGGTTAATGGATATATATATGTATATGTTTTTCATTTTTTATCCTAGACTAACCCTACAGGTTGTTTAAATTTCTTAACATTTTTTGGTGAACCCATACTCTTATATGATTTATCCTTCTAAAGTTAATTCTCACCATTAACTGAAATTTTATTTCAAATCTAAAGTTTATTGAACTAGTAAATAATTTCTTTCTTTCAATTTATTTTTAACTAGATATATCTACTATAAACTTTCGTTGCCTATAAGAGTACTAGTATAGCTCTTTTTAAGAATACTACTATAGCTCTTTTTCTAGTCATCCCATTTTTATTCTTAACTTGGGTGGGTTTTTTCCTAGTTAGGGGTCATGTTTGCTTTGTTTGATCTTTACACTACTTCATAATCCCTTACCCCACTTCGTAGTCTTGGTTTATTTCTTGTATCACTTTATTATCTTATAACTAATCTTTGTTTTTTACATATTTGATCTCTTAGTTCTATAATGTCTTCTCCCATCATGTCCAATCACTCTTAGTTGGTCATCTCTTATTTTCTTAGTCCTTTGTATTCTTTTCTTAGCTCTTATTCAATCCTCATGATTACCACTTACGTATGTTCTTACATTAATTTTATCTTGCTTCTTAGAGCATTATATTATGTAATAAGATTGAGTGATCTAACTTCTTAGATCATTATCTTATGTGCTTATGTTGGTCTATTATTGTTAGAGTCTAGTTATCTTGATCATCTTGTATATGATATATATTTTTATTATCTATGTTATATTACTGTCACATCTTTCTATCATGAGCATCTTCTATATGATTTATCATTGTTAAATCTAGTTATAATGAGCATTATGTCTTTGATTTACTATTTTCATGTTAATCACATTGGTTATGATCCACCATTGTTATATCTTTCTTGTTAGAGCACTTACATCTTGATTGTATTTTGTTATATCATGTCTGTAATGATTTTCCATTGATATCTTGTTGGTATTATTATCCTAGTATTACATGTATATATCATGTCTATCTATTTTTTTCATTGTTATAATCATTTTATTGAAAGTAATTTAAATTGATCTTATATCATTGTCCCTTATCATTAACCTAACATTGTTATATCTTGCTATGTTTTAGAGAATTTGTATGATTAATCTCATATTATCTTACATTATCTTATTTATATATCTTGCTTCATAGAAAATATGTCTTGTGATTGCATTGTTATATATTACTTTTAGAGTCCATTGATCCATATTTCTAAATGATCAACTTGTTAGGACTATACTACTAAATTTTATCTTGTCTAGGACATTTCTACATTGGGAGGCATCATGTCATTCCCCCTTGTCTATTTTGAGCTATCTTTGATCTATACTTTATGCCATGGCATCATGATGATCACTTGCATCTATTTATGTTTTATTGATATATCCATCTTGTCAAAGACCCATGTCTATTATCATACATCTATAGTTTTTATATTCAATGGGTATTTACCTCAATATCAAGCCTTGTACCAATGTTAGGATTTTTGTCATTGAACCTAGTGATCATGTTGAGCTTTATATGTCAATATTAGGGTTTTCCCATGTGTTTGTAATTTTTAGTATCATGAGTGTTTTTTTACCATTAAGGGATACATCACCACTATCTTTTCCATGCTAAGGGCAATGTTATAATCCTTTAATCTTATCTCTAACCCCATAATTGTTGTTACATGATGCATTATTTTTTATCATTATTATATATACTTACATGCATGATTATATGTTTTGATTTTCCATGTATCATCTTCCCTCTTCCTCCAATTCCCTGCATCCTATGAATGCAACCTACTATTGGGAGACATCCTTTCACTAAAATTATTCATGACAATATCTTGTAAATAGTTACAAGAACCTTAGTAGAGATTTGCTATATTTATTTCAATGGAGATAGAACATGTAGGAGACATGTCTAGATGGTGTTTATCATATTAGGTCAAGTACTTTATATGAATTCACAAGATGTTTGGCACTTAATTTTTTGTGCATGCATGTTTGTGACTACTACATACTTAGAGATGCGTGATTCATATAAGATTCACATACAACTTAAAGGGGGGAATATAATGGTAAAAATTGTATCATGGTGCCTTATTTCTATTTATTTTATGTTTATTTGAGAATATATCATCTTACTTGTACATAATGACTACTGACACATTTTTTTGCAAAACCGAGTCATTTTACCTATGTTTATTTATTTTCTATTATATTATGATTGCAGGTGTAAATTAGACTAGAAATAATAAACCTAATCTATAATGGAGTAAAGATAAATAGTTTAATTCTAATCTATGCAAGAAACTATCAAGGGAATATTTTGATCCTAATGTGCACTTATTCTCAAAGTATTATCATTTGGTATTCATTCTTTAGTTATTGAGCTAAGTATCATACCCTCTTATTAATTTCCATTTATAATATTTCTACATGTATCAACAATCTATCTAATTTTATCCACAACTCTAACTACAATATTGGCCCATGTGCACAAAGATTGTGGCCAAAAAGTGGCCAAGAATATTTTGACCTTGAAATAGAGGATAAGGTGTTCAAGTTTTAACACCTCATGTTAAGGATTGGGCACAATATGAACTCAAGTACATTCAATCTTGGTTAATCTAAGCCTAAATTTTCTCATGATATAACACAAGCATGTTATCTCTAATTAGAAATTTAAAAAAATACAAAGGCTATGATCTCATTTTCACTTTACCCTACATACATAGAGTAGGACATAAGTAGGCAGTTATGTGTACATGCTTCATAGTCAATTAATGCAAGTTAACAATACCTCAACATTAAAGAGGTAATTTTTTTTATCAAATTATTAGTAGATTAGATTGAATATTTTTTCTTACATTGGTTTAAATAATTAGTTATTTTTTTTTAGTTAATAAAAACCCTCCTCCTCCACCTCAAAACCCACATTACTTGAATCAAAATCATGAACAAAGATCCCTTAAAATCCTCCTAAATTTTACAATAACCCTCCAAAACCATAACACAAAATTATAGGATCAATCAAAAATAATAAAAATGAGCTTGAGATGTTGATAAAAACCTTATGAAATATTGATGCTAGAAGAACACACTACCAAGCTCTAGTAGTATCCTTAAAATCCTTGATTGCTCACATTGATTTTGTCACTGGCCAAATTAACACACATACAACCGATAGACAATATTTTTAGGAATATGTGCAACAAAATTAGATTCTTATAATTTGGTGAAGGAAAACAAATAGGTGAAGAAAATTCATGTATATTATTTGTTAACCTAAGCAGTAATGCATCAATAGAAATGAGTTACAAAATTTTCACAATACATTGGTGTACTCGCTAGCAAATTAAAAATAAACTTTAGATGAGGTGGTCAATGATTTTTTACTAGCCTCCATGTAATAACTATAAGGTACCTCAATATTTATTACAAAAATTATAATGTGAGTTTTTCCTAAATAAGATCCTAAATTTATTTTATTGTCGAGATTTCAAGGGAAAGTGTAAATTCTCTACTCAAGATAGAGAGGAGGGTCATTGTGAATACAACTAGCTAGTGAGACCCCTTGGTCAATTTTATATTTCTCATGTCATAGTACCTTTAGCTACATAGGATAGTGTAGATGCCCAAATACTACATTCCATAGTTCCATGTCACAAACCTTAACTATAGCATGTGTTTATCATAGGGCGATGAAGGTGAGCCTTCAAGGTGTTAGGCAACACCACACTTATGTAAATATTGTATGGCTTTATGCACTTATGAAAGAAAAGACTCTATGATGAGGCACATAAGACACCACTATGTATGTTGATGAGAATGCTTAATAGATAGACCAAGATGCTCTAAAGGAAAACCTTGAGATTATCCACACACTAAGGAGTATGCCACATAGAATGATCCACATTATGCTTATAAGTAAGAAAATATGTCCATCACAAACACCTTACTAGTGGAGACCTTAGAATTGACTCACAAGTAAAATTAAAGTTATGAAGTTTAATATATTTTCTATGAAAATGCTCGATTAACTATATTAATCCATTACAAATAATATTTTATTTTATTATAAAATTTTAGGGTCAATCAATTCATTCTACATCCTATGGCACCACTTCATCACATATTCTTGTAGGCCTGAAAAACTCCTCAAGTCTATTTGTAATAAATTACTAAATATATTAGGTGTAAAATTATTTTCCATATAGCAATGTTGATCTTAAAATGATAATTTAATGTTTAACATGTGAATGTTGGACCTTTGGTATCTCGACATGTTGATGGCAGTAGTAATTTCTCTAGTTTTACCATGGTAAGTTTTAGCATTTTTAATCATCATGTTGTGCATTGTATTTGTGTGTTTCATTATTTTGGTTAAGCTTAACCTTGTTCTTATTTTAATTAAGGACTTAACCAAAAACTCCTCTTCATCATTGTGCGTTGGGAATTAGGTGTTGTACACAATGCATAATATTTATAATGTTTAATTTATTATTATGTGTGTGGTGCACCTAGGGGGACCTAGAAGTACATGCATCACTAGGAGTTAACATTCTTGGGGCCACTTTATATATTGTATGTAACACTGGGACATAAGTTGAATGTGAGTTGTAAAAATGTATTTATTTAATATTGGGGAAAGTTAATTAATAAAGTACCCAATATTAGATGTGGGGTCATGGTTCTGTAATCTCATGGTTTTATGTAATACCACTTGGTGGTTTTGGGTGAGCTTGTTTCTATAATTTAGCAAACACAAGAATAGTTTTCAAAGGTTGGCTAGTTGGGGTTTCAAGTCTTCTTCTAAAGAGTGCATATGTGAAGCATGGCATTGGATGTGTGGTTACATTCTTGGACACATGGAGTATACATTGGAGAGGCTTGATGTTATAGAGGTGTTCATGGAGGCTCTAAAGATGTATTGTAATGATTGTTGTTGAATAATATATTGAGCATGGATGCTTTTAGAGGTTGGTTTTTTCCCTCTATGAGGGTTTTTCCAGGGTATATATTGTGTTATCTTTTGATGGGTATGTTGTATATTCTCTTGCATGTGGATTTTGAATACTTATTTGCATAGATTTCTCTTTTGGGCTATGTGGAAATTATCAAATTAGATAGCTACAAGTTTCCTTTCATGTGGATCACTACAAATGGATGTTGTTGCAACATATTATCTTCTAGATCATGCCTCTTACATAGGTATGAGCTAGTAATGTAATTTTTATTATGAATTTATTGCAGATCAATATTCATTTTTACTCTAAATTGCTTCTTCATTCTAGCCAAAAGAGGAGGTGAGAACTCCAATTCCTAAAATTTCCCTTGAGGATAATGATGATTCAAATGGATTATGAGATTGTGTTAAGTGATTATTTACTTATGTTGTTTTATATCATATGTATTATACTAATGTGTATATTGTTCAATTGTATTCATTGGTAGAGCTATAAGCTAGTTAATATGAGTGTAGGAAAATTGAATAGTAGAGGGTAACTATTAAGTATAATATTTGTTCTTCATCTTCTTGGTGGGGTAAGACTTGTCAATTTTTCAATGATACTCCCTAGTTATTATGTATAGAGATTTTATTATATACCTTCATGGAATTTAGGTTTAGATTTGTATTTTGTTGATGTATATCATTGTAAATCCATATGTATTTATTGAGACATTCGTTATATGCCTACATGGTATTATTTTGAAATTTACATATTACATTATATATTCATTCATAGCCTTATTGAAAATAATGTATATATAAATATTTTGTATGTATTCATGGATTAAATGGTTTAAAATATTTTATTGTTTTGAATGGCAAGGCTAAAAATTACTCATTGTTGAGAACAATTATAAATAGTTTTAATGGTTTTAATGCCAACTTCAAAATTAAGATTTCCTTAATTTTTATATGTAATAGAAATAAGATTCTTGTGTACATCCTATCTAATTTAGTTTATTAACAAATTATTGTATTTTATAGAATTCATTTTTTTGTGTGTGGATGCACTCATGTATGTCTCTTTGTTTGGTGATTTTAGCTTGAATGATGCCAATATGTACATGAACAATTAAAATGAAGTCTTTGTGAGGCTAGAAATACTTTATGGTAGTAAGTTATAAGCCACAAAAGGTTGCAAATGTATACCACAATAAGAATGAAATATATTCAAAGCTATCAAAATGTCTAATAGTTATGATGAAGGTTTATATTGCTATCAGAGTAGAAGAACAATGACAAGTAAGGCCAAATTTGAGACCTTATAAGGTATATGTAATGCATATTGTATTTGTAAATAATCAACAAAATATTTATTTAAATAGGTATGTGGCTCTTAAGAGACTTTTTCAAAGCGATATAACATGATGATCAAAATTTCTAGGTAACTCTTCAATAATTCTAGTAGCATTAAACAACCCAACCAAACATGTTGGCATAATTATTTTGGTGTGACAAAGAGTGGAATGCAAAATAGGACTTTGAGCACCATCTCACTAAATAAAATTGAAGCATTTTACATTGTATTCATCTCTACTATAGGAAAATTAATTTAAGTTGACAAAAATTAAGAAAGGATTTTGTAGGTGGATCCAACATCCACTACGAACAAACAAAGAAAAGTTTGAAATATGAGGATAAAATGATATAAATATATTTTGGTTTGTAGCGTGATTATGTTTTCAATCATCTCTGCTCTCAACCTTTGCTCATTAGTTTGAGGTAGGTTTTGAGTCAAGTATTAAGGTGCATTTTGGAGTAGGTTTTGAGGTAGATTTTGATGTGGGTTTTGAGGTAGGTTTTCAATTGAATTTTAGGGTTTTTTTCAAATTGATCAAGTTTAGATTCATCCAATAAATCTAAATAGTAAATATATTTCTCTAGATAAAAAAATTAACTCACATTGCAAATTTACCCTAATTTTACTAAAACCCTAAAATTTGTTTTGTAAAATTGTAAAATCATTTATTTATTTATATGAAAAATATGAATAAAACTACCTCCCATCCTTCCTCCAATAATGAATTTTTTCAAATCTAAATCTAAATCTATGGTTATGTTTTCATTCATCTTTTCTCTCAACCTTTTCTCACTAATTTGAGATATGTTTTGATGTAGGTTTTTTAGGTTAATCAATGTAGGTTCATCCAATAAATTTAAATAAACACATCTAGCTATAGAAATACCTCATTCATATACTAAATTTACCCCATTTAAATTTATTTAAATAATATACAAATGTACCATAATTTTCTTAAAACCCTAAACCATAGTCCCTAAACCCTAATCATTGAAAACCTAAAGCTTAATCCTTAAAACCTAATTTTTTAAACCTAAAAACTAGAAAACCTAAAAAATGCACTAAAACATAAATACCTACCTCAAAATAATTTTTTTCAATTATATAGGGAGGAGGTCAACATTAGTTGGCATTATGGTCTCCATAGTCAATTTTTGTGTGTGCTAGCTTCCAACTCTCATCATTGTGTTGTGAAATGATAGTGGAAAAATGTTTGTTGGGGGATCAAAAGAAAAAGTAAACAATTTTCTAAAATGGGTGTTCTCTCATGAATGAATATTCATTTTCTTTGTATATTGACTCTTAATGGATACCCATTCTTAACAAATTTTCATTTATAATTAATACCCATTAGGTTTATATTTCCTTAACATAATCAAAAGTACATTTCTATAAAGTAGGTATGAGAATTTTAATGGGTAGATATATATTTTTCCTAATAACTTTTTACCCTACATTTTTTACTATCAACACGGATCAAACTTCTTGTACTAACCCTCCTATCCAATCTTCTTGAATATTTGGGTATCACATCCTCGTGCCATCCTATATGGCTTGAATTCATGAAAAATATTAGAAACATTATTCATGGCTATTTCCCTTCTTTCGACATATTCCATTCTATTGAGATCATCTCTAACAATTATACTAATATTCATGTCACTACCTTTCCTAATCTATGATTTATATATCCCCTATCTTCCATTAGTCCTAATTATTCTAGAAAACCTCTTCTTTACTAAAGCTTTCATTTACCCTTCTAGTCATTTTCCCTATTTTTTGACCAAAACCATGATTTTTCCACCTCATTCCATACTATCCACTTCTCATCCTACCCACATACTATCTTACACTAACATCTTCATGACAATCATTTCTTCTCCTCCTGATTCTAAATATATTCCTCCTCTACCATATTTTATTGGACGTACTTATAAACCTTTTCCTTCTTATTTCTATTACAATTCTTCCATATTTCTCCCTTTGTCTTCTACACCTCATTAATCTCATGATTATCCTTCTCCTCCCCCTCCCTCTTATCCTTCATCAAATCCCATTATGCCTATTTTTTTATACCATATTGTACAAATGTATCAAAAAATTGATGTCTTACCTACAAATTCTTGAGAAGTAACCATGGATATTAATCACAATAGCATATCTTATCAAATTTTATCCCATCCATATCTTCCCAATTTCAAATCCCTACACCTTCTTCTATATCATGACAAAGGAGATCCAACCATTTATGTTAGTATATTTTACTTCTTTTTCTTGGAATATGTTTATGATGGTCACATCATTTGTAGGATATTCCACAATTAACTCAAGAAAATTCCCCTTCAGTGGTTCTATTCCATAGCTTATGGTTCCAATAGGATATTTTACATGACAAAAAAAAAATATATTATTTCCAAATCCAAATAAATATTTTTTTCAATTTCACTGGCATAATTCATTGTGAGCAAGCACCACAAGAAAAGGTGAGAGATTTTATCAAGATTTCAAACAATCCCTAAAAAAATGTGTTATTGGCTCTCTAAAATTAAAATCCCATTTTAGAATTCATTGAAAAATAATCTCATTCATTCTTGAAAATATAATTTTCCTAAAATATAATAGATTTTTTTACCTTTATGCAACACTTATGGATTATGAGATAAAAATGGATAAGGTTACAAGAGCCTCTATAGGGACACCAACTTCTACAATACCAATGAAATATCCTCATGAGTTCCATATAGAGTAATGGACCCTTTGAGGATATGACACATGTGAATTCCCCTTTTTGTATACCTTTTTACACAAGATGGGCCTCTATAATCACCCATAATCATGCACATATCTAAGCATGTGAATGTTAGTAATAGGATATATACCCTTGAACCCAAAAAAAATGTTGAATACACATGATACAATGTTTTATCAAAATTTGGGGAAACACTCATGAATATTAAATCTAATCTAAGCATGTAATCATATTAATAATGTAAACATTTAATCATAATCATTGAATAATATGTAAATGTAAGAATGTAGAGATAAGTGTAAAGAATGCATAGTGTAAGCATATGGGTTGGAGGTAGCATTGACATATAATAATATTTCCTCTAACATGAGTAATAAAATGGCGGTCCAACCCTCAATATCCTAGTAACTCATGTACAAGTATATTGAGTATTATGATAGGAATATGCCCCACAATATACTATCCAAAAGCATGAGTGTGCATAGAGGTTGACAAGGCACATAGTGCCTAGTGGTATAAAACTAAAACTATGCAAAGGTCCCAAAATATAAGGGATAAAGAAATGATGAGGTGAAAGGGTCCATAAGTCTAAGGAAAAAGAATGCCTAACAGGACACACTTTTAAATGTGATTGAGATGGATCAAATGAGAAAAATATAAGATCTGTAATTATTGAAATATCAAACTGAATAAGAGGCCCCATATATGAAAGATAATTAAATAATATACATGTTAAAGGGAAACTTTAATTCCCCCTAAATGATGGATGTATGATATCCTAGTTTTAAATAGTATATTTATAATATCACAAAGGTAGAAGGAGGGATGCATGATGCCTCACATGTAAAGATAAGGTTATAGTCTAGATATAAAGAAGGGAATTCTATGGTTCCCCAAATGTGACTTGAAAGATGTGCCATTATAAGCTCATTGTCATAGTATAATAATCAAATAGAATAATTTTTTGGATGGCCTAATAGAGATGTGTAAAAAAAAATGGTGTATGTCAAGAATCTATCTTATAGTCACAAATGATGAAGTATTAAATACACATGGTACATAGAATAAATATATAAAATAAAAGATAATACCGCATGTGTGGTCTCAAAATATAAGGCACATAGTGCCTAGTGGCATAAAATTAAACCTATGCAAAGGTCCCAAAATAGAAGTATGAAGCCAAAATATAAGGGATAAAGAAATGACGAGGAGAAAGGGTCCATGCGTCTAAGGAAGGAGAGGGCCTAGTGGCACACTTTTAAATGTGATTGAGATGGATCAAATGAGAAAAATATAAAATTTGTAATTATTGAAATCTCAAACTGAATAAGAGGCCCCATGTATGAAATATCATTAAATAATATACATGTAAAAGGGAAACTTTAATTCACCCTACATGATGGATGTATGATATCCTAGTTTTAAATAGTATATTTATAATTTCACAAAGGTAGAAGGAGGGATGCATGATCCCCCACACGTAAAGATAATGTTATAGTCTAGATATAAAGAAGAGAATTCTATGGTTCCCCAAATGTGACTTGAAGGATGTGCGATTATAAGCTCATTGTCATAGAATAATAATCAAATAGAATAGTTTAGGATGGCCTAATAGAGACATGTGTAAAAAAAATGGTGTATGTCATTCCAATATATAGGCATCAAAGCATGTATAAACAAAGATATTGTGTATGTCATGAATCTATCTTATAGTAAAAAATGATGAAGTATTAAATACACATGGTACATAGAATAAATCTATAAAATAAAAGATAATACCGCATGTGTGGTCTCAAAATATAAGGCACACAGTGCCTAGTGGTATAAACCTAAAACTATTCAAAGGTCCCAAAATAGAAGTATGAAGCCAAAATATACTTGGGATAAAGAAATGATGAGGAGAAAGGGTCCATAAGTCTAAGGAAGGAGAGTGCCTAGTGGCACACTTTTAAATGTGATTGAGATGGATCAAATGTGGTACAGTCACGATAGGAGGGTCCTCAAAGAGAACAATCTAGATCTTGCAACAAGAGCTACACAAAAGAAGTAACACAAATTATGGAGGAAAATGAAGATTCAAACATTCTTATTATCTGAAAATTCAATTACAGTCGATCGGAAACATCTTGGTTTATAGATTGGGCTCATAGGTTTGATATAACATGCTTAAAATACAATATTCCTATATGCTCCTTTCAATGCAAGCGAAAATCTTACATATCAAATCTAATATTCCTCTAACTGCCTTCCTAATGATTAGTTACAATGATTTATATCATATCTGGAGATCCAAAATCATCCGTGTCTACCAAATATCATTACAATCTTCAACGAAGGAAACGTAACATGTGTATGAAATAGGTCGGCCCCAAATTTGAATTACTCCTTGGTGAATGCATAGGATGAAGTGTGGACATATAATTAAGGTCAGGGACACTCCATGGAACAATTCAAAACAAATCCTAAGGATCCACAAGTTACATGAAAGATCCACGAGCGATCCAACTAGCCATTAGGCTTGAAAATTATTCCAGTGTCGATTCAAGAAACTGCCACTAAATCCGGAAGTGATAACTTTCCAAAAAGAGATCCAATCGTGTTGAAATCTTGTAATAAGGAAAATGAACATGTCCACAATGAAAACATAGGTCCGCAAGGTTTGGTGAGCAAGTATGAAGAAATACTGAATCTGCCAACTTGAACTAAACAAGAACTAAAACAAGGAAAAATTGAAATAAAAATATTTTTTGTTTGATGTAGGATTGCTTGTTAGGGTTAGAGATGGTAGATATCTAACAATCAAATGCAGATTTTAATTAATAAATAGAGAAACTAAAACACACACACAGATTAAATCATAACATAGAAATTTAACATGGTTCACCCAATCTGGGCTACATCCACCAAACCACAGCCATCCAATACTTTTATTATCCAGTGTAAAACCATGTTACAATCTTGCAAATAATCATGTTTTTCATCATATTGTAATACCCATCCAAACTCCTTTTTACCAAGCTTAGAAGCTTCCAGATTTTTGGGTTCTACAAAATCGGAATTTTCTTTTTCCATTGATTTTTCCCTTTTTCGGTGATCACGCGAAAAAGTAGGAGGAAAATTTTTCTCAGGGGCTGCCACCCCCGAACCCCCGCCCGGGGTCTGGCCTGACCCCAGACCCTGGCAAGGATAGGGGCAAGGGTGTATATTATACCATGGGCTATACAGTATAGCATGATCAGTCACCACATACCAACATTGCTAAGAACCAAGGATGCTTCTGCATTAGACATCTGGGGTTGATTGAAAAGTGAGTCCCTCACTTTTTTGGGGCTAAAGGAAAAAAATTACGGTCTACCTCAGCCTGAGAAATCCAAGAAGAATCCTCCACCAGTCTGCCTTTCCACTTCACAAGATATTCTTTGTACTATCTTCCATGTGTTCTCCTCCCATCTCTAATATCCAAAATCTCTTCTATCTCATATGATTGTTGTTTAGGAAATTGTTCCTCCAATTATGTTTCATTGTCTTCACTAAATTTTGCTTCATGGTACTGATGTAGATCTGTAATGTTGAATATAGGTGATATACCCACACCATCCGGTAACTCCACTTCATATGCATTTCCAGAGTCAAATTTATTCAAAATCTTACAGGGTCTAAACTTCCTCATCTTGAGCTTATTGTATGTGCTAACTAGAAATCTTTCCTTCCTCAAATACACCATTACTTCATCTCCAACTTCAAACTCCTTATGTCTCCTCTTTTCATCTGCTCACTCCTTATACTTCTGGTTCATGTCCTCCAATTGCTAATTTACTTGAGTATGCACTTTCTTCATGTGTTCTACAAGTTCCTCCACTTTTGCACTCCTTTTATCTTCCTTACTGATGTCTCGCAATTCTGATATACCTCTAGGATGAACTCCAATGATAATCTCAAAAGGTGTCTTTTCGGTACTCCTATTCACTAAATTATTGTAAACAAACTCTGCTTGTGCAAGGACTAAATCCCAACTTCCGGTCTTCTCTCCAACCAAACATCTCAGTAAATTCCCCAAACTCATGTTCACTACCTCTATCTGTCGATCAGTCTATGGGTGAAAAGTAGAATTGAACTTCAAATCTGTCTTTAACTTCTTCCAAAGTTTCCTCCAAAAGTAACCAACAAACTTTATATCTCTGTCTGAAACAATACTCCTAGGTAATCCATGTAATCTGACCACTTCCTTGAAAAACAAGTCTGCTACATGTATTGTATCTGTTGTCTTCTTACAAGGTATGAAATTTTCCATTTTAGAAAATCTATCCACCACCACAAATATAGAATCATTACCTCTATCTGTCTTTGGTAAGCCAAGTATGAAATCCATGTTGATATCCTCCCAAGGTCTCTCTGGAACTATCAAAGGCTTATACATTCCAACATTCTGACTACTCCCTTTTGCAACTTGAAAAACTCTACAACTCTGCACAAATTTCCTAACATCCTTATGAATCTATGGCCACAAGTAATTCTCACTTACTAATGCTACTATCTTATCAATTCCAAAGTGTCCTACCAATCCTTCACTATGATTTTCTTTCACCAAGCTATCCCTCATTGAGCTCCGGGGTATACACAACTAATTCCCTCTGAAAAACAAACCTTCTTGAATAAAATAATCCAACCACTGACTCCTATCTTCCAAGACCGGTTCTTTACAAGCTCTCCAAGGTTCTGCAAAATCTAGGTCTTCCTCATACAAGTTCTTCAATTCATCAATGCCTAATATGTCCACTCTAATCTTTGCTAGTAAATTCCTTATCCTACTCAAAGCACCAAAAATACTATTTGAATTTCCACTCCTATGTTTCAAAACAAAAGTATAACTCTGCAAGAATTATACCCATATCATGTGTCTCTAATTCAACTTACCTTTGACTATTCAAATACTGTAACGCTTGATCATCTATATACAACACAAAATCCTTAGGCAACAAGTAATGTCTCCACTTCTTCAAGGCTTGAACAATGGCATAAAAATCTTGGTCATGCACTGAATACCTTCTCCTAGCATCATTCAATTTCTCATTGAAATAAGCTACTAGTCTTCCTTCTTGACTTGATACTACTCCAATTACATTTCCACTTGCATCTCAGTCTACTTGAAATACCTTACTAAAGTATGGTAAATCCAACACAGGATGCTCAGTCACCTTCTGTTTCAACAACTCAAAACTTCAGTCTGCTCTAGATGTCCACATAAAATCCTTCTTATCTCCTCTCATTGTTTCTGTCATAGGGTTGCAAATAGAACTGAAATTCCTAATGAACTTCCGGTAGAAACTAGCTAATCCATGAAATGATCTTAGCTCTCCAATGCTTTCCAGTGTAGGCCATTCAATATTTTCTCTTACCTTCTTAGGATCCATCCTCAATCCATCTGTAGATCTTACAAATCCTAGATATACCAATTCTTCCTTCATGAAACTACACTTCTTGATGTTTATCAACAACTGTTATTCTCTCAACCTCTACAAAACTTGTCTTATATGTAAAAAATTTTCTTCTCTAGTCTTACTGAAAAATCAAGATGTCATCCAAATAGACAATAAAAAACTTACCCAAGAATTTCTTCAATACCTCATTCATTAGCCTCATGAAAGTACTCGGTGCATTTGTTAGTCCAAAGGGCATCACCAACCACTCATACAATTCTTCATTTTTCTTGAATGTTGTCTTCCACTCATCCCCTTCTCTAATTCTGATATGATGATATCCACTCTTCAAATCTATCTTTGTGAATTATTTAGCTCTACTCAAGAAATCCATAATGTCATCAATCCGGGGTAAAGGAAATCTATACTTCACTATGATTTTGTTTATGCCTCTAGAGTCTGTAAATATCCTCTATTCTCCATCCTTCTTATGTGCTAGCACAACATGTACTACACAAGGACTTAAGCTTTCTTTGATCAAACCCTTCTTCAAAAACTCTTGCAATTTCTATTCAAATCTTCATTTTCTGCCGGTGTCATTTGGTGTGCTACTTTATTAGGCAAACTAGCTCCAGGATTAGATCCATGCAATGACTAATACTCCTCATTGGTGGAAATCCATTAGGTACATTATCTAAAATGATCTCTTCATATTCTGCCAGCATCTCCTTTATCTCCTTCAGTTGTTCTTCTACATGCTTCGAGTCTTCAACCTTCTTAGGAACCAAGGCATAGCACATGTTCTCATGTCTCAGTCCATCAAGAAATCTCCTTCCATCAACCCAAAAAATTCTAGCATTCGTACAAACCTCAACTTTAGGAATATCCTCCAATGGCAACAAAGTCTTCTTCATCCCATTAGCAACAATGGTCTATGTGTTCTTCTTTCCATCATGAATAGCCTATCTATCATACTGCCAAGGCCTTCCCAACAAAACATGGCATACATCCATAAGCATGATATCACACAAAACTTCATCATGATAATTTTCTATCTTCAATTTCACCAAACATTGTTCACTTACCAGTATCTTATGCTCATCTTGTATCCATGCTATATGATAGGGCTTTGGGTGTTTCAATCTTTCCAGCTTCAATTTGGTCACCATTTCTTCAGAAACCAAGTTCTCAAAGCTTCCACTGTCAATAATCATTCTGCAACATTTACCAGCCACCTTGCATTTGGTCCAAAACAAATTCTTTCTCTGCAACAGCTCCTGATCCATCTCACTTTGACACAATACTCTTCTGTTCACCAACACTTCTCCCTCTTATAATTTATTAGATGGTTCGACATGATCTTCCTCAACAAAGGTTGTCTTTCTATTATTCTTTATCTTTTTTCTTGTCTCTCCTTGATTACATTCAAATGCTCTATGTCCTTCTCCACCACACTTAAAACAAGTTCCCCTGAATACTCTTTTCTCCTGTCCTCTATCATCTTTTCTATAACCTTCATTCTGGTAACCACCAATTCCTCCTCTCTGGTAGGAGTTTCCATCATCTCTACGGTACAAATTATCATTTTTATTGACTTTCTTATCTTTATTTTGATCTACAAAAGATTCTCTTCCTCCTCCAGTAAAATTTCTTCCTCTCTGAAATCTTTCACCTCTTCCTCTCTGCCTTTTCTCATGTCTTTCATTCAACTTCTTTTCTACTTTTAGGGCACATTGATATGCCTCTTCAATACTCAAAAATTTGATCAAACTGATCTCATCCTATATAGACGGCCTCAATCCATTCACATATCTGGATACTTGGTCAACCTCATCCTCTAGATGTTCATATATGATATTCTTCTTGTAGGACTCCCCAGTATATTCTGTCACATTTGACTCCTTTTGCTTAAAATTTTGCAACTTCCAGAACAAACTAATATGATAATTTGTAGGTATAAACTTTATCTTTAACTTATTCACCATCTGATCCCATGATTTTATCTTCTCCTTTCCTCTTCTTTTCCTATCTGTCTGCAAATGTTCCCACCAAAGGGATGCATGTCCTTTCAACTTTATACAAGAAAATTTCACCTTCTTGTCTTCAGTGGTACCTTCAAAATCAAAGTACTTCTCCATCTTTGCTATCCAATCACGCAATTCATTTGAATCCAACTTATCACTATAATCAAGTGGATTGAAATGTGGTTTAATAGTTAATTTGGTTAAGGCTCGTATGAATCTCTCCTCTCCCTAGTCTAGGCCAAGTTGATCTTCTCTTTCCATTTCTTCCTATTTTTCTACCTCTTCATCACTCACTTCATCAACTAGTCGACCTCTCCTTTGGGACATTTCAACTGCTTCTAATCTAGCAACAATTCCTCTCAACATCTCTATTATAGCTAGGTCTACATTTCCATGCGCTCCATTTTTTGTGCCATTTCTTCTTCCTGCCATCTTTACACAAGTCCTCTATAGCTGCAGGTTAGATCCTTAGTCTGCCACCCTACAACAAATCTTCAACAAGATTCCACAAACTTTGACAATCTCTCATAGAACAAACCTTGCTCTAATACCAATTTGGTATAGTCACGGTAGGAGGGTCCTCAAAGAGAACAATCTGGATCATGCAGCAAGAGCTACACAACAAAAGAAACAAAGATTATGGAAGTAAATGCAGATTCAAACATTCTTATTATTAGAAAATTTAATTACAGTCAACCAACAAAATATGAGTTTATAGATTGGGCTCACATGCTTGATATAACATGCTCAAAATACAATATTCCTGTATGCTCCTTGGTGTGAGAAAAAATATTACATATCAAATCTAATATTCCTCTAACTGCCTTCCTAATGATCGGTTACAATGATTTATCTCATATCTGGAGATCCAAAATCATCTATGTCGGCCAAAGATCATTACAATCTTCAATGAAGGAAATGTAACATGTGCATGAAATAGGTTGGCCCCAAATTTGAATTACTCCTCAGTGAATGCATATGATGAAGTGTGGAGCTATAATTAAGGTCAGGGACACTCCACAAAACAATTTGAAACACACCGTAAGGATCCGCAAGTTACGGGAAAGATCCGCGAGTGATCCAGCTAGCCGTTAGGCTTGAAAATTATTCTGGTGCTCATTCAAAAAATTGCCACTAAATCTAGAAGTGATAACTTGCTGAAAAAAGATCTAATCGCGTTGAAATCTTGGAATAAGGAAAATGAACATGTACACGATGAAAACATAGATCTGCGGGGTCTGGTGAGCAAGTATGAAGAAATACCAAATCTGCCAAGTTGAATTGAATGAGAATTGAAACAAGGACAAACTAAAATGAAAATATTTTTTGGTTGATGCAGGATTTCCAAGAACCAAGGATGCTCCTACATCAAAATGAGAAAAATATAAGATCTATAATTATTGAAATCTCAAATTGAATAAGAGGCCCCATGTATGAAAGATCATCAAATAATATACATGTAAAAGGGAAACTTTAATTTCCCCTAAATGATGGATGTATGATATCCTAGCTTTAAATAGTATATTTATAATATCACAAAGGTAGGAGGATGCATGATCTCCCACATGTAAAGATAAGGTTATAGTCTAGATATAAAGAAGGGAATTCTATGGTTCCCCAAATGTGACTTGAAAGATGTGCCATTATAAGCTCATTGTCATGGTACAATATTCAAATAGAATAGTTTGGGATGGCCTAATAGAGATGTGTAAAAAACAATGGTTTATGTCATTCCAATAGATAGGCATCAAAGCATGTATAAAAAAATATATTGTGTATGTCAAGAATCTATCTTATAGCCACAAATGATGAAGTATTAAATACACATGGTACATAAAATAAATCTATAAAATATAAGATAATACAGCATGCGTGGTCTCAAAATATAAGAATATGTATAAACAAGTGCATCATGGATCAATTTAAAATAATTTTTATAGATAATCATGAAGAGACAAGGAAATGATATGTAATGTTGTGATCATAAAAACATGGGATATGCTTAGAAAGGACAAGGATATCTACTTGCAATATAAATTCATCTCTCCCATCAAGTGGATTTTCATTTATGTCATATGTAACCTCAATATAGGGTGTATTATGATGATTGGATGGTTCAATATATGTATAGGTCATATGAATAGTAGGAGAATAAGGATCAAAGGATATACCACTATTAAATATCATAACTGACTCCATATTGTCCTTATATGAATTGGGCATTAAAAATGTTTGATAAAAGCATTGAGTAAACAAGTAAATGAATTATAGAGAAAACAAGATGAATCAAACCATTCTAAAGATCAACCACTTAGATACAATATAAACTCACTACTAAATAAAATACCATAATGTATGTGCATAATTAGCAAACAAAAATGATTTCACATGTAAGGATGTATCATTACATCCTTCATAATATGGATATAAACCTCCTCACTAAGAATGATAATATCATCATGCAATGTAGGAGAAAGCAATGACATAGCAACTAAATTAATATGAGAAGCCAATAAAGTATCATAAAGGTATATGCTATCATCATGTGAGGAAGGGTAAGCATCTATAGACTCAACATGGTATGTGAAAGAATAATCATCAATATTCTCATCATTGTGAATAAAATATGATAATTCATCTAAAACACATGAATCTATTGAACTATTATGGCATGTAGGAAAATGGGATAATTAAATAAATGTAAATTAACAAAAATAAATTAACTTAGATAAATTAATGTTGGGCCAACAAATGAACAATAATAAATGTACTAATTAAATGAGAGGAACTAGATACTTAGCTGTAGAAGTGATGGTGGAAGAAGGATTTTGATGATGCATATAATTGACTCACCACTCCTATAAATTTAGTAACCACAACTCATCAATGCCCTAAGTATTTAAACTAGTAAAATGTAGACTTTTAGGGGAACTTGTTTGCCTTGATCTATAATGTCTAACAAGCTTGTCAAGACTATGGTGTTTATAAATTCCATAGAGGAATCTATTGGATCTTTATGTTCAATTTCTCTAAGGTCAAACCCTTAGATCAATTGACTTTATTAATCTAAGAGAATATTCAAAAACAAAATGTAGGCACAGTAAATGGGAAGTGAATGGTGAATGTGTGAGAATAAGTAAATATGAGGGAAAATGGAGATAAATAGGGATTAGACAATGAGCCAAATTTAGCATAAAAGTGTGCCACTTGTAAATATGTATTTGCATTTAAGTCATTCCACCAAGGTAGGGCACAAAATTAAATGGGAAATGATATGGGTATACAAATTTCACCATGTTACAATGTGACAACCTAAGATTATGTACATTGAAGTGATGAATGAAGAGGTATAAAGGATATTGAAGTAACTTAAATGTTTGAAAATGATGAAATGGATCCTTGAGGCACTAATTACTTAAATTAATTTTATGCTAATTAAATAAGTAATTAACAAATTAAACATTGATTAACACAAAATGAGTTGAAACTAATTGAAATGAGTGAGAATAATTTGAATTTTTCAAATCAAGTTACCTGTGATGTGGCTATGATCTATTTACATAGTTACATCTTCTAATTGAATTCTACCTACGTCATTCATATTCTTACAAACAAACCTATTAACAAACTCTCTATATTAATTGGATAGGACCAATATTATGATTATGTCTTCAAACTGTACTCATATCCAAAAAAAAATTATGATTTAATCTAAAATTTTCAATCTAAATTAAATGAACATATTTTTTGTTAATAAATTTTTGATGAAATAAAATTTTCATTTTAATCTAAATTAAATGAACATATTTTATTAATAAAAATAAAATTTCCATTAAACTACCTTAAACATCATGATGAAGTCACTGCAAAGATATTCAAACATATTGAACAATCAGTTTACCTAAATCCTTATATTTTGTAATAAAGACTACCCAAATCCTTACCTAAAACCAAAATGATTTTGTCAAATTTACTATCATTTTTTGGGAATATATTGAACATTATATTGGGTGTATCGATTACCGGTGTGTGCCCAAAATAACTTTACAATGATTAACCCCACATATTCTCAGATGAAGTTAGTGACAAAGTCCCACAAAATGCTCTCCTTGGAAAGCAGTCGACCAGATCTTCAGGCGGGCAGCCCGGCAAAACACTCCATTCCATGGACCTCAAATCAAACCTCATCAAATTCAGGCTTCCTTTAATCGTAAGCCAAATTTTATCTGATGCTTCAGCGGCCATAAAATCTGTTCCATGAGAAGATTTAACAGTGTCCTGTAACAGATCGTGGGGAGTGATGGAAATGAGAGACCAACTCCTATTATTCTCCAGCTCCCATATACCCACCAAAGTGTGCTCGATTAAAGGAATGCGCCCCAATATGGGCTCTTCCCCGGCCTTCTTCTGCAACCTCCCCACCAAAAGCAGCTTTCCACTACATGCAAGTAAGGAAGGCAGAGAACTGTGGGGGTTCGTAAGACGATCACGAGGATCCATGTGGGGAGGCAACCCTCCTTCAATCTCCTTAAACTCAAACTCTCCGCGGGCAATGTCGTAACAACCCAGATGACGACCAAAATTCCTGGTAAAGTAGACCACGCCATCGTGTAGTGCACTCGTCCAAAGGTGTGTTAGGAAGAGGTTGCTATTGGGAACGACCCGTGTGGCAGGGACATCCGTCCACTTATCTGTAGTGGAATTGTAGACCATAGCACACAAATCCCTGGCGCGCTATCCTGGTACCCTAAAGTAATGATTTCAAAGCGGTCGGATTGGGAAATCAGTTCAACGGCAGTTTCCGCCGCCCACTCATAGGGGAGGGGAAGAGGAGGCAAGAGCGTGCGCTGTTTGGTTACAGGATTAAATATGTGGAGACTATGATTTATGAAGTGTTCCCAATTAACAAAGAGGTAAAGCCCTGCTGCTGCAGCGCAGAGGTAAAGATAGTTGGGGTGAGGGCAATTGGTCATGGTGTAGAGCCATGACCGTTTCTTCCAGGGTAAAGGGATTCGAAACCAGCGGTTGAGTGCGCTACTGAAGAAGGCGATTCCATGGAAGCCCTCCACCATGTGCTGCATCACAAAATGATGAGTCTCCCCAACATTCAGATGTTGCTTGAAAGTGCTCGCCGATATTACCGTATTCCAGGCTTTGCAAACGCTCTTGGCCCTCATCAATGAGGGTAAACAGAGTCTTCGCAGAATCTCCTCCACTGCATTACAATCCAGATCTGGACAATTGCGATTATGGTTATCATCATCAACAGAATCGGTATGGCGCTGCTGCAGTTGTAGGTGCAGTTGAGGTGGGGAATTTGGCGTCATTCCATAACTCTCGTGGAAGGCCACTACACTTGTAGCCCAACCTGAGGCGCCACGTACGGCTGAAATTCCCAGGTATTCCCCCGTGGCCGTAAATTTCATCGAACTTGTCCGCATCTCTAAAAATCTGCACAAAAGGACTCTTTTGCTGCTCCAACTCCTCAGTATCACCCTTCTTCCCTCCGTGTTCAGTAATTGAATAATTCTCCATATCGCTCGCTCCTCGAACACTGATACCCAATCCTACCAATACCTTACAAGTTGAAATAGGTGATCGCGTTTCTTAAAAGTAGTTTTTAAAATCATATAAACTCTCACTTTTTAAAAACAATATTTTAAAATCAATAAAGCAAAATTAAGTACATTTATATTTAGAAATTATTTTTTATATATAAAAAAATAATTTATCACAAATACATATATTTTAATTTTTAGTTAAGAATTATTTTATTTTATTAATATTATTTATTTTGTTTTTAGTTGAGGAGTTATTTACTTTTTTATGTTTCTTAAATTAGAAAAAAGCAAATTAATTTCTAAATATAAAAGTAATTTTGAAAATTATTTAAAGTTTGATTTTTCAAAATAATATTTTAAAATTAATAAAATAAAATTAAGTACATTTATATTTAGAAATGAATTATTTAAAATATTTTAGTAACTTTTTTTTATTAGATATGCTAATATTATTTGCATATTTATTTATAAATATTTTTATTTAAGAAATATTATATTTTTAAAAATTGTATACATCATTTAAATATGAACATTTCTCACTTTAATGAATCTAATATAATAAAAATAATATTAAAAAAGAAAAACACTTTATACAAAGAAAGAAAGCAAAAAATATATATTCTTCCATTAGAAAATATAAAGTTTAAAAAAATAAAAATAAAAAAAATCAAATTATTATATTTTACAATAAAAATAATATTACAAAAGCAAGAACACTAAAAAAAAAAATCAAATTATTATATTCTAATAAAAAAATTAAAAAGAAGAACACAAGAAAGAAAGAAAAAAGACTAGAAAATAAAAGGTAAAAACAAAGAAATCAAATTATTATATTTTACAAATTAAAAAGAAAAAATAGAAAAAGATTAAAAATTAAAAAAAAACAAAAAAAACAAAAAATCATATACTATATTTTGCAAATTTAAAAACTTTTATATTTTAGAAAAGCATATTTAAATATATTGAATTTAGCTTATCAAAATAATCATTGTACTTTATACACACAAATAAAGTATAGTATTTAAAAAAAAAAAAATCCACTAATATTCACAATTTATTTATTATATTATAAACATGTCAAAAAATTAATTTAATGTTTTGAATATATACTCAATATAACTCAATTTCAAATATTGTAATAATATAATAATAAGCACTTTCATTCCATCTTCCTACACAAAACAAATAACTAGCAATTGCAGGGGAAGGAGGTGCAATGATTACACCAATTGTTTTTATATTTGTGTTGGTTAAATTAAAATATATTTTTTTCAGTTATATGTTGCCTTAAGGATGTTCCAAAATTTTGTTGATAATTCTTAATTTTACATTTATTTTTTGTTAGTTCATGTTATGTCTTAACTTTTAAAAAGATAAATTTTGGAATATTAAAAAGATAAATTTTGGAATATTTAAAAAATTATGTAGAACATATTTAATAATATGCCTCTTTGTGCACCATTTTGATCACGGGTTTGTACATTGGGTTGGGTTGGGTTGTGTTGCAATTCTAGTTATATGTGATTATAGATTAAACAATTTATTCTAGTTATATGTGATTAGATTAAAAAATTTATAATTAAAATTAAATAAGTAAAGACATAATGTTAGATAAATCTATATATTTTTGGGTAAAGAAATTAAGTATTAAATGCAAATGAAGAATGAATGTTGGCATCAAATTAACAAAAAAACATTGCAAATTGAAATAGAATGCTTCCATCTAGTTGGGAAATCAATATCTATTTAACTATTACTTGATTATTGAAATTTTGGAGGTTTTTACAATTTAATGGATCATAGATTATTTCCATTAAAAAATTTACAATTTCTTAGAAACTCCCTATAAAACTTTTACCAATCTACATTCTCTTTGTTTTAGGTTTTTATTATTATTTGTCACAAAATTTAAAATAAAATCATAATTATTTTCTTTAATATAGTTTCGACTATAAATAAATAAATGATATCTCTCTTTTTTTAGGAGAAGGTTTGTTGCTTTCAAATAAAGTAACTATTTCATGAATATTAGATGAAATTTTTCAAATAAAATAAAATTAAGATAGATATATTTGAAATGAGGTGGGCGGTAGGGCAGGTGCCCCTCTAGGCTGGCGGAGAGGATGTGGCAGTCTATGCCATGGTGACCAGTTTGAAGGGTGTTTGGAGGTGATGTTGGATGGACTTCTCGAAAAGAGGTTGGTAGGGGTTTCCTTTTCGATGCAGTACATGAATTGATGGGGGTAGTGTTGACTCCCATTTCAAAGCTTAGTTATAACACATATCGCCTGGGGGATTTACTCCCCACAGTAAGGATTTGGTGCATTTGGAGGTCCTTCATTTGTTTTGGGTGACAACAACTTAGTGAATGATGCTAGTATTTATGTTGGTTTGTTTCAAGGCCCGAGCAAGGCTCATTTTCATTTCTAATTTTCTTTCTAGCTACAGATGGTGGATATCTTCCTTTCGTCTAGGTGTGGTATGTGCTTGGGCATTGATGGAAAAGTGCTCAAGATTTTTCATTGAAGTCTCAGTGGATGGGTTGGCGAGATTGGGGGCGGAAACTCTGAATTCCCTACATTTTTCAGCATGGTAAACTTCCTTCGGGGAAATTACAGACCAAAGGCTGAAGAGGATTTTGCTCAATAATGATCCCCTAATCGTCGTGGCTACCAAAATGATACCGTTTTCCAGGAATTTGGATAACAAGGAGTACGAAAGGGACAATTTGCATGTCTCCTCCCATTTTCTAGCTTCCCTCCTAAGTAACCATGTTGCCATGTTTACTAGTTATGAAGTTTAATATTTAAAATTCAATAGATTGGTCTCCTTTTACACCTTGGTCGGGAAATATGATTTTGTACATGCTTTGGTGAATTATTGTGATGCACTTTGTATAACTTATTTGTATCAGTCACACAAACAATCTTTCAAGAAAAAATAAAATATGAAAATTGGTTATGGCACCTAAGATTTTGGCATCTCAACTTTGGAGGTTTAAACCAACTAAATCAGAAGAGTATAGTAAAGGGTTTTCCATTAATACAAAAATTGGAAAGAGTTTGTGAAGGATGCATCTTGGGAAAACAATATATAGAAACATTTCCAGCCAACAAATCAATTAGCGCAAAAGCACCTTTGGAGATTGTGCATTCATATTTGTATGGACCTATGCAAACACCCTCAATTGGTGAAAGTTTCTACTTGAATTTTATTGATGATTGTAGACACATAAAAATGGCCTAGACCCACAAACCATTTTTTTTTATGACGACCATGCTTCTCCCTCACATAAATAAAGTATTAATTATACCTCTATGATTATTTAAATAAATAAATTGTATATTTTTATTTAAATACATCACTAATTAATCTTTACTCCTATAATTAAATAAATTTCTAATTTGTTTAATTGCTCATTTCTAGCTACAATTTAAATAATTTCCATTGATTATTTAATTTGTTTGTTATCATTTTCTCCTTCAATTAAATAAAATTAATTATTTAACCCACTTTTCATCCCACCGAGTAAATAATTAAAATAATTATTTACTACCCTTTTTCTTACTCCCACTTTTGTATTAAACCATTATTTAATTCAAAATTCAACTTCCCTCCATAATTTTTATCATTATTTGATTTTCCAACTACCTCTATCTCATTTATTCTCCACCTTTGATTTAATTGTCTCCAATTAAATCTCAACCCTTTATTTCAAATATTGTCCTAACTTTGACCTAATGTTTCCCTAACCCTAATGCTCCTCATCACATTGAATTCTAGCCTTTGATCTTAGGGATTTACCAACTTCTAATCCTATCCATCCATTGTCAATTTCACATTCTTTAAAAGGGTCTCTCTAGTCATTTTGGTTCATTCACACATAGCATGCTTGAGAGTTTTGTTTACTTGAGCACACATTACTTCAATATTTTGTTTGTCTTAGGCATAGGTTATAGTTTCAATTCAATATGAGGGAAAGCATACAATTTGCAACAATATGGAGAAGGCCAATAGAGGTCAATCAATGGAGGCTTGAAGTCCAAGTGATATTGTTTCATGTTTTTATTTGTTTTTGGTTTCTTTTATGCTCTATTGTTGATTGGGGTTAATTTATTGTGCTATTTGCAGCTAACTTCAAATTTCTACCTCAGTTACAATGACTATTCAAGGAAAACATGACTCTACTTTCTAAAGAAAAATAATCAAATGTTTGATTTATTTCATCAATTCAAGGCTATCGTTGAAAAACAAAGTGGGTACTACATCAAAGCATTGAGAATAGGTAGAGGTGGTGAATACATTTCAAAAGAATTTCTAAATTTTTGCAAAGATCATGGAAATCACAAGCAATACACAACTAGATATACACCTAAACAAAATGGGGTAGCTGAAAGAAAAAATATAACTTGATCATGGAAATGGAAAGAAGCATGTTGAAAGAAAAACATTTATCAAATAAATATTGGGTTGAAGTTGTAGCTTTTGTGCAACATATATTATGAAAAGATGTCCAACCAAGAGTTTGAAGAACATGATTCTAGAAGAAACGTGGACTAGAAGAAAACAAACTGTTACTCACATGAGAGTATTTGGATATGTGGCATATGCACATGTGCCAAATGAGTTAAGAAGAAAATTTGACAGAAAGGGAGAAAAATGTATATTTGTTGGATATAGTGATGAATCCAAGGAAGAAAAACTCTACAGTCCAATAACCAAGAAAGTTATAATAAAAAAAGATGTGCAATTCATAGAAGATGAAGCATGGGATGGAAGTTTGGAGAAAACAATCAATATAGTAGCCAACTTACCACAAGAAGATAAAAAAGTTTTTATACTAGCAGGTACTCTGTCAAATGTGACTCCTTCCACACCCATTCAAGGTCAAAAAAGTGGTCAAAATTTGACACCATCAACAAGTGTAAAGACATCCCCACACATTCTAGAATAAACTCCTTAAAATGGACAACAAACACCAACTACAAGTGGCATTCAAGGTGCAGGACTATCAAGTCCACATTCCACAAGTTCTAGTTCAAGTGATATGTCAAATTGTACATTTGCAAGCTTGAGGAGACAAAAAATTAGAAGTATAAGAGACATTTATTAGAAAAATGAAGGTGAGAATAATGCTGGTCAGATTTCTCTTTTTTCATTTTACTCACAAATAGAAGATCCAATTCCTTTTGAAGATGCAATTAAACATGAAAAATGGGTAAATGCAATGGATGAAGAAATTGATGCAATTGAAAATAATCAAACATGGGAGTTAGTAAGCATTCCAAAAGACAATGATGTCATAGGAGTGAAGTGGGTTTATAAAAGAAAATTAAATGCAAATGGTGATGTGAAAAAGCATAAAGCAAGGCTAGGGGCTAAGGGATATTCACAACAACCCGAGGTTGATTACAATGAGATAGTTGCTCTAATAGCACGCCTAGACACCATGAGAATAATACATGCAATAGCAGCTCAAAACAAGTGAAAAATTTACCAAATGGATGTAAAATCAACTTTTTTGAATGGTTGTCTTGAAGAAGAAGTTTATATGGAGCAACCATATGGGTATGAAATTTTGGGTCAAGAAGACAAAGTCTACAAACTCAAGAAAGCACCCTATGGACTCAAACAAGCCCCAAGATCTTGGTATAGTAGAATTGACTCTTATCTTTTTCAAAAATGACTTCAATAAGTGAAACAATGAGACTAAATTATACACCAAGAAGAATGAGAAAGGTGAGATCATAATTATTTGTTTATATGTTGATGACTTGATATTCACAAGTGATTTAGCAATTGATTTCTTCTAAGGAGACATGAAAAATTAATTTTAAATGATTGATTTCGGTCTCATGAAGTATTTCCTTGACATTGAGGTGAATCAAAGTGATAATTGCATTTTCATCTCCTAATCTAAGTATGCTAATGACATTTTGAAGAGGTTTAACATGAAAAATTTCAAATCAGCTCCAACACCAATTGTCATAGGTCTAAAATTAAGTAAGGATGATAAAGGAGCCAACATTGATCCAAATTTGTATAAAAGACTTGTTGGTATCCTCATGTATTTAACAACCACAATGCTGAATATTATGTATGCAATTAATCTTATCTCAAAGTCCATGGATTCTCCAAATGGCTCTCATTGACAAGCAGGTAAAATAATTATCAAATATGTGAGTGGAACAAGGAACTATGGTATTCATTATTCAAGGTCAAATGAGTTAAAACTCATAGGGTATTCAGATAGTGATTGTTTCATAACATTGATGATAGGAAGAGCACTTTAGGTTATGTTTTTCATTTTGGAATAGTTATAGTTTCATGGGCTTCAAAGAAATAACCAATTGACACTCTTACATTTTCTGAAGTAGAGTATGTAGTAGCCATTAGTACATCATTTCAAGCAATTTGGATGAGAAGAGTTTTAAAACATCTTAGACAAGAACAAGAAGAGGCATCAAAGATATATTGTGACAAAAAATCAGCTATAGAATTGTCAAAGAATCTAATTTTTCACAAGAGAAGAAAACATATTGACTCAAGATATCATTTCATTAGAGAACTAATCAACAATGGAGAAATATTTTTGGATTTTTGCAGGTCTCAAGATCAATGTGTAGACATTTTAACCAAGGAATTAGGGAAAGAAAATATTTTCTATCAAAGAGATCTATTGAGCATCATAGATGGCAGCAGATGTGATTAAGGGGGAGTGTTGGAATTAATCCCAAATACCTACCCACTTGCATTAACTCATGTGTAACATTACCATTTCCTCCACTGTATTCCATCTCCTTTCTATAGTGTAAAATATTTCCAACTCTTTCACACGCCATTGTTCAGTGCATGCATAATATTTGTGCTTAGACTCTATCTATGCTAAAAAGACTTTGATATTAAATGAAATTAATAGTTTTGGTCTTAGTTTTTTTGGATATATTTGTAGCTCTTAGGTAGGTTTTAAGAACATATGTATGTAAGTATTGAAAAAGAGAGTAGATAAATATATTGTTGCTACAATAGTTTGAAGCAATTGAAATAGGGGAGTTGGATTTTTTAGTTTCTTTCTGAGTAAAGATTAAAGAGAAGCAACTCTAAGTTCATTTTATGGTGGTTGATATTCTATTTATTTGATATATATATATATATATAGATATATATGAAATTGAAATATTTTTCAAATAATTTTGTAAGAGAGGGGGGCCAACCATGTTCAAGGCCCTAGGTCACAAAGAGCCAAGAGTGGAAGGCTTCCCTAACTTACCTCAACTTAACGGGGTGTTAGGAAATGTGGGATGAGAATTATGAGGACTATAAGACCCTCAAATCACTCTGTAGACCCGAAACACAAAATGGGGCAAGGTGAGCCAATTTTTGGGTTTAACTCTATGCCTCAGGAAGCTCTTTGCTTGAGGATGGAAGCATGGTTCTGGGACAATAGTGCGGTGCGCTAGCATCTCTTAGGTGTACTATCATCTGTACGACCAGAGGACTAAAGAAGCAAGGTCAAACACTAGAAAATAGACTAACAACCTAGCTAACTCCTTCTAAAGGGCCAAAACAAGACTATGCTCAGTAGGAAAGATATGTAGAAATATGATAAAGAAAATAAACAAGAGTTAGGATGGCAAGAATAATCTCACAAAGGTACTTGTTTGCCAGCTAACTCCAAGTAACGTGCCTACCTACACACAATGAAGAGAAAAATTGTTGGGTGGTTATATAGGGGCTTGCCTAAGTCAAACCCCTGTTTAGGTGTTTCCACCTCCACAAATAGCCAAGATATTGATAATGGAGAAATATATGATAAAGAGAGAAATGAACTAAAGAACACAAAAGCACTACAAAAATAGTAGGGTGCTACCCACCAAATCGTAGAGGAGAGGAGTAGAAAGCTTACAACCTCCACCAAGAGAAATCAAGGCTAATGGAGGATAAAATGAGAGGAACTCAAGCCTATGCTACAATGGTGTTGGTTCCACACTTTCTCTACAGAGTTGGCGAAGTGTTGTTGCTGCTATGGAGTGCAAGAGTGCTACTAGAATGCTAGAATGCTTGGAGAGTGATCAAGTTGAGTGCTTAGAAGATGGATTGAAAGATTATAAGATGCAAAATAAATTTTGAAGAAGTTGAAATACATGTAGAAGGAGGGAATTTGAAGGAAGGGTGAAGAAAATAGCCATAGTCGGGTTGGTCAGATGAAGGGGGTGTTACAAGTCGACTCCCAATGAGAAGTGTAACGCCTTTGTAGACTCTAGATGTGGGAATCTACCAAGGATGTAAGTGCGGCATGTGGACATCTGTGTACTGCATAGGAATCCCCGATAGTTATTCCTTTTCCAACACACAAAACAACCACCAAGTGGAATGAAAGTAGCGGGCTTATGTGGAATTTAGCCTTCAAATTTGGTTTTCTAAAGTGAAGAAGGGAAAAAGGGGAATTTACATAAGGTGTGAAAATTCACTTCTATACATTTTCCCTCAACTTTAGCGAGCACAAGTACTAATGAGTGCTTTGGTAAAGTAGATTGGAAAGTAGTAGGGTTAGAAATGTATACCTAAACCATCAAGGAAGCAGACCATGATCTGGAAAACTCGAGAGAGTAGGACAAGCAAAGGACTTCATAGACCTGTAGAACTATGAAGCTGAAGAATGAAAGCATCTTACATGCCCCTAGACCTACAAGAAGGAAAACCCCAACATATCTCACATGAAGAAAGCCCCATGAAGAAAGCACCTTCCAGGCCCACAAACCTGCAAGGAAGGTGTCCCCCAAGAACTCTCACATGGAGGATACTAAGAAAAGCCCCTTATAGACCTGTAAACCTATAAGGAAGCATCCCCTAAGATCTCTCACATGGAGTAAGCTAGGAAAGTTCCCTATAGATCTAGAAACCTATAGGGAAGGTGTCCTTCAAGATCTCTCACATGAAGGAAACCCAGGAAAGTGCCCTACAAACCCATAGACTTGTAGGGAAGGTATAACCCAAGATCTCTCGCATGGAGGAAACCCAAAGAAAGCACCCTACAGACCCATAGAGTTGTAGAGGATCCACCCCCAAGATCTCTTGCATGGAGGAAGCTCACAGGAAGTGCCCTATAGGCCCGCAAACCTACAAGGAGGTATCCTCCAAGATCTCTCACATGGAGGAAACCTAGAAAAGCGAACTCCATAGATTCATAAAGTAGCCATGCAAGCAAGTAAGTAGACAGTCATGTAGACCATCGAAAATTTAGAGAAATTTCAAAATGGGTCACTTGGGAACCCTGGTGTGAAGAAGGGGTCCACTAAAGGGACACATTTTTTGAAAGTGCGAAGGAGATGTCATTTTCTCGAATCGATTCATCATCAAGGAATCACCTCATAAAGGAAGATAATTCCCCCATGTGAGGGGAAGTTTATAGCTGCTCCCACCTTAGGGGAAAATTCTCAAGTTATTTCAAAAGGATTCCTAAATTTGAATGTTGTTTTTGAAAAGGAACGTTTATAAGAATTTCCAAGAAAATATTCATTGACAATGAATGGATATGAAAATAAAAGTGTTGAAGAAGTGGCGTTGTCACACATGAGAGGGAAAACTCAAGAAAATAAGAGAGAAAGATAAAAGAAAAGCTAAAGAGAAAAAAAAACACAAACAAAGGGCACAGAGGTAGCCTCATATTTCGGGGTCAGAACTGCTCATATATATATAGTGCAGGAGCACCAACCCTTTTCCAATGAATTTGTTTTAGGTTGTTTCATGCATGGCTGAGTCTAGAATTTTTTCATTATTTTGTGGTTAAATAAGGTCTAATGTGAGACAATTTTGATGTAATTTCCAAACTTGAGTATCTTTTCATTCCATATTGTGAATGTTGTAGATCATGTTGAAAAGTTGTCAAGATTTCAAAAAAAGTTGTCAAGGTAGGGGAAATGTCAATTTTCTTATGTGAGGTCATGTTTTTGGGTTAAATAAGGTATAAATAGATCACTTGTAATGTTCTAGGTGATTAGGGAGTCTATAGTGCAAAAAGTGTCAAAATGGAAAAAGTTGTCAAATAAGTTGCAAAATTGCAAAAACATTGAATGGAAACAATTGGATTTTTGAAAAGTTATTGTTTGGGTGGTTGAAGTCAGTTGAGGTAAGTTAGTTGGTGTCTCTTGTGTTTAAAAAGGCTCTCTTATTCGACGTAGACGGTTAGGGTTTTTGTAATCAAAGAAGATCAAATACGATACTTGTTTTGCTTTGCAATTTTCTATAGTTTGCATCACAGTCTTCTATTACAAGCATTGTGTGTTCCTATACAGAATCTCCTAGTAACAAATGCATTAAATTGTGATGGCTTAATGTGTGAACCCTCATTTGAGTCTGATTTGGAGGAATTTTTTAAGGTTTTGTGCATTTTACAATCAAATTTTTGACAACGGGTCTGCATACCCTGATTTAAAGGTTTTGAGTGAAAATATGTCTTTTTAAAGCCTTCCACCCACTATTTTTCCTCTGTGACTTAGTGGAAAGGCTCATTATAGCATGATTTAGATGTATGCAGGCTTTGGTGATGCAGGTAAGATAAGTGATGGTGTTTTATGTTGCTTCCCTATGTGTGTTTTTATGTCAAATTTGCATGAAAATGGAAGTTGTATTCTAGGGTTTGAGGATTCATTGTTGAAAAAAGTTTGGTGAGTGTTTTACAAGTATATACATGCAAAATGAAGAGTGTTTGAAGTGGTTTCTTGAAGTTTTTTGGACTGTAAGGTGTTTTTTCAATAAATCCCCAAGTAAATGCCAAGGAAAAAGGGTTTTATGGTTGAGTTCTTTGGAAAGGGTGTATGTGCAAAAAAATTGTCAAAATCTAGAGTTTTGTTGGTAGGATAGTGTTGTCCCATAGGTTTCTTGGGTTGGTTGCAAGATCAAAGTGTCGACCCTTTGTAAAAATGGCCTAATTCATGGGCTAGGTTAGTGTAGAAGGTATGGTTTCAAGTTCTTGTTCCAAATGACTTGCTAGGGATGTTGGGCTATGTTATAGTTTTCCTTAATGGGTCTCTAAAACTATGAGGATTTGGTTGGTTGAGAGAGTTTGATGTGAGTTAGGGCGAAAAATAAAGGCCTGCAGACCTACTAGTTAAGGAGTGAGTTTGTGTGGAGAATAGCCTTTGTGAGGGTTTGGGGTTTCAAAACCTTGTTGAATTCAATTGGTTTAGTGTTGATTGTTTAGGAAGCCACCTAGGTTTCTATCATAATAGTATATAAAATGAATTGTCATCAACCCCCTACTATATCAAACCATGTGAAGAATGCATGAGAAGACAAAGTAAAAATAAAAAATTGGGTAACATGGAAGGGAAGCCTAAATGCCCCCAACACTTTGCATCATCCCCAATTTATCAAAAATTCAAGTAACAAATATGGAAGAATGATGATACACATAGAAGAAGGTTTATGACACAAAAACCATGCATGTATCCAAGCACCAACAGGGGTGACGAGGGTCATCCAAGAACACATGGCACGATCATGGGGGAACACATCACAACACACACACATCTAATCTAAAGATAAAGAAGAGGCCTCCTCCTAACACTAATCGACCAATAGGTCATCTGCTTCCCACTCTAGATCATCGTAGGGGGGAGGAGGATGGGCCTACAGTGGTGGGATGTTAAGAGGAGGAGCATCCAACCCTCCAGCAACAAGGGTTAAGGAAGAGGGCCCCACAAGGTCCTCTCCATTGAGATCTTGTGGAGCTAAAGTCAGAAATTTAGCAAAAATCACCGAAAAGGCCAAAACCTCATCCAGAGAGTTGAACATGCAGATATGTGTAGGATCACCATGGAAAAATCAAACCCTTAAGTGGCAAAAAATTCAAAAAAATCAAAGGAAAATTGACGTAAAAAATTGAATAAGTTATCTATATTATTTCAAAAATATGTAAGAATAGAATCTGTAGCAAATTGAATGTAGTTTCTAAAATACTAGATTTATTTTAAAAAAAAGAAAAATCTATTTGATGAAAATTTGAAATTTCAATGCAATAGTACTTAAATTTCAGGGAAAAAATAAGAAGTAGGTGTCTATCTAACCAACCTAACCACAATAAAATGACAACATTTTTTTAATAATATTTTAGATATAAGTAGAGGACTCATGTCCCAATGTGACACATTTTTTTGTAATTTTTTTTTAAGTGAATAATTAATTATGAATTTTGTATTTCAACTTTTAAAAAATATAAAAACTTGTATATTTGACCACCTTAGAACTTAGTCAAAAATTCATGAAATTCAATTTTTTTCTTTTTAATCCTATAGTATGCAAAGCATAGAATGTGACACATGTTTCAAATTCAAAAAATGTGATACCATTTGAAAGCTATAGATGTTTTTCAATCAACCTATCAATTAGAACTTTAGTCATAATTCAAATAGAAATGAATAATAATTATTTATTAAATTCAAAGTAAAGCATAATTTATATTGGTGGAAAGCTGAGAATCTTCTTTAAAACCCTTTTTCATTTCATCATTTTTTCATTCAAATAAGTCATTAGCCACATACCTTACACATACCCATCATATCACCACTTTTTGGCCCATCATGATTTTTCACATGCATGCACTTCACATGAGTGCAATGTTTTACCTCAACAGATGGGGAAGGTTGCACTCGAGGTTCACTGCTAGGCTCACTGAATGAATCAGGAGCAGTGAAAAACTCAGGGGAAGTCAAGACTAGTTTCATCACTAGGATAAAACAAGTCAGCACGGGGCCACCTTTTAGAGAAGGTGGAATCTTCTTACGTCCTATCTTGCTAGAAGGACCACACTCCACCTCTTGTTTTGTCGAAGGAGGTGAACTCCCCACATATGAGGCAAGAGTTGTGAAGGAAGAGAAGGAAAGAACCATATTAGATAAGACTGAGGTGTTCGTCATATCCATGGGTTTCAGGAAAGGCAGGACATCTAGAATGGACATCAATAGCGATGGCTCCACCGAAGGAGTGATGAACACCTACACCTTTCTAGGGTTAGGTGCATTAGTACTCATAGTGGAAGATGGAAGTGATGCAGAGTTGGTTTGAATGGAAGAAGAGGGGAGGATAGAGGAGGACACTACAAAAGGCCCTGATACAAGGGTGGTCATCTCCTCTTCCTTCATTTGCAAGGTGGCCTGCTCAACCATGAGATCCTTTCGCTGGCACTTATGCTCGCATGCAAGGAAGTTTCTACGACTCTTTGAACCAAAGGCTGAAGGCTACGAAGGAATGGAAGGCTCCTGCTTAGGCATGGAAGTGTCCACTACGATTGTTTTTGATCGAGGAACAGACTCCTGAACGAGAGCAAGAGGGGTAGGTTGAGAAGCAGTAGGGGGAGTCAGCTCAAGTGCCTTGGCAATGGGCCTCTTCCTATTCACTACTTTGGGAGCAGGAGTGGTAGTAAGCCATGGAGTTTGAGACAAAGAGGACTCTCCATGGGGGTCTTTCTTCCTATTATACCAAATAGGCCTAGGCTATGTGGGAAAAATAGGAAGTTCAAATAGGGGATGCTTGGGCTTTCACCAAGCGGGAACCATAGGATTCTCTTGCAAATGCGGAACATAATCTGACGGTGCCTCAGTAGGGTGAGAGGAAAAGCCAGGATGAACAAAAAAAGAGTAAAAGGAGGATCTCAAGACCGCTTCTTGTCTTCCCTCCTATGTTCCTTGGCAGCATTACGGTTAGCTCTTAGGCAATCCCTATGTGAAACAACATAAGGAAATGAAGGGTATCTCACTTTCAGCCTCAGGTGCCCTTTCTTATAATTCTAATACATTTAGTGCAAGAGGTCCATCCTAGGTGGCAGAGGACCAATAGACACAGGCCAAGAGTAGTTCAAGGAGTAGCTACCATGAGCAATCAGTGGTTTATAACCAGTGTCATGAATTACATGTACGAAACCCCCGTGGATAAATTTTAAACATTTATACACAATCGAGGGTACCACATTCATAGCTACTAACCAAGGGATACCCAACTTCACTCTAAAGATTTTAGACCCAGGGATGATCTCAAACAAAAACTTTATGGATTTAGGTCCAATTGAGACCGTCAAGACAATACTACCCAAAGGGGGCATAAAAAGTATGTCATGCATGCAAATGGTGCTCATAGGTGCATCATACACCATCTTTATGTAAGAAGTAAATCAACATGATCTCCTTAGTTATGATGTTAACTTGCGACATCAAATTGATGAGAACACCTGCTACAATGTTTCCATTGATCTGCGTAGGGATGTAGAGAGAAGATGGTTCCCCATTAAAACCCATTGGCAGGTCCTGTGAAGTGAAGTTTATACCAGTACCACTGTCCATAGGCTACGCAAAGGGGATAGGTTGATGCAGGAAAGAGGCCATCACACACACTAAGTGATATTTTCATAGACTTCCCTAAAGGTTAAAGGATAAGATGGTGACCCAATTAAGGTTTCATTATGCAACACCTTCGGAACCTTCCAACTACACCAACTAGGGGTCGAAAGTTGGGTAGCCTTACAACATACACCTACAACACTTTTAGAATACGAGGAAAGGAACTTTCAGTATCGCAAAATGGAACCAAAATGGTTCATGTCGAGTTCACCAAAAATTTAAGAGAGGGGGACCAACCACATTCAAGGCCCTAGGTCATGAAGAGCCAAGAGTAGAAGGCTACCCTAACTTACCTTAGCTTAATGAGGTGTTAGGAAATGTGGGACAAGAATGATGAGAACTATAAGGTCCTCAAATCACTCTACAAGCCTGAAACACAGAATGGGGCTAGATGAGCCAATTTCCAGGTTTAACTTTGTGCCTCAGGAAACTCTATGCTTGAGGACAGAAGCATGGTTCTAGGACAACAATGCAACATGCTGACATCTCTTAGGTGTGTTGTTGTCTATACGACTAGAAAAATAAAGAAGCAACGTCAAACATTAGAAAATAGACTAACAACCTAGCTAACTACTTCTAAAGGGCCAAAACAAGACTATGAAGTAGAAAAGATATGTACGAATATGATAAAGCAAATAAACAAGAGTTAGGATGGCAAGAATAATCTCATAGAGGTACTTGTTCACCAGCTAACTCCAAGCAACATGCCTACCTACACACAATGGAGAGGAAATTTTTTGGGTGGCTGTATAGGGGCCTACCTCAGTCAGACCCCCGTTTAAGTGTTTCCACCTCCACAGATTGCCAAGATAGCGATAATGGAGAAATATATGATAAAGAGAAAAATGAACTAAATAACACAAAAGCACTATAGAAATAGTAGGGTGCTACCCACCAAATCGTAGAGGAGAAGAGTAGAAAGATTACGATCTCCACCAAGAGCACTCAAGGGTAATGGAGGAGAAAATGAGAGGAACTCAAGCCTCTACTGCAATGGTGTTGGTTCCACACTTACTCTACGGAGTTGATGGAGTGTTGTTGTTGTTGCTATGGAGTGCAAGAGTGTTGCTTGAATGCTAGAATGTGTGGAGAGTGATCAAGTTGAGAGCTTAGAAGATGGATTGAAATTTTAAAGGATGCAAAAGAAGTTGTGAAGAAGTTGAAATGCATGTAGGAGGGAATTTGAAAGAAGGATGAAGAAAACGACCATATTCGGGTCGATCAGCCAAAGGGGGTGTTACAAGTCGACTCCCAATGAGAAGTGCAATGCCTCTATAGGCTCCAGACATGAGAATCTGCTAGGGACATAAGCGTTTCACATGGATGTATGCATACCACACGGGAATCCCTGACAACCATTCCTCTACCAACACACAAAACAACTACCAAGTGGAATGAAGTCAATGGGCTTATGTGGAATTTAGCCTTCAAATTTGGTTTTCTAAAATGAAGAAGGAAAAAGAAGAATTTGCATAAGAGGTGAAAATTCGCTTCTATACACATCTATATTTATATCTCTATTTTCTACTCTTTGTTTTAGTTTACACTTCTTTTTCCTCTTTCCTTCATATTATTCAGACTAGCAATGCACATAGCTGGACATGCATGAACCTTTATGGTTTCACTACCACTTTTCGAGTGACATGGGACTTCTATTTTACTACATGGGAGCATACCTTAACAATTGACGTGTGGGAAAAACTGAAAGAACTTGAATATGAATTTATTTATTGTGTATTTTCAATGTAAATCCATTGTCCATGTTTTTATATAAGGCTAATATTTGAAATTCAAGGATTGTTGTGTTTGATAGGTAAATAAGAATAGGATTTCAATACTCCTCATGGATTCTAGGATGCTCAAGACACTATTAGCTCTGTGGGATGTCTTGCCATTATTCTCAATCACTGGTTTGGGTCAGAATGAAAATATTGTGTTTCTAAGGAAGCACATGGGAGCATCATTTAAGCATTGTCCTCAACCTTGGATTGCAAATATTAGCACAGAGGATATTCATTCTGGAAATTTCTTGGCCTTTTCAAAGATTTTTGGCTGTTGGGAGGCTTTGAGACTCTAGAGAAATGGGTAATTGGGGCATATGCAAGGCATACTCCAATTTTCTTGACGGATGAGGAAGGAAAGCTTTGTGTTGCAAAATCTGGGCATGAAAATGAAAAGGTTCTATAATCTAAAACTAATATTCAAGGTTTAGCATTGTGTGTGGTAGAAGTGGTATAATACTTTAGTTGCTAGGTAAAATTACTTTTAGATATGAACTATAAATGGATATAAGGCTTGGAGGATTCGCAGGCTGTATATTTTGTCTATCATCTTTTAGTTAGTATACTAAATTCTCAATGTTGTCACATTTTTCAATTAATCAAGGAGTACTATTCGCTTAACATCCAAAGTGTCTTGTGGTTTCAAGGGGTGTTTTCTTATGAATTATTATACTCGAGTCTTGTTGTCACATGAAACTTGTCTATTTTGATATATAATCTAAATAAAGAAGGAAAAAATAATATATTTCTTCAATTCTTTTTCTAATAATATTTATAATCACAAATAAAAATACATGTTAAATGTATATCTTATATAGAAATTTTTTAAACATGATCATGTGTGATAATCAACCCACTTCATTTACATGTTTCTATACCTTCCACACAGTCCTGTAAACTCTTGATTTTTGATAGTCACATCCTAGAAACTCCCATGCTTCTATATATAGATCAGATATGGTTACCATACATCCTAACTATAAAAGGTGTGTTACCCTCAAAAAAATATTTACATACTGAGTATTCCATACAGTACTAGTAATCTTCCCTTGTTCATTTGAATTGGTACTTTCTAATGTAAATTTATTTTTCATAATTGGTTGAAGCACACGATGGATTTACATTTACACTGAAAATCAGTAACATTCTAGACAAACCAAAAATAGGTTCCTATGCAAAGTACTCAACTGCCCTACAATATCTTATATTAGTGGAGATGCAGAGAAAATGATCAAGCGAATTTCAATCACATATATATTTTCTTGATGCAGTCATCTCAGTCTTGCTAAGGAAGCAACATGAAAACTTCATTTGTTGTCTTGAAGAAATGAATGTCCTTTATACAATTTTTTTGTACCATAATGAGGTAGAAGAGCTCATTACACAAAGGCATACTGTTATGCTTGAATTGTTTAGTCCTTCGTGTAGTCTTTTTTGTACCATATAGACTTTGCAACTAAAAAATGTAGAAGAGATCATGAGGTAAACACATGCTGCACTGCTTGAATTCCCAGTTTTTCTTAAGAAAATATTGTAGCAATAATTTAATGGATGGAAACCTAATACATAATATTTCGTGAATTTACTCTACCCATAGTTTGAAATTTTTTTCTCCCTATCTTTGAATTTTGTGAATATTACCATGAAATACTCTCTTGGAAGATTTATGGTGGGTAATCAATCTTGAAGCTCTCTAGGAAGGTTTATGATGGCTAATCCATCTTGAAGTTTCCAATCAACAATCATCCATATTTTGACTATTCGTAAATCAAATTTCCATAAATGGGTAAATCAAAGACATTTTACAAACATTATTATCATGTTTGATCAATGAGTTTATTCTAAACAATAAATATGGCATTGTATTGATCAAACATTCCATTATCTTTTGGGAAGGGGTGGGTTTTTTCTTAGGTTTCTTTTTCAAGCTAAGCCAAGTTCTCAATAGAAAGGGCTCTTATTTTTAGAGAAACACTCATCCTGATAGAAATGAACCTGCCAAGTTTGATAGGAAATACCAATGATACAAGGGAGTAAGTGGGAATGTAAATAAATTCTAATGTTAAAGAAAACCTTAAAACAACAGTAGGCTCTTACACAAAACATAAAGGCTGAAGATGATGAATTTGGTGCTTTCCCTTGTACCTGTTAGGTCAAGTCACATCTGAACTTGAACCCATAGGGAAAATTATCTAATATTGTAAGACAACATTGAGAGTAGCATGAAAGAAAATAATTTCCCAAAACCACCATAGAAACAAAGATAGTTGAAATAGTAAGAGTTATTGGATTCTGGCAGACTTCAATAAATTTAAGAGATTGTGTGGGTTAAGCCATAGGTTTGAGCCCATTGCTTGAAGTTTTGAACTATATGTGAAAATAGTACAATTATGCAATTAGACCATCTCTACAAGATACCTGCAGTTTGCATTCTTAAAGTTTGCTATATTGAAACACCCTGAATCAAATTGCCTTAAACTTGAAAACCTGGCTTCCACACACATAACCTAGTTGCATTCCAATAGACCTGAAGTATTAAATGACATTAATATATCCTAGAAACCATAGAAATTAGTTTATGAAATTAATTACATGATTGAATAGTGAAAAATGCATAAAGGGTTGTAAATTACAAGTCTAGTGCATGTATAGAGTTGTAGGTTTTGAATGATTTTAGCAAGATCAACGAGCTTTTAAATTTTAGTGAATTAGCCTTTCTCAAGTATGATTCTTCCATAATTTATTTTTCTCATTATGCATATGGTAGTGTTGTTCATTTAAAAAAAAAATTCTAATCACCATGGATCAATTCTTGCTCTGTTATTTTGGTAAGTTAATGCCTTAACCCTTTTCACATCCCTCAATACTCTACTTCATTAGATGAAGAAGGAGCTTGCAGCACAACCTTTGAGCTGATCTTTGCATTTGATGAAGTCATCTCAATAGGTCACAAGGAAAGTGTGACAATTGCACAAGTCGAGCAATATTGTGAGATGGAAAGCCATGAAGAACGACTTCACAAGCTAATAATGCAAATCAAGATTAATGAGACTAAAGATGTTATGAAGTGAAAAGCGAATGAGATTGATAAAAGCAAGGTATGATGTCATTTTTTTTATTGAATCTGTTTGCATTCTTTGGAAAGTAACATGTACATTGTGTTTAGAATCTTTACATTCATTTGTTGTGTCAGATATTGATAGGAACAGGTCTAATAAAGGTGGCATAATGTCATTGCAATTAGTTGCTTCAACCAAATTGGAGAGTGGTTTTGGTGATCTAAGTATATCAAATGGTAGAGGTGGCTTTGGGAGAAACTATACTCATGGAGGGATAAGTGGAAACACCCACCCCAGTCAAGTTTTGATTTAGATTCATTTTCAAGCAAACCAAAAGGTTATTTAGCATTCTTTCCAAATTTTTATATCTAGCAAAACTAAACTCCATCCAAGGTTAGTAGCTTACGAATTCCTCAAGAATGACCCTATGAAATACATTGTGAATGCTTCCAAATATAATGCATGACAAAACAAAACTAAAAGCATTATGAAAACAACAACAAATACCTATTCCATAGTGGATTGGTGTCACGTGTGCAAGTGACCCTTTCCCAATCCTTGATCAAAGCTTAAGATGATGCAAATGCAACTAGGATGAAGAGCAAGATGAGTTCTCAAACCAAGAGAGTAACCTTGCATAAATTTGTAGATGGATGAATGAGGATTAAGGCCTTCTTTTATAGATTTTCTTGATGAGAGATTGGCCAAATGGGTGAATGTGGGACTAAAGATCCACCAATGAGAAGAGGCCACTTGTCAAGTGGTGATAGGTCAATGGATGTGCAAGATTTGGGAAGTGTTCCCATGAGAGGGAGAATTTGAATTCAAATTTTTCAATAAATTTAGAGAGGGGGACAAGAAAAAGAGCAATAAATGCAATGTTGGAGGGACAAATCAACTTGTCATGATTTTCAAACTTGAGGGCCATGTTGAGTGAAAATATTAGTTTTAATAAATCAATAAATTGATTTATTTGTGCAAGTGGCATAATCTAGAGAATGCAAGTGGGTGAGATTAGCATTTAATCATGGTTAGATTAAATTAATGATGATTAGGTTAGTTTGAATTTTAGAACTTGGATATTTGATTTATTTAAATCAAAAAATGATGGAATATGATTTGGGATTTAATTTAAATGGATGTTTGATTTATTAAAAGGTTGATGATAATGTTTATTTGATTTTAAATAAATGACCTTAGGAGATGAGATTACCTAATGAATGGATAAAGATGATGAATGGACCTAATGTGAAATCTAGTTTAGTTGATGACTGAATCTGATCGAATGCAGAATGCTAATTTTGCATGTCTACATGTTTTTACCCTCTTTGAAACAATGTACTTGTTGCGTTGGTTCAAAGAATAACTTGCCGCGATCCAAATTAAAAAAATTCTAATTTTTCGGATGCCCCAGTGGGAAGAAGTATACTGGTACATTGCCCCCTCGAGAGATCGAGTGAAAAGATTCGATTTGAGGGTCGATCTCGTGATAAAGGGGTTCAAAATGGGTGGTTATGGATGATGATGCAAATGAGATGATTTTAAGATGCTTAGAATAACAAATCTATATTATCCAAAACAACTTAAATGATTATATGATGCAAGATGGACGAGATTGATGATGTGATGTGCTTAGACTAATAGGTCTATATTATGATGATGATTATGCATGTGAGATGATATGCAGAATACTGATGATTTATGGATGCAAGATGGATGCATAATGGATGCATGATGGATGTATTGGTGATGATGATTAACTATTCCTATTGTGATGTTAGTGCAGAAGACATTAGATGATGACAAGAGGATCTAACAAGCCAAAATTATGAGAGATGATGATGAGAAATCGATGATGAGAAATGATTATGAGAAATGATTATGAGAAATGGATGATTCACTTATCAAGGATTGGGATTTTAAAAGGGTCACTTACTTTATGTTTGATAACCCACCTAAGCACGATGCATCAAGGTATAAAGGACCAAGATGGCGTTGTACTTAGTGTGATGGACTTTGACTCGACAAATAGATAGGAGTATTCTTGTTCACACCTGACATACAGAAACCTTGCTAGGATGCACTTTAGAAGTTTTAAACACCTCGGACCAAAACACGGAAAGGTATAACCAATCAATGTAATAGTCAACAAGCTGTCCAAAACATCCTCCATTCATATCTAACAAAGCAAGTATTCGCCAAGTTATTTTACAAGAACATCCAACAAGCATAGCAGACAAAAGGATAATGATCATTGCCCCATTCCTATCTCTCTAAATCCTTCATTCAGATATCATCGAGAGGTCCTTGGAGTGAGCGCAAATGAGATAAGTCAAAAGATAAAGATAAAGCACACAAACAAGCTGATGTTCTTCAATACCACTAACCATAAGGGAATGTGTTTTTAAGGACAAGGACCAAAACTATTTCCAAAAGATAATGCCCATTGTAGGAAGGATACATCCTAGGACATGTTAGTGGATGGTGGCACGTCATTTCATTTATCCAAGGTGCTCTTTCTGATAAATAATGCTCCTTGTAGGAAGGATTCATCCTAGGACATGATGTTATCAGATGATTGATATGGAACTGTTTGGATGATGGACTATCGACACAAAGAATTGATCAACTTGTTTACGTACTGACTTAGACTTGAGGCTTGACGCTTTTGAGTTTTCACTTTTAATCTGCTAGACTTGTTTCTAACTGTTTCACCAAAGGTTGAGGATGACGATCAGTTTATTATGAGTGGTGTTTATTGCGGGTGCAAGTGATATGAGGTGGATGGATTTTTTCAAATATTTGGATGTTTTTGGGGTTTTGCAATGTTTTTGAGGCTGTTTTTGGTATTTTTCAAGGTTTTACAAATGTTTTGATTTTCAAATTTTCAATGTTTTGGGGATTTTCTGAGATTTTGACCAAGAGACTAACCTAAAGACCTATCCTAGGGGCCTTGGGGGCTGATCAACAGATTAGCCTTGCCTACGTTATACACACAGAGACCACGTAGTTCAACTGACAACTTGACCAATTTACAGATGATGATATACATGATGAAATGCTAGTTTATTATGACAGTCTCCTATAGGACTGTTCCAAATGTCTCAGGGGATGATCAAAGATCAACCTTGCCTACGTTCAAGCTCAGAGATGACGTAGTTCGACAAGACGACCTTGTTTTTGACTTTTTGACCTATTTTTAGATTTTGATGTTTTGAATGTTTTTGGATTTTTGGATTTTCTGATGTTTTGATATTTTTGGCTTTTTTGATTTTTTGATTTTTTTGGATTTTCTGATTTGAGGACTTTTAAGAATATACACGAATCCGATCCGATGAGAACGTGCCCCCAATGTTATGCAATAGACTACTCCAATAAAGGCAGGACAAATTGACCTTGAGGATGGGCCAAGTAGTACTAGGAGGGATCATGATACGAACATAGGACCAAGCTATGGTGCGGATGTGAGTGGGTGAGTGATGGATGGAGACCTGAATGCGATGGGTGATGGAGGGATAATGACGAACAAGCCGTAAAGGTCCTGGTAGATGGAAAGTGCTTATTTACACAAGGCACCTGTTTGCCAGGTTTTCATCGAGGTACTTGCCCAAAGTGCCACCAAAGTGGTTCTCACTAGAGGATGATTTTCTCTTTACTATTTTTGATCCTTTTTCTAATTTTTTTTGGGATTTTTTCTTTTTTGATTTTTTTTGTTGTTACCAAGACACCTGTTTTCTAGGTTTTTGTCGAAGTAACCATTTTTTCAGGACTTTTTCTGATTTTTTTGGATTTTTGGTTTTATACCTTGGAGAAATTAGGCATAAAACTTTTTAGATGGGAGCTATTCATGGGCTCCTATAGAGGTTCGCCTTCAGATGTTGATAATTGATATGCCCCTGATTTGTAACTTGCTGTGATGACGAACGGTCCTAATCAATTGGGTTCAAACTTTCCTTTGCTGTTTGGGTTTGGGACATTCTTCTGATTTTCTTTTAAGACCAGTTCTCCGACTTGGAATGTCCTGCTTCTGATTTTCTTATTGTAGCTTCGTTTAAGTCTATTCTGATAGACATGCAAATGATTTAAAGCATCTATGCATCTCTCATCCAGTAACTCTAGCTCGTTTAGTCTTGATACCCGATATTCTTCATCTATGACAAGGTTTTGTAGTGATATTCTGAGAGATGGGAGGTCAATCTCAATGGGAAGTATAACTTCTGATCCGTAGACCAAAGAGAAGGGTGTGGCGCTGGTGGGTGTGTGGATGGTTGTTCGATAAGCCCAAAGGGTGGGATTAAGCTGCAAATGCCAGTCACGACCTACGTCATTAACTATTTTCTTGAGGATTTTGAGGATGGTTTTGTTCATGGCTTCTGCTTGGCCATTGCCTTGGGGATAGTACGGGGTGGAGAAGCAATGCTGGATTTTGAATTTATCACACAAGTCACAGACATCCTAATTCTTGAATGGTGTCCCATTATCTGAGATAATGGCTTGTGGAACACCATAGCGACATATGAGATAGTTTAGGATGAACTTTGAGATCTGCTTTCCAGTGATATATGTCATGCTTTCCAGTGATATATGTCATGGGTATGGCTTCCACCCACTTTGTGAAGTACTCAGTTGCAGTGATGATGAATTTATGGCCATTAGATGAGGTAGGTGTGATTTTCCCAATGAGATTGAGTCCCCACTGTGAAAAGGGACATGGTGTGACAATCAGGTGAAGCTCTTGAGCTGGAGCATGGATGAGGTCCCCATGCTACTGACATTGTAGACACCTTTTAGCATGATCATGTGCTTCTCTCTCCATTGTGGGCCAATAATACCCCATCCTCAACAGTTTCTTGGCTATGGTCATTCCACTCGAGTGTGAACCACAGATACCATTGTGAACTTCGGTTAGAGCGGTCAATGCCTCCTCAGCATTTAGGCAACATAGCAAGGTACCTTCTATGCTTCTACGGTATAAGGTATCGCCTAGGATGACAAAGGTTCATTTTAGGTTTGAAGGTAGGTCAGCAGGAATGAATCCTATATGAAGATAAGTGTAAATGTCATGGTACCAAGGATCATTAAGACCAATGATTTCACACACGAATTCTGATTTTGGTACCTCGAATGTGGGCACGAGAAGCTACTCGATTAAGAATTCATATTTTGGAATATTGTTGGGGATGTCGAGTAGGGACCCAATTATTGCCATGGCATTTGCTACTCTGTTATTAGCTCTAGGGATTTGTTCAAATGTGATTTCTATAAAAGATTACTTGAGAGTCTCCACCAATTTCTTGTATTGAGTGAGCTTATCATCTTTGGTTTGATATTCATTATTGACTTGATTTATGATCGACTGAGAGTCTCCATACACTTTGAGAGCCATGATGTTCCATTGCACTGCTATTCTGAGACCTATAGTCAAAGCCTCGTATTCTGCAATGTTATTGGTGCAAGGAAATGCAAGTTTGTATGACCTTGGTATGCAATCCCCTTGTGGAGTGATGAAGAAAACACCAGCTCCTGACCCGTGCTATGTATATGAGCCATCGAAGTATAGTTTCCAGTGGTCAGCTATGTTGAGGTTAAAGATGGACTCATCTAGAAACTCTGAGACAAGAGGGTTCTCAAAATAAATGGGTGCCTCTGCTAGTTGATCTGCAATAACTTGTCCCTTAATGGCTTTCCTCTCCACATACTCGATGTCATACTCTAACAATATCATTACCCATTTTTCCATTCTGCATGTAAGCATTGCCTTTGATAGTAGATACTTGAGGGGATCAATTTTCACGATGAGCTTTATCTTGTGTGCCAACATGTAATGTCTAAATTTTTGGGATGCAAACACTATTGCGAGGCAAGCTTTCTTGATGAATGAATAATTTAGCTCGTAATCGACCATTGTCCTGCTGATATAGTAGATGGCCCTCTCCATTCTATTTTCATCATGCTGAGCTAGGAGAGCTCCAAGGGCTGCTGTTGTTGCTGACACATATAAGATCAATGGCTTTCTTGGGATAGGTGGCATTAAAATTGGTGGTGTCAGTAAATATTCCTTGATTTTGTTGAATGCCTCTTCACATTTTGTATCCCATTTGTATGATACCCCCTTATGGAGTAGGTGGGAATATGGGTTCTGCTTGTCTGCTAGTTGTGCTATGAATCATTAGATGGATTGAAGTCTGCCTTGGAGACCTCTCAATTGTTTTAAATTCCTTGGTGCTTCCATCTCGATGATTTCTTTTACTTTTGCAGGATCCACCTCGATACCCCTCATGGAGACTATGTATCCTAATAATTTTCTTGATTGTACACCGAAGACGCACTTCTTGGGATTTAGTCTAACTTTGTATTCCTCTAATCTATCAAAGATAGCACTTAGGGTTGCTATATGATCTTTTCTCTTTCTTGACTTAGCTAGGATGTCATCGACATAGTCTTCAACTGTCTTGTGAATCATGTCATGGAAGATCAATGTCATGGCCCTTTGATAGTTTGCTCCTACATTCTTTAGGCTGAATGGCATCATGTTCCAGCAGTAGGTCCCCCATGGGCAAGTGAAAGTCATCTTGTGTTGATCCTCTTTTGCTATCATGATCTGGTTGTATCCTAAAAATCCATCCATTAGTGATAGCATATCGTGTCCTACTGTCATGTCTACTATCATGTCAATGTTTGGAAGTGGGAAATCATCTTTTGGACATGCCTTGTTCAAATCTCGGAAGTCTGTGAAAATTCTAATGGCTCCATCAGGCTTTGAAATAGGTACCAAGTTTGATACCCATTTTGGATAGTCTATTGGTCATATAAATCCTGCTTCTAACAACTTTTTGAGCTCCATTTTGATCAATAGGGCAATCTGAGGATGCATTTTTCGAAGCTTTTGTCTGACAGGTTTTGCATCTAGATACACTGCTAAGTGATGAACCATAGTCTTTGGATCAAGCCTTGGCATGTCAGCATAACTCCATGTGAAGTTTATTTGTCTTTCCTTTAGGAATGCTGCTAGGAGTTCTTGCTCTTCTGATAATAGCGATTCCGAATAGAATGTGATATGTAGGGTCTCTTCTATTCCTAGGTTGACTGGATTGCATTTTTCGGCCAAGACTGCTGACTTTTCCTGATGAATAGCTCTTAAGGGAAGATTGAATCCTTCATCCTTGAGCGCCTCAAAGAGGTTTTCACTATTGGATACTTCCTTTATGTTTACTATTTTCTTGTCGGAGAGTGCCACAATGTGGTTTTCACTCAAGGAATTAGATATAATTCTTAGTTTCTCACTTTTGTGACTAAAGGATTCAATCGTTTCCCCGTAATAAGCATGTGTGTCCAACTCCATTATAAATCCTGCTTTATGATCTCCATCTGGAATGTTATCCCTCAATCCCATGAATTCTAAGAGCGCCTCATCATTTTTGAATGTATCAAGAACCGGTGGTCCTTGTTGGTCATAGTCGATCAGTTGGGGGTAGACTAGGCGGATCTCATGGTTTTGATGATCGGATTCAAAAGATAAGGTACTAATCATGCAAAGGGTGGTATCCTCAAATAACCTAGGTAGATTGGGTATGGGGTCCTCGTCATCGCTACTAATATAGGCCTCAATTATAAAGTTATGTATGTTGCTGCATGTGACTATTGGTGAGTGTATTTATGCTAGTATTGGCTGAGGAGAAATATTAACCGTTCTAACCAGAGGACTTCAGCCACGTATGGTTATTCTCGGAGGGGTACATCCAAGGCCAATATTTGTTATGGGTCGCATCTCTAGCATGATGGGTATTATGAGCCCATTATCATTTTGTCCCAATCTTTGATTTCTATTGTAACCCATTGCAAGCATCATTTGTAGGCCCTTGCTTGTCTCATCCATTGGTAATTCAGGTATCAGTCTTTCATCTTGATAGAGCATGTGTGATGGATCTTCCTTAATAACCTCCTGGCCGAGGTCTCCCCATCTTGTGAATTCGGGATAGTCTTCAGGATAGGTTTGTTATGTGGAAGCTTGATTTTCTTGTGGACGTCCCCGTGATCGAGGAGATTGTGGTAACTCTCCTATCACAAAAGCATTATTAGGTAGTTTATAGCTTCCACATCCATCCTCCTGGATGATGAGCTTGATGTCAGAGATGGTAAGGATGGTGGGAGTGGCGGGTGTCTTTGTCGCAGAAGTGGACGCGAGAGTGGCAAGGTCGATGTATTGTGTGGATGGGCCTTCATCATTGTTTGGAACTTGGGGGATTTTGTAGTACTTGGCTTCAAGATTTTTGCAGTATGAGAAAGGTTCAGGATCCCCATGGATGGTAACTTCTTGCCCATTATGTGTAAATTTCGCACATTGGTGGAAGGTTGATGCTATGACTTTCATCGCATGGATCCATGGGCATCCCAGGAGGATGTTGTATGGCAAGTCAAGGTCCAAGACTTGACAGGTAGTTTCCATTACCGTTGGCCCTACTTGAATAGGGAGTTTAATTGTGCCCTGAGACACTCTTTCTTGGTCATCATATGCTCTTATTGTGATGCCCTTTCCTTTGTCGATAGAATCTTCTGATATTTTCAATTGATTGATGAGGCTGAGAGAACAAATGTTTAAATCTGCACCTCCATCCACCAAGACCCTTTTGATTTTGTTCTTTTTCACAATGGCTTTCAAGTGAAGTGCACGGTTATGAGATGGTTGGGTGGGAAAATCTTGGTCAGAGAAATTAAGGAGATTAGGTGTTATGATATTTACGACCATAGCTTGGAATTGTTTCGCATCGAGGTCTGTGGGGATGGTGGATGAGGCTAATGCTTCCTCGAGGATCTTCTTATGGGTTGATGATATTTTTAACAAATCCATGATGGAGATGTGTTCTAGTGTTCTCTTGAGTTGTTCTACAACATTGTAGCTATGCGGAATGGCTCTTGATGAAGGGATTCTATTGGGTTGGGATGATCCTACGATGGTGACTTTTCCACCTCTTGTGGTGACTCCACAGCCTTCGGCATGAGCGCCCTTGATGGTGATGACCATGCAGTCTTCATTTAGGGAGGCAACAACTATTTCGTATACATGATTTACACTGCCCTTTCCTTTATCCTTGTTATTCCCTTTGTTGCCATGATTCAACATCGGATTCGTGTAGATTTTAAGATCCTGATTCCTGGTAGGTGTTTCCACATTTATGATTCTTTTGTCGATGAGATCTTGGATGATGTTCTTGAGTCTCATACAATTGTTTGTGGTGTGGCCTTTGATTTTGTGGAACTTACATAGTTGATTTTCGTTATACCAAGGAGGTTTGACATCGGGTTCTTGGTAGTTCTTGAATGTAGGTGCTTTGATGAGCTTCTCGTTGATCAACCTTTTCATGATGTCCTCAAGTGGTTCCCCCAACATAGTGTATTTTCGTTTAGGATACGTTTTACGTTGAGGTGGGCCTCTTTGGTCATTGAGATTATTGATGGTTGAATTGTTGTTGGGTTGATGTGTTGTGTGATGAGTGTTTTGATTTTGTGTTTGGATTTTTTGTGCGGGTGTGTTTTGACGAGGACCACTAATGACCACCTTGGCATCAACAACACCATCATTAGTGACATTTTTATTCCTTGCCCATATGCGAGGTTTATCATTGTAATTGCATGGTGGGCGGTTGTTTTGCTGTTCGTGATATGATGTTGACTCTGCGGGTTGAGTCACAAGGGCTCTTTTGATGCTGAGCACCTTGGAGATCAATTGTTCATATGTAGTGATACCCTAAACCTTGAGATGGAATGCTAAGCGGCTTTCCAGGTTGGCGATGATTATGCAAACTTGTTGTTCTTCTAGCATGGTCCACTTGCTCTGATTGGCCTTGGATCGCCATCGTTGAAGGAATGAAGCGAAAGATTCGTTCTTTCCTTGTTTCAGAACCAAGAGTTCTTCGAGACTGACATCCATTGCAACGTTACATGCGTGGTTCTTAATAAATGCATCCCTAATTTCTTGGAATGTTCTAATGCCTAAAGGTAAGCGAGAGAACCATTATATAGCATTGCCTTCTAAACTCCTAGGGAATAGCCGCATCAGATAAGTATCGTCATATGTGACTTCCATGCAATGAACCTGGAATTCCTTGATGTGATCTTCAGGGTTTCTCGTCCCTCAATATTTGTCAAATTTAGGGATCTCAAATCCCTTGGGGAATGGTTTCATGTCTAGGCTCCTATCAAATGGGTAGGGACACAAGTTGCTTGGTGTTTTTGTTGTTTGTATGGATTGCATATCGAGCACTTGTTGTGAAAGCAACCTAAGTTGTGTTGTCACATCATCTTGCAGATCAGGGGGTGGGATGAAAGTGTTTTGGGATGTTGCAATCGTGGTTTGGATGGGTGGGTTGGTCAGTGTGTTATTCGATGGTATTTGTATGTTTTGGTGAGCAAGGTAGGCTTCCACTTGTTGTATGAATAATGCCTGTTGTTGTTGTGCTAAGATTTTTGCTTGTTGTTGCACTTGTTGTTGTTCTAACAATGCTTGTTGTTTTGCTTGTTGTTGTTCCAACAACGCTTGTTGTTGGGCTGCCAATTCTACTGCTTCTTGTTGCTCTTGATATTGATTTATGGCTTGATGATATGCTTGCAATTGTGTTGCTTGTCTTTGTGTAAGAAGTTTTGCTTGATATTGAGCTTGCACTTGAGCTTGCACTGCTTATGCTACTTTTTGTTGCAATAGAAGCTGTGCTTGAGTGGACTTTTGTGCTTGCAATGCTTGTGCAGCTTGGGCAACTTGTTGTTGTTGTTGCAATAATGCTTGGGCTTGTTGCACTTGTAAGGCGACTTGTGCAGCTTGGGCAACTTGTGCAACTTGATTAGCTTGCTGAGCAGCTAGGTGTATAGCTTTTTGTTTCTGCACTTGTTGATATCCTCTTTGAAAAGCGGCTTGTAATGGTGCGTTATATTGACTTGTGGTGGAAGTTGGTGGTGGTGGTGGATTTGGAATGACGTTTGTGGTAGTGGTGAGTGGTGATGTCATGTTGTTTATTTGATTGGTGGATGGTGTTGTTGATGTGGTGGTTTGAGTGATAAGTGGTGCCATTGATGTGATTGGCCCTTGAGAGATCATGCTTTGTGATGTTATGGGGGTGTTTGATGTTGTTGCAATTACTTGTGTGTTTTTTGTTTGTTGTTGTGATGCCAACAATAAGTTTTGAGTGTTTGGCATAATTTTTTGATTGATGGTTGGGATGTTGTTTTGATCGATATTCGGTAGAGGGGGAAGCCCTAAACCAAGGAGTGGTGCGGATGATAATGGTAATGGCGGAAGTGGTGGAAATGTAAGGGGGGTGAATCCTTGCGAAAGTGTTGTGGTGTCAAAAATTCCCCCTGGTCTGAATGTGTCTCCCTCCTCTTGTGAATTTGTGAGGAGAAGAGTTTGAGGTGTTCCGTGAAAAAATGTTGATGATGGGTCATATTGTAAAGTGAGAGGAACATTTTTGTGTAATGGATTATGGGGGATGTTTTGTTCCAATGTGGTGTTTGTGTCTAATTTTTGATTATTAACAAGGGGATGTGATTGAAGAGCATTGAGAAATGCATTTCCCTTGTTAACGTTGGGTTGACTTGGAGCAAATGATGTTGTGATTTGCGGAATTTTTTGCGTGATGTTTTGGGATAGGGGTGTGGATGAAATGGGGATGGTGGATGAGATTGGTGGAAAAGATGTCTCCACTATAGTGCTTACATCAAAATTGGAAGGCAACTTGGCCCCTTGTTTTGCTAGTTCAAGCATGTATAACGAAGGGTTGAGCCTCATCATGATGTTAATGATTCTATGGTTGTCTGGATTTTGGAGCATTTCAGTTATTTCTCCGTGAGACATTCCAAGGGTAAGATCCTCTCCTTAGTTTTCCTCTTGCGGATTTTGCGATGATGTCAGAAGGTTAATTGTGAGATTTCCTGACCCAATGGGATTCATTTTAGGATTGGTTTGACTCAAATCACTTGAAGCAGGTGTTTCTTTGTTGGCTTCCATGCTATTCTTGTATTGAGATCTGGTTTGAACCATAAAACAAGGATCAATTTTTAAGAGTGGGAGATGAATCTCTTGACCTCTTTCGGATTGATCTTTATTTTATGCCCCCATAGTGAAAATTTTTAGGATGTCTTTGAGGATCGAAAGGTGATATGATGATGATGTGAAGGATGAATGATGTGGATGTTATGATCTTTTGGTAAGTCTCGAAGGAGACACTAGGCTTTTGGGACTTTTTTGGATATGTTGTAGATTTTGATTTTGAGATTTTTCCTTGATTGATTTTGATTTTGATTTTGATTTTGAACAAATAGACCCTAAGATGTTTGGATTATTATCTAAGGGATAGACTTGATCAAAGGATGATAATTTGAATATGTGTGGGAAGAAGGATGCATCTATCCACACCTATCCAAACAAGATGATAGTTTCACTAAGCATATGACGAAGGATTCATCTTCATATCCTAAGCTAAACGAGATGATTTTGATAATGTTTTCAAGGATTTAGTCTCAATGATTTTGATGGTTTTGATTTTTCCAAAAAAGCCTAGTAGTAAGGATGATTCCAAGATTTTCCAAAAGTTGATTGTGAGATGATGTTTGTTTTGATGTTTTGAAGGATGGATGAGAAAGATTCTGATTTGACTTGATCCTAAGATGAACCTTAAAAAAAGACACTTTGTTTGCCTAGACCTAGGTATTGAAGAACAAGCTTTTCTCTAAACAAGATGTTCAAACTCTCTGAAAAGATTTGGATTCTGGCAATAATGGAATGAATACAAACCAAGATTGTTCTTTGAAGCCTTTTTGTAAAAGTTGAAAAGTAGTATTTGTCTAACTTCGTATAGCATAGAGAGATGTTCTTGATGGGCTATCGAACTAAGTACTTTCACCTTCGGTTTCTTGATCTTGATTTTTTGCAAAATCATTGGAGACACATGTGTGGGGTTCAATTATCTTTGATCTTTGCTTAATGGATTCCTTTTACCACAAACACACTCTTGATTAGGTTTCAAACTAAATGTTCAATGTCTCAACTTCGTCTTATTTCACAAGGTATATTATGCGAAACTTTCATGAATTTGAGGCAAAGATTACCTATTGTTTAACTTTAGGGGGCAAATTGAGATGTAAATTCAAGTGTTTAGAAACCTCTAAGGATGTAATCCCAAGGGAAAGCAATAACACAAGAATTTGTTCAATGGTATTTTCCTCCTAAAGGGTTTGAAATCTTGAGAATCATGTTCAATGTTTGTTTGCAAATGTTTTCGAATAAAGCACTGTGTTTTCAAACTAAGAACAAGTACAAACCCTATGGATGTGTAAGATAATATTTGTTGAATCCCCACTTGGACAAGTCCAGCTTCGCTTATCTTTAGTGAATGGTTAGATGTTGACCCCAATCGCCTCCATGGCTCATTAACGCCAATTGGGGCAACTAAGCATCAACATCCAGCGAAACTCCCATGGCATGTTTTCCATTTCTACTAAAAAACCATAAAAGTGTGGGGTGGCTTCAAAATGACCGTTCTTGCACCAACAAATAGATTAAAGGATTTTGGAAAATTCTAGCACATGGGTTTTAATAAGGACTTTACGTTCATGGAGATTGACCCATATGACAAGAGTTCCCTTTCAGATCCATCTTGTTAGAATCAACCGCAAGGGATACGCTTCCAATAATATCCATTTTATATCCCGGCTAGAAATACTCTTTTGGCTTTAGAGTGTTATCGGTTGAGTCATTCCCTTGGGTGAGTACTTTTTCCCCAAGGCAGGCCCTCTAGGATAAACAAAAGCGAGTAAAGACAAAATCCGTAAATCGATCAATCTTTATTCCACTAAAGCCAGCAGTGAACATGTATACATGGACTTTCTACTCACACTCGCACAAGACGCCCTAATTCAAACCCAAATCGGTAGGTCATTACTAAACTTTAATTTTCCACCAAAAGTTTCTGATTCTCAAGATCTCTCCTCGCGGAGGTGCGAGAGAAGTTTGATACATCTTTTGACGACATATTACTTTGTGTAAATAATTATAAAACAATGAAAGCACACATTCATTTTATCCTTCAAAGCAATGGTTTGATTCGTTTTAAGCACCAAATGAAAGATGAAGATTGCTTGTTCAATTTTAGCCCAAATTGAAATGTAGTAGTCTGCTTCGATTTTAACCCTTCACAAATGAAAATCAAAGTGTTATTTTAGATCCAAATGGAGGGCCTGGCGTCCCAAAATAAAAGATAAACAATTTCATGAAGAAGCGCTGAACAAAACTAAAGCGCTAGTAAAAACACTTCTTGGTTTTTCAAAAATATCCTCCCCTTTCGCTTTCTCCTTCATAGCCTTCTCCTTGCTTTCCTTCGTTTTCACGTTGTACCTTTTCCTTTTGCTTTTCCTTTGTACCTATTCCATATCACAAATAAAGTTAAAAATTAAGACATGTCAACTTTATGAGGAAATCTTCTTTAGAGAGGAAAAATAAAAAAAGCATTGACATTCATTATTGAATTGTTATTATTCTATTTATTTATTCCTTTGTAAAGAACTTAATAAAGTCAAATAACATAAGTAATAGAATAATAACTCACTAATGAATGTCAATGTATTTTTATTTTGAATTTCATCACAAAATCATGACAAATAATATCAAAACACAATAAATTTGAGATCTATCAAGAAAATAACCTTTGGAAAAAGAAAATTCAAATCCATTTTCAAAACAAAAAAAGTATGCTTTTATGTTTTGCCTCTAGTTGTTTTTCTAACAAAACCATAGAAGAAAATTTTCCTTGCCTATGCTTAAATATTTTTCAATTTTTACATACTTCTAATGCTCAAGAATTGGTAATTTTTACTCTTGTATGATGATACATGAAGTACGAGGCACTTGAAGCATGATAATTAATTACGATGTGAATGTTAGCCGCCTACTCAACCACCTACTACAGATCAAGAGAATCTATACCAGCGACTTAAGGTCTGGCTATTTGACACCATAGACAATTAGGGGTAATGCATTCACATTTACTACTGGTAGGGGCAAACATAAATGTTGTTACCTTTACAGATAACAAAATTTTGAAGAGAGAAGTTGCGCCATAAAAAAAAATTCAAAATCAATCTAATTTGCAGGTATACTTAACAATCTTCAATCAATACATAATTGGCAAAGTTGAATTGTGTATCTAGTGAAGTAATGAATTACTAGTGAAGGTATAGCTAGCGTGCACTAAACTACTTTAGACAAATACATTTGGTAGGTGAAAACCAAGAATGAAATAAAATGATGGTGCTATTCACGATTGAATTGACTCTCAAGGTGATCTGCGCAAAATAGAAACACATTACAGTTGTGTGTTAAATGAACTTACAAAATGATCCTTACCCCTATAATGCGTCGCTCTCATGCAAAGATAGAGATGTTTAGTCATTTCAACGTTTACTCCTAGTGGTCGCTACCTGTATTCATCATAGAAATTCCCATCTAGAGCAAATGGTAGATTCATCATAGTATTGACCCATGTTACAGAGCTATAATTGTGATGGTACAAGGTGAGGTGATGATCCAAGCTTCTTTGTTTTTGCTCCCAAGATTTTTCATCATGATAACTTTGATATAAAGCAATATTCAATGCTCAAGCTTCATATGTACGTAGGATCTAACGAGTTTAAAAAACTGAGATAATGCATGCAAACAATGTCAACAATATTAGATCATTACAGTTGTTGGGACCTTGTATTTGGGGTCAGACATTTAGAGTCAGTTAGGTGCTAGGCCATTAGAAAGTGATTTCATCAACTATCAAATGTTGAGTGACAACAACTTTTTCCCTGAGATTCGAGTTCCTATATTTTAAGGAAGAGAGCTTTCAAGCAAATGCATAGGGTAGGCGAATGCCATTGTAATAAAAATAAAAAAATAGAGTGACAACAATTTGGAAGTATAAATGAACTTGTATTGAGATAGGTAGAATGACAACAAGGCCACAACTTTGTCTCAAGAAAATTTAGAATAGACTTATTTCCATCTTAGTGATTGCAATATGACCAATCTTAGTGTGAGATAAAATTCATTCTAACTAAGATGAAAAATCTGGAAACACCAGCAGCATGTTAGATGGTGAAATTTTAAAAAAAACATTGGTGCCCTCCTTCTAGAGCCAAATGTGGTGCATCCTTTTGAAATTTGCAAAACTAAACTCCATCCAAGGTTAGTAGCTTACGAATTCCTCAAGAATGACCCTATGAAATACATTGTGAATGCTTCCAAATATAATGCATGACAAAAGAAAACTAAAAGCATTATGAAAACAACAACAAATACCTATTCCATAGTGGATTGGTGTCACATGTGCAATGACCCTTTCCCAATCCTTGATTAAAGCTTAAGATGATGCAAATGCAACTAGGATGAAGAGCAAGATGAGTTATCAAACCAAGAGAGTAACCTTGCATAAATTTTTAGATGGATGAATGAGGATTAAGGCCTTCTTTTATAGATTTTCTTGATGAGAGATTGGCCAAATGGGTGAATGTGGGACTAAAGATCCACCAATGAGAAGAGGCCACTTGTCAAGTGGTGATAGGTCAATGGATGTGCAAGATTTGGGAAGAGTTCCCATGAGAGGGAGAATTTGAATTCAAATTTGGCAATAAATTTAGAGAGGGGGACAAGAAAAAGAGCAATAAATGCAATGTTGGAGGGACAAATCAACTTGTCATGATTTTCAAACTTGAGGGCCATGTTGAGTGAAAATATTAGTTTTAATAAATCAATAAATTGATTTATTTGTGCAAGTGGCATAATCTAGAGAATGCAAGTGGGTGATATTAGCATTTAATCATGGTTAGATTAAATTAATGATGATTAGGTTAGTTTGACTTTTAGGACTTGGATATTTGATTTATTTAAATCAAAAAATGATGGAATATGATTTGGGATTTAATTTAAATGGATGTTTGATTTATTAAAAGATTGATGATAATGTTTATTTGATTTTAAATAAATGACCTTAGGAGATGAGATTACCTAATGAATGGATGAAGATGATGAATGGACCTAATGTGAAATCTAGTTTAGTTGATGACTGAATCTGATCGAATGCAAAATGTTAATTTTGCATGTCTACAGATTCTACATTATGTTTCCCTAAAATGTTATGGGAACTGCTTCTATATAAATGAATCACCTCTTCTAGTGTACATTAGGTTTCCATCCATTAGATGATTGCTACAATCTTTTCTTAAACAAAATTGGGAATACCTCAAAAACATTAGACCACATTCTAACATTCTACACTAGATTTCCCTAAAATATTATGGGAATTACTTAATTTCACATAAACGAATCACCTCTTTTGATGTCTAGAAGCAAACTTAATAAATAATTACAATTAAAAAGATATAAATATTATAATTTTTAATATTTTGGGCTTAGCAGAACATGACACATAATCTCCAAATTGCAAGTAAAAATCAAGCATAAGAAAATAGCAGTATGAAAATCGTAGAATCCAAGCCTTAAAATACAACTAATTGTAAGTGATATATTTTTTCATTTAATACAATGTCCTTATGTATAGACAATATTCATTCTCATTAAATTCAATATTATACATGTGGTTGTACTCTACATTCCTATAATATAATCTGATAATATTCTATTATGATGCAACTAATGAATATATTATTACATACACACAATAATAAAATTGTAAAATGGACTCGCACTCCCACTATTTTGATTATGTCTTCTCAAATTGTACTCATATCCAATAAATATGATTCAATCTAAAATTAAATGAACATATTTTTGTTAATAAATTCGTCATGAAATAAAATTCATTTAACTACCTTAGACATCATGGACCATCATCATAAGTTCACTACAAAGATATTCAAACATATTAAACTGATTAACAATTCAAATTTATATAAATTTTCATGACAATTATTTTGTAATAAAAATTGCACAAATCAAATTAAATGAATATATTGTTAATAAACTTGTGATAGAAATAAAATTTCCATTTAACTACCTTAGACATCATAAACTGTTCATTAGAAAGATATTCAAGCATATTAAAACAATCAGTTTACAAGTTTCAACACAATCGAAATTTATATAAATTTTCGTAAGGATTTTGTAATAAAAACTACACATATCCTTATTTAAAACCAAAATGATTTTGTCAAATTTATTATTATTTTTTTTTTTTGGGAACATATTGAACATTATATTGGGTGTATCCAATACCGGCGTGTGTGCCCAAAATAACTTTACAATGATTAACCCCACATATTCTCAGTTGAAGTTAGTGAGAAAGTTCCACAAACTGCTCTCCTTGGAAAGCAATCGACGAGACCTTCACGCGGGCAGCCCGGCAAAACAATCCATTCCATGGACCTCAAATCAAGCCTCATCAGATTCAGGCTTCCTTTAATCGTAAGCCAGATCTTATCTGATGCTGCGGCGGCCATAAAATCTGTTCCATCAGAAGATTTGACAGTGTCCTGTAACAGATCGTAGGGAGTGACGGAAATGAGAGACCAACTCCTATTATTCTCCAGCTCCCATATGCCAACCAAAGTGTGCTCGATGAAAGGAATGCGCCCCAATATGGGCCCTTGACCGCCATTCTTCTGTAACCTCCCCATCAAAAGAAGCTTTCCACTACACGCCAGTAAGGCAGGCAGAGAAGCGTGGGGGTTCGTATTATGATCACGGAAATCCATCTGGGGAGGCAACCCTCCTTCAATCTCCTTAAACTCAAACTCTCCGCGGGCAATGTCATAACAGCCCAGACGATGACCAAAGTTCCTGGTAAAGTAGACCACGCCATTGTGTAGTGCGCTTATCCCAGGGTGTGTTTCGAAGAAGTTGCTAAGGGGAATGGGAACGACCCACATGGCAGGGACATCCGTCCACTTATCTGTAGTGGAATTGTAGACTATAGCATACAAACCCCTGGGCGCGCTATCCTGAAACGCTAAAGTAATTATTTCAAAGTGGTTGGACTGAACAATCAATTCCACGGCCGTTTCCGCCGCCCAGCTATAGTGGAGGGGAATAGGAGGCAAGAGCCTGCGCTGTTTTGTTAGAGGATTATATATGCGGGCGTTACGATTTAAGAAGTATTCCCAATCAATAAAGAGGTAAAGGCCTGCTGCTGCAGTGCAGAGGGCAAGGTGAGTGGGGTGAGAATGATAGCTCTTGGTGTAGTCCCATGTCCATCTCTTCCAGGGTAAAGGGATTCGGAACCAGCGGTTGAGTGCTCTACTGAAGAAGGCGATTCCATCGAAGCCCTGCACCATGTGCTGCGTCAAAAAATGATGAGAGTCCTCAACATTCAGATGTTGCTTGAAAGTGCTCGCGGATATTGCCGTATTCCAGGCTTTACAAACGCTCTTGGCCCTCATTAACGAGGGCAAACAAAGTCTTGCCAGAATCTCCTTCACTGTATCAGAATCCAGATCAGGACAATTGTGATTATCATTATCATCATCAACAGAATCCGTATGGTGGTGCTGCAGTTGCAGTTGCAGTTGAGGAGGGGAATTTGGCGTGATTCCATATCTCTCGTGGAAGGCTGTTAGCAATAATGAAAAAGGAAGGCCATTACATGCGTAGCCCATCATCTGGCGCCACGTACGGCTGAAATTCCCAGGTATTCTCCCGTGAACCTCCTCGTGCTTGTCCGCATCTTCAAAAATCTGCACAATAAACTCTTGCATCATCTTCCTTCCCTCTTCACTAAATGAGCAATTCTCCACATCGCTCTCCTAGATTAACCTCCTTTTATAATGGAGTTTGGAGTTTACAAGACAATTTTGGGACATGCAAACTAATGTCTAACTGATATTTAACTCCAACATGCATTACACTCGAAGGAGGTGCAAGCCGATAGAAAAATATATATAATTAGCCGATAGGCTATTTATTGTGGGCTTTGCCCACTGGAATAGTCTCACGCCGGATTTCTAACGTCGGATTTCAAACGCCGGAAAATAAACTCCGTCCTTATCTTTAGCCCTCAAACTCGATATTTTCGGATCAACTTTCATTAACAATGAAAAGATTGAAGCAGCAATTCAAAGGAGATAGGTTTCGGTTCTCTCGTTTTGAAAACAGGGTTTCGTAAAATTTTCTGCAAACTCCGCCCATTTTTTCTCATCGGCATTTCAACCCTATCTGACGATGCCTGACGCAACCCTAACAAGCTTATTTTGCAACCATAACTATGGAAGATGCATAGCTGTGAAGGCGTGTCGGCGGTAACTTATCCTCAATCCTTCTCTGTTTCTCACTTTTTTTTTCTAGATCTATTTCATGATTCATATCTATACGCATTTGGGCATATTTGACGATGCGATGCTATCTGCACCAACCTGGAGGTAAGTTGCCTACCACGATTTCAGTGCATTTTATTTTGCTTTATACACGTGCAAGAATATACCAGGCAATATCGACTACTGTGACTCTGTTCGCCATACTTGCGGGATGTATATTTTTATTCTTTTTTTTCAGCTGTTAATACTAAGCGTCTGAGTGTAGTTTAGAAATCACAATAAAGATTGTCTTTTCTTTTTAATTCCTTTTATGTGTTGAAGGGGCGGCTACGTGGGATGGTCGCAGCCATATGGGAGGCCACGAGTCCCTGCAATAGGCCATGCCCCTCTCGCAGGGGCTGTGGCTACATTACAAGGCCGCAACCCTTCTCTTTTGCTTTTAGGTGTTTTTCTTTACTTTGCTTTTAGGGTAATTTTTTTACTTGTCTTTTAAGGTTTCAAAAGTCAATAGCCGAAAAAACTACATGGTACTTTAAGAGCAGCTAAGCAGAAGTGATAACACCAGTTAATTTAGAATCACACATAGGTTTTTAACAATTAAGTAGTTATATCATGAAGACAGATTTTCACACATTGTCTACAAAAGTACTAACAAACTAGCCATTCAAATCTCTGGAATATTTTTTTCTTTGTTCAGTAGATTCAAAACTGTTGGAATTGGTGCAAACTGCAAAGTACCCCCGTCTCTTCACTTTACAAAGGGCCAAGCACAGTGAATTTCTTTGTAAACATTTTAAAATCAGATCAAGCTCTATATTTTCACAGTTGACTATATTGGGGATACAGATGGCCTCTCACTCTCTTTTATGTTGCACCGACTTACCAAGAAACCTCCAAACTATACATCAAACAGTTTCCAAAATACGAAAAACACAATAATCTAATGTTTAGCACATACATGCAGTTTGATGTTGCAGTCTTTTCCAAAAAAATTAGTATTCATAAAATGAAAGGAGTAAACACCAGTAATCTACTGTCAACTCTTCTTCATTCACTTACATCTTCCATAAAAATTTACAGAGTCTCCTATGATATCCTCAGAGAATAAATTCTGAAAATCTTTCTAGATTTAAAATCAAAATCGTGGGAATTTACAACAAACTCCCTATGGTTTTCTGGAAAATTAGATTTATGGAAAGTTTATTATCAATGCAATATACTCTACAAGTTATGATGAAGCCTTTGTATTTCCATTAAACAATCAATATTATGCTTTATCAGAAGTGAAAATTCAGATCTTGTTCTGAAGGATTAGTTATCAAAAGAAATTTCTAAAATGAGTAAGCACTCTAAACTATCTCTGCTTTTTTGATTTTCCATTCCAGATTCTAAAAAAAACTGTTAATAATCTCTGGCTGCGAATCTAAATATTTGCAGTAAAATATATGTAAATTTCCAACTATTATTTACTTAGCATACCCAACAATATGTGCAATCAAGAAAAAAATTTAACACATGAAGTATTACAATGTTAACCTTTTCTATTTCCTCTTACTAGTGCTATCACACCTCTGTTTGCTCTATTCTGCTCCTTTTATGTATATCAGTGAGGAATTTACTATCCAATAATGTGGTCGCAAATGCAGAAAAATCATAGTGAATAAGAATTTCCATTCCCATGTGTCGGGTGGAGCTTCCATCCTTTTGCATTGCTCATCAACTCCAAGACTGTCAGTCAAGATCAACCCCTCAAAATATGGAACTTTGAAACAATACGGGAAACACAAAGATATCCAATATCTTCAAATTTTTCTTTGAATGTGTTGCATGTTTTTCTGTTTTAGTCCATTTCAATTGGGACAAGTTTTAAATCTATGTATTATGTGTTCAATTGTGGAACCACATTGTAAGAGTCTTCTTTTAATTCTTTTTTAAATTATTTGATAACTCATTCTATTTGTGAGAAAAAATAAAATTGTTGACTGAGTTTTGAAGGATCAAACAAAGAATTAAAATGGTCTATATTCTAAAAACAAGGGCTCAGTTGATCTTATAACACCCTATTTGATAAGGAGGCTCGCATAGCAATTTTGGAGTGGCTAAATTGATTCAATCAGACAAGTCCGTGTCAGTTGTTGCAGACTCCTAAAGTTGCAATGCACCAACTACAATATAATACACAAGCTCCATCCTCATATTTCATAAATATGGTGTTTGCAAATTTTGTCTCTCGTTTTCATAAGCTATACCAAGGAATTTACTTGTAGTACATTTTACTTAGGCCTCTGACATTAACTCAACAAATTTACGTTAGAATTTTCTAATCAAGAATTCCTTAGATCTTAAGAAGCCTAAGGTTATATTTTATAAGGTTTGGGAATGGAGCATTGTTTAAATGAAGAAATAGACAGAGCTGCAAACTGTTCATGAATTTTCATTTTAGCCATATTTTAAGCTTAAGTAGCTTTCTAATCTGCTGCCTGAATTAAGTTTAAAATTCTATATGAAGATACTACACAAGCCTAAAACTTATAAATGTCCTAGCTTTGAATTTTATAATTCTTTAGTGTACTGTACATGAAGTGTGTTTTTAGTATTTTTTTTCATTTAGACTTTAGAAGAGTCCTGGCATACACGTAGGTTGATGGAATATTAAACGTTTCTGTTGATTTCATTTAGCTTGCATTTTGCATGGAAGAGATGAGTTTGTGCTAGCATATAACTACAAATAATGATCAATCATACACTTAATTTGAGTACTATTAAAATTACAATAGGAGGCACACTTTGGACGCTCTGAGTTTGGATGCTTACATAGTTTTTATTATTTTAATCGTAATGTGAAATTCACCACTCATGTACATGACTGTTGAAATCAAAAAATAAATATCAGCAACCATAAAACCAAAATAAATATGTACAAACACTTTGTGGAATTGCTTTTCAAATATGGACAAAAAGTTTTAGAATTGTGCTCATATCAAATACAGTAATATTTGGATTAACATTTGCGAAAGCATTTTTCACTCGATAGAGCACAACCAGTGAAGTCAGAAAAAAATTGTATTTCTAAACATGTACAAAAGGCCAAAACACTATCCAATATAGCCACGTGATTAATCAAAGCCTTTCATTGCACTTCGATCTCAGTCAATACTACAATGCCAAAAATTAAAAAAATGACTTGCAAAATAATCTTCAGATGCCCAATCAATTTTTTATTTTTGTAGGTATGGCACATACCTACTAGGTCTAAAATGATGCCAGGTGATGAAAGAGAAGAGAATAATGCGTTCCTCGAATTCTTACTTTATGATAATGTCCATGCAAAATGCGAGAACTATTGATACAAAAAGTAATTACAGATTAGTAGCTATCAAATTAGGGAAATTTTGATTATAGAAACTTCAAATTGTAGGCCCATAAGGTGAGATCCACCAAGGTTTCTACAGTGGTGAATGACACATCAAATAAAGAGATGAGAATGGATGCAAATTAGAAATGAGTTAGTAAAACATACACTTAATATCTCCCTCAACCCTACTGGTGTACAATATATGATCCGACTCCTCCATGCATACCAAAAATCCAAAAAAACAATTGAGACAAAATCACAGGGCAGAAAAATACAAGTGATTGTGCCATAATGGTAACGAGGTGACTTCTTCAAAATTGGCATATCAAATCAGCATGAAATTTTGGTGCAATACATGCAACGGAGATGAATTTGGTCCAATTGTGCTCTACTTATAGCCCCTAGCTTAACTATCCTTATTGCCCTACTTACAAAGCCTGGCTTAATTGTCCTACATATTGTATTCCTTACCGTCCTACATATTATCGATATTTTTCCACTTGTCACTTCGAATCTGCAACCAATCATATTTCTCTATCATCACTGAACACACTCACATGCCAACCATTAAAATCTGCACACAAAAACTTCCAACAGCAACCTACACCTTAAAAATTCCATGTAAATCAGGACATATCAATCAATTGTCATCTCAAAACTCATTAGCAAAGTGTTAACCAAATTGTTTGCAAAGCTCCCCCATCATTTGACTTACATCAATCTTCTTTCTTTTTATAAGCTTTGACTTCTTACAGTGCCCATTTATCTTCTACCCCATTTCTGCAACCATAATCATCTCCCTTAGTCACTTCTACTGACATCCTCTCTATTCCCGAAGCAGCTTTCTGTCATCCTTGCATCACTTTTTCTACCTCACGAGTTACAATTTTCATTTTTGTAACTACCTAGCTGATATGTTTCTGCTGCATCCTATTTGATTGCCTCTACCTACACCAACACCCATCAATATCACCATTTCTGCAATCATTATCCCATCTTTGGAAATTGGCATATTCTTTACATATTCAAATCTGACTTTGAACCCAATTCTAATGATAGCATTGACGACAATTACTACAGTTCCACTTAATACAAATCTTTAATCCATTATTATCACTCTCCTGCAATCCTGCATCCAAGCCTCAACCCTGCTCTCTCCTGTAAAATCCCCAGCTTATTTGCACACAATTTTAAAACGATTTTTCCAGCTTGACTCATGAAATCATTTTGACAAACTTTCATAATACATTGCAATGAAATAACCACAGAACATATTCAAATGTATTGGCAGATTTTCATATTAAAACTCATATTTCCTACAATGCAAAATGACTGAAATACAGGTAGGAAATCATTGATACCAACTGCAGCTATACTACTTTCAGAAGGTGCAACAGTAACCTCCATATTTATTGATAAATGGCAGTTGATATTGGATAACAAGAGTCAATGACATTCAAATGATATGTTACTCTCTATACAACAATAAACATTCTTAAACTATAATACCCTAACCTGCACTGTACGCCTCAACTGGAAAAGGAAGGCAGCAGCTAATAAGCTAAGTATAACCTGGAGAATGCTCATGTCCACTCTCTGTACCCTTCAGCGACCCTCATAACAGCAGATTATTGCCACAAACCCCCACATGCTGATTCAACAGGGTTAAATCTGATGGAACAAGTATGCACCCAGGTCTGAAAGCTCACGCCAAGCACAAATCACACACGAATCTGTTAATGTTACCCACAGTGAATAGAAAGAGGACGATGAGGCTGAGGAAAGACCAGGACCTCTCCAAACTGCTCACACTACCAGGAACTGACCAGCAAAAACCCACGAATGCCTCCTTGACTACTTGCAGTCAGAAAACACTCAAGATGGGGCTGGAATATGCACAACCCCCTTCAATATCAATGATCTGCAAATGAGGGCTGGAATAGAGATTATGGCGCCTAACAGAATTTCAAGCTCTAAAACCCAACGCCATTCTGACAAATACTTGTGGAAAAAAATAGATGTAGGAAAACAATAGCTATCTCACTTGCAGATTACAATTTCATGGCCATTTCTTTCTAATCCTGAGCTTTCTCAGACAAATTTTTATGGTGTGCTCTCCAATGGGGAAGGTTTAAACAGTACAAGTGTTTTGTCATTTCCTTGTTTTACTATGACTGTGAGGGTAGTTTGAACATCCCCAAACAATGAATCTGCTTCTTTCACTACCACAGTAAATGTTTCCTCAAGCAAAAGAAGCTGCAGATTTTATTTCCTCCAAACTAGTATTTGAGCCAGCCTTAAAATTTCTAATTATATTTTTGCAAAATTTCAAGATGAGAGAAATATGATGCTTTGAGATCTATAACTTTTGTTTCAATTTCCCTGCAGGCTTATCTTTCAAGACCATAGAAGCATTAAATTATTGAAGCATGAAATTATTGCTCTAAAGAATGAAGATGAATATTTGTTGTTTTATTGACTCTACAACAGTATTGCATAATTGGCCTACTTGTTCAGCAAGCTCAGCCTGAAAATGTTAACCAAAGCTCATTAATTTCAAGCCAAAATCACAGGGCATAACTATGTTACCTCTGTGTTAATGGCTCTCTTCAATGGAGGACTTGCTGCAACTACAGCTTATTTGATTGGATGGACTCTCAGAAAGAAGCTCCATTCTTATAGAAATGGATTAGGCAGGTGTCTTTTTTTTGTAGAGCCGTACAAAGTCACAGAGGTGTTATAGGAAATTTTGGAAATCGAGCTGGCTATGGGAAGAGTGGGAGGAGTTGTTTGAGTTTTTATATTAAAAAGTTTTGGCTTTCAGTTCAAAACATTAAACTCATCCCTCTTTGGAATAAGCTCATTCCTGGAGATGAAACAGACTGAAAAAGATCTACCTTTATTAAAAAAAATTAGTGCTCAACTCGAGTTGGTGAGAATAAGTGTTCAGATTTAAATTTTGATTTACAAGCAGGCTTTGATGAAAGTGTTAGTCTTTCTGTGGTAATTTTTTTTTAAAGTATTTTGTGTTTTGTGACTACAATTTATATATTGTGTAAAATTTGGAAAGAAATTCAATTTTTTTTTTGTGAGCCATGGGGTTGAGTCACCTCACCCAAGATCAAACTTGTGTATGCAAGATCGACCCGCAAGAATGCCTCATGCATATGGATTTAATATTTAGGTTATATCTAACCTTTAGGAGTGAATCCCAAATATTCATACTATGTTTGTATGTTGATTATAATTATTTTTATATGAAAGTTAAAGTTTGTTTGAGTATAGTTTGAGTTTACAATTATAAATTGAAAAGTTTCTGATTTAAAATTATATTGAGAATTTATGAAGTTTTTTGATTGGGTGGTTAAGGAAAATAATAAAGATTTTATATAATTATGGTAATATGACAATAGTGTAATAAATTAAATATATGTTTTTTGGATGGTAATTTATTACTTTAGTTCAAAGGTGACCAATTCTAAACTTTGTTGTCAAATCAATGGTTTTATGATTTATGCTTTTTAAACACATGTTTGATCAAATAATAATCAAAGTAACTTTCTTAATTTTCAATATAACATTTTGAGTTTTCGAAGAACTCTAGCTTTTAACCAGGTGGTTACTTTTTTCCAATTGAACCTCTTTTCCTTAACATTTTATTAACTCAAACCATTACTAGAACTAAAAGCTCCATTAAAACTATTAACACAAAATAAACTTTGATTCCTTTTATCTTAGAACAAATTTTATCAAAAATATTACATCTAAGATTCTAACCATGATACCTTAAAAAATGATTTTAATTTTTTTCAAAAAATGTTTTGTTTCAACAATAATTGACTTTGGAAGTTTAAGGCCTATCAAGAATAACAAAACACTTGCTCATCAAGGGGACCTCTTTAGTGCTCCCTATGAACAAAGGTCACTTTTATCTTATGAGATTTTGGGTTCTCAAAATTTTAAAGCTTTTTATTTATTAACTTTAATTCTTAAGTAAATTCTTAATGATTTGTAGAAAATATAATTTTGGTTTTATCTATTTTTAAAATTTATATTTAAACTATAATATAATAATATTAATATATAACATAATAACATTTATAATTTTTATTTACAATCATATAATATAATTATTTATTCTCAATGGAAGATAAATGTTTGAAAAAAAGAATCCATAACATTTATTTAATAAACACTCATTTGTCTTTATGTCTAGAATCGTAAAACATTATTCTTACTTTCACTATAATCACTAATTGAAAACCATCTACCTCATTCAACAAGTGTCTAGGTTATGCTACAAATATATAATTGCATTATGAAGTAGTTCATCTTAACCAAAATAGTTAATTTTAGACATTTAATTAATGCATAATCCCCAACTCTTGAAACATCTATGTCTACCTAGCTACAATTGAATCTCACCATCATTCTACCAAATTATAGTTTCAAAGGTTTCATTATAACCACAAATTTATTTTAAGACATTTCCTTTATCAAGTGTTGGTACAATGATAACATGTAAGCATGTCACATTTATATTTGTGTATCCAAGAACAAAACATACCTAAAATAATAGTATTAGCCTCTATATTGCATGTTGTTGATAACAACAGGGTAATATTTTGACAACACCACGAGATCCATGCCCAACCTAAGGGATCCACAACCCCATGCAAGCATAAATTTTAAACCCTTCATGAAATTCAAGTCATATGAGACAATCACTAAATGCTAACACGATTTTGATATTATGTATTAGGTGGTGCTCTTGTGACTCATGTTATTATGTTCAAACTGAGATGATATGTGTTGAACCACATAACAAAAGCCAAAAGCGTATGCATATACAGTCATTGTACTAATGCATAAGTGTAGTGCTTGAAGTTTAAACTACAACTTTCAACTCAAGGATATTGACAAATTTTTTTTCTCAATTGGACTTATATGTGTTGAGTGGAAACTTTTTCCTTGATGCTCCTTATTAGAAAGCTATTCAAAACCATATAAAATATTTTATAAATTACAATCGGCGTAACTATTGCACCTTCTTCC
>VDFB02000017.1:361453856-361463942 GCA_007258455.2 Sequoia sempervirens
CTCAACTGAAAACTCGTCACCATGAAAAAAATGCCTCCAAGATAGAAAAAACTGAGATTATTATAGAGGGTCCCAACATGATCCTGTACCCTTAGAAAAATATTTTGTAAGCATCATGATTTCTGAGTAATAGCCTGTCAAATATTGCAACCATTTTGCACTTTGGACTCTTAAGGGATCAAACTGATTGAACATAGCTTACAGTGATTTGATGTATTTAGGTCTGAAAGATGACCATGCATAGCATAAATGTACCCATTTAGATGTGTTGGAACAATCAGTTTGGTAGTACGATTTGCAGAATGAAAGTTGCACCACTTTGCAACTCTTTACACTACTTGCATTCGGATAAATTTGCCCTCAACTAAAAGTCATCACCACTGAAAAATGCCTTAGAGATATCAAAAAATGAGAGAGGTTATCAGAGAGGGCTCCACATGATCTTGTAGCCTTAGGATGGATTATTCTAGGTGACACAATTTCCAAGTAATAGCTTGCCAAAGATTGTTTCCTTTTTGCACTTTGGACTCTTAAGGAATATCATCAGTCCAATGTAGCTCGAATTGTTTCGGCATGTTTGGGTTCAAAATAGGACCATGCCTAGCCTAAAAATACCCATCCAAATGTGTTGGAAATATTTTTATAGCAAACTTACCTCCTTTTCATTGAAGATACCATCTTTTTCTTATCTTTTCATTCCTTTTCTAAGTGGTTAATTTTAGTCTTCAGTTGTTTTGCTTCAATTTAAACACTTAGGATGACAACATCCATTTGTTTGATAGAGTTTTGAATGCTTAGGACAATAAATTCATTTGTTCAACCTTTGCACCTTTACATTGCATCCATTTGACTCTTTTTTCATCAACTGAAAAATCGACACCGCGAACAAACACCTTAGAGATATCAAAAACCAAGAGAGGTTATTATAGAGGGGCCCTAATGCGGATCTGTAGAGCCCTCGTGATGGATTGTTTTTGGGTGACACATTTTTGAGTAATATCTCATCAAATATTTTTTCCTTTTAGCACTTTGGACTCTTAAGGGATATCGATGATCCAATGTAGCTCAAACTGTTTCAGTGTGTTTGGGTGTGAAACAAGACCATGCCTAGCATAAACCCACCAATCTGGATGTGTTGGAACTGTTAGTTTGGTCACATGAGGATTAGAATGAAAGTTACATCCCTTTACACCTTTACATTGCATCCATCTGACCCTTTTTCCATCAACTAAAAACTCGTCACCACTAGCAAACGCCTTAGAGATATCAAAAAATGAGAGAGGTTATCATTTAGGGACCCAACATGATCTCGTAGCCTCAAATAGAGAGTTTGTAAGTGTCATAATTTTTGAGTAATATATCGTCAAATATTACAACAATTTTTCACTTTGGACTCTTAAGGGATTGAGTCGATTGAACGTAGCTCAGAGTGATTCAGTGTGTTTGGGTGAAAAAGAGGACCATTCCTATCATAAATGTACCCATCCAAATGTGTTGGGATAGTTATTTTGGTCATACATGTTGCAAAACAAAAACTGTGCCACTTTGAAACTTTACACAGCTTGCATTTGATAACTTTTTCATCAACTAAAAGCTTTTCACCACGGAAAAATGCCCGCAAGATAAAAAACAAAGAGAGGTTATTATAGAGGGTCACAATGCAATTATTTAGGCTCAAACAAAGAGTTTGTAAGCATCATAGTTTCTGAGTAATAGCCCATCAAAGATTGCATCCATTTTGCACTTTGGACTCTTAAGGGATCAAATCAGTCGAACGTAGCTTAGAGTGATTCAGCATGTTTGGGTGTGAAAGAGGGCCATGCCTAGTATAAAAATATCCATCCAGACATGTTGGAACAGTCGGTTTGGTTGTATGAGTTGCAGAACGAATGTTGCACCACTTTGCAACTTTAGACTACTTGTATTTGACAACTTTTTTCTCAACTGAAAACTCATCACCACGAGAAAATGCCTCTGAGATAGAAAAAAATAAGAAAATTTATTATAGAGGGTCTCAACATGATCTTGTAGTCTCAAATAAAGAGTTTGTAAGCATCACAGTTTCTGAGTAATAGCTCATTCGTTTGTAAGCATCACAGTTTCTGAGTAATAGCTCATCAAAGATTGCAATCATTTTGCAATTTGGACTCTTAAGGGATCGAGCCAGTTGAATATAGCGCAGAGTGATTTAGCGTGTTTGGGTGCGAAATATGACCATTCCTAGAATAAACGTACCCATCTGAATGTGTTGGAACACTCGGTTTGGTTGTATGAGTTGTACAACAAAAGTTGCACCACTTTGCAACTTTACACTGCTTGTATTTGACAACTTTTTTCTCAACTGAAAAAATCATTACCACAAGAAAATACCTCTAAGATTTTAAAAATTGAGAGAGGCTATTGTAGAGGGTCCTAATTCAATCTTGCAGCCTCAGAAAAATATTTTGTAAGTGTCATGATTTTTGAGTAATAGCCCGTAAAATATTGCAACCATTTTCACTTTGGACTCTTAAGGGATCAAGTCTGTTGAACGTAGCTTGGAGTGATTCAATGTGTTTGGGTGCAAAAGATGACTATTTCTAGTATAAAAATACCCATCTAGATGTGTTGGAATAGTCAGTTTGGTCGTACGAGTTGCAGAATGAAAGTTGCACCACTTTGCAACTTTACACTACTTGCATTTGACAACTTTTTCCTCAACTGAAAAGTCATCATCATAGAAAAATTCCTTAGAGATATCAAAAACCAAGAGAGGTTATTGTAGAGGGGCTCTATGTGATCTCATCACCACAAACGGATTGTTTCTAGGTGACATGGTTTTTGAGTAATAGCTCGTCAAAGATTGCTGTCTTTTTACACTTTTGACTCTTAAGGGATATCGTCGGTCCAATGTAGCTTGAACTATTTCAGCATGTTTGGGTTTGAAAAAAGACCATTCATAGCCTAAACATACCCATATAGATGCATTGAAATTGTTTTTAGAGAATACTAACCTCCGTTTCATTGACGATAAAATATTCTTCTGTTTTTATTCCCTTTTTAAGTCGTTAATTTTAGTCTTTAGTTGTTTTGCTTCAATTTCAACACTTAGGACAACAACATCCCTTTGTTTGATATATTTTTCAATGCTTAGGATAACTTGACTTCATTTTTTCAAATCCACCTTAAGCATCATCTCACTTTATTTTCTTGCACAAATTTTACCAAATACAAAACCTCAATTGTGTTAGGTTGAATAGCATATATGAAAACAATTGTGATCTAGCAAGTTTGATGTGGGTGAAGGTAGATTGACATATATGAAAATATCATATGGGTGTTATTGCTTTTGTGTGAAGTGTGCATTATGACTAGTGTGCATCAAGCCCATATAGTATGCCTAGTTTTCTTATTCATGCATTATGGTTAGCAACATTCATTATTGTGCATTACGTTAATACAAATTGCATGTGGAAGGTCAATTAACATGCATGTCATGGAGTTGTATTTGGTTTTTTTAATGGTTGTATCACACTCAATTGGTTTTTTTAATGGTTGCATCATGGTTGAGTGATGTCTTAATTGTTGATCATGATTATTGTATAGATTTCACATGAACAATCTAATGAGCATGTATCTCGTTCAATTGTGAGGAATTTGTTTGAAGGTTGCATCAAACTCCTATGGTTGAAAGATAGTGATTCTTTTCATGATGATTTTATACCTTTTATATGTTATCAAGGTAGAAGGTTTAATGGAATGAATGTTGCATTGCTTCTCATACCATTTTTCATTAATTTTAACTTCTTTTGAAAAAACATCAATTTCCCACTTCATTACAGGAGTTCAAAAAATAAAATAATGTCAAATGTATATTCATTCAAGAGAGCTTAAAATCATGTGTATTCTCAAATTGAGTGTTTGATAAAAATGCTTTGGTAGACATGTATGAAAAATGTGATACAATAGAAAAGATAGTGAATTGTTTGAAAAAACTCCTCAAAGAAATGTGGTCTCATGGAATGTAATGTATGTGAACCTTAATATGAATGAACTCTAACATAGATGGATTACCAATTGTAATTCATAAGTTATATTAAAATGTAATTTTGTTAATCTATAACTTGTTATTGATCATAACTTTAAACCATTCTAAAATAATTAAACATTCCATTTTGAAGATTCAAAGTAGAAAGACATGCACACGAGGAACAAATTAGATTGAATATCAATTATTATATATCAAAATATAGAATAATTATGTTTGTGCATATACAAATTTGGCATATGCCTACTCAGAACAAGTTTTACAAATTGTGGCATATATGCCATCTCAAGACATATCAAACCATAAATACATATCAATCTATATCAAATTCTAATCTTGTACTAGACCATCAAAATCGAGCCTCCTCAAAGAACTTAGTTTCTTTGAAGCTTCCTGCACAATAACAATTCAAACCAAAAATTAGATTAATTATGTGAATGGTTGACAAGATAGACTAGTAAATAGAAACTTATATAGTATAATTTATAAATTATGAATTTAACATCAAAATCACTATATTGAACTATATTATATCAAAAATCCAATTCTTGTTTACCCCAAGTCTTGCTCTCTTTTCTGCAAGACATTCTACATATGATTGCCCCTTAGGATGATCAAGAGTCCTCGTATAAAGAAATAGTCCCACAATTGTCACATTGTTGAATTGGGCAGAGGACTATAACAGGTAAACTTTAAATGATATGAAATAACATATAATTGTTGAAAAATAATTATATTTACTAAAAATATATCTACTCCTATCTAAATGTAAATATTTGCAATATAAAATAAACACATACCTATTGTGATGCTTCTACACTAGATGGGCTCATGGTGGATGAAGCAGCTAAGATGGTTTCCTATATAAAAAATAACAACAATGTAGAAAAATTTAAATGCACATGCACATAAAATCATAATGTCAAGAATATAAAAAAAAACATATACCTATTGTGCAACTTCTTCCAATAGGTCAATCTCAGTCAACATGGTGTAAAAGTACCAGGTTGTTGCATAAAAATACAAGATTACATTAGACTATCAATCTATGTAGTACATGTATTTAAACATAATAGATTTCAAAAATTAACATCTAAATAATAATTTAATTGATACCATATACTAAATCCCTAGGCCAAATGAAATTATTGATTGTGTAGCCTCCCGCACTTGGGAAATTTGGTCCTCTGACAACAACTGTTAAAGATTTCAGCACATAAACATATATTAGTACAAATTTCTCTTATAAAATATGAAATAATTTAGATAAAACACACTATGAAAATACTTTAAGTCTTACCAGTGCTCCCACATCATCTCTGTCAGTCGATGTCTATCCTGGAAATGGTCCACTCCATGCTCTATCAACTCCTACATCTGACATATAATGTAACTCATAGTCGGATGTGTCTATGGGAGCCTCATTAGACTACCAAAGAAAACCCAAACATAAATTTTGGCACGTCATGTAGTAATAGGGCACATAAATATGTGCCAAAGAGGATGGTGTACCAATAGGAGCTAATGTATCAGGTGCATCACCATCATGATGGGATGTATCAGGTGCATCACCATCATGATGGGATGCACTTTCATGTGGCTATGCAACATGATGGATCTGCATGATCAAATGAACACTCAATGAATGTAAGGAAAAAATGCTCTGACTCCCTGCATCTAAAGAAATATTGGGGTAAGGTACTAGATTCGGGGCAAAGCAGGAAGAATTGGGGTGACTCGGTGTGCTCTAGGTCTATCCTGTGGCATCCATCTACACACACCAAAAGTAATTGACATGCCTCCCTAGGACAAACTCATCATATAATTTTAAGAGAAAATACTTCAAGGATGTCAAAAATTTCGGTGGTTTATCAAAACCATCCACCAATGTCTCCATAAATTAGTTGATATGCCTCTCTATGTGTGCACCATTTAATTGAAAATTTTGGCTTCTGCCCATTTACGGGTTGTCTTATTTTGGGATTGATGAGTAACTGGGCTAATTGGGATTTTTCAATATCAAATACCCTCACGTCATCATATGATTAGCCATTGGCATAAAATTCCCTTTGTTCCTCTCACCACTGTGCAAACCTATTGTGTTAATTTTTGAAAGTTTCAACATTTGAAATGATTGTTTCTAAAGTTATTTTCATATCTGATAGCCCAAGGAGTGTATCACAAATTTGGCATACATTTCTCAATTGATATAAATTTCTATGAATAGATTCATGTATTGTTGGCACATTTTGGTTTAGAAACATCAATCACAACGAAGGAGGATTTGGAGGGTTTTCATCTTGAGTGGGGTTAGGGTTTTCATGTTGAGTGGGGTTGGGATCAGCCATTCTTAAGCTTGTTAATTGATAAAAAAATTCAAAATTAACAATCATTTTAATGCAATAAAAAACCTATTAAAAATCCTATTTTTGACTAAAATTCACAAAAAAAAATGCAAAACTAATATAAATTGAAGAAAAACATTAAAATCTATAAATACCTTTGAAATGTGATTGATTTGAGCAAAAAAATTGACTCCCAAATGGATATCTGAGTTGTTCAATGCAAAACCTATGTGCAGCTAATTAGGAGACCATAGGAAAAATGAGCATTCGGGTTTTCTTTTTTGATTCTATGGTACTGGAAACAGTTATATGTTTCCTTTATGTATTTTTTTAATAATTGGTCAGGTTCAGGACCCGACCACTATATACATATGTAGTTTTTTGGTAATCATAGATTATTTTATATTATAATATAAAAATATATTGTATAATATATTATATATATATTATATAATATTAATATAATATTATATTATATAATACTATAATATAATATAATATTATATAAAATAATATTATATTATATTATATTATTATATTATATTATATTATATATAATATTATAATATAATATAATATAATATAATATAATATTATTTTATATAATATACATTATATTATATTATATAATATAATATAATATTATTATATTATATTATATTATATATATAAATATTATATTATATTATATTATATATATATAATATAATATTATATTATATTATATTATATTATATATATAATATAATATAATATAATATAATATTATAATATATTAAATATATTATTATATAATATTAAATTAAAAAAGTACTATAATAATATATTAAATTAAATATGTGGCTGGTCCTAGACCACCACAAATTAAAACCTGACCTTAAACATAACAAATATTCGTTTTGAAATGGATATCCATTTCATAACGGATATCTATTTCATAATGGATATCTGCTTCAAAATGGATACCTACTGAATCCACGATATCTATTTTGTCTGTGTTTGCTACGACACCATGTACTCTCTACCCGAACCTAGAAAAAATCAAACCGGGTTTTTGTATTTTTGAGCAAGTTAAAAACACCCTTTTTTTTCACATCACCACTTTTTGTACTCCCATGATCTTTCACAGACCCACCACATAAATAAAACTAAAATATATGTGTTTATCTTTTCCTTTTTGTATTGTTATGGCCCCATATTTTATTTTTTATTTGAATTATCTATAACTTCCTAGTTGAGTGTTTTCAATGTATCCACTTTCTAATTTTATTAGTGGGTCACTGATGCATTTTCCTAAGTTTCTTTAGGGAGTGGATATCCATTGATTCCTCACATAATTTTTTTTTTTAAATTAACATGATCCACATGGTCATCCACTATATTAAATTTTTATTTTAAAATATTAATTTTGTCACTCTTTGCATAAGCCATTGTAGCCTTCTAGTCTAGTCATATTTTCCAAAATATTCATATTTTTTTTTTAGACAAAAGGCATTATGCCTATATATATATATATAGTAAATAGTTTCATGTACAAAAGTTTACATCTGCTATTTATCAACTAGACATTAAAATGATAATGAGTTTAAACTCCCAAAATTTTTGACTGAATACGTTGCCTACATATAATTCTATCACCCAACAACAAATTTATAGTTCATAATATCATCCCATATTGGATTCCTTTCTATACTATTCCCAAACTAACAATTCAAAATAATTAGACTCAAAAAATTGGATTGATGCATCACCATTACTCCTCCATTTGAGCAACCTGCACTTTGTTTTCATCTTGATATTCCTTTAAGTCTTCAAACCCACCTTGTTGAAACAAGACTACATTCAGATTGGGGATGGCACCATGATTCTAGAAATGTGCACTACTTGCAATGTCCTTTGGCAACACCTCCTAAGAAGCTTGACACACTACAACCATAGGGTCTTGAGAGGTCACAACTGGGAGAACAATTTCATCATGCTCATGCGAAAGTAGAGCCAATATAGCATTCACCCTTGTCCTTATCCTTTTTGTCAGCTCTTCACCTAATTCCACATCATGTCTATCTAGGGATTGTTGTAAAAATCTCGAACTTTGCATCTCAAGGGTATTCTTTATGGAATCATACACCAAAGTATATACGTTCCTGTGTAACAAAAAGTGTCGAGGGAAAAGTCCCCCAATGTACCCTTGTCCCTTCCAAAGGTCATACCCCTGCACTGCATTTTGCAGACCATTGTTTTCTAAAAAACCATTCTTAACAACCTTACTGACAATCACTTTGAGCAATGGAAGAGATTGTGCCAAATCGAATATATTTGATAGAAAAATAGATAACATTTGAGAAGGGAACACAATTCTCCTTGCCTGAGGATAAATAATCTCATCCCCTATTACATGCTTAATGCCTTTGCAAAACTGGTAGCAATGTACCTTGAGGACCACGCGTAGTTGATCATCCCCCAAATATTTATATTCATGTAGCCTATTTTACTTTTTTCTAGCATATATCGACTACATTTTCCTTAGATTCTTTGTAGGAAGAGGGAATATGAGCCTACACAAGAACTGTGAATATCAAACAAAAAATAATATATCTCATGTTGGGTATCCATGTATCCTTTATATTTAATCATTATTGTCACTATATTCTTTCTAATTTAGAAAATTTCCTCCTAATTAGTTGTAAGCCTACTAAAGTTGGGAGCGGAATATAATAACAGTATTTGTATATGCTTATCAGACATTTATCATAATTTTAAGAAAACTTCCCCTTGTGTGTTTTTTCACATTTTAAACATTTTCACTAGCCTATGTTATCTCTTGTGAATTTCATTTCCTCTTTTCCATGTTGTCCTCCCCCTTTTTATGCTTCTAAAGTGGCTCTTTATATTTAATTGTTATCTCCATCCTATTTCCTAACCTCCACATTTATGTTCCATAAGTTGTTGATCCTTTTACCCTTGTTTACCCCTTACTTTGTCATCCCTAGGTTAACTTCTCATGTGAACCCCACCTTTTCCCCTCCCAAGAACATGGCTAGACAAGAAAATTTTATGCCAAAATAACCACATTCACATGAACACCTTACACATTAACAATTAAAGTTGCGGGCCCATTTGTAGTTACCAATTCACTGGCACCGCTTTATCCTGGATTTGATGACGATACGAATGCGGAATGGACCAATATTCCCCAACTGGTTCCGGAAGTACCAGCGGGGTTCTGTTTTTCTCCGCAATGCCGCGGGGGTTCTCCGGTGCATGATGGTTTTGGTTTTGGCACCAACAAAGGCATGAACGGCTAAGACGAGAAAGGGAAAAGAAGACAGCGGAAGCAGCCTGGCTGGGGCTTTCCGCCAAGATTACAAAACAAAAATTAAAAAGAAAAATAAATCAGAAAATAATGTATAGCAACTAATAGAACGCCAGATTCCGGCTACATGAGCCAATGTTGGAAAAATAAATAGATGGATTACCGTTTCAACATATAAAATAAAATCTCAGGAATAATCCCCATTAACCATGATCTCAACCAGAAAATAGAATAAATACAAGGATCCGTCTCCCCTAGATTTCCACTCAAAATCAAAGTGCCCATTTCATGTACATCTAAACGTTCAAGAGTAACACAAAGAAAATATTATAAGTTGAATATATGAAGAAAATGCAACCAACGAAGAATATAAGGGCACAAAGTTTAGAAATATTCTTCAA
>VDFB02000017.1:361464042-361588000 GCA_007258455.2 Sequoia sempervirens
GTGTATTTCTTTCTTTGAAGTTATGACAAGAAGAAAAAGGTTTGCACCAAAACATCTGAGCTTGGAGCAATTGAGAAAATGGTGGCAGGATGTATATTCTCGAGTCAATGAGGGCCCAGTTACTGAACATCAGTTAGATGATGTAGCCACATACATTGTAGTTATGGATAAGTACCAAACTATGAAGGTGGATTGGGATAAGGTTTCAAAGCAATCAAGAGAGGACATTAAGTTCATTGAAAGGAAAATTAAAGTATTAGTTATTCCACTCATAGCTGACTTGGAGAGGATATTTTTTATGGTGCGGGATAAAATAGAGGGAGACACAGAAAAAGGGGAGAGCACTTAATACAATGCCTTATCAGAATTTGTGCTTCCTTATTATTTCTCTTCCTCCCTCACATACATTGGACCGAGCTATGCTGGAGATCCCAGGCTGACCTGGATGGAATACATGCATTTAATGCATACTTTACTTTATTTTTTCAATTTCTCTTGGCTTTTTTTTAGGGGCCAATTGTTTTATAACCCTATTTGGGCTGACACATGATGTAATCTCTATAAATAGGAGTTGGTGCCTCATTTCAAAGGACTGGTTAGTTTTACTTCGAGCAAATTAAGCAGTATAACAAGAGTTAAAGCTAGGAGTTAGGTCATTTTGAGCAAGTGTTGTAACACAGAACACTGGAATTGTTGTTTTCATTGGGTCATTCAATACAATTGAAGACATTGTGTTTAGGTGATTTCTCTTGTGTTGACTTATCTTGCATGGTTCTTGTTGTTCTATCTTTTGAGATTTCTTGAGAAATATTCGATATATGTTAGATTTAGAATTAGATATGATTCAATGGTGTTTATGGTTTGATGCTTGAAGTGTTTGTAGCAATCTCTAGTCCATACTTTTTGAAGCTAACTAATTGTTAGTTGCTTTGCAAAGTTAGCCTGGACTTTTATATTCATTTTGCTTAGTTCAATTGTGGATATTTGTTCATTTCAATTGCAATAAAGTTGTTTTGGATGAATGTTCATGATCTGAAAATATTTAATGCCTTAGAAGATTGCACTATTTTTGTAAGATTGCAGTTTCATCTGGGTCAAGAAAAAATTAGTTTATGAGGGATTGGTCCATTTCAAGTATTTTATCATTTGTATTATTAATCTTAGGACTAGTGTTAAATTTTGAAATCTCTCTAAAACCCTTATCTCTTTTACTATTTCTTTTATCATTTGGGTTAGATTTAGGATTTCAGGTGTCACCATATTGCAAAATCTAATAAGTTCAAAGATTCAGTATTTGCTTGTAGTAAGGTCCCTTTGTGATTACCAGCATTTCACATTATCACTAAGTTGTTTATGCATTGTCAAGACTTGACATTAGAGACTGTTATAACGTGAATTTGCACCCTGTTGAACCTGATGTCCAATGCCTCAGTGTAACATGGGAAGTTCTCCAAAGCTATGGGTCACTTTATAGGAAGAGGTCAACCTCCAGAGAAGGCCGGCTTCCTTTGGTGTCACCTAACTAATGATTCTATAAAGGGAAAGGGAGAAGGAGAAACATAAAAATAGAAATTAAATCCTAAAGTGATGCACCGAACTGATAAGAACAATGAGATACTCAATTTACACTTGAAAATTGATGATGGATATGGGACTGCACAACAAGATTATGTGGATTATGCATACAAATAGGTTCGACATGCACACACTTTCAAGAAGGAAAAATAGACTTTCACAAATTAAAAGCTCATGTGCAATTGAGTAAACACAGTTTATAACCTACATGATACCACTTTTGCAAAGAAAGGCATGCTAATGTGAAACAAAGCTATAAGGAAAAGAAAGATTTCACTAATTAGCTTGATGAATCACTTAAAAATGCACAATACTTCACAAGAACCAGAAGGAAAAAATGAACCATCAATGGTAATCAAGGTAAATTTTATATAACATATTCCAGAATGAGTTACAGAATTCTGCTAATCTGAGAGAGGATTGTAAAAGTCACAGACTTCAGAAAAGCATCAGGAGAACTCCTTTACAAGAAGGCAAAAATGCCATATATACAAAGAGTATCAGCCCCTGCCCCTAGGACTTACAAAAATATATGTCTTTGAAAGATATGTCATTAGATCTTTTCATGTATTTAATGTTGTGTTTGATTGAATCCTTGTTGTCCATGTCGGTGTTAAAGATCGCCCTTGGAGAAGCCTTTAGATCTTTTGCAGCTACCGCATTCACTTTCGGTCCTCGTGTCCATCCTCAAACCTCCCTGTTGAGCTGCTTTGAATGCTCCTGAGCTCAGAATAGATACACGTTACTTTTCATTTTGTTAATCTTCTTCTCCCTAGTCAGACCACCATGGCTTGCCCTTAGCTCACTCTGATTGGTCGAACTCGAGCCACATAGATTTTGGGCAGTCAAAAACTCTCTCTCTGCGGAATTGCATGTCGATGAGACACTAATCGTGTCTCCCCGATGTGATTATACCTTTCTACGATAATCACCATAGCTTGAAATTGTCGATGAGAGTTCATAGCGAGTGCAAAAGTCATACCGATATCGCCTCTGTGGTCGCCAAGACAATCACTATCGGGAAGACCTCATGGCGAACCTTTAGGAGTCATATAGATATCTCTTTCATCGTTGAGACCTTCACCCTTCGCCAAGACCTTTTATCGAGCACATTCCACTCTCCCTAATCTCTGTTCACTCCATTTGATGAGACTCCCCATCAGTCGGTGAGATATTACACTGAGGTCTTCATTCTTTCGTTATGCTCCGCCTCCTTTATCTTTCAGTGAGACACTAAGCCGTCGGCGAGACATCACGATGACTTAACCTTCCTTGGGAAAGACCCCCAGCTTTTGGCGAGACATTACTTGGTCGTCGGGACCTCATGGCAATGGCCTCAACTCTCAGCGAGCCCCCCTTGTTGTTCGCGAGACATTGGCCTATCGGCCAGACCTCTCGCCGAGCTCCTTATCTTTCGGCGATGAGTTTACTTTTTCTTCAGTCTGGGAGACATCACTAGGTCGGTGAGACCTCATGTCGAGACCACCATCTCATACCGCTACTAGTCTATCGGTGAGACACTTGGGTAGGCAAGACCTTACGCTGATCCCTTTATCCTTGGGCGAGCACAAAACATTTCGGGAGAAAAGCTTCGTTCACCGAGACCTTATGGCGAATCTACTTTATTTTGTCGAGCACAACCTTTCAGAAAGACCTTATGCCAAACTCCATTTCTTTTGGTGGGGGTCCCCTTTCTATCGGCGAGACATCTCCTAATCACTGAGACCTTGTGGTGATGAAAACTTGCTTTGTCGATGTCATTTCATTCATTAAGACTTTGTATGATCAGCAAGACTTATGCCGATATTACCTCATGTCGGCGAGACCTCCTCGATCGGCAAGACCTTACGCCGATTGAAGCTTTCTTTCACTGATCCCTGAGCACTTCGGGAGTACTCTAACAATCATCGGTGAGACATCTCACCGAGTTCATTTCATTTCAGCCAAACTTTATCTCCTCGGCATGACATCACATTGAATCCTATGTACTCTCAGCGAGACACCATGCTTATCGGCCAGACCTCCTGCCAAAAGCAAACCGTCTCCCCTAGTGCCAACTTGGTGAATAACTGTCAGTGTGACAACCACCGGTCGGGAAGACCTCACAGCGGGTGACAAGACCTTTGCCAAGAGCTCCCCGATGAACAATTGTCGACATGACCCTTTACAAGTGGAGAGATACATGAAGGCTCTCGGTGACCCAAAAGTCTTGGCGATTGGTCTATTCAATCATATAAAACACACTACCAATCGGCAAGACAGCAGAAGGGTCTTGTCGACTTTATTCTCTAATAATTTTTGTGTCAAAACTGATTGAGGCATGCTTTTCAACTAAGCTCCTTGTGAAATGTCATCAAATACATGACCTATCCCTCAAGGCAAAAGTCCCATTTGGCCCTTATGCACATCTGACATAATTGATCCTACCTGATTGAGCCCATAAGTGAAAATTGGGTAATAGAGACCTTAGGGTTATCTCTTGAGACTTGTTGATAGAGATTTACCTTTCAAGAGAGATAGGATTTCATATTTTTTCTGAGTTGTGCAGAAAACACCATCAACACAGTCAAATGTCAGAAAATAGCATGAAAATCAGGGCAGGTCTTCCCCACTACAATCAAATGTCAAAAAATAGCATGAAAACTAGGGCAAGTCTGCCCCACTGCAGTCAAATGTTAGAAAACAACATGAATACCAAGGTAGGTCTATCCCACTGCAGTCAAATGTCATAAAATAGTATGAAAACCAAGGTAGGTTCGCCCCACTATAGTCAAATGTTAGAAAATAGAATGAAAACTAGGGTAGGTTCGCTCCACTGCAGTCAAATGTAAAAAAAAAATGAAAACTAGGGAAGGTATGCCCCACTGCAGTCAAATATCAGAAAATAGAATGAAAACTAGGGCAGGTTCACCCCATTGCAGCACATTGGAGGGCAATTTTTCCCCTCTGTAGTAAATTGGAGGGCAAGTCTGCCCCTCTGTAGTAAATTGGAGGGAAAGTCCACCCCTCTAGAAGGAAAGTTTGCCCCTCTGCGACTTGGACTTGCAAACAAACTAAACAACAACAAACGTGAAATGAAGGAACCCGTTTGTGGGTCCCACTAGGCATGCCAAAAATGTGAATCCTTGATGTTTATACTATTCTAAATGTGCAAAATAACTAAAATATGATATAAAGAAAACACAAGGAACACCTCAAAGATTAGCCTAAGGAATGATAACACAAAGAAAGATAGCAAAATAATGATTGTAAATGATTATACCTTTGTGTTGTTGAATCCCTTGATTGGTCCTTCATGTTTGAATACTTATATGCTCCTTGGATGGCTATGGAGATGGATAGATGCAAGATAAACAATGTGATAAAATGCAAGTGCTAATGGCTAAATGACTTGGTTAGATGAGGGAAAATGCTTGCAAGCTGAGTAATCAAATTGGTAGCATAAGGGTACAAATGACTAAGTGTTGTAAAATGCATTAGAAGAGTGGGGTATTTATAGAAAATTTTGAATTTTCTAGAGAATTCAATGGTTGAGATTAAGCCACCAAGGCCAAGATGAAGGGCTATGGTGAGTTGAGGACTCACAAGCCTTCATATTTTGACATGTGGAAGGTGAAGTGGCCTAGGATGTGATGATGTGTAAATGAGGCAGAATAAAGACGAGTGATGTGGAGGAAGGACAAGTACCTTGCAAGTACGTTGATGTGACCACTCAATGATCACATGGGGAAGAGAAGAATCTTGGGTGAATAAAAGTGAATTAAAAATTCACATGATTGGGGAATCTTGTGGATAAGACAAGGTTCCAAAAAGAGAGGTGGAAAGTACCTTGGATAAAACAAGGTGTTTTAAAAGGTAAGTACTTACCCACATGTGACTTGATGTGACAAGTCAAAGATTCTAGAAGACTTGCATGGGGAAGAGAAGATTCCTTGGAGGAATAAATGTGAATTAAAAATTCACATGGGGAAGAGAGAAGCCTTGGATGAATAAAAAAGAATTAAAAATTCCTTGGGGGATGGGGAGTGTTGACCAAGGTACTGATTAGGCTTAACTAATCAGTGATTATAAGATGATTAGTGATTAACGAAGGTTGAGAAGCCAACTTGCAAAAGTTGGAAGATGTGACATGTCTTAATCAAGGATTAGACATGTGCACATCTCTAATAATGAGATTAGAAGATGGATTAAGATTAAGAAGAAATGACATGTGAGGGATTAAATAAATGTATTATTTATTTCATTCTTTTTAGAAAAAAAGGGGATAAGGGGTAAGGTATTTAATTATTAACTAAATACCTTAGGGGTTTAGAAGAATTAAGGGTATTAATTAAATAATAGCAAAATGCAAATAAGAGGATGTTAGACGAAAAAGGATAAATTTGGACAAATGCAAGTGTCCAAATTTAGGTGTCTACAATAATAATATAATAATATATAATATAATAATGTATAATATAATATATAATATAATGCATATTATATAATATATAATATATAATATATTAGTATATTAGTATATATTAAAATATTAAATATTATGTATTATAAATAATATAGGTAACAGATATCCATTTTTTCTAACAAAATCAATAGGCTTAGGACTTGGCTCAGGATTTGGTTCGGGATTGCCTAACTTGAAAAGTCAACCCAAAAAATGCGTTTACAAAATTTGCTTAGTTTTTTTAAGTTCATCCTTGTGGTTGACGACTATTTTTATCTGAATTTCATGAAATGAAAAGGGTTTATAGAAAAAATTGTCATCTTTCCACCAATATAAGATATACCTTATTTTGAATTTAATAAATAATTATTATTGATTTTCTACTGACATTATGTCTAAAGTCGTAATTGATAGGCTGATTGAGAAACTTCTATAACTTTCAAACTACTTCACATTTTTCAAACCTAAAAGATGTGTCACATTCTATACTGAGTCACATACTATAGGATTAAAATAAAAATGAATTTCATAATTTTTGACCAAGTTATGGTGGTCAGACAAACAGGTTTTAATAATTTTGAAATTTTCTAATAAAAAAATCATAACTAATTATTTACATGCAAAAAAATTACATAAAAAAATTTGGCACATCCGGGCATGTGTCCTCTACATATATTGAAAGTTTCAAAAAAAAAAAAAAAATTCTTGTACTTAGGTTGGTTAGACATACACTTGCTTCTTATCATTTTCTTGAAAATTTAGTACCACTGCATTGAAATTTCAAATTTTCGCAAAATAGATTTACCATTTTCCAAAAAAGGACTATTAGTCTAGAAACTAAATTCAATTTTCTACAAGTTTTGTTCTTACATATTTTTTAAATTATGTTAATAACCTATTCAAATTTTTATGTCAAGTTTCCTAACTCTATTTTTCTAAATTTCCATTGCCACTTAGGGGCCAAGTTTAAACCCCCATGATCCTACACTGACCTTGGTGTTTTTGTGGGAGCCACTTAGTGGCTAAAGATAGTAGCTAATGAAGAGGGTTGATTGGTTTGGGTGGTTGGTTGTGGAATTTTTGGTGGAACCCACTTCATATGGAAAATTGATGTAGCATTTTTGGTGGGATCCACCCTATTTGGAAAGTTGATGTAGCATTTTTGGTAGGATCCACCCTATTTGGAAAGTTGATGTAGCATTTTTGGTGGAAACCACTTCATTTGGAAAGTCAGTGTATAATTTATAGTGGGATCCACCCTATTTAGTTCAAATTTGTTGTGGCATTTTGGGTGGAAGCTAGTTCATTTGGAAATTTGGTGTAACATTTATTGTGGGAGCCACCCCATTTGGAAAGTTGATGCGACATTTTTGGTGGAAGCCAATTCATTTGAAAATTTGGTGTAACATTTTTTGTGGGATCCACCCCATTTGGAAAGTTGATGTGGCACATTTGGTAGGAGCTACCATATTTCTAAATTTCATGCCATATTTTTGGTGGAATCCACCTCATTTAGAAAGTTGATTGGATTGATGTGGAATTTTGGTAGAAGTCACCTTGTAGCTAAAGATGGTAGCTATCCCAAAGGGAAGTTGAATTTGGTGTTTTCAATTGATTGATTGGATTAGATGGGCCTAGTTGTGATTTAGAATAATTTATTGATTGAAGGGGTAAGCAATAGCTAATAATATACAACAAATTCCCCTTTATATTGATTTTTGAAAGAGTTAAGTATGAAGGACCAATCAACATAAGGTCAAATAGAATTATTTTGATATATATTTTTTCTTTATTATTATTTTGATTGTATGTTTTTTTCAAAGGTATAGATAATTATTTTAATGTGTGAGTCTAGGTCAAGCTCAAAAATGATAAATGAATATATATCTCATATCCACAAGTTATCACACAAAAAAGTGATGAACATGGGGAATATCATGGATCGTTCCCCAAAGAGTGGTCAAAATATGATGGAAAAATTAAAGGGTCACTAGGAAAAGTTTCCAACAAGGATCAAATTAGATTTTGCAATGAATCTTAAGGTCTTAGATAGAATAGATCAAAGGATATCAAAATGGTTAATATTTAGAGAGGATATGTGAGACCAATATATATCATTGGATAGGTCAAATTGTGAAGAACAATGCGGAATTTTTGTGATCATACCCCCAAGGGTTAGTCCAAAGATGAAGCACTAAGTGATCAAAGGATGAGCAATATTAACAAAAATAAAAAAGGAACTATGGTTAACAAAGGAATAATATATGTAGGATCAGAAAATGCTAACAAGGTTAGTGATTAAGGGATCAAATGATATGAATAATAGGGTGAAAGATAGATGCAATCTTAAATTCATAAAAGATAATCAAGGATGTATGAGAGATCAAAAGAATGGAAAGGGTGGCAAGTGAATCAAAAAAAAAAAGTTATGAGACATATATCAAGATCTTGGTTGGAGTCAATCCCAATAGTAGCACACTAAACAATGGATCATCATTCTCTAAATTTTATATTGGGATTGGATAAAACACAAACAAAGGATAAAATAAAGAATGAGAAACATAAAGGATGGATGGATTAATGGAAAACAAAATACATATCATGAAAATAATGGATGGAGAAAAAAGGGGATGGAAAAGGGCACAAGATAAAAATGATCAACAATAGAAAAACATGACAAAGAGGTTCTCTAAAAGGTAAAAAATGAAAAAGGTAGTGACTTTTAATTTCCTTTTTTTGAGATGTACTTCATATAGGTGATTACATCACTTTTTATCCCATAGTATTTGTACATTCACATATTTTGGTGGTGTGTAATTTTAATACCTACACCTTTCTCTTACATGAGAATATCATTATATTGCATCCTTTATTTTATAAAATAAAACATATTCTATTTTTAATCTCTAGTTATGCATTTACTTTTGTGGCTTGATCTTGTCACCATATTCTAGGAGATTTTCCCCATTATCAAATCTTACATGGTATCATAGTAGTTTCCTTTTGTTATAATTGTGAATAAACATGAGATGCAAGATCAAAAAACAAATAAAAAAACCTTCCATACAAAGAGAGTTGCAAATAATAATATGTTATATCCTCAACTAGAAAAACATAGAATGGGACTCAAGAATCTTCAAGGAGATCTTGCGATAATACAATGAGGGTGAGTTATTTATAGGAGAAACCCTAAATGATAAAGGGATTAGATCATGACAAGTGGCATCATCCTATGTGATGAGACAAAATGATCTAATAATAGCTCTCTAGTTAACAAAAAAAGCACTCCTAAGTTTAGCTTAAGTGCATGAAATGAATTATAATAATAATCAATCAAAGATTAACTAATTATTAGCTAATACTTGATTAATCTAACACCTTTAGTTTGCAAATCATGCTTTGATACCACTTGTAATGAACCAAATTGTACATAATAGAAGAAAATAATAGTAAATATGGTACAAATACCTAATAATAATATGCCATTTCAAGGGGGTAATCTCCTAGTCCACTTCAAAGAGATACCTCCAATATTCTTAAATAAGAATTCAATACTCAACAGATGATAATAACTAACCTATGACTCCTTTATATATCATACTTATGCCTTGGATACCACCCAATCTAACTTAGATACTTAATTATAAACCCTAGGATGACCTAAATACCTATAAATGATTATAATAGTGATTATGTAACTTATTCAAGAATTAAAGTAGCTAGAAGTTGACTTCTCATAAACCAATACACACTATAGGGTTAGGGGCATAACATGTTTCTAGTCTTGGCCAATTTTTATTAAATATATTATTATTTTTGGGAGATTAATATACTCTTCTCTTGCATTCTTGGATGATCTAGAGAACCAAAAAAATTAAAAGAAAGAACAAATCTAGGGGGTCCTTATTTATTACTTATGTGTTGTTATAGGTAGAAAATATTCGAGAGCACTTTGGGCCAAGTTTAGCATCACCATTGAGTTTACATTTCTTGAGTAACCTAAGATAAACTATTCATTCCTAGAAAATACAACACTTGGCACCAGGCAGTTAAGGACTTCTTCCCTTACTATGATTGTATAGTTTGTATAGTTCATAGTGTATGCTTTCACATGCAACATATTCTATAAAATCCTTTGTATACTCATTATTTGGGAACATGTACTTGTTATAATAATAATAATCTCTAGGTAGTGGTTGAAAACATGATTTTTTTTATAGATTTGTTAGTAGTTTTAAGGGTACAAAAGTACTCTATTTGTAGGGTACTTGGTGATAGATCTCATATGGGGAACTAGAAAGAATGAGCATATGTAAATTTAATTTGATTGGTTGGTGGCCCTTGTACCTCCAAGAACCCTTCTAGTAGGGCATGCTCCCTTGCCTTGTCACCATAATAGAGGAATTTATCCTACACCACTTAACAATGGTAGATCATTGGTAAACCATTATCAACATCTCTTGTGCAAGCCCTATGTTCCTCAAGAAATTTCTTCACACTTGTAATTAATTTTTTTGCTAATTTAAAAAATATAGTTCTAAAATAATTGTTTTGGACTCAAAAAGTTTTTTTTTGGAAAATTAAATAATAGTTTTAGTGTCAAGGGAACATTTTATTGTCTAGAATGAATATTCAATCAAAAGACAATATTCTATTTGCATGTGTCAAATGACACCAAGATCATATTTTAGATTATTTCCTTCACTCTTGAATCCCTCTCCAATGCATTTTTATTTTGACATTTAGAACTTGTAAGTTTTATTCTTAGTTAGTTTGGCCTTAATTTTCAAGATTTTTCTATTTGGGGTAATTTTTTAGAGATTCGTAATGGTATAAATAGTTTATTACTTTTGAGTTTGGTTTTCTATAAATTGAAATGTCTCAAAGGATTTTTTTGTATTGTTCTTAGTTTAGGAACTTTCATGGCACCATTTGGGTTCGTATGATCTCCTTTTGGGTTTCCATTTTTCGTAAGTGGATGATTTTTCATATACTATATGGTAGAGTCCTTAATTTTCTCCCATTTTTTAATCAAAATTTTAGTTTCACTATTTCACTAAGATCGTGTGTCTATAATTGCACATTTAGAAAGTGGTAATTGCAAGTGAACTAAGTATAAAGTTCTACAATCATAGTTTACTAGGAGATCTCTTGATTGATTTTATACTTGGGGGTTGTGCACTTTAATTAACATGGCTTTTTGGTATTAGATTCCACTATTCATTTGTCATATTAAACTTAGAGAACTATTTATCTTGGATGAAAGTGATAAAAAATCATTATATTGCGTAGATCTATATCCATATCTTTTTGGACTCATTCTTGAGTCAAGTGACTATTACTAAATTATTGAATGGGGAAAAAAAAATGACAATGACATCAAATTGAGAACACATAGTACCCTTTCACTACTTAGACCATTATTTGATACCTATATGAGTTTTGTGTATTCTTGTATAAAAATGTTTTTCAAATGAGACATAATTCAAGGATTCAATATTGAGAAATCACAAAAATTAGATCAAATCATTCATAATAACACTCAACACATGAATTTTGAGAAGGAAACATATTGCTTTTTATTGAAAAATAGGAGTTTTTCTTATATAAATCTAAAAAAATACTTGAAAATACATGAAGTTACTACTCTAAATTAGAAAAATATCTCAAAAATTGAGTTACAATCTCTTCTCTTCCATACAAAAAAAAGAAGAATAGAAATAACCAACTCCAAAAAGAGTTGGGTTCTTAGTTTTATGAAAAGACACCTCTAGCTTAATTGAATTTGTGTTTGTGGAAGAGGTTGAGTTTTCATGTTGATCAAGAATTGTTTGGATGTGGAAATCCCTTTGGACCAGTTGTAAATCATGCAAATCTTTGTGAAGGAGAGTTGACTTTGACCTCTTGACCTCTTTCCCTTTACATTACCCTTGAAATGTGCCCCAAATGAACTTGAATAGGTATTCAAAAGTATGCATGATGTTGATTAAAAAGGCTATCTTTAATCAATTTGCATGATATTTTTAGGTTGTTGTGTACAAGGTAAAAATCTTGATTTTAGGACCCAAAATTTCCCATAACTTCATGCTTATGGCTTCAAACTTCACCCAACTCTAGTTATATCATGTAGGCTCCTTAATAAGTCTAAAACTAACTGTAAGTGCTTTTGAAATGGAACTTTTAGCCCTAGCTTGTGAATTATTTCTCATGATGATAGGCATGTGGGTTGGAGCTACTTTAAAGTGATCAAATCCTTCAGGATGATGTGGGAGAAACTTTGGGGATACTAAATGATATATTGTTTAAATATTTATAATCCTTTCATCTATCAAAGCTTGGTATGGTTGCCATGGCTTTTGTCATTCAAAATTATCCATGTATGAAGAAATTTTTCTCTCTTAATCAACATTGACATTCATTTTTATGATTTTCCCTTCATGTTTGAATCCTCATTATGGAATGTCTTCCTATGTAGCTAAACCCTTTAACTATTAGCAACTTGTGCTTAAAGGTCTTTTCCCACCTGTACCATGAATATAGTTTTCACTAGGCCTTATAACTCTAGCACTATCCTTCAGGTTTGCTCCTTCATGGTGAGCACTATCACTTCCTTAATAATTTCAAGATCACTTCCTTTTGTTATCTTAGACCTACCCATCTTGCATATGAATATCCTCATCATCATGGTTGTCCTCTTGTTGATACTATGATTGACCTTTGATATTGTCATCAATGAAATGATTTCCCTTTCTAAGCTCTTACTTGAGGTCTTGTGTGTTTTATCAACCTTGATTCACTATCACATGCTTAGTATTAACTATCCTAATCTTAACTTCTTTTGATATTAATGCATTGTCAACAACCTTCAAAATATTGATTTACTTCTTCTTGTGACAACCCTATAACTTTACTTTCTTCATAGTCTACCAACATCATTATGAACTTCCCTTGCATGGACTATGTTGTCTTCATTGTTTCAAGATCTATGTCCATTAATATGATCTCCATTTTATTATTGCTATGTTCTAGGTTTCGAGTTTATCCTTTTTCCACTTGACTATGAACCATGACTATCTCTTGAAAAATTCATTGATTGTCCTTTGGTTATATTGATATTCCCTTCATTTGATATCTTCTCACAATGAGACTAGCTCACTAGTGATCTAGTCCTTGACAAGCTACAAACTTGTGCAAGTTTAGACTCTAACCCACTATCATTTATATATTTTCATGACATGACATCAACCTAAACATTATCATTGAGGTTTGTTCATACAACATAACTGAAAATACATGGACTATGTGTCCCTTCTATGAAAAAATTTAAACCATGGTCAAATGGCCCTTGACTATCCTTTTGAAATGAGTTTCTTTGCATAAGCACTTCCCTTGACCTCAACTTTAACAAAATCTTGTCATCTTGTATTTGGAATATCATGTAACCATTTGAATTTTTTTCCTTTCAAAACTATCTATTATCATGCACAAGAGTAAGCATTGACGATATTTCATTTCCCTCTTTCATATGACTATCATGCTTATTGAAGTGGTCAATGTGCAAGCTATGACTATCCTTCTAGCAGAAATAAGGAAAAATATAACTACCTTTTGTCTTGATCATAGTTCAAAAAATATCTTGATGACTATCTTTTAAGGTGAAGACCTACTACCCTCTATCATTTATTTATTACATTGATTAGCTTTATCATAGACCTAATCTATTTCAACTATCCCACATCATGTTGATCTTATATTCTACCCCATCCATCTTTGGTCTTAGAAGGATATATCATTCCTCACATCAGACCACATCAATCCATCGACCTATCATTCTCATAGCAAAGGATATTTGAAATTTGTTGTGATTTCTTGGTGCTTTTGGCTTTTTGTTTATCTTTTGAGCTTCCTATTATACCTACTCAAGGTTGCCACAATACATCATATCATGGTGTGCTTTGATTGGTAGAACTAGGGACATACCTTGGTTTTCCATGTGATCATTTTTTCTTAGTTGTCTCGCATAGTACCCACAAAAATCCTTGTCGTCTAGTGTTATTTTGGTGCATCCTTTATGTTTTTGGTTTTCCAACATCAGCCCCACCAAATCCCTTCATGACTTTGTGAGATGTTGGCTAAACCTTCTTATTTGTTTTGTTAGTCCTATGCATGTGATATGATTTCACCCTAGTTCCTCATACCTTGGTGCATAGTATCCCATGCTATATCAAATTAAGTGCTCACTAAATGGAATTTTTGATATGGTACTCCCAATTTCCATCTTCCCATACACTCACCCTACATCTTTCTCATCCAGTCGTCCTTGATCACAATCTTTCATCTATCTATCCTATCTATTTTCATCACTCCACTTCCCCCATCCTCATCATATCATCATCTCTTCAATATTCTTTGGATAATATAGATTTTTTATTCTAAGAATATTTTCATCCATCCTCATCATATCATCATCTCTTCCATCTTCTTAGGAATATATATATTTGTTATTCTAAGAATATTTTTATCCATTCTCATAATATCATCATCTCTTCCATATTCTTAGGATAATATATATTTGTTATTCTAAGCATATTTTCCTCCATCATATTCATTTATTTTAGCCATCTCACATCTCAATCCATTCCTCACCCCTTCACTCTAGCACAACTCATCCAATCGCATCCTTGGTCTTGTTCCTATCCTTGCTACAATCCTCGATCCAATCATCATCATCATCAAGATGTATCCTTCCCAATCCTTGTGTTGTTTCAAGATATATTATTCCCTCGTCAACAACACTCCCATCATCATCATCAAGATGTATCCTTAATAATCCTTGTGTTGTCTCGGGATATATTGTTTCCTCATCAACAAAAATATTATCATCATCATTAGGATGTATCCTTCCCAATCCTTGTGTTGTTTTGGGATATATTGTTCCCTCATCAACAACACTCTCATCATAATCATCAAGATGTATCCTTACCAATCCTTGTGTTGTTTTAGGATATATCATTCCCTCATCAACAACACTCTCATTATCATCATAGAGATGTATCCTTCCCAATCCTTATGTTATTTTGGGATATTTCATTCCCTCATCAACAACACTCTCATCATCATCATCGGGATGTATCCTTCCCAATCCTTGTGTTTTTTTGGGACATATTGTTCCCACATCAACAACTCTCCCATCATTATCATCATTGGGATGTATCCTTCCCAATCCTTGTGTTCTTTTAGGATATATCATTCCCTCATCAACAACACTCCATCCATCATCAATAATTCTTGGCTCAAAGTTTTACTATCCAACAATATCATATTCTTCCTTGAATCCATTTGTGCTTGCTTTCTTATCTTATTGTCCTTCCATTATATATTCCTCCTCCTCTCTCACATTTTATCCATCATTTTGCATCATCTTTCCCATCTATCCTTACATCATCTTATCCATTTTGAGAGCACACTCGTGTTCTCTTGAACCCACATGTCCTCTCGAGGGGGAATCCTCAATCCCTAATCTTCATATTCATTCTCATCATCTTTATTCCTAGTCACTCCTTTGAATTATTGGGGCATCTTCCCTAATCTAACTATCTTCTTGGTGCTATCTTTTAATCTTCTTTAAAATGATGCTACTTTGTAACACTATCTCAAAGAGGGGAAAAATGTAGACACCTAAATTTGACCACTTACGTTTGGTCAAATTTATCCTTTTTTGTCTAAATATCCTCTTATCCACATTAATTAAATAATATTGCTATTATTTAATTAATATCCCTCAATTCCTCTAAAATCCCTAAGGTATTTAATTAGATAATTAAATACTTTACCACCTACCCTTTATCCTTTTCCCTCAAATAATTAAATAAATAACCTATTTATTTAATTTCTCACATGTCCCATCCTCCATAATCCATTCCTAATCTTAATCCTGCTTGCTTAATCCTTGATTAATGATGTGCACATTCCTAATCATTGATTAGGAAGGTTTCACATCCTCCATAATTTGAAAGTGGTCTCCTAATCTTCCTTAGCCACCTAACCTTCCTCTAATCCTTCATTAATTATCCTAATTTGTCCCTTGGTCAACCCTTCAATCAATGCTTCCTCCCAAGGAATTTTTATTTCTTTTTAATCTTCCCACATTCCCATATAAAAAATTTAATTCCATTTCTATTCCTCCAAGGTCCTTTAAGTAATTTTAAATTCCTTCTCTCTTTTCCATAAGGATTAAAAGGGAATTTAATATTCCCTCTTGTCACATCCTTCCTGAGGGTACTTGCAAGTACCCTCCACCTCATCCTCTCCTCTCCCCATGTGATGATAATTGTCATCACCTTGTGGGTTGAGATGTCTCAAGCCATCTCAACACTTGATCTCAACTTCTAATCTTGATCGTCCATCCAAAAATCCTCAAATCTATATATCCAAACACATCCATTTATCTCTCTCACCCATTTTCATTCGAGCACTATTATGCTATCGAATTTTTGAGCGATCACACATCTACATTGCACATCATGGGAAATCAATACAATGGGAAGTTTCCTGTGCTAGTTTGAGCTCCCTATCACCCAATCTAAGTGTTTTTCTTTATTTATGTGTTTTGCATGATTTAGTTCATTTATTGCATTTTTAATAGCACAAAAATATTGCACACATTGTGATATTTGGAAATTGGCCTCTTTTTTCACTTTATTTCTTTCTCTTTCTCTTTTTCTTGTCACACTTTTGACGAAAGGAAGAACTAACAAACCAATGTCACATTTTTGCACTTTTTGTTAACTCAAACACCCCATCAACCCTTTTGAAGGTCCATGAACTCTTGAGTTTACGAAACACTGAACCTATCCTTCCTTTTCCATACTTTCACAAAGTTCATGAACTCATGAAATTTGTGCAATACAAAAATTCTTCACATTTTCCCTTTTTATTTTATTCCTTTCACATTCTTTCTCTAGTATTGATGTATCATTAGACCCTTTAAAAAATTTTAGAGTTCACAAACTTGTGAAATTTGTGATCATAAACCTTGAAAAACTTCTCCCTTCTCATTATTTAGGTTTCAAGGAGTTTTTGAACTCGCAAAGTTTTCAAAAACTTGAACTTAAACAATTTAAAAATTAGTATTATTGGGGTATTGAGGAGTTTTGAAGCTCATGAACTTCCAAAAATGTTGAACTTGAACATTTTTGTTCCTCATAAAAAAATTCTTGTAGAATGAATGAAGGGGGCAAGGTGGGGAGTTAGAAAAATTTCACACTTGGGTGTCTATAAGAATAATCTCAAATCAATTATAAATAGTGAGTAAAGTAAGGCCAAAATGTAGAAGGAAGATGGGATTCAAGAAAATTTTGGTATAGTTAATTTTTCTCCCAATAGGCTTTGGTTGGTGATGTGTATATCTTATGCACATAGCAAAAGTCTAGATATCTTAGAGTAGAATAGAGGAGGTACAAAAAAGGAATGTGACCACACACTTTATCATCATCAAATAGGGATCATAAGTTCTTGGATAAATGTAGCACAATAATTACAAAATAAGAAGTAAAAAAGAAACTAGACATAGTATATACAAGGTAGGACCAACATAATTCACACAAAGTAATTTTTTAATACTAACTTTGAATGAATAGCTCCATCAAATCTCCTACCAAATCCTTGATATTGTGCATATTGTGACCATACCCCTCAAAAAATTCATATGTTCCAAGACACAAGGGGTTGAAAATCCCATACTTACCCTTCTCCTTCAATATATCATTCCACATGAGGACCAAATATCCAACCTAAGAGTTTCCTTGAACTTATCAAATAAATATTTTCTCAATTTCTTATGTGACAAGATCCCTTCATGTAAAATCATTCTACTTTCATCTAATTCTATCAAATCCAGTATTGAATGAGGTATTGTAACATATTCTCCTTCATCAACATCCTATAGTAGCTAATATTCATGCAACTATAAATTGTTTGGAATTTTATCACCCAACCCACATACTAGCTCAAATAGACTATTTCCAATAGTAACCTTATAGGGACCACCCTATCCATACTTTAGCTTGTAATCCCATATTTTATTTTTCATGTCTAATCTTCTTCTAATGATCTTCATGAGGATTTTTCGCTACAATAATATTTTCCATTTCCTTGGGTATGATGGGGAGACAATTAGATCAGATCAATCCCTTTATTGATGCATTGAAAAAAATGATATTATCTATAGTAATTATTTTAGGCACACTAAATATAGTTATGGAATTATGTAGTAAGAAATTTACCACCACTTTTGATTTAGCATTATAGGTTGGAATTTTCTCAACCCATTTGGTGAAATAATCAATAACCATAAGAATCCATTTGTATCCATTACTATATTTTTCTTGCATTTCCCTATGAAGTATTTCCAAAATCTAGAAGGGATATTGTACCATCATAGAAGTAAGAGGGAGCTAACCTGTAAAATTTAACTTACTTGAAAACCTCTTGTAGGTTTGAACACCTCCTCACTCTTCTTGTGACATCCTTGAATAAAGTAGGTCACCAAAAACCTACCATGAGGATCTTGTGCATAGTGGTATTGGATTTGAATTTCCTCCAAAAATATTATTATTTAATTCATCCATCACCTTGCTAGATTGTTCTTGGTCAAGGAACTTGAGTAGCAGACCCTTGGATCTCTCCATTTTAAGTTGACATGTACTAGCACATATTTCTAAGGATATAACTTGAGATTTATTTATTACTTTTAATTCATCCTAGACGGTTATTTAATATTTTAGATGTAGAATATTATATAACTATGCCAAGAATTAGATTTTAATGGTAAAAAAGTGTATGCATAGTCAATATCATTCTCATTAACCTCAACTTATTCTAAATTTACATCACTATAAGTTTACCCAAGCCTTAGTCTTTGACCAAATATATTGTCTAGACCTCAATATAATATTCTTGGGTCTTATTTATCCATCCAAATATCTTTCTTGAGGCTTTATTTAAAGTGAAAATACCTTTTTCTATAGTGTATGCACATATACAACATATTTTCATGACCTATAATTATTGATGGATTAAATTACTAGGTATAGGGATGTTTTTCCATTATTGAATACTTAAATTTTGACCCTTGTAAGGACTTACTAAAGTGTGCAATAGTTTGATCATATCCATCCTTATTTTTTGGAGAAACATAACAACAATGGTGTGAAAGGAGGAAAATGAGAAGAGCTAAAAGGGCTTAAAATAGTTTGGACAGTCTTACTAAGACTATCACTTTATTGATCTCTTCCTTTATCTTCATGAATTAATTGGTTGGTTCATCACTCTATGTAACTAATTTCTCCTTCAACATCTTAGATATTTATTCGGTTTTCTTAGCAAAATTTGGCATGAACCTCCCCAAGAAATTTATATATTTGAAAAAGGACTATACTCCCTTGACTATCTTGGGCCTATAAATAATGTCAAATTATTTTACTCTTTTTGAATCCATCCTTAGACACAATATATTCCAACAACTTTCCTTCTTCTATGCCAAACATGTATTTTTTGGTAATTAAAGAAATATCATATTCAAGACATCTTTTGAATGTTTTCTCCAAGTGCTTACAATGGTCTTTCATATCCATGGATTAGGCTATTAGGTCATATTTGTTACACCACCATAACTTCACCTATGAGTTATACAAGTGTAAGATCCATGACTATTTAAAAAATTGACCCTACACTCTCAATCCCAAACAACACTCTCACAAATAAATAGGTTCAAAGTCTTGTGTTGTTTTGACTCCTCGACCACTCTTAGTTGTACCCTAAGAAGTCAACAACAATAGATATTAACTTAGATCCAAAAAAAATTACAATAGGTAATCCACACGAGGGAGAGGATAACTATCCTTAAGATATTTTACATTCAAAATTTTGCAGTTACCTCCCCATTATTCTTCCTAATTGGAACAAGATTAGATACCCACTCAAAATTTTGGATTATTTAAATCATGATTCCTACATACTTTAGCTTCATTAGTTCCTTTCATATTTTGGTGGAAATAGTAGGATTGATTGGCCTTTTATTTTGGTAGACTTATTTTGCATTAGATTGAAGTGGGGTTGTATGCTAGAATAAATCTTCTCTATATGATTTCGATTTACTAAATGGCCATGCAAAAAAATTCTTGAATTCTTTTAGTAGTGCTATTAACATTTATTTCTCGGATATATTTAGCTTCTTACCAATGTAAACCATCTCAAGTTTAGCCTTAGTAACAAAATTTGCACCTTCTATGTTGCTTTCACTAATTGGTTGGTTCCTACTTTTATAACAATTGACACTATCAAACATCCTCTCTAATTCCACTAGCACTTATTTTTTTTAGTCTTCAATTGCACTACTTCATTTCCCAACATCTCTTTACCATATTCAAGTTCAACCATGGATTCTCAATCAATAAATTGGCTATAAAATTAATCCATGCAATTTAAAAATATTTAAATTTTGTATTATCATTATATACCTACCAATTGTGAATGTTATCAGGTAAACTAGGCCTTGTGACTTGACTTTAACATGAGATTGATATTGAGAAGAAACCAAATTCTTGAGTCAAAATTGGATGCCTCAATGGAAAAAGAATTAGAAGTAATATTTTTTGATCTAACAATCCATTCCAAACCAATTGCGCCCAATAGATCAATGATGTATCAAACAATACTTTTGTATGTTTTTTAATTTTCATTTTTTGTTACACTTTTTTTACTTGTTGATAAATCAATTCTAAATCTCCAAGAATCCTTATGCATTTAATATCATGTTTGTGAGAAACATTCAAGCCTAGAATTATAACTTCATACTCTAAAATGTTAGTACATTTGAATGTTATCTTACAAGAATATTTAAAGTATTTAAATTTAGGTGAGATAAGAACAACTATCACCCCTAAACCATCTTTGAGAAATTAACTGTTGAAGAAGATGGTCCATAAATCACATACATTTATAGTAGGAATAGAGGAAATTGGATACTTAGCAACCTCATGACTATATTTTTTACAACATATAATGGATTGATCCAATCCTCCATTGATATAATGCACTTCATTTGAAATTTTGTATTTATCCTAAAAAAAATTGTACCTTATTTTCTTTGTGTAGCTTGACCTCTTCACATTGCAATAGAATAGTAGCATACTATAGGTCCATTTTAATACTACCATCCATTGATTAAACCAAATTTATAGAGAGTAGTATAACCCACTTAGCTAGTCAATCAACAATGATTTTTCTCACTAATAAATATTTTTTCAGGTATGCAACCATCTGAACCTCCATGTGGTTCACAACAACTACAATGTTCACCTCTTGAGAATTCATGAAAAGTAATTTAATATAGGATTTGGACACCTCCAACCATAGAACATTTATTAATGTGAGGGTAATGATATTAATTGAAGCACCAAAATCTAGCATGTAATTTTGAACAAGCCACCCAATGATAAAAAACATAGTGACAAAAGGGGTCAACTTTGGATTGGTTGGAAGATAAGGAATTTCTTAAGTATACCTAAATGGTTTCTTCCTTAGATTTCTAATTTGCAACATCATTAAGGCTAGAAACAATCTGATCAAATCATTTTACAACAATTAAATAAGATAAAAATATACCCCTATGTTCCAAGATTCTAAGGAGTTCCTCTATTGGATTTGATATTCTAACTTGGCTAAATATTTGTGCCATATCCACGTGGCTATAGCTAGGTAAATTTGTATAATGTGAAATAGTGATCTCACTAGCATAAGGAATACACAACATAAATAAACCATATGGCATAGGATCCTTACCTTGTGTCTCCTTCATTCCTTTACCTTGATCTTTACCTCTCAATGGTTGAAACAATTTTTATCCTTTGGGAGATACTTGTTCTTGGTCATTTAATGTTGTCTTATATCCTTATCCTTATATCCATTGTCCTATTTGTAGGATTAGCATTCATGGCTTCATCTCTTTCCTTATGCTTGTTTATTTCCATTTTTTTCATTTTCCATTAGAATTGTAGCATTGGAATTACCCTTTGGAGGGACCTATTTTTCCTCAACTAATACCCATTTTGAGTGTGTATACTTGCAAGTTCAATAATGATTCTTTTATCCTCATCTGATTGGGTGATTCCTTTATATTTTTGTCTCATAATTTCCCTCAAATGTTCAAAATCATGAATCAGTAGATTTCTCTATCTTGGATTAACACCTTGATCATATTAGGATACTTGATCAACATTCTCTTGATTAGAATATTTATTTTCCTCACTTGTGGATCCATATCCAAATGCATCTAGTTAATCAATTTATTTGTCATAGTATTTAGCACTTTTTTTTTGTATAGGAGTTGGACTCATCCTTGTCATTAACTAGGATAGCCACACAATTAGTAGGATTATGTAAAAGGTAAAAAAAAGTCACACCATAAGGGTGTGTATTAAAATTGCATGTCATCAAGCTTCATAGAGTATCTTAAGTCACTTCACCTTGTTGTTTGATATCCCTCTATCTAAGAATATTTTTGTCATGGTATGGTGGTATTTGGTACTAGATTCATAATTATATGGCTTATTATGCAAACCCTAAACTTCATTAAAATGATTTTAAAACATTGGTAGTGAAAACCTTTTTTATTCCTTGCTACTTTATATGATAGGTCTTTTATCACACCCATCAACTTGTCTAATTTTTCATTTATAGTAAATTCCTTACTTGGGGATTTTTGGTTAGGTTAGGATATATTGACATTGGCCCTCTTGATGTGATTTCTAGATGTCCTCATATTACTCTCAGGTGTTGTCATAATAGTGGTTTACAATTCCTAAGAGGAACGAATTTTAGCTGAAATCACATATTTTTAGAAAATATAATGATTTAAGCCTTAAAAAGTTCCATTTTAAGGATTCCAATTGAAGAGGGTTTGATCAAATCACTTTAGATTAAACCCCCTTGGATAGAACCTCGCTAGTTTTAAACCATACCTATAAATGTGTCTCCTTTACACCTATCAAAATGCTGATAAAAAATCACTTTTGATTTAGATTTTGGGGGATCAAATGAATTCATTTAAAATTTATTTCAAATGATTATTGTATTCCCAGAACAAGCTATCCAATGAATATAATTTTAATATGTTTTGGTTTTGTTATGTATTTGTTTTTAAGTTTTATTAAACATAGGTTTTTCATTGAAAATGAATTTCTTTGTTCTTCACATGTGGAAAAATAGAAGATTATCAAAAAAAATTTGAAAAATATGAGTGCACCAAATATTGAAGTCCTTGATCCAACAAAAAAAAATAAAATAAAATTTTGACATATACAAAAAATTTACGCTATACAACGTGTCCGAATTGTAATTCGTTTGACTTTGAAACTTGATTAAGGAAAAAATATTCAATAAAAAACTATCTAACCAAGTGGAAGCACTAGATATCAGAGTTTCAAATCTAAATTTGAAATAATTATAATTTTATCCTTCATGGAAAAAAAAGTTATGCTATACGGTGTCCCCACTTTTAAAAATGTTGTTTTCAAAAAATCTTTTTCGTGGGAGATGGAAAAAGAAGTGCAATTTGATTCCAAAAATTTTGAAAAAAATATTTTTAGAATCTACAGACAAAATTTGATGAGACTCTAGTTTGCACCATCTTCAAATTCCTCATAGTTTAGCCGCTATAGGTGCCCGAATGTGAAGATTTAGTTAAAAATAATAATTTTAGTGTCCAGTTTGGCCAAAAATTGTAAATGAGAGGATTTCATGTTTCCTTTTTTCATGTTCCCTATTTTCCATTTCCCATAGACTTGGGAAATAATTTCTGGGAAATGAATTTGTAATAATTTGGCATGTCCTATTGTATGTGCACCTATATTATAGATTCCTCTAGGTATTATGTAATTAAGATTTAATATATCTTTAAGTGTTGTTATCCAAGGGTGTGTTTGGGGATCCTTGAAGAGAAAAATAAGATTTGAATTTATATTTTGGATGGGAAGTGAGTGCTTAATTTCCTATTTAAACGTAAGTCAAAGTTTAATGATAAATTTTCTAGTTTTTATGACATTATTCTTCAAATAGATCATATATTCAATTATTTATTATTGGATATTGGAGGAAAAAACCCCTTGATCCCCACAATTGGCTAGTGGAGAAAACCCCTCTCTAGTGTTAAGGAATTCCACTTAGGGGTTACATTTGAGATTAATTTATTTTTTATTTAGGTGGCTCCTATCAATGCCTATTTATCTAAGTTAGGTGGCTCTCTCTTTGCACTTAGGGATTGTAATTCAATGGTGGATTTTGTAGCACCCCCATTTTCTATGAATTTTTTATACTTTTGATAATAATATTTTAGCAACTAAATTGACTGCAAGTGTAATCTTCCACTATGGTAAGAGGAATAAACAATTATTACAAATTGATATTTATTTTTAAGGGTTTACAATTATTTTTTTAATTTTTATTAAGCTTATTAAATCAATTAGCATAAAACTAATTTGAAATAAGATCTAATCGTTGGTATCCCATGGAGTGAAATCAAATTTAAAATATTGAACATCCTTACTCAGGGATTTTAAAGTGGTATTAGAGCCTCGATTATGCCAACTTGTGGATCAAGGGTTTACATGATTTGGGGGAAATAATATGGAAAATAAAAGGAGGCACAATTTTATAGAGGAAGAAAAGCCTTAGGTTGTGTTTGATGAAATGATCAATTTATATGCAGGGCATAGAGAAATGGACCAAACACTCGAATAAATGATGGTAATGTTGATGCAATTTGTGTAAGGTCAAAAATATCTTGAAACTCCAAAATCACATATCAGAAGGAGAATTGTATGAAGGTTTAATAAAATGGTTGGTTTTTTTGTTAATCCCTTCCAACTAAAATTCTTGCAATGAAGTGGGCGGTGGAGTGGGTTCCTCTCCACATCAGAGTTGTGGAGAGGTGGCAGGGATGGAATTTCCATCCTAGTTGGCATTTTGTCATATTATTGGTGGTCGACGTGGAGGCAATCTAATCGTCATCATTTTTCTTTGAGCCTATGTCACATCCTCTAAATGGATCGCATGCATGAAGATTTGTGTTAATAGCAAGGTATGATATTGGCTATCATGTGAGCTCTGTCGTAATGACAATTTGTTCTTTCTATAGGCTGAGGATGTGGTGTGTGCTAGAACTTTTACATTCATAATGGTTTTGTAAAGTTTCTTTGTGAAATCAAATTGCCAATTTTGGAAATAATTTGTTATGGCGATGTTTAGCATTTGAGTTTCTGCCAGTGGTTTGTGTTGTGGTGGGATGGATACACTAGTGTATCTCTAGAGTAGGAAAAGGTAGATGGCCTTCAATGGTCGAGTGACAACATTGAGGCTGCATCCCATTATTCGACACCTGGAATTTCTCACCTTTGCGATGATAAAGTTTACTATTGGGAGGGGTTTTATGCAGGGAAATAGGTGTTATCACTTGGACACACACATTTCCTCTCATGTCTTGGTGAGGCTTCTAGACTTAGATGTGTCAAAGAATGAGATCAAAATTATTATGCAACACTTGTTTAAGAAGGACTTGTTGGTGGGCCTAGATGAGTCTTTGGCGGTGGCCTCTTTGGGTGTGGGCATACCACATCCATGGGATCTTCATTTTCTTGGTGTCTACAGGATAACAGTTAAACATTTCCCCTTCCTCTTAGACCTAGAAGGGTTGGACCTGATTGTGCATCATAGGCTCGCCTTCGTGGGGGCATGGCGGGGTATGTTTTTTCTAGTCTCATTTTATCATAGCTTTTGTCAATGTATTGGTTGCATAGTTTCAATTGGTTGGGTTTAACTATATTTTTACCTCATTCCTACGTGGTCAATATAGTTTTTCTCGGGTAGTGTGGGTTTGCTAGATAGGTGGGGTCTCTAGTTCTTGTCATTTTCCCTAAAGGGCAGTAACTATTGAATGTAATTCTTTCTCTTTAAAGTTTAATACAAATACTTTCTTATCGATCAAAACAAATAAAATTCTTGCAATGAAGACAAGATTGACTATAAGAATAGGCAACTAAATTGATCAATGAATTTGTATCCCTACATGCTAAATACAAAGCCATAGAGTAAGGAATTTGGGAAGATTTGTCATTTTCTATATTCAACAACAACAAATTCTAAAATGTTCCTTGAACTAAGAAGAAACTAGTTTGGAATCATGTTAAAAAGGAATTAAAACAATTTTTGGGAAGGTTCTTATACTATGTTGGATGGGACACAAAAATGTTCAAATTTTGCTAAGATCCAAGAAAATCAACACCTACTTGTTAAGGTTAGAAGGTAGATATCTAACAAGTTAAATGCAAATTTATCAATAAATCAAAGAAAAATAAAACACACACACAAAAAATAACATAGAGAATTTAACGTGGTTCACCCAATCCGGGCTACATCCACAAAAACACGGTCATCCAATGATTTTATTATCCAACTGTGCAAAACTTATTACAATCTCGCGAATAATCACCTTTTTTCATCATATTGTAACTCTCATCCCAACCCCTTATAACAAGCTTAGAAGCTTCCAGATTAGGGTTCTACAAAGTAATTTTCTTTTCTTTTTTGGTGATTTGTCCTTTTTTGGTGACGAAGCAAAAAAGTAGGAGAAATTTTTTTCTCGGGGCCTGCCGCCCATAGACCCTGATGAGGATACATGAAGAGTGTACAGTATAGCATGATTAGTCACCACATACCAACACTACCTATCCCTAAATCCAATGTACTAAAATAAGCCACATAAAAATTTCCCCCCTCCTTTTGGAACCTAGGTAGCTCATGTGAATGGGGGTTTCATGGCATAGTGACACAAGGGAATTGTCTCATCACTAATTTTGAAGAGTTCAGTTGAAGGTTGATTGAAATATTTGATAAAGTTGATCCAAAAATTCACTTTTAAGAAGTGACACGACTAAAACACTATGAACTAGTGGAAAACTACATAGGCAACTTTCATAGTATGGATGTCAAATTTCTTGATGTATCTAATAAAAGGATCATGGTTCTATTTGTAGAAAGATTAGTAGAAAATATTTTAATAATCACATTATCATTCAACAATGAATAAAAATCCTAAGTACATTACATTATCATTAAATAACTTGATTGGTATGATAGATAAATGTAAGGACAGTGGGTATTTCATGTCTTCTAATTCATTCACTAATATTTCCATCACCATGTTCACAAATGAAGAGTTCATAGATAATAATAATTACATTTCTCTTTACATCATTGATTTTGGTAATGAAGTTTTTTGTGATGGTTCATATTGATTTATCATACATATCCATTCAACATGATCATGAAAGAATATATTTATAGCATTTGAGCTCACCATCAATTGTACCCAAATTCAATATTTTCTCTAAAATTTTATAATGAGACATATGTGAAAACTTAAGGGACCATAATTTATCCATTGAGGTTGGTTCTAAGACTATATAGTTTCTTCTTATGTCATACCTATTTCCAATCACTTTCATATCCTTTTGGGAGGACCTCAAGGTTGCATGGATATAAATTATAGTCCCTGTTATTGTTGGAAACTCAAGGGAAAACAACTGAGAGGGGGGGGTGAATCAGTTGTCATAGAATTTCAAACTTATTCAACTTATTAACCATATTCTCAGATATGATCATTAATCATGAAAGCATAAATGAACAACACATCAGAATCACACATAACACCAAGATTTTTTACGTGGAAACCCTATTAGGGGAAAAACAATGGTGGAGGTTAGTCCACAAGATTATACCCTATTAAAAGTATAAGGAATTATGAATGGGGAATGCACATGCATTAAGGCACACTGCCTAGAGCTCATGGCTCAAATACAAAATAGGCTTACTACCTAAAGGAAGACACATTGCCTTATAGAAAGGTTCTAATTAAATCCATCAAACTTTGAACTGAGAAAAGTAGCATCTGCTAATGCCTCGTTACAGTTCCGGTTAAGCACATGCACACTTATTCACTCTTCAAGTTACTCTTCTTCTCTCTCTGCTTTTCCTTTGAATGATCTGAACTTTATTCGCACACGGGACTCATACACTTCACACACACACATATATATTCAAATGATGAAACAATTGCTCTTATATATCCACAACAAGAAATTACATCGATATAAGTCAGCTCCAAAGAAATAATAAAATGAATATAAATAGTCGGCTCAAATCAATAAACATTATTCATGAGAATCAACCAAGGTCAGCCACAACATAGTGAAGACCGAAAATAACATCCTCAAAGACGAACTACTTCAATTAATTACTCCTCGAAGATCCACAACACACTTCAACACCGTGTTGGCCAAGAACATCAAAAACATGAACAGGCAAGATAAAATCTTGGATCACGAGCACAACGATCAATGTAAACATGCAACACAGATAGAGCATGAACTAGAAACATCCACGAGCATCATGAAACATTAGAGAAGCATCTGCAACAACTGAATTTATTAGAATTACATGATCTTCATGCAGGAACACAAACTAAAGTAATAGAAAAACTATCAAAATACAAATCTTCATAACTCAATCAAATCTTCACACGGATCTCTGAAACTTGGAATGGATAAACTATATATACTCAAAAGTAAACTATTTATTCCACAACCTCTAAACAACAACGTATTGATCACACCAAGAAAAAGAACTTCACTTCACCACTGACAACCTATAGCACTTCTTATTACAATTTTCTCAATATCCTCGACATATATAGCTTCTAATGCAACAATGCTAATAGTGTTGACATCAATGACAACCACATATCAGCAACACAACACAACATCCAACAATCTCCCCCTTTGGCATTGATGGCAACAAATTATGTGAAAAATACCATCAACACAGCTACGCTTACTCCCCCTTAGGTTCTGACGATTCTTCTCAACTCTTCTCCCCACATAGATTTTTCACATTTCTCTTCTCCCCCTTTGACATCAATGGAAAAGATTTCTTCTATACAAGCTCTAAACCACATATTTGAACACCTAAACTTCTAAACATCTGACTACTCCCCCTAAGTAACAGGTACCACAACATCAATCTAGATCAAAATATGATCATGAAATGCAAGGATTAATGCAAATAAATGCATCCTTAGTTCTGATTAGGAGGGGTAATCACCCCTAACTTCCCTCTAAGATGCTCAAAAGTAACCTTAGGAAATGACTTGGTAAATATGTCTACAATCTACTCCTTAATAGGCACATACTCCAATCTAACTTCCTTTTCACTTGCTTTCTCTCTCAAAAAGTGAAACTTGATAGATATGTGCTTGTTCTTGGAATGCAGCACCAGATTCTTAGAAATGTTAATAGCACTTGAGTTATCACAGAATATAGAAATAGGCTCATCATACACAACTCTGATATCCTTCAACATTTGTTTCATCCACAGTACTTAAGTACAATTATTAGCAGCACCAATGTATTTTTCCTATGCAGTAGATAAAGAAATAGCATTTTTCTTTTTGCTTAACCATGAAATTAGCTTCTTTCCCAAGAAAAATGCTCCACCACTAGTACTTTTCATGTCATTCACATCTCCTACCCAATCAACATCAGTAAAGGAACTCAAAGTAAGATCATCATCTTTAGGATACCATAAACCAAAATCAATTGTCCCCTTCAAGTATCTAAAAATCCTCTCCACAGCAGTCACATGAGATTCTTTAGGATTAGCTTGAAATCTAGCAACAATACATACAACATCCATGATATTAGGCCTATTTTGAGTCAAATAAAGCAATCCACCAATCATTGATCTGTATCTAGTCTGATTTTCCTTGGGAGAATCATCATCATTTGTCAACTTGCATCTAGTCACCATAGGTGTACCAACTGGCTTTGAATCTTCCATACCAAATTTCTTCGGCAATTCTTTCACATACTTGGATTGAGATACAAAGATCCCTCTATCTAACTAAGTAATTTGCAATCCCAAGAAGAATTTCATCTCTCCAATCATTGACATCTCAAACTCATTTTGCATCTCATTAGCAAACTTCATACACAAGCTATCATCTCCTCCAACTATGATATCATCAACAAAAACTTCCACAATCAAATCTTTATCATCATTCTTGAAATACAAATTACTATCAGCGGTACCTTTGTTAAATATAAGCTTCACCAAGTACTTATCCAATTTGGCATACCATGCTTTGGGGGCTTGTTTGAGTCCATATAAGGCTTTCTTCAATCGGAAAACCATATCTCCCTGATCAGTCAACTGGAATCCATCAAGTTGTTCAACATACACTTCTTCTAATTCTCCATTTAGAAAAGTAGACTTGACATCCATTTGATAAAATTTGTAGTCTTTGCAAGCAATATAAACAAGAAACAACCTCACAGCTTCAATTCTAGCAACAGGGGAAAAGGTTTCTTCAAAATCAATACCTTCCATCTATGAATATCCCTTACATACCAGTCTTCCTTTGTTTCTAACCACTTCACCTTGTTCATTTAGTTTGTTTCTAAAGACCCATTTAGTTCCAATTACATTCTTATCCTTAGGTATGGGAACAAGAATCCATGTATCATTCTTTTCAATTTTTTGTAGTTCCTCTCTCATTGCTTCAACCCAATGTTCATCTTTGCATGCCTCATTCACATTGTTAGGCTCAGTCTTTGAAATCAAACAATATTCTTCTGCAATCTTTCTCCTAGTCTAGACACCTTTTTTCTTATCACGTATGATCTGATTCTCTGAATGATTCAACCTTACATACCTCAGAGTCTTCTTAGAATGTTATTCAACTTTAGGCTCTTCTGATCTCTCTTTTGTTCTTCCACCATTTTCTCTTTCCTCTTGATCTTCTTGATTCACCGAAATGATTTAGAATTGACTTGAGTTCTAACCCTTGTTTGTACTAACATTTTGATCATCAGAATCATATCCACAGGTTCCATATAGTGTACCAAAGTCTTCATCAACCTTAACATTTGCACTTTCAACCATTTTATTCAGTCTCTTATTGTAACACCGATAGGCCTTAACTTTAGTAGCATAACCCAAAAAGATTCCTTCATCACTCCTAGCATCACACTTTCCTATATCTTCATCTCTTTTGATATAACACTTGCTTCCAAAGATCTTGAAATATTTAACAATAGGTTTTTGACTAGTCCATAGCTCAAAAGGAGTCTTACCAGTATCACCTTTGATTTGTACCCGGTTAAGTGTGTACACAACAGTACTCACAACTTCTCTCCAGGAGATATGAGGTACATTTCCTTCCAACATCATGGTTCTAGCAGCATCTAGAACTATTTTATTCTTCCTTTCCACAACTCCATTTTGTCGAGGGGTCTGTGGTGTAGATAACTCTCTTTATTCCATGCTCTTCACAAAAAGAATTAAACTCATCAAAAGTGAATTCACCACCTCTATCTGATCTCAGACATTTAATCTTCAGACCTATCTTTGTCTCAACCATAGCCTTAAAGATCTTGAACTTTTCTAGAGCTTCAAATTTCTCCCTTAAGAAAGTAGCCCACATCATCCTTGAATAGTCATCAATAAGCAACATGAAGTACTTGTATCCTTGTAAACTTCTAGTTCTAGCAGGACCACACAAATCAGTATTTACAAGATCCAACAATCCATTTGAATTTTGTTGTTTACTTCGAAATGAAATTCTTGTTTTATTTCCTAACTGACATTCTTTGCATATGGCATTAGTAGGTTTCATCAGCTTAGGAAGATCTCTCATAGCCTTAGTGGAACTTATCTTGACAATATTATCAAAGTTAACATGACACATTCTCCTATGCCACAACCATCTTTCATCAATTTGAGCAATCAAACAACTTTTACTAGCAACACTCATGTGGAAAATATTACCTTTTGTTTTTGTACCTGATGCAATCACATTTCCAGAATTTTCCAATATTTTGCACTTACCATCCATGACCTGAAGATTGTATCCCTTATCAACCATTTGGCCAACACTTAAAAGATTATGCTTCAAACCTTCAACATACAAGACATCATCAGTGTTATGCTTACCATCAAAAGAAATGCATCCTCTTCCATAGATCACACTAGTTGTATTATCACCAAATCTCACAACACCATCATACTTTTCCAAATTCACAAACTTAATTTTATCTCCTATCATATGATGAGAACAACCACTATCAATTACCCATTCATCTTTCTCTTCAACTTGAGTAGCCAGGGCTTTCTCCACATTTGTACAACTAATAGATTTAGTAGACACAGGATTATTTTCCTTGATAGCAATAAACACAAATTCATCTTCACTTGCATTTCCTTTGTCAGATTCATCATTTGTCACACCTTCATCAATAGCATAGTAACACTTCTTTTGGAGTTTAGGCTTGTTAAATCTTGGCTTGGAAACTCTCTCAGGACACCTTGATGCAAAATGACCTATCTTATTGCAAGAGAAGCATTTAATAGGCAACTTTCCTTTATACTTACCTTGTCCTCTGGCTTCTCTTTTCACAATCAATGCTTCAAGTTCTTCAAGTTCTCTTTCTTCTTCATCAAGCTATCTCATTTCATCCTCATACTTGAATGTCTTTCTAGATAAACTTTCACCTGGATCATATCTCTATCTATCTCTTCCAGAAGTAGTGGCCTTGAATGCAGATTCAACCTTAGGAAGTGCATCACCAAATTCACTCAACTCAAAAGCAATAAGCTTACCAATCAACATATCTCTAGTAACATTTGTTATAGTCCGGAGCTCTTCAATAGCACTAGCCTTGACTTTGTAAGAATCAGGCAAGGATCTAAGCACTTTAGCAACAATTTCTATTTTTCTATCTATCCACCAGCACATCTAATACCACGCACAAGTTCATTCACTCTTTGCATGAAAGTAGTAACATTTTCATCATCACCCATTTTCAACTTTTCATATTTTCCTTTCAGACTTTGTAGCTTAGCAATCTTCACATTAGCATCACCTTCATAAAAGGTTTCCAAGTTTTTCCATATCTCATAAGTAGTCTTCAGATCCATCACATTTTTCATCTCAATATCAGTTAAAGCACTCAACAACGCCTCCTTAGCCCTAATATTATACTCAGCATCCTTGATCTCAGCAGAAGTAGTAGGACCATTCTGTGGAATAACATATATATATTTTGTAATGCTCCAGTAGGATTCACCAATGCATCTCAGATGACACTCCATTCGGGTCTTCCATAAAGAATAATTCATTCCATCAAATCTAGGACTATCCTTCTTATAAGTTGACATCTCAAAGCACCTCAAGTTGTTAAACTTCTTCCAAGGAACCACAAGCTCCGATACCAATTGTTGGCAACTCAAGGGCAGACAACTAAGAGGGGGGGGAATCAATTGTCACCAAATTTCAAACTTATTCAACTTATTAACCTTATTCTCAGATCTGATCACTAATCATGAAAGCATAAATGAACAACACATCAAAATCACACATAACACCAATATTTTTTATGTGGAAACCCTGGTAGGGGAAAAACCACGATGGAGTTCAGTCCACAAGATTATACCCTGTTAAAAGTATAAGGAATTATGAATGGGGAAAGCACATGCATTCAGGCACACTACCTAAAGCTCACTGCTCAAATACAAAATAGGCTTACTACCCAAAGGAAGACACACTGTCTTACAGAAAGGTTCTAATTAAATCTATCAGACTTTGAATTGAGAAAAGTAGTATATGCTAATGCCTGGTTACATTTCCGATTAAGTACATGTACACTTCTTCACTCTTCTTCTCTCTTTTCTCTTCCTTCGAATGATCTGAACTTTATTCGCACATAGGACTCATACACATCACACACACACATATATTCAAATGATAAAACAATCGCTCTTATATATCCACAACAAAATGTCAGAATATGAATTTTCAGAACTCGATCAAATCTTCACGCGGATCTCTAAAACCTGACGTGGATAAATTAGATATACTCAATAAGAAACCCTTTAGTCAACAACCTCTAAACAACAATGTACTGATCACATTGACAAAAAGAACTTCACTTCACCACTAACAACCTGTAGCACTTCTTATCACAATTTTCTCAATATCCTCGACATATATAGCTTCTAATGCAACAATTCTAATAGTGTTGACATCAATGACAACCACATATCAGCAATAGAACACAACATCCAACAGTTATTGTGTACCAATATCTAAAATTTCTCCATGGAGACCACATCATCTATCTTTCAACCATTCTATATCGAGGATAATTTCACCATAGACAAATTCATTTATAAATCTAAGAGGGAACCCTATTGGAAAGATAACAAAATATTAAATGAATCGATGGACTATGTGGATAAATAATATACATTTCTCTATGAGAATCCAAATTATCAGCACATAAAGTTCCTTTAATTTCACTTAATAACACCAATTATCTATGACATTATGATATATCACGTTCCTTATTTCATTAGAGTCACTAGAGGTTATGCTTCATCTCCTCATCACCAAAGGGATCACCCCCATCTTACTTGTCGATATAATCAACAATGTTTAAACCTTGAAATTAGACACATTGAAGAAATTAATGAAGTGACTAATAAAACTTGAAATACTAAACTGATACTTAAATAGTCATGAAATGAAATTCACAATAAATTAATTTTAAGGATTAATAAAAAATGAAAAAATAAATAGAAAATGGAGTCCATCAAAAGAGGATAATTTAAAACTAAATTTTGATGGAGCAATTAAAAAAATCTAAGGTTTTGATAGTGTAGACACCTAAAAATGATTAATTTGCATTTTCATCTTATCATCTCACCATTATCCTTATCATTTCTTCTATCTATATTAATTATTTAATTAAGCTAATATTTTCCTCTTTTCATTCATAATAATTAATTATCTTAATATAATTCAAATTCATATTATCTTTGGTCCTCCATAATTTAATTAGCTAACACTCCTCTTTTAAATAAATTAAAAATAATTTATTTAAATTATATATTTTCTTCTAAAATAAATAAACTAATAATTATTTATTTCTTAAAAACTCAAATTTGGATTTTACCCTATCTTGAATTTTCATGTCCATTGATCTTGCAAATCATTCTCCATCATTGATCAAATTTTAAGCGAAATATATAAATAAAAAACTTTCATTTTATTCAAATCTTCTAGCATTTTTATTATCAATATCTCTCTAACAATTTTATGATGAAGATCTATCAAGCATTCAAGCATTATCAAGCATCATCAAACATTATCATTGTCATTTATCAAGCATAGGTATATTTTATCTTTATCATTGCATCATATCATTATTGATTTTCATAGTTTGTCACTTTGAAGAGCAATCAACAATGAAGCAAATCAAGACCTTAACTATGATGACTTTGCTCGTTATCTAAATTTTATATTCTAAATCAAGATCTTGAACTTTTTACGTGATCGTGAGAGTGAATTTTACATTGTTGATAATTGTGATCCACGTTTTCATCATCCACAAATAGATACATGTATGATATTGAGGAATGAGAATGAGAAGTACGTGGAGAATAATCCTTCTTCTTATAAGATAAGAATTTTAAAACATGGATTTTAGCTTTATTAAAAAAAATAAAAAATGGCCAATTAATGATGGAAAATTAAATTGCATTCTATAAAGTGTGTAGATGTTAAAAGAACAAGTTTCACACCCAAACATTTAAACATTACTTTAGTAAAGCAATAAATTTTTAGATAAATGAGCAAATAAATTTGCACCGACATAATGCAGCTGTAGATGAAAAAGTTCGATGTGGTTGAGCAATCGACTTTTCTTTTGAAGAAAATCGATTTCTCCGGAACATTCTGGCGTTTCATCCTTACAGTTCTAAAAAGAAGCAGCCAGAAGGACGCGGAAGTTTCTTCTCTGCTCTTTTAAACCCTTTCTCGCAGTTCTCGTTCCCTGCGGTTGAGTGTCTCATTTAATCTCTTGTGAAAAGGACTGTAAAAAAGTAAGATTTGATATATTCCGGCCAAGCTTTTAAGATTTTCGGTTCACAAGTTAAGCTGTAGGTCGAAATGGCGGTTTCGAAAGGCCTCGTTTTCTGCATTCTGGTGATGATAATGCAAGCAAATACTGGATGCGATGCTTTCATTCCAATTTTAAGCAGAGGTGTTGTCCCTCGCTGGAACCCTTTTGATGAATTATGGAAGGTGGATCCCTTCAAGATTTTAGAAGAAAATCCTCTGTCCATGCTCGGTGAAGACATGGACAGCCGCATGTCCTTAACCAGAGTGGACTGGAAGGAGACTCCTCAAGCTCATATTATCACTCTAGATGTTCCAGGTAATTCTTTTCATTTCACAAAATTTGATGCGCGTTCCTCTGAATTGTAAATATTTATGACGAGTATGAGTGCATGAGATATAGTAGAACTTTTTTCTAAAAAATTGTGTGAATTTGTAGATTTTTTTGAAAATTTTTGCGTGAATTTGATTTTTTCATCAATATTTAGGATCGCGGAACTAAAAGATCAAATAAATGGTTGGGATAATAGGTGTATTATTGCTTAAGCCCTTCCATTTCTGATCTTATTCCAGAATCTGTCATGAAAATAAATTGATAAAGATCTGTTTATATTTGCAGGGATAAAGAAAGAGGATATCAAAATAGAGGTTGAGGAGGACGTGGTGAGTGTGAGTGGGGAGAGCCGGAGGGAGGAGAAAGAGGAGTCTGAGAAGTGGCATCGGGTGGAAAGAGTAGAGGGCAAGTTTATTCGGCGGTTCAGATTGGCGGACGGTCATATGGAAGGAATAAAGGCTACTCTGGACAATGGAGTTCTGACTGTGAATGTACCCAAGCTCCCTAACAAAGGAGGGGAGCCCAAGCCCATTCCCATCACTGTGACAGAGCAGTTCGGCCTCCACGGTGGTGACAACATGTGTAAAGCCTGAAGTGTTAATCAGAGTAGAGATCTGTGTACAGATGCTTTAGGGAATAAGACCTAGTATATATAAGCCCTAGATTTGTGACAGCAAATTGTATGTTCAGCACACTTTGAAATTTTTTCTTGCGATTGTTGAGCACACCGCATATTTACTCGGGGATTTTCCATCTGCTACTTTTTTGTTTGCAACGTACCATTTGGATTGCCATAGCAGGAATCACTTTAACTCATGCTTTTATCTCTTTGAAGACTTCATTTGTATTTATTTTGGAATGTCTTAATATAAGTGATATACTAAGAAGTGGCATACTTTTCTATATTACATCTATTTTTACTTTATGTATATCTATAAATTTAGTCTTGTTTTACTTTTTAGTTCTATTTATATTTTTTTATTTTTTTTTAGCTTATTATTATTTTCAATATTGATCTCTAATTACAATTAAAATTTTAAAATTTGGGTGTTGTGGGATTATATGTTATGTTTTGCTGTTATAAGTTTTCATTTGAGCAATTAATTCTTGAAAATCTTGAAAGTATATTAAATTTATATTAAATTTTGATTTAGTGATTTGTTTATGTAATTATTTGTTATGTCTTGATATTTAAAGATATAATCATTTGTAAATTATTTCATTAAAGAAAAAATAGATTATGAAAGAAAAAGAGTCTTAAAAATGTTTTGATTTAAAACTTAAAAATAACACATGTATATGATAATTTAAATATATCTAAAGTTAGGAACACATCTATTCGCAATTTGAATATATCTAGATTTAGGATAATTCTAGATTTAGATTAACTACATGTTTGAGGGTGGTGTTTTCAATATTTTCTTAAGGTTGTAAAGTTGATCTATTAAAGATGGTTAAATGAGAAGAATTTAGCCCTAACAATCTAATGTATTCTTTAGATATATTTCAATATCATTAATCTTAATGTACCATCAAATAAAAGAAAAATACATCATAAAGATTATAGAAAGTATGTATATGGAAGTATGTATATGATAGACTAGAAATCTAAATCTTATAGATTAGTTTTATATTATATAAGATTGAAACACAAAAAATAGATGTTAAGAATCAAAAGTATTAATTTTTAGAAATTGATGTATTGATTGTTTTTCATTAAGTATATTTATTTTTCACATTTGATTTTGCAAATACCTCTTAAATTGTGTTTATCTTAATTAATCTAAATTATTCATAACTTTAATAAATCTCTAAGTTGATTATGCTTTATTGTACTTTGTAGTTTCATTTATTTAATTAGCTTGAAATAACCCATATATTTTCATATGATAAAAATAATAATCTGCCTCAAGGAATCAACCACAATATTACTTTAAAAGCTTAATCCCAACACAGCCTCTTTCCAACATAAAGCATGACCAAAGATAGCAGGGAAATAATTGAAAACAAAATTCTATTTTTTCTTATTCCATGTACAATCCCAAAAAAATATGTTTCAAAATTTCATTTTGTTGACAAAAAAGACATTTGATTTGTTGAATCATCATGCATTTCAATCTATCACCTATTGTCAGCTTGTAATGTAGAACCTTCCAAGCCAGAATCTGAAAAAAGAAAAATACACATAAATACAATAAATATTAATCTACAAAATAGAAATAAAATAATGAGAGGCTACAAACCAAAAAAAATAAAATAGAGTTAAACATATAAAATTTCTAAAATAATAAAGAGGGTGTTAAGAATGCAATAAAATAAGATGAATGGGATTTTTTTGTATTAAATGAAGCTGAAGATATAAAAAGAGTAGGGAAATTCAAAAGGGACTGCCAAAAGGAGTAAAACTGAAACAGTTACAAGAGGCTAATACAACCAAATCCCTATACAATAACCTTACAGACCATAAGAAATCTGCTCAACATAAAGTAAAAATAACAGTTAAGTAGACTTGGTTTACAAAAGAAATAAGATGGAGGGGATTTTTTCAAGGTATTTAGATCTATATTTTAGTTTTTCAAACTACATGGTTAGTTAAATCGATTTGTGTGTATGCACTTAGGATTGTGATGAGGTTTAGTAATAAAAATCATGTGTGAACTAGTGATAATTCTAATTAAAATATCTACATGTTGTGCTACATATATCTATGTAAATAAGAAATACATAATCCAAATTATGTGTTACATGGTGAAGCAAAGATGAGTGGATGGAAACATATAAAAAAATTTGAAAAGTAAATGAAATTTATTTATAATCTTGCTAACAATATTATGTTAAATAATATGATGAGATATTAAAGTGTGAATATCATAAATCCCTCAAGTTATGAGAAGACTTGAAAAGGAGATATTCAAGAGACGACTCCAAATGAAAAAAATTAAAATTTTAGAGGAATAGAAAGACACCCACAATATAATGAATTTTTTGTTAATATTGAGTGCAAGAGAGAAAAAAATGAGAATAAAATGAGTGAAGAGGATGTACTAAGGAACTCAAGAGTAGGAATTGCAAGACCATTTACTTCTCCCAAATAGAAGGAGAAGAAAATGTCATTTAAAAAATATCAAGAATTATATAAATGAAGAAGATAATATATGAGAATGAAATTAATAGAAATTGAAACATAGAAAAAGTGATCCTAAGTCTAATGAAAAGAACCTAAAATCAAATTTTCTTTTTGTAGAGATTCATTAGGATGCAAATCAACAAGGTGATTAGATTGACTTTCAACCATAAAGGTGAGTCAATCAGACTTGGATCTAATCTTTTTGAGCCTTGGAAATTGATTGGAATTAATTTTCCTTGATTAACCTAATTAAACTATGTGCCCTAATTTGAAAATGTAATATTTCAACAACTAAGAAACTGTAACAGAAATTTTGACACCAGAACTGAGAAAGGAAAAGTTATGTGCACTTGTCTTGTAAATTTGGGATCAGCCAAAATAGGACTAATTTTCCTTATGGAGTATGTGTCCTTGTAGAGATATTTTAGTTTTTTTTTCAAAATCTTCTAATGTCAAATCCAAGCTTTCGATTTTTGCCTAAAAATTTGTTAGATCACTATTGGATAATTCTATAGGAGAGTTTCCATGGGTTGTCAAGGTTTAGGGTTTTGAATGCAATAATGGGTAAATGTTCTTTGAACATCCTTCAATCCTCTCCAAACCTAAAACTTGCACATTCCAAGAGAGAGGAAGGGTTGTTCCATTTAGAGGCTTGCCTTAGTCAAATCTTGTGTTAGTGTTTCCACTTCCACAATGGTAATGTCAATGATAAAAGGATAAATGATAGGAAGGAATGATGAATCCACAAAGTGCTACAACTCAACACCTTCAATGGCTTCCTTGAAGGACTGAAGTCATGCACATCACCTCAAGGTCCTAGATCTTTCTTGTTTTATTTTCTTGGATTTCTTGGAGACCTACAAAAGGGTTAGCCTTCACTAACAATGATAACATGAACATGCATAAATTCACATAGGATTTGACATGATGTTTGGATCTTGAATCGTTGCAATAATGTTCATAAATCTATTGTTGAATACCCTTCAATTACTCTCAACTCTATCTTAATGTTCACCTCTTGCTTGTTAGTGCTAGATAGATTTGAAATGATATAATATCTAGCTATTTATATACAATTATTCTAATTTTCACAAATTAAATCCTGATAGCCAACTTTAGACATTTGAATTGTAAATAATAAAATGCTGACACTGACATATAAATGAATTTGGAGAGAAAATAGGGAAGGGAAATTTATGCCCAAAAGAGACCCATTTGCCATAATGGCACATATGTTCCATAGGGTGTCTATGTCCTAGCCCCTTATTTTAGATATTAAGGTGTTAGGGGAAAAGTAATAGATGAATGCTTTCTTTTTCGCTTATAATTTATTGATAATTATTAAAAATAAGTCATGAAATGCATAATTTAGGAAATTAAGGCTTCAATTAGGTCCAAAAACTTAAGGAGGGGAAAAATATAGTGTGAAATTGTCACCTTTTACAATTTACGATGCTACATTTAGCCCCCACTTTAGTGAGAGTATGAACTTACGCTTGGACTCACATTAAAGTAGAAAATATATAGCGGGAGGGATCTGATTGTTGAAATATTGAAGAGATTTAAGATGACTAAGGATCTAGGGGGAGTGCACAAGCCCTCAGGATCCATGATCCTACATAAAGACAACATAAGGAAAAGGAACACACATGTATGATATGCAACAAGACAACATACACAAACATACACGAAGAAAAAAAAATGAAGCATACACGATGAAAACACATGACATAACATATATAGATGACAAAAAAATTAGCAAAAACACAATAAAAACACAAAGTAAACATGAAGAAGACACACAAAAGACACAACAAAACACAAGGTTAGTACTAAAGGGATTTGAGTTGATAAGGAAAAGAGACCTTAGTCTTAAATTGTCTCAAATACCAAATGTCATCCATTGAATAAATGAATGCTCCCATGAAGAATAGCAAGTTGCATTATGATACATCACTTATGAGCTACATAGATCTATTGGCTAGCAAGTTGCATTATGCTACGTTTACATGCAATATGACGGGTTTCACAAGGCTATCAAGTTATGTTATCCCAAACACTCATGAAACACATAGAGCTCTCTATTGTTAAGCAAGGTGTGTTATGCTCAGTGGCCATGTTAAATTGGGTGTCCATGAATCAACAAGTTGTGTTATGTTGAATCCATGAACCAATTTTGCCAAATCCTCACCTAAGAAGGTACATAAATTCGCCTAAAAAGGCACAAAGATTCACCTAAGTAGGCACAAAAACTCACCTAAGAAGGCACAAAGACTTGTATAAGAAGGTACAAAGACTCACCTAAGAAGGTGCAACAACTTTCCTAAGTGTTGGGATATGGTTTTGTACACCATTGCATAATTTGATATATTATAATGTTGTAATTAAATAATTATTTAGTTGTGATGCATCTAGGCGATGTGGTTAATCACACTAGGAAATTATTTGGGGATAACTTTATGTTGTATTGCAACATTATACTATTATTTAATATGCTCAAGAGACATGGGATAATAATTTAATATTGGAGAAATATTTAAAAACTGAAAAACTAAGTACCCAATATTAAATAAGGGATTAGTGGTTTTGTGTTTACAAGGTTTTGTAGCACATGGTTTTATCTTACCACTTGGTTGTATTTGTGTGAGTTTGTATCTATAAAAACAAACACATGTTTAGTGGTTAAGGTTGGTTGGGTGAGTGGGTTGTCATTATCAAGTCTTTTTGAGAAGTGCATATGTGAAGCATGGCATGGAATGTGTGGATTTATTCTTGGACACATGAGGATGTTTGGAGAGGCTTGATACTTTAGAGGTATTCATTGTAACTCTTGTATTACTTTATTGTTGAATAATAATATGAAGTATGGATGTTTTTGGAGGCTAGGTTTTTTCGCTCTCGAGGGTTTTTCCAAGGTATATATTATCTTATTTTGTGGCTTGTCAATTTGATCTATGCATTATGGTTACTTGTATGCATGATTATCTCTCATGGGGTTATGTAGGAAATGGATTAAGATTTTGGGTTATGATGCATTTTTTCAAACAAGTGGTATCATAGTTTTAATGGTTGATGGGAGGTGTGTGCTTCCATGTTTGTGGTTATAACCCTAGTTTGAGTAGATTTATGCAAATTTGACTCCATGGACATGCATAAAATATTTGAGTCATTACAAGATATGAAACACATGTTGCAAGTGTTATTGTGCAGATTTGGGCTTTTAGGTTGTCAAGATTTGTTGGGTTTATTGCAAATTTGAAGCTTGAAAATTTTGGGTCAAAAGGGTTTCTTAGATTGTGTTTTAATATGAGGGTTTTGTAGATAAAATTTTGCATATGACCTCTTGAGACAAAACGGACCACGCCATTGGATCCAGGAGGCTCGAGACATGAAAAATGACATAAAATTTGACCTATTTTGACTACTTGTTGAAAAAAATGTATTTTTTTTACCCACAACCCTAGCCATACAATTAGCTTGCAGGTCGAGTATGCAAAAAATAAAAATTAAAAAAATATATAATCAATCTTTTTAGAAAATTAAAATTTGCAAAAATAAAAATTATTATTTAGGACATGCGAATTAAATCTAGTTGAAAAAATTATTAAAAAAAATGATTTTTGTTCTTCAAGACCTGCACTCGCCTCTACCCTCTCAATACCATGGTCGGCCCCATTGTACCCATAGCCATCGCTGCATTTATGATTATGTCAACCATAATTCATGAAAATATTTAAATTAAAACTTTAAAAAAAAAACCTTTAATCTCCACTTTACCAAACTTTATGAAGTTTTTAAAAGAGAATTATAAATTTAAGTGGTTTTAAAAGTGTGGTCGAGACCATAGGCCTGAAAATTTTAAATATTTTAAAATTAAAATTAAATTAATCACCAAACTTTTATTTGGAATTTTGAAAATTAAAAAAAAAATGTTTTAATAATGCATGAGGTTCACCACCTATATTGAAATTTGGTAGGCTTTTTCAAACAAGCATAACTTTCATCTAAGGAGCCGGATTTTTGACTTATCATACTTGTTGGAAAGGTGGCTCCAAGAACTACGTAGTGGTATAGGTTGGGTTCCATAATTTTGGTTTTTTGATCGGTTTTTTGGGTCTTGCAAGCCAGATGTTCTTGGTTACACAATTTTGAGCAAAACTTTTTCATGCGAAATCGGATTTTTCAATTTTGAATAAGTATTAGAGAGAGTGGATCAATAATATTTTCATTTTTTGGTGTAGAGAACATATTGTACAAGTGTTTGATCACTTGTAGGTGCCTAAAATTTAGGGTGTGATTGTGTGAGCATCCAGATGAGTCAAGAGGCAAAACCTTGAAGGAGTACATGTTTTTATATGATATTTATGATGGTATAGTTGATTATCAATTTAGTGCTTATTGGTATAGGTTTATAGGTGTAATTAGAGTTAGACTTTGATGGTGATAGGTACATAGGTTGTCTTCATCTTTAAGGACATGGGTTGACACAAGTGGATATTTGGAGTCTCGTATGGGTGATAGTTGAGTGTAGGTACAGTGTTGGCTATGATTATGGTGTCATGGATATGAAAGTATATTTGGGCATTGGTATGACATGATCATGTATGTGGTTGTTTGGTGGTTATTTGGTTTGGTGTTAGGAGGTTTTTCTTATCTCCTTGATGCTTATTTGGTTCCTTAACTATGGTTACTCATTTGTGGACATGTTTGGAAAATCAGATCTATGGTTGATTTGGTGTTTGAGTCTTGATGTTTACAAGAAATTATCTTCTTTGATATCTCGGTTTGTAGGTTACTGATGTGATGATGAGTTTACATGATTCATTATTTTGATCACAAGTTATGCAAGTGTGTGGGTTGGCCACCTATTCATTTGCAATGAGATGACTCAGATGTGGACTTTCTATAGCCACAAGATTGGTTCAATGTTGATGCAGATTTTGTTAGTTTTCCTTGTTTGTGGTCATTTGTGCATTGGTATGTTTGTGTTGTCACTTGGAAATGCACCTTGATAAACAAGGAGTTCAGCATTCCAGTGATACAATGGAAATGGCCTCAAGGTTTGGGAACCTTGCAATTGAGGCTAGATCTTTGGAGAAGGTTGGATTCCTTTCTAAACTAGGTGCACAAGAGAATTGGATTGACCCAACCTCAATAAACTCTAAAATAATGACTTGTAGGGGAAAAGAGAGAAGGATGAAATGCATAAAAATAATGGAAAGGTGTTGCACCAAATTTAGAGTGTTTCTTCATTATTTTTATTACATAGTGCATCAATAAAATCGCCAAAAAATCTCACACAAATCTCTATTTTACCAAGTTTATGAGGGAAACATGGAGGTGAGGGTTTGAAAAATCTCAAAAGGGATGACTTCAGATTATCCACAATTGACACCCACATTAGATTATCACAATCATATAACCTATAAAATTGATGAAAACTCATGCATGCAAAGAGGTATCAGATGTTACACAAAATATAGGCATGGAGAAGAGGTGAAAGAAGTAATTTTATCGAGACAAATGCATAAGCCAATTTTACAGCTACAAAAAAATGCTAAAATAACATCAATCTACTAGAGAAAATATAGGGAAGAACCACCTTCAAAATGATAGAAGTATTTCCTTTATAGATCAGGCATAACTAAGAATTGAATTCAAAAAACCTAACCCTAACCTAACTATGGTTTGTAGGAAGATGAACTCCAATCAAGTTTCAAGCATCTGAATTATCCCCAAGACTAAGCAACAACCAAGCCATAAAGGCTTCGACATCTTGAGCACATCCCAGAATGATGACCATCATTAATGCAGACATGGAGCACCCATGAAATTTGCAACAAAATTTGGGAAAACATACACTGACAGTAGAAAATTGACCTCCATAACACATCAAGTAGTAATGGCGTCATCCAGTAATGAATGCAGTGTGAGATTGGTGTGAAAAAATTAATTTAGGATTGATTTGATCTGATCAAGTAGCTAATAATATCACTCAACCATTACTTTTGCATCTCTTCCCATGAACTAGAGTAGTAGACCATTGGAGTTTGAATGTTGGTCGTAAGATCAAAGATGAATGGCTGATATATAGTCTCAATGGAAACTTTAAAACATTATCGTTGATCATTATGGGATTCATGATCAATGGCCATTATGTAACCTTAATACATCTTTCCTTCCTTCAAGTAATTGAAACACATAATATTGATGCACTAATCCCATGCGATGCAATAGTTAACCAACATATGGCCTTTGAATATTATTTCATGATCCCATCGCACATCGTAAATTGAACACCAAAAACACAACATGAAAATGCAATGCAAAGACTGCATGTGATAGTCGTTTGATCCCTATCTTCAAATCAGAGCCATTGAAGTCCTCACCACGGCATACAAGACCATTGTGACTTTCCTTAACATGATTTCATTCACAACTACAATGTGAATGACCCACGCGATGACTATTAGATCGCCCCTCTCTCATTAGAGCCATTTATTTTGGAACATCGCGCATTTCCATTTGATCGTCAGTTTCATGAAATGAAACCACAATGCACTAGAAGACAATGATGCAATAAATTCCTTTTGTGTGTCCCCACTATCATCACACTGTACCCATTGTATATCGCAAAGAGACCCTTGGTTGTGTAGATCAAAAATGTGATGCAAAGACACCGTGCGATGTAATATTATTTTTCTATCTATTCTAGATGATGTCACCATCTGCTAGCTCCCTCCCATTGCATATCACAAATTAAACTTGTTGAGATAACCCTCAATATGTGATGTGAAGGCCTTGTGTGATGGTCATTGGATCTTCAAAAACCTGCGTGCACCATTGATCCTTCTCAAGTATATCGAACATCACTTGAAAGAACACCATATGAAGGATGTAAAATGTGATATGAAGAGTGAACGCAATGGAACATGGAGTTTCCATGTGGCATAAGTAGGGCAGGATCCCAAGAGCTTAAGTGAAGGAAATTTTCACATGCACACAAATTTCTTTTTAAAAAGGGGACCTCAACTAGGCATCCAAATGATTGATATTTTTCAAAGGAAAAAGCATACCAAAGTTAGTAATAGAGACCTATTTAGACACAGAAGCTCAAACAGTAGCACAAGACTAGGGGGTTGGTAAATTGATGACAACCTAGACATAAGATCATAACTAAAGCAACCGAGAACTGGCTAGAGCAAGTCAACAAAGAAATATAAAAAAAGTATACACTCAAATCAAGGGTTTCGGGTTTAAGCACAAGAGGCTTTTTGGAAGGAACAACTTTGTAGAAGAAGAAACCCTAATTTGATACAATTGCGGATTTTCAAAACCTCAAAAACCATAGAACATTAAAATAAACATGGATTTCAACAAGATGCACGTATAAGATCTCTTTCATCAAATATAAATGATGGGCATCCAATGGTGACATGAAAATGGTAACATTCTTGGTGACCTCCTAGTATGATTGCTTGTTAATCATAAAATTCATTAGCCATGACAAATCCATTGGGAACAAAGTCATAACAGTTATTGTAGTAACTAGGATCAACCAAGGGTAGAACAAAACAAGACATGTGCTCACTACACTTGGAAGAAAATAGGACCTCTAAAGCATTGTTTCCCTTAAGGATAATGTAAGGTATACAAATAATTTCATGCAAAGTAGGAAACCTAAACTAATATGTATAGAAAACTAAAAAAAAATACCTCGTCAACAACATTTGAGGTGAGTCCTATTGATTGGTATTTACACCTCCTCTCCATTCATTACACTGCTTATATTCAAAATTATTTAGGGGCCACTCCACGTGGCATCAAACTTTGTCTTCCTTCTAGGTTTGCTCTTAAATTCATCCCATTTGAGGACTACATCCCCCTCCTTGAAGACCTTAGGTCTTGTTTTTTTTCAAAAGACCTCTTGACCTAATTTTGATGCTCCTCCATTGTCTTCATTACTTAGTTTCTAATTTATTCTAACTCCATCAACTGAGCATATCTGACCATCATTGGCTCCTCTCCCTCCAACATCTCCAATTGATTAGCCAATTCAAGCGCTAGTAATTCAGCTGATAATGGAAGCCTGGCTTTTTTTCCATACACCAACATGTATGGAGAGTCACCAATGGATCTCTTTGGAGTGATTTTATCCACCCACACAGAAAATTTTGACTTGGTATGCCAAGCTCTTTGATTATCTTCCATGGTCCTCTTGATGATCTTTTTCAAGTTCTTATTTGTTGACTTAGCCAGACTATTTCCCTAAGGGTAATATTTTGATGAAGAACTCAAGTAGATGTCATTCCTAACACCACATTCACTTAATTTATTTCCCACTTGAAAGCTAAATAACTATCATAAATAATTGAATTAGGCAATCCAAACCTTCTCACCAATTCATCATTAAAATTTAGAATAGCTGACTCATTAGCCTCATTCAATGCTATAGCCTCAGTCCACCTAGTGAAATAATCAGTGGCAGTGAGGACCCACTTATGACCTACACTAGAAGGTGGGTTGATATCTCCAATAAAATTGATGCTCCACTTCATGAAAGGCTACTCAACCTGGATGGGTTGCAAAGGAAGGGTATCCAATCTCCCCTTTCCAGAGAAGAAGGTACATTGCTTACATTTTCTTACCCAATCATGGGTATCCTTGAATAAAATAAGCTAATAATATCCCACCCTCAATATTTTTAGGGATGTAGTTCTTGGTTCAAAATTTCCACTAGTTAGCCCATCATGGAACTCTTCAAGCACCCTATCAACCTACTCAACATCAATGCACCTAAGAAACACACCATTGGCATCCCTCTTGAAAATTATGCCATTAACTAGTACATATGGGATGGATTGCATCTTGAAATACCTCCTCTTAGCTCTATCCATTTCTTGTGGGAACTCACTAGTTTGGAGAAAATAAATTAACCATATTTTTCACTCAGCTTGTAGGGGAAGTATGTGTAGCTGCTTGAGATTGTTCTTGGTAGGGTAAGTCAGTTTCCATGACTTCTTTGTTATCTTCCATGTCACTAGCTAGATGTTTACATAAGAATTTTCCCCTTACAAGCATTGTGATCTTGATTTCCACATCATACTCCATCACTTTGGTTATCCAACCTACTCTTTTCTCATTCAAATATTTACTCAAAAGGAACTCTTCGACACTGGGGTGGGCATCCATTAACTGAATATTATTGTTGGAAACCAATTTCCTAAACCTTTTCAAACTTCTAATAACAGCAAGAACATGTTTCTCAACAAAAGAATACCTTTTTCTCGTAGCCTTCTAGGCCTTGATTGAATAAAGCTATATTGGTTTCTCTAAATTTTCATTATTCTTCTAAATTAGCATAGTAGAGATGGTATCTTTGTTTCCATAAGAATAGAGGATGAAATCTTTAGAAAAGTTAGGATTTCCCAATGTAGATGTTGTTGTAATGGCTTCTTTAATGGCCTCAAAAATTTCTTTTCCTTCTTTAGTCCATTTGAAAACCATATTCTTCTCTAACATAGCTATTAGTGGCTTCAAAAAATCAGCAATATTTGGTATAAACCTTCTAACAAAGTTAATTCTGCCTATGAAACTTTGTAAACCCTTTATATGGCTAGGAAAAGGCAAAGCTAAAATGGAACTTACCCTTTTAGGATCAATTGTTATACCATGTTTGGAAACCACATAACTAAGTAATTTACCTTCATGAACAACAAAATGAATTTCTTTGGATTGGGGGATACACTATATTCCCTACATCTATCAAAAATATTCATTAAATGAGCAAAATGCTTCTTTTCATCCTTTGAGAAACTAGTGATATCATCCAAGTACACAAGGACAATCTTGTTCATGAGGCCTTGAAAAGCCATATCCATTTCTCTTTGGAAAGTTCCCCCAGCATTAGATAATCCAAAAGGCTTCTTATTGCATGCCATGGTCCCCCATTTGGTAGTGTATGTTGTCTTGTATTGGTCCTCCTCTTTAACCAAGATTTGGTTATAACCGAAAAATCTATCCAGTAATAAGAACCTATCTGAACTTGATACAACTTGAAATATTTTCTCCATAGAAGGCAATGGATAATCATATTTAAGTGAAGCCCTATTTAAGTCCCTAAAGTCCACACACAATCTAATTTACCCATTCTTTTTCCTCATAGGTACTAAATTGGACACCCATGACATGTTCTTAATAGGAAAAATGATACTACCTTCAATTAGCTTGCTCAATTTTTTCTTCATGAGATGTTCAAGCTTTGGATTCAAAGGTATTTACTTCTGCCTCACTGGTTTTGTACTAGGTTCTAGCTTTATGTTATGTTGTTCCAACTTAGGTTTAAATCCTTTCAAATCATTGTATTCTTAAGAAAAAATATCATGATATTCTTGGAAAAGTACAACAAATGCATCTCTTTCTTCTTTAGTACAAATCTTGCCAAGTTTGAGTTTAGCTTTGAAAATCTCAATAGGTTCATAGTGTTCCTCTTCAACCAATAGGTTCATAGTATTCCTCTTTAACCAAAATTTTTGGCCTCTCCTTTATTTCTTGGTCATCCATGTTGAAAACGGACTCTAAGGTTACCAATCCTTTTGGAAAATTATTTATCCTTAGCTGAATAATTTTTTCACCATATTGTTGTTGCAACTTTTGTTGATTACTAGCTGAAAACTTAGCTTCTTCAATCAAGAAGTTAACAATTTATTTTTCACTATAAAATGCTTGCCAATGCACATCATTATTATGAATTGATGGCCTCACAACCACCTTGACATGTTTTTTTACTTTATCACTCTTGACATTTTTTGGAATATCAAATTGAGCACCTATAGCAACTAGTCTATCAGCATGTTGATTCTAATTTCTAGTTATGGATAGCAGATTAAAAGCATCAAATTCCTTTATCATATCCCATACCCTATATTTATATGACTTGATCAAGTCATTCTTGGTAAAATTTAAACCTCTTACCTCATTCACAATCAATTCACTGTCTACAAATACTTGTAGGCTGTCTATCTTCTTTTTTCTTGCCCACTCTAGACCATGAATCAGGGTTTTATACTTATTTGTGTTATTAGCACAACTAAAATAGAACCAAAAATTTGAGTAATAATTTTCACCTTGTGGAGGTACAAGCATAGCACCCCCACCAACTCCATGTCTACTTCTTGAACCATCAAAAAACATTTTCTAAATCCCATTTTGTTGTTGTTCATGCAACCTCCCATCCTTTTGGAGATTAGGAATGAAATATTCTAGTTCATGGACCAAGAAAACACCTATGCCTACTTCTTCCAAATTATTATTTGGATTAGCTTCAACATTTCCAATAGCCCACTCATCCAAAAGAATATTTTGGATATCCTCTATTTGGGTACTTGGTTCTTGAACAACAGTGTGCTCATCATGATTAAAAAAAGCACAATTAATGTTTTCCACATAAAGTACATATGGCTCTATGTGATCCCTTGCTATGGATTTAGATTTAATAGTCACTTTGGTTCCATATCTTTCCCTAAACAATATATGTGAAAAAATTGAAGATAAATAACCACTTCTTTTAGCAGTGAACTCCCTTAAAAGGCAAAGGGAAAAGTAGGGTGTCAAGACAATCACATAGGCATCTTGTGCAATGGAAAAGTTAGGGCATGCATGCAAGGTAAGGCTTAGGAATTTTACAACCCCAACAATATCAATAGTTGTTTCATCAAGTTTGACTACTCCTTTTTTGAGAGGTTGGTATTCAATACCCAATCTATCGGCAATCTATTTAGGCATCACATAGTTGTTGGCTTCTGAGTCAATCATACAATTATGTACCGACTTATCTCCTATGATTAGGGACACATAAAACAATGGTGGTTTGACCTCTTTAGTTGGTTGTTCCTTGCTATTTTGAGGTGTATTGGTCAATAGAGCTTTATCTTGGTAAGTTGGGAGCTCTTTCTATGTGCCCACATCTAATAGGGAAACCTGCAACAAATACCTTTGTTCTGGAATAGAAAAAGAATCCCACATAGACATGCTAATATTAGCTATTTTCACATGATCAAGAATATTAAAAGGATCAAGGCCTACCTTTTTTTAAGCTTTTGTAATAGTAGCATCTCCTTGTAAATGAGTTGTTTTAGATTGAATCCCAAGCCACTTCTTTTGTTGGACTTGTGCTTCATGAGGTGCAAACAGGCCAACAACCTCTTAATCTTATCTAAGAGTTTGAGGAGACTCCCTATTCATTGGTTTCCCTATTTCCACAACTCTTTTCTTCCTTCTTGTGTTAGTTTATATGGAATTATAATCTTGGTTGACCCCACAAAACTCCTCTCCTTTGCAATTTATTAGTGTAGTATCAATTGGCATCTGCTCCTAATGTTGGAAAGGTGTTTCATCTGATGTAATTAGTTGTAAACTAGGTGCACTTTTCACTATCAAATCTTGATTAATCACCCCATTTGAACAAGTGAATTAGTTACAAGGGAAAAAACAAGCATACTCTTGAATGAGGTTGTTTTGTACAAGTACTAACTCTTTGGTTGTGCTTGTTGCACCTAGATTATATGTCTGAAAAGGTCTCAAGTTTAGTGCTTTCCTTTGGCCTTGATTATTTTCTTGATTAGGTATCCTATTTGATTGATTTGGTTGATAAGGTATTTGATTTTGGGGCTGATAAGGCTTGTAATTTTGAGATTTTTGCTTTTTAATACTTACCAAATCCTTTTCAAAAAAATTTAAAAGGCCTTTTATTTCTTGTAAGCCAAAAGAATGAGATGGGATAGCTTTTTCTTGTGCAGGAGTAGCAAGTAGAGTGGTTATTTATGGCATTGGCATAGGAAATGGTGGTTGTATTTCTGGGAAAAATGGCATTAGAGGTCTTAGGGATATTTTTCTAACTTGCTTAAGACTATTTTTAGCTCTAATGGCCACCTCATAAGCATCAAGAAGTGTTTGTGCACCCATATTGATGCAGGGGCATCCTTGGTTCTTGGCAATCTTGCATTAACCAAAATAATTTTCTTTCAGCTTCTATTCTTGTTTTGTTCTTGTTCAATTCGTGATGGTGGATTCATCATATTTGCTCACTGGACCCTGTGGATCTATGTTTACATCATGGAAATGTTCATTTTCCTTATTCCAATATTTGAGTGCAATTGGATCTTTTTCTGACACATTATCACTTTTGAATTTTATGGAAGTTTCTTGAACCGGCACCGGAATAATTTTCAAACCTAATGGCTAGTTCGATCTCATGGATCTTCCCATAACTTGCATATCTTGACAATGGGATTTTAATTGTATTTTGGAGTGTCCCCAACCTTGATTATAGGTCCACAATTCATCTGATGCATTCACCGAGGAGTAATTCTAATTTTAGGTCGCCTTGTTCATGCACACGTTACATTTTCTTTTATTGCAGATTGTAATAATCTTTGGCCAACGCAAATGATTCTAGATCTTAAGATGTGATATAAATCATTGTAATAGATCCTTAGAAATTAAATAAGATGAATAATAGATTTGAGATGTTAGAATTTAGCTCGCATTAAGGAGCATTTAAAAATATTGTATTTTTAGCATGTTTTTCAGGCCTGTGAGCCAAATCTGCAAGCCCGGATGTTGTCGATTGTTTGTAATTGGAATTTCTATTAATGAGAATGTTTTAATTTGTATTTGCCTCCATATTTCATGTTTCTTCTATTGTGTGACTCTTGTTGCACGGTCCAAATTGTTCTCTTTGAGGACCCTCCTACCGTGGCTGCACCAGATTGGTATTAGAGCGAGATTCGATCCGTGAGAGATCACCTGAATTCACGGAGTCCTATTGAAGATTTTTTGTGGGGTGGAAGATTGAGGATCTAACCTACAGCTATAGAGAACTTGTGTAAAAATGGGGGGAAGACTTGAAATGTTAGGGGAAATGGAGTGCATGGAAATGCAGACCCAGCTTTAATGGATATGTTGAGAGGAATTGTTGCCAAATTAGATGCAGTTGAAATGGCCCAGAGGAGAGGTCGAATAAATGATGATGTGAGTGATGGAGAGGTAGAAGTAGGGGAAGAAAGAGGAATAGAAGATGAACCTAGTCTGGATCAAGGAGAAGAGAGGTTCATAAGAGCCCTAACTAGAGCGAATACAAAACCACATTTCAATCCACCAGATTATAATGGTAAGTTGGATTTGGATGAATTGCTTGATTGGAAAATAGAGATGGAAAAGTATTTTGATTTTGAAGGTACCACTAAAGATAAGAAGGTGAAATTTTCTTGTACAAAGTTGAAAGGACATGCATCCCTTTGTTGGGAACATTTGCAGACAAATAGGAAAAGAAGAGGAAAGGAGAAGATAAAATCATGGGATTGGATGGTGAATAAATTGAAGACAAAGTTCATGCCTGTAGATTATCAGATTAGTTTATTCTAGAAGTTGTAGAATTTGAAGCAGAAGGAATCAAATGTGATCGAGTATACTGAGGAGTTCTACAAGTTGAATATCAAATCTAGACATTTGGAGGATGAGATTGAGCAAGTAGCCAAATATGTGAATGGTTTGAGGTCGTCTATACAGGATAAAATTAGTTTTTTTAAGTTGAAGAGTGTGGAAGAGGCATATAAATGTGCCCTAAAGGAAAAAGAGAAGTTGAATAAAAGACATGAGCAGAGACAGAGAGGAAGAGGTGGAATATTTCAGAGAGGAATAACTTTTGTTGGAGGAGGAAGAGGAAATTTTGTAGATCAAAATAAGGATAAGGAGGTCAGTAAGAATGATAGTCCATATGATAGAGGTGATGGAAACTCTTACAGGAGAGGAGGATATGGTGGTTACCAGAATGAAGGCTATAGAAAAGATGATAAGAAGAAAAGAGTATTCAAAGGAACTTGTTATAAGTGTGGTGAAGGAAATAGAGCATTTGAATGTAATCAGGGAGAGACAAGTAGAAAGATAGAGAACAATAGAAGAATAGCCTTTGTTGAGGAAGATCATGCCAGATCATCTAATAAATCAGAAGAGGGAGAAGTATTGGTGAATAGAAGAGTATTATGTCAAAGTGAGTTGAAGCAGGAACCGTTGTAGAGAAAGAATTTGTTTTACACCAGATGCAAGGTAGTTGGTAAATGTTGCAAAGTGATTGTGGATAGTGGAAGCTCAAATAATCTAGTTTCTAAAGAAATGGTGACCAAATTGAAGTTGGAAAGGTTGAAGCACCCAAATCCCTATTAGATAGCATGGATTCAAGATGAGCATAAGATTCTGGTAAGTGAACAATGGTTGGTGAAATTGAAGATAGGGAATTATCATGATGAAGTTTTGTGTGATATCATGCCTATGGATGTATGCCATGCTTTGTTGGGAAGACCTTGGCAGTATGATAGACAGGATATTCATGATGGAAAGAAGAACGCATACACTATTGTTGCTAATGGAATGAAACAAACTTTCTTTTCATTAGAAGATGTTCCTAAAGTTGAGGTTTGTATGAGTGCTAGAGTTTTTTTAGTTGATGGAAGGATATTTTTGGATGGATTGAGACATGAGAGCATGTGTTATGCCCTAGTTCCTAAGAAGGTTGGAGACTTGAAGCATGTAGAAGAATGACCGGAAGAGATAAAGGAGTTGTTGACAGAGTATGAAGAGATCATTTAGATAATGTATCTGATGGATTACCACCTATGAGGAGTATTAGTCATTGTATGGATATGATTCCTGGAGCTAGTTTGCCTAATAAAGAAGCACATCGGATGAGACCTATAGAGAATGAAGAGTTCAATAGACAAGTGCTAGAATTGTTGAGGAAGGGTTTTATCAGAGAAAGCTTAATTCCATGTGCAGTACAACACCTAAGAAGGATGGAGAATGGAGGATGTGTACAAATTCTAGAGCCATAAACAAGATCATGATGAAGTATAGATTTCCTTTGCCCTGGATGGATGACATTTTGGATTGTTTGAGTGGAGCTAGATACTTTACAAAGATAGATTTGAAGAGTGGATATCATCAGATCATAATCAGAGAAGGGGATGAGTGGAAGACAACATTCAAGACAAATGAAGGATTGTATGAGTGGTTGGTGATGCCCTTTGGACTAACAAATGCATCAAGTACTTTCATGAGGCTGTTGAATGAGGTATTGAAAAAATTCTTGGGTAAGCTTGTGATTGTATATTTGGATGACATCTTGATTTTCAGTAAGAGTAGAGAAGAACATTTCTTGCATATAAGACAAGTTTTGCAGAGGTTGAAAGAAGAGTGGTTGTTGATAAACATTAAGTGTAGTTTCATGAAGGGAGAATTGGTATATCTTGGATATGTGATATATGTGGATGGATTGAACATGGATCCTAAGAAGGTAAGAGCAATTTTTGAATGGCCTACACCAGATAGCATTGGAGAGGTAAGATCATTTCATGGATTGGCTAGTTTCTACCAAAAGTTCATTAGGAATTTCAGTTCTATTTGCAGTCCTATGACAGAAACAATGAGAGGAGATAAGAAGGATTTTAGGTGGACATCTGGAGCAGATCATAGTTTTGAGTTGTTGAAACAAAAGAGGACTAAGCAACCTGTGTTGCCTTTACTAGAATTTGACAAGGTATTTCAGGTAGACTGTGATGCAAGTGGAAATGCAATTGGAGCAATGTTAATTCAAGAGGGGAGACCAATAGCTTATTTCAGAGAGAAACTGAATGATGCTAGAAGAATATATTCAATGTATGTTCAGGATTTCCATGCCATGGTTCAAGCCTTGAAGAATTGGATACATTACTTGTTTCTAAGGAGTTTGTATTGTATATGGATCATCAAGCTTTTCAATATTTGAACAATCAGGGTAAGTTGAATCAGAGACACATGAGGTGGGTAGAATTCTTCTTGAGTTAATTGCTTGTTTTGAAGCATAGGAGTGGAAAGTAAAATAGAGTTGTTGATGCTTTGAGTAGGAGAAGGAATTTATTGATAGAGATGAGAGTGGAGGTATTAGGCTTTGATGAATTGAGGAACTTGTATGAGGAAGACCTGGATTTTGTAGAACCTTGGAGAGCTTGTCAAGAACCAGTCTTGGAGGATAGAAGTCAATGGTTGGATTATTTCATTTAGGAGGATATGTTGTTCAGAGGAAATCATTTGTGTATACATTGGTTTTTAATGAGGGATAACTTGGTGAAAGAAAAACATAGTGGAAGATTGGTAGGACACTTTGGAATTGATAAGACAGTAGCATTGGTATGTGAGAACTACTTTTGGCCATAGATTCATAAGGATATTAGGAAATTTGTGCAAAGTTGTAGAGATTTTCAAGTTGCAAAAGGGAGTAGTCAGAATGTTGGATTGTATAAACCTTTGACAATTCTGGAGAGACCTTGGGAAGATATCAACATGGATTTCATACTTGGGTTGCCAAAGACACAAAGAGGTAATGATTTTATATTTGTGGTGGTGGACAGATTTTCTAAAATGGAACATTTCATACCTTGTAAGAAGACAACAAATGCAGTACATGTAGCAAACTTATTTTTCAAGGAAGTGGTCAGATTGCATGGATTACCTAAGAGTATTGTTTCAAACAGAGATACAAATATTGTTGGTTAATTTTGGAGGACACTTTGGAAGAAGTTAAAGACATATTTGAAGTTTAATTCTACTTTTCACCCATAGACTGATGGACAAACAGAGGTAGTAAACAGGAGTTTGGGGAATTTGCTAAGATGCTTCGTTGGAGAGAAGACCAAAATTTGGGATTTAGTTCTTGCACAAGTAGAGTTTGCTTACAATAATTTAGTGAATAGGAGTATCATAAAGAAACCTTTTGAGATTGTTACTGGAGTTCATCCTAGAGGTATAATTGAGTTGGGAGACATCAGTACAGAAGATAAAAGGAGTCCAAAAGTAGAGGAATTTTTAGAACATATGAAGAAAGTCCATACTCAAGTGAAGGAGCAGTTGGAAGATATGAACTGGAAGTATAGGGAGAAAGTAGATGAAAAGAGGAGACAAGGATTTCAAAGTTGGAGATTAAGTGATGGTATATTTGAGGAAGGAAATATTTCCAGTTGGAACATACAATAAACTGAAGATGAGGAAGTTTGGACCTTGTAATATTTTGAAGAAATTTGACTCGGGAAATGCATATGAAGTGGAGTTACCGGAAGACATGGGTATATCACCTATATTCAACATTGCAAATCTACATTAGTACCATGAAGCAGAATTTTGTGAAGACAATAAAGAAAATTTGGAAGATCAGTTTCCTAAACAACAGTCAGATGAGATCGAAGAGATTTTGGATATTAGAGATGGGAGGAAAATGCATAGAAGACAGTACAAAGAATATCTTGTGAAGTGGAAAGGTAGACTAGTGGATAATTCTTCTTGGATTTCTCAAGCTAAGGTAGACTGTATTGGTTTCCCTTTAGCCCCAGCAAAGTGAGGGAATCACTTTTAAAATAACCCTGGATTTCTGATGCAGGGGCATCCTTGGTTCTTGAAAATCTTGCATCAACCAAAAATATTTTCTTTCAGCTTATGTTCTTGATTTTTTCTTGTTCAGTTTGTGATGGTGGATTTGTCAGATTTTCTCACTGGACCCTATGGATCAATGTTTACATTATGGACATGTTCATTTTCCTTATTCCAATATTTGAGCATGATTGGATCTTTTTTTGGCACGTTATCACTTCTATATTTTATGGTAGTTTCTTGAACCGGCATCGGAATAATTTTCAAACCTAATGGCTAGTTCAATCACATGGATCTTCCCATAACTTGCAGATCTTGATGGTGGGATTTTAGTTGTTTTGTGGAGTGTCCCCAGCCTTGATTATAGGTCCACACTTCATCTGATGCATTCACCAAGGAGTAATTCAAATTTGAGGCTGACATGTTCATGCACACATTACATTTTCTTTTATTGGAGATTGTAATAATCTTTGGCTAACGTGGATGATTCTAGATCTCAAGATGTGATATAAATCATCGTAATAGATCCTTAGAAAATCGGTCAGATGAATAATAGATTTGAGATGTTAAAATTCAGCTCGCATTAAGGAGCATATATGAATATTGTATTTTGAGCATGTTTTATCAGGCCTGTGAGCTAGATCTGCAAGCCTGAATGTTGTCGACTATTTGTAATTAGAATTTTTGTTAATGAAAAATTTTTAATCTACATTTGCCTCCATATTCCATGGTGCTTCTATTGTGTGACTCTTTCTACACAGTCTAGATTGTTCTCTTTGAGGACCCTCCTACCATGGTTGCACCACATATATTGAATCATTACATAAATATCACTATTTAGGGCCCTTAAAAAGTATAGGAAAGCATATTGAGTTGAAGGTCTTACCAAAGGTGGGATTCTATCCCAAGTCTTTTGGAAGCGAAAGCTAAAAATTGTCATGTGCTCATGAGGATCTCTGTTGATTGTTGTTAGTTGCTCCACCAAAGATAAATGATCTTATTTTTCTTCAAAACATTTACAAAGCTTGTCTCTCAACTCATCCCATGTAGTGATAGAATTCACTACCAAACCTCTGAACCACTGCAAAGCCTTGCCTTTGAATGAGGCTACCAAAATTCTAAGGGCTACATTTTCTTCAATAACATTGTGGACTGCACATAGGGAGGTGTTATGCCTTGCATAACCACCCCATTCTATTCTAGAACAAAATGGGTCCCCCTTTTCTTTTGTCTTCATTGCCTTTGGTTTTTTTTTGGTCTTAGGAGTTCTTCTGTTTTTCTCCTAACTCTATCTTTTGTTCTATCTGATTTGATTCTACCTCGGCTTGAGTTGGTTTTCTTCTTGCTAAGAATTGAATGAAATTATCATAAATAATGTATGACCATTTGCTTTCGAGAACTAATGGAGGCATTTATTTTGCAAGATTCAATTATTCATCTGAAGATATCTCTCAAGGAAGTCAGTTGGAAAGCTGCCTCAATCCAATTTAGCATAAAAATACTCAAGAAGAAAGTCGTTGGGACCTTTCAGATGTCTTCCCAACTAGCAGTGTGTTATATTCATTTGGGATCCACCGGACGCCCAGACATTTCAGTGGCCATGAGGTTTTATATGTCTCTCTGCTTGGGAAGTTTCACCGACCGTTGTACACAAGACTAGTGTCGCCAACAGAAAGGGGGTTTAGTATGATGTCTTCCAGACTAGTGGGAGTCTCACCGATATGCAAGGGTTCGAGCTAGGGGAGAGCGGAATGCACTCGGCGAAAGGTCTCGCCAACCCAAAGAAGTCTCGCCTACATGGGATGTCATCGGGGAGATCTCGCTGAGAGATATTGCCTTCGACATAAGGTTTGGTCGAAGAGGAAAAGTCTTGTCGAAGGTTCATGGCTTTGGAGTAAGGTCCTATCAACAGATGAAAGTCTCCCCGACAGTTGTTCACAAGGCCACATCGGGGAGAAACGTTTACATTCGCTATGAGGTCTGGCCGACTGCTGAGGTCTCGGCGAAAAGGAGTTGGCATTGGGGAGACATCCTGCCGACCGATGAAGGGTCTTGGAGAAAGGTTTGGGTTCGCCATAATGTCTCACCAATGGTTGTTAGTCACGCCGAGGGATTCTCCCTTCAACGTAGTGTTTTGAGCTTGACGAAGGTCTCACCGAAAGAAGTTCGAGTTCAGGGAGAGTGGTTTACTTTCACTATGAAGTCTCACTGATCTGAAGGAGTCTCCCCGAAGTGCTCTCAGCTCGCCAAAATATTTTGCCTTCGACATAAGGTATTGTCGACCCATGAAGTCTTGGTGAAAGGGATTGCCTTTGGCATAGTGTCTGGCTAACCCGATAGTGTTTTTCCGAAAGATTGTGGCCTCACTATGAAGTCTCACCGACTGAGGGGAGTCTTGCCAAAATGAAGTTTGAGCTTGGGAAGAATTGTGGCTTTGATGAAAGGACTCACCGAAGAGGAAATGTCCCGGTGAAGGGTTTTCCCTTCGGTGTGATGTCTAGCTAACCATGGAAGGTCTTGGTGAAAGGGCGTAACTTCGAGGTAATGTCTCACCGACAAGGAGGACTCTTGCCGAAATAAAATGAGCTCCCTAAAAGATCTTGAGTTCGGCATAATGTCTGGCCAACCTGAAGATGTCTTGTCGACTAGTGAAACCTTCAGTATAGTGTTTTGAGATTGGGGAGATGTCTCACCGATGCTTGTTTGTCTCGCCAAAGGTTGTGCTTTCGGTGTAATATTTTGAGCTCGGGGTAATCTCCTGTCGACCCAGTGGTGTTTTTCCAAAAGATGAAGCACTCGCCGTGACCTCCCACTGACTCACAGGAGTCTTCCCGATAGCGATTAGCTTGCCGATGGAAAAGGATATCGGTATGACCCTTAGCGCCCGCTATGACATCCTGCTGACTAAAAGGAGTATTTCTGAATGTGGATTTTTTTCCAACGGAGCCACGTAGCGGTATAACCCTTGAGGACTCGCTATGATGTTTGGCCGATAGCGATTGTCTCGGTGACCACTATGGATATCGATACGACTCTAGCCACTCGCTATGAAGTCTTGCTGACAATTCAAGGTTATGCTGATGTTGCTATGAAGTATAATCACATCAAGGAGACATGATTAGTGTCTCACCGACATGCGATTTTGTTTGAATGATCTTTGACTGCCCGGGAATCTTACATGGAGTGTGTTCGCCCACTCAGAGAGAACTAAAGGTGAACCCTGGGTAGCTTGACTGATTGACTACCCCTGTGAAGAAGATCAACATAAGGCGACTGGTGTGGATCTACTTTGTGAACGAGCTAATGGATCAGCTCAGAAAAAATGGTGTTCAAATCTAGACAAGAATTTGGATGCTTTCTCTCAAGAGGATCAACTTGCAGGAAGATCTAGAGCGAGAATCAGGCAGAAAGGAAGAAGAAACCGTGAGTCACAGTGACAGCTAGGATCACTACTAGAAAAGGTGGATCGGCATTAATGATAATGCTTTAGAGCATTCAAAGTGGCCCTTCAAGGAAGTTCGAGGATGGACACGGAGGCCAGAAGTAAATTCTATAGTTGCAAAAGATCTAGAAGGTCGTCCCCAGAACAATTTTTCACTGGCGTGGACACGGGGGATGCAATTGAATGCAGCATTAACTTCATTCCAAAAAGATCTGAGGGCTGACCCTCCTGCAACCAACTGATATTTTGTAAACCCTAAAACAGGGGCCAACACATTCTTTTTGGCACGTTCTATATATATGGATTTTTTTTCTTTTTTAGAAAGGGGGGGAGTTTTAGAAGGATAGAGGGAAATTTTTTAGAAACCAGTAGCAGTAGAGAAACTTAAGAGTAGTAGTAGAATAGGAGTTAGATTCGACAGAAGGCAGTGATGTATCTTTCAAGTTTTCTTAGTATAGATGGAAATAATCTAAAGACTTAGGTTTTCTGTACAATGGTGATTGTGCCAGATTTGTAAATGTTGCTTATCTGTTTCACTAACAGTAGAAGCAACCAGATTTAAATCTACTTCGTGTTGTGTTCCAAAATGGTATTTATCTTGGGTTAATCATTCAATTTGAGAAGCTTTCAAGGAATGAAATCTTATTTTATGTTTTGTTTAAATAGTGATTTGCAATCTGTTGTTGAAATTAGCACTGTGAATGAATGAAACTGTGTGTTAATCACAAGTTAATTTTGTTTTGCAGTTTTAGTTAAGAATTCCTTGAAAGGTAACAAGTCTGGTTAAGTTGGATGAATTATTATTCTCTTTAGTTCTAAAGCTTTGATCTATCTTTTTATGTTTCTTTAAAAACCCTGGTTAAAGTAGGTTTAATTTTATGTTTGATCTTAGAACGATCGAGAAGCTCAACACCAGTAGGCCCCTTGAACATTATAGTTCACATCAACCATTGAGCGAAGTTAGCACAGTTGAGAAAAAATTACAAGGACCTTGGGAGTTAGATATCCATGTGTTATTCTTTCTCTTTCAGGAAAGCAGAATAGTGATATTGTGTTTAATTGTTGTTGTGCTATTCTGACCATCAACAGGAAATTGGTGCTAGAAGGAGGGCCTAGAAGAGTAAGCTGGATAATACTGGGTTTTTGTCACCAAAAAGGTCTCGTAGAGTTCTTCGATCAGTTGAGAATCCACCACCTTTGATAGAACTCAAGACCCCAACAAGACACAAGATTTGCAAGACCGGGGCAACCATCATACCACCCTTGTCAGTTCCACTCACTCCACCTGAATTTTCACCAATACCCCAGTGGACACCTATCAATCCACCACCGAATCCATCTCAATTACCATTACAGCTGGTTCAACCCATCCAACAGTTGGATCAACCACCACCACCACCACCAATGGCTTTTTTTTAGAATAATCCCTCTCCATTGGGAACTATTCCTGGAGGTTTTCATGATATGCCTAAGAATCCTGAGAAATTTTATCCCAAATACATTCATGGTGAATCAAGGAGTGCTAAAGAGCACATACAAGCTTTTAAGGATGCTTGTACCAGGGCTCAGATAGCTCACCATGATGTAGTTTGTAGGTTGTTCCCTTATTCCTTAGGGGATATGGCATACAACTGGTACCTAAATCTTCCTTAGCGTTCTATTTTAAGCTAGACAGACTTGGAGAATGCTTTCATCAATCAGTTCAGAATCTACGTGGATCCAGCCATTTTGTTCCACCAATTTGCTACCATTAGGAAGGATCCAAGTGAACCTTTGGCCTTGTTTAATACCAGGTTTCAATGAATGTATAGAAGACTGTAGGACCCCTATCTGGTCGCTGAGAATAGTGCCACTCAAGCCTACTTTAGAGTTATAGACCCTCTGATTAGCTTATTCCTACAAAGGACATATCAACCGATAGATATTGATTCCCTGTCTAAATTCTATCATCTAGCCATTAAGCTGCAACAACAAATTAGTTCTCAACAAGGAAGTTTGGGAGGAGGTTTTCCTTCAATGGGGTATCAGATGGCTAGCCCAACCCCTTTATTCAATACTATCCCAGGGATGTCTCCTTCCCATTATGGACCTATATCTGAGTTATAGACTCAACCTCTTGTTCCATTCTTTGCCAATGGAGCTCCTGACTTCTTTCAACAATCACAGGCTCATCATAGTCTGCATGGTCATCATAACCAAGCTGGAACACCAAATCATGTTAATCAGCCACTTGTTACTAAGAATGTTGAAAATGAAAAGATAATTCAACTCACAAACAAGGTGGAGACCCTAAAGAAAACTCTGTCTCAAGTCACAAATGACATGGCTCAGCTTAGATTGAACCCTTCTCGAAACCAAGGTAATTATCCTAATCAAAGCAATAACAATCATGGCAATTATTAGAATCATAACAATCACGACCAAAGGAGTTATCAAGGCCAAAACTCCCCTAACCAAAGGCTATCAAAACCAAAATAGAGGATATAACCAAAGGCCAAATAACAACCAGCAATGGAATACATGGCCAAATAATGGTGGAGTTTCTCACAATTACCAAGCTAATAAGGAAAGGTCACACACTGCAAATGTGGCTAACCTTAATTTTATGACTAATTAGTGTAGGCTACATGATACTATAACCCATTCTGAGGTAAATTGCCCTGAAATGGAGAAAGTTGTCAAGATGGCATGGGCAGATGCCCAAACGTTCCAAGAGAATTCAAATAATGAAGGTGGCTCAGTAGATACAGCAATGACTTATGACCTCTTTGAGGAAGAACCTTCATTCCCAATGCAGAGTGAGAATGAACCAGAGGAAGATATGTATGATTCCCAAGCCTTTTAGACAAAGGAGGGACACTTCCTAAGAAATCAGAATAAGGGTCCTTACACTACATCAGCGCCACCTAATCACATGGTGCCTCCGAATCAAAGTGTTGATAATAACCCTCCTCCACCAAAAGGTCCACCTGACTTCTATAACAAAGGTAATTTACCTAGTATTGTCAAAAATAAACCAAGCTATAACATAGAATTTGATATTGTTTCTGAGATGCAAAAACCAAAAACCTCTTTATCATACTTTGACATCCTAAATTGGTGCCCTACTCAATGAGAGATAGTGTTGAAAGCTTTGGAAGAAGCTGATAAATCAAAAGGGAAAAACAAGTTGGCACCTGTTGTAGACATGAACGCAGCTTTGTACAGGAGCAAGGTAGGTACCCCACCATTTCTTTTAAGTTTAAGAATTTGTGGGAAGAATCTACATAATTGTTTGCTAGATTCAGGGGATTTTGGCAATGTTATGCCATTTTCTATATGCAAGAAATTGGGAATGAACCCTGTCCAGACAAAGAAGAAGGTCATCCAACTTGACAAAATAGAGGTTAATGTAGTGAGAGAATTGAGAAACATGCATGTGCAAGTAGGGTCTGACCCTAGGATTCAAACCAATATAGATGTTCAAGTAGCAGACATTCTTGAGACTTATGGTATGCTGTTGAGCAGAGATTTGATGAAAAGTATAGGGGGATATCTCTCCCTTGACTTTTCACATATGTGGCTACCATGGAGGGGAATTCCTACACAGATTAGGATTGAGAGTGAACCTCACCTCAAGCATATCATCACTGAGTATGATTGTCCTAACGAGGTAGCCTATTTTGAAACCGAGATAGGGGTTTATAAAAGAGAGGAAATTATAACCTTTTCGGTTCTTGATTCTAAAGACATGTCAATACAAAAGTTCCCTAATGTTATGACTAATGAAAATCAATGGGCATTGGTCCAGAAGCTACAACATGATTAGCTCGTCTTAGGGGAGGATATTGACTTGCAAAGTCTTTTACTCCCTAATTGGTGTAGAATACACTACCAAAATCATTTGAAATTGACCTGCCAACCTTGCATCAGCATTTTAAATCATGTCTCCCAATCTCATGAAACTAGCCTGAGTCACATCGAGACCACTTCAGATCACTTCTCATTTGAAGCTAAAAATGCAATAATTTTAACCAGGGATAATATACCTCCAAAGGAAGTCTCTCCTCAAATTGAATTTATCCTGGTTACAATACCAGAACAACCCCAAGGTAATAGTTATGATGAACAGCCCCAAGGTTTGTTTGATATCCCTGCACTCACAAGTATATCAAAACCCAAGGGACTAATCAAAGATATAAGTGACTGCCAGAAGGATAGCCACAGATTATATGATATATCTGTGTAGAAATTGGAAATTGCACCTAAGGAACCTATTGAACACTTGTTCCCAATATTAGATTCAAAAGATCAAGTGGCCCCACCTATGGCTCATCTTATCCAAACACCCACAATAACCTCGAAAGGATCAACCCCAGCTCATGATCAGTTGTGGACCCTCAAGTTTGATGGATCCAAATCCAAAACAGGTTGTGGTGTTGGGATTGAATTAACCAGCCTGAAAGGGGAAATTTTCTTTGCTTCTTACAGGTTGCAGTTTAGATGCACTAACAACGTAGCAGAATATGAAGCTCTAGCTTGGGGGCTGATGTTCGCACATAAGAAGAAAGTTGTTGCATTAATGGTTAAAGGAGATTCAGAAGTAGTTATCAAGAAAGTGTGCAGCCAATACACATGTCATAATAAAAGGTTGGTAGCCTATAGAAATCAGGTATGGAACCTGATTGAGGACTTTGATGCTTTTGGGATTAGTTTAATCCCTAGAGAAGAGAATCAAATAGTTGATTCATTAGCTATTGCTGCAAGTACCCTAGAACCCATGCAAGGCTCCAAGCTTAAGAGATTCTCAGTAGAATTGATATCCACCCCAGCTGTTCTTGATAATGTCAGGAACTTTCAAGTTTTTGATGATGATCAACATATCCTTGCTTTTCTAGCAAGCTCAGATGTTTTTGAAGGACAGGTCATCGATGAGTCCAACAGGGATCAAGGAGACTAGAACCCCGAAGACTGCGACACAGGGGGGGTCCTCAATTTAAAAATAAATAGCATTCCCAAGGGAATCGTTGCCTTAGAAAGAATTTTTGATTCAGACCCAAGGGCTTGGGAGAAGATATCAGTTGCAGATAAAGGAGGTGAATATGAAATTGTTAAACTAGCTGATTTTGGCCCTGAAAGAAATGTTTACATGTGGAAAGGTTTCCCTAAAGCAATTAGAAAAGATATACAAAGAGCACTGAAGAAGGATATTGCTATAATAGCTTAGGGGTATGAGGATCTGAAGACATTTGATGCTTCTATTATGACTCATATTATTCCTTTGAGGCCTAAACCTAAACCATTTCGATAGAAACAGCGTCCTGTCAACGCCCTGATTGAACCATTGATCTTTAAGGAAGTTCAGAAATTGCTTTATGCAAGAATAATCTTCCCTATATGACATTCAACATGGGTGGCTAACTTGGTTCCAGTCCATAAGAAAAATGGGGAGATTAGGCTATGTGTAGATTTTCAGAATTTGAGCAGAGCTTCAAAAAAAGACAACTACCCACTCCCTTCACTGGACAAAGTCTTGCAGATTGTCAACGGGTCTCAGATGATATCATTCCTGGATGGTTATTCTGGATACAATCAGGGGATGGTTAACTGTGAAGATAGAATGAAGATAGCCTTCACTACTAAGTGGGGAACATTCGCTTACAGAAGGATGCCATTTGGTTTGATAAATGTTGGATCAACCTTTCAGCATGCCATGGACGTAGCATTCAAAGATTTGATTGGAAAATGCATCATCATTTACATGGATGACCTAATAGTATTCTCTAAAGATAGACTAAACCATGTTACAGACTTGGCTAAAGTTCTTGAAAGATGTATCCAGTATGGCGTCTCCCTGAATACTAAAAAGTGTGTGTTCGGGGTTTCTGAAGGGAAGCTTTTGGGACACATAATCTCTAAAAGAGAAATATCAATCAATCAAGAATGAGTTGAGTCCATTCTGAAGATAACCAAGCTAGGAAGCAAGAAGGAGATGAGATCTTTCTTTGGAAAGATCAACTTTGTGAGAAATTTTATCACAAGTTTTGCAAAAATTGTAAAACCATTAAATGAAATGATGAAGAAAGATGTTGTAATAGAATGGAGTGATGAGGCAAAGGCCACGTTTTCTCAAGTCAAACAATCCATTTCAGAAGCACCAGTCCTTACCAGCCCTGACTACTTGAAGCCATTCTATATTTATTCTTTTTCTTCTGAACATTCTTGTGCAGCTGTCCTAACTCAATGAAGAGAAGAGGGAGAGGAGAGGCCAATCACCTTCATGAGCTCTCCATTCAAGAATGCTGAAATCAAATACCCACCTCTTGAAAAACAAGCTTTTGCGTTGGTCAGAGCTGTCAAGAAGTTCAAGCACTACATTCTCTGAAGTCAAATTATTGTTGTAGTTCCTAATGCTGCTGTGAAGTCTCTACTTATGCAGAGCGAGCTGAGAGAACGAAGAGGGAAATGGATGGCCATTTTGTAGGAGTTTGATCTGGAGATTCACCCTATGAAACTTGTCTAAGGTATAGGCCTGTCTAAATCCATGGTGAATGTTGGTGAGAACATTATTTTTCAGCAATACACAACTCAGTCCTTTTCCAATGACCCCTTGTATGTTGATATCATCTATTTCATGTTCAATAATCGGTGCCCAAAGGGGATGAATACAACTTAGAGGAGAGTGCTGAGAATGAAAAGCTCTCATTATATGCTTAAAGGAGGATTGCTATACAAGAAGAATTTTGAGGGAGTGTACCTACGATGCCTTGATCAGCAAGAGGCTAAGCATGTAATTGCTGAATTTCATGGTAAACATGGCGCAGGTCATGGTTCTGCAAATTCGTTAGCACACCAGATCCTCAGATCTGGTTATTACTGGTCGTGTGTGTTCAAAGATGCCCATCAGCATGTAAGAACATGTCACATATGTCAGATTTTTGCATCAAAAGAATGCCATGCCATTGCAGCCTGTTTACAAGGTAAGGCCATTTGCCCAATGGGCACTGGATTTTATTGGGGTGATTAACCCAAATTCTTCTGTAGAACACAAGTTTATTTTGGCTGCCACCGATTACTGCACAAGATGGACAGAAGCTATACCTTGCAAGAATAGCACAACAGTAGTAGTGATCAAGTTCCTCACTGAATGCATCACAACTAGGTTTGGGGTACCCTTCGCATTGGTATGTGACAATGGCTCTTCCTTTTCTTCTGTTGAGTTTATTTCATGGGCTTATGATCACAAAATTTTTTTAAAGTATTCTTCAAACTATTACCCACAAGGAAATGGAGTTGCAAAATCAACTAATAAGAATCTCTTGGGGGTAATTAAAAAACTGTTAGAGAACAATCCTAGGGACTGGCACACCCAACTAAGATTTGTGTTGTGGGTAGATAAGACTAGGATCAAGGCTGCTTTAAAAACTTCATCATTTAAAGTAGTGTATGGCCAAGAGCCTATGTTCCCTATTCACTTGCAAATACCTATCCTTAAGTTTATGTAGAACTTCTACTCTAGTGATGATAGGATAGAAGTAAGATTAGCTACCTTGTTGAAATTAGAAGAGCAGAGGGATGCCACCTTGCAGCAATTCTTTAGACATCAGGCTGTTGTCAAACATTGGTTTGAAAAAAGATCCAAAATCAAGGCTTTCAGAATATCAGACCTTGTGTTGCTATGGGATAAAGCTAACGAAAAGAAGGGTAGTCACCAGAAATTTGACAAGCTCTGGTTAGGTCCCTATCAAATTGTTGAAATCCTAGGAGAAAATGCTTTCTGGCTGAGTAGTCTAACGAGAGAACTTGTTCCATTGTCTATCAATGGACAGTTTCTTAAACATTATTTCAAGTCATAAAATTTGATAATTTTCTGTTCTATATGTAAATAATTTTTTGTACATTCATGTAAATAATTTTTTTTTTCTTTTGTTTCTGGTTTATTTTCTTTTTTGTTTGTAAATAGTTTTGTTGTATGTGTTTTTGTTCTTTCTTTCTGTCCTTTTGTTTCCTTGACTGTTTGGTGTCTATTTTGTTTAGTTCTTTGGGGTTTATCTTTTCTTTCCATCTTGAAATGGTGGGTTGTTATCTAAAGTATACTTTGGTTATTAGGAGAAGTGGTTTAGATATTTTCAAGTTTCCTGATAGGGTGATCTTCTCCTAAATTCGTTATTTTATTCCCATTGTCAATAAGAGTTGTGGAAAGTCTTGAAAACAAGGTGCAAAGTGAACAATCTTCATTAGCTACCTTTGAATCTGTCGCAAATCATCAAGATCGTCTCCTTTTGTAATGGTATATTTGTCCCAGGGCGATGGTGTTGTAAGATTTGAGTGAAAAATTCAATCCCCCATATGTTGTTATGAGGTCCATGGTACTTTTCAACCTAGAACAAATGTCAAACATCTGACATATTGAGAAAAATTGAATGAAATATCTGAAACTCCAAGAGAAAAGAAAAAAAAAAGAAAATGAAATATCTAAAAGAAAACAAGACTCAATATGAATGGGTAATTCCAGTATCTCTACTGGGGCTATGGACGCTTGGCTGACAGTAGAGCAATGCTGTGAGAAACTAGAGGTATCTCTGTCAGGGTTATGGGCGCCTTACTGGCAGCGGAGCAATGCCCAGGAAATCGTTGCACAACAGCTAAAGGGAATCAAATCATGTAGTTCAAATCTTGCACATTGTTGTTCAAAAGATGAGGAAAACTTTATAAAACAGTAATGCACCATCAAGCACACACATAGATTCAGGGGTAGCAAGTGTTGAGTTACATTTGAGATTCTAGCTCAACCTTGATTGTTAAAATTGACCCAACTAGAGTTGTGATGTTCATAAACCAGAAGTTCTAAGTAGTTGAATCCTTTAGTTTCTTGAAAATGGTTAAACCATTTTCCCAACTGAGTCACCATTTGTTATGCCTTACATAACCACCCCATTTTATTCTAGAACAAAATGGGTCCCCCTTTTCTTTTGTCTTCATTGCCTTTGGTTATTTGCTTTGGTCTTAGGAGTTATTCTTTTTTTCTCCTAAGTTTGTCTTTTGTTCTATTTGATTTTATTATGCCTCGGCTTGAGTTGGTTTTGAGCTTGGCGAAAGGTCTTGCCGACCAATCGGGGTCTCGCTGAAAGAAGTTCGAGTTCGGGGAGAGTGGTTTACTTTCACTATGAAGTCTCGTCGACCAGAAGGAATCTCCCTGAAGTGCTCTCAGCTCGCCGAAATATTTTTCCTTTGGCATAAGGTCTTGCTGACCCATGAAGTCTCGGCGAAAGGGATTGCCTTCGGTATAGTGTCTGGTTGACCCGATAGTGTTTCGCCAAAAGATTGTGGCCTCACTATGAAGTCTTGCCGACTGAGGGGAGTCTTGTCGAAATGAAGTTTGAGCTCAGGAAGAATTGTGGCTTCAGTGAAAGGTCTCACCGAAGAGGAAAGGTCTTGCCAAAGGGTTTTCCCTTCGGTGTGATGTCTATCTGACCACGGAAGGTCTCGGAAAAAGGGTGTAGCTTCGAGGTAATGTCTCACCGACAGGGAGGACTCTTTCTGAAATAAAATGAGCTTGCTGAAAGATCTTGAGTTTGGCATAATGTCTGGCCAACTTGAAGATGTCTTGCCGACTGGTGAAACCTTTGGTATAGTGTTTTGAGATCGGGGAGATGTCTCACCGATGCTTGTTTGTCTTGCCGAAGGTTGTGCTTTTGGTGTAAGGTTTTGAGCTCAGGGTAATCTCCCGCCGACCCAATGGTGTTTCACCGAAAGATGAAGGACTTGCCATGACCTCCCGCCGACTGACAAAGTCTTGCCGATAGTAATGAGCTTGCCGATGGAAAAGGATATCAGTATGACCCTTAGCGCCCGCTATGACCTCCTACTGACTGAAAGGAGTCTTTTCGAATGCGGATGTTTTTCCAATGGAGCCACATAGCAGTATAACCCTTGAGGACTCGCTATGATGTCTAGCTGATAGCGATTGTCTCGGTGACCACTGTGGATATCGATATGACGTTGTCTGCTTGCTATGAAGTCTTGCCGACAGTTTGAGGCTATGTCAATGTTGCTATGAAGTATAATCGCATCGGGGAGACACGATTAGTGTCTCACCGACATGCGATTTTGTTTGAACAACCTTTGACTACCTGGGAATCTTACGTGGAGTTTGTTCACCCAATCAGAGAGAACTAAAGGTGAACCCTTGGCAACTTGACTGATTGACTACCCCTGTGAAGAAGATCAACATAATGTGACTGATGTGGATCTGCTCTATGAACAAGCTGATGGATCGGCTCAGGAATAATGGTGTTCAAATCTAGACAAAAAGTTGGATGTTGTCTCTCAAGAGGATCAACTTGCAGGAATATCTAGAGCGAGAATCAGGCAGAAAGGAAGAAGAAACCGTGAGTCACAGTGACAGATGGGATTGCTACTGGAAAAGGGGGATTGGCATTAATAATAATGCTTTAGAGCATTCAAAGTGGCCCTTCAAGGAAGTTTGAGGATGGACATGGAGGCCAGATGTAAATGCTATAGTTGCAAAAGATCTAGAAGGTCATCCCCGGAGCAAGTTTTCACCGACATGGACACAGGGGATGCAATTGAATGCATCATTAACTTCATTCCAAAAATATCTGAGGGTCGACCCTCCTGCAACCAACTGATATTTTTTAAACCCTAATAGGGGCTAGCACATTCTTTTTGGCACGTTTTGTATACATGGCTTTGTTGCCTCTTTTAGAAAGGGGGGATTTTTAGAAGGATAGAGGGAATTGTTTTAGAAACCAGTAGCAGTAGAGAAACTTAAGAGTAGCAGCAGAATAGGAGTTATATTTGATAGAAGGCAGTGATATATCTTTCAAGTTTTCTTAGTATAGATGGAAACAATCTAAAGACTTAGGTTTTCTGTACACTGGTGATTGTGCCAAATTTGTAAATGTTGCTTATATGTTTCACTAACAGTAGAAGCAACTAGATTTAAATCTACTTCATGTTATGTTCCAGAATGATATTTATCTTGGGTTAATCATTCCATTTGAGAAGCTTTCAAGGAATGAAATATTATTTTATGTTTTGTTTAAATAGTGATTTGCAATATGTTGTTGAAATTAGCACTGTGAATGAATGAAACTGTGTGTTAATCACAAGTTAATTTTGTTCTGCAGTTTTAGTTAGAAATTCCTTGAAAGGTAACAAGTCTAGTTAAGTTGGATGAATTATTATTCTCTTCAGTTCCAAAGCTTTGATCTATCTTTTTTTGTTTCTTTAAAAACCCTGGTTAAAGTAGGTTCAAGTTTATGTTTGATCTTAGAACAATCTAGAAGCTCAACACCAGTAGGCCCCTTGAACATTATAGTTCACATCAACCATTGAGTAAAGTCAGCACAGTCGAGAACATATTACAAGGACCTTGGGAGTTAGATATCCATGTGTTATTCTTTCTCTTTCAGGAGAGCAGAATAGTGATATTTTGTTTAACTGTTGTTGTGCTATTCTGACCATCAACATGAGGCCACATCTCTGATGTTTTCAATGGGGGTAACTTGGTCCTCTCCATTAAATAATGGGATACTTTTCAATCTAGCCATAGGGATATCATGTTGCTACAAATTTAGTGGGCTACCTCCATTAAAAGGTACACAACGCTGATTTCTAGCCATAGGGAATAATTTTCTTTGTATTTTGGTTCAAGTGTTCTAACTTGAAACATTCTACCCAATGGTGGTGTAGATTGAGTCCTAGGAGGACTTGAACTTTTATTTCTTCTACTTCCTCTAACAGGTGACAAGGAAAGCCTATCCCTTCTTCTAGGAGCAGCAAAATAAAGTTGTGTATATATTGAAAAATACCTCTCGAAGAAGATCTTATTTGAATTCATGGCATGAATGCACGAATGTTATACCCTATCTCTTAGTAATCAAGTTACTTTTACCTTGTAATTTAATATGATGATAAATGTAGATCGTGACCTTAATATGTGTAATTGGTGAATGTAATACTAAAATATACATTAAGATTTTATTTATTTTGAATGAATGATTATGTCTTATAATGATGGGAAATGTGATGAATGAATATGTATTACAAATGATTGTGTTAATGCTTTAATTATGTAAATGATTTATGATGCAAATGGATTTCATGATAATGCCTAACTACTATACTAAGTTGAATGCAGGAATAGGCTAAAACCTCTGGAAGAGAGGGGAAGTATCACTCAGGAGAAGAACTTGGTATGGTAACCCTTAACAAGCCTAACTGAGCATACACACCCTCATGACTTAGTAGGTTTTAGTCGAGTCAAGTTAGATTGAGATTTGGTAAGTAAACCCTGGTTGAAGTCTTGGATAAATTAGAAAGATTGTATGGTCATCTTTGATTGATTGTGGTTCTGGTTTTGGTCTTTCACTATGTGATTATTTCTTTGGTTGATTGTGTGTTTGAATCTTTGTATTGATTTTGATTTCTTATTTGTGTATTTATGTAAAACAATGATTAAATATATAGAATGTATATATATATATATATTTGTGTGTGTAAAAATGATAACTCATGCATAATGAATGTATATGTGCATGCCTATACGGAAGTAGGAATAGTTATGTGTATCCATGCACGGATACATCACATGTATCAAAATATCAATTTGACATATATCACACACATATATGTATGTATACATTCGATTATATTTATTGATCAATGAAAACATAATTATGCATATTATTTATATATATATGAACGTGTGTGTTTATGCATACATAATCATATACATAAATATATTATCTTATATAATTAAAGTATTTATACATATTTAAATATCAAAGAATGTTTTTTGTGTGAATGTATTATATATACTATTAAAAGAATTTGTATCTTGAAAACATAGCGCTAATGTATGGCATGGGCTTATTAAAGCCATTCATCATACATTTTAACATGCTATATAATAAGTTAAAATGCATGAATAAGTTTAAGCCAATGATAGGAATGAGTTAAAAGCATTCGCATAGAATATAGAGTTTGACATATTAAAAGAGCTTAGTAAATGAGTAAAGCACAGTGCTACCATATAGGCAACTATGGACGAAATCTATTATGTTGCACTTAGAGTTGAACCGGAAAGAAAATATGTAGGGAGAGATGCCCACCTTATTCTCCTTCGGTCATTCAATAATGTCCTAGGAATCCAAATTGGATTGACTATCAACCCAAAGGGTGAGTCAATTCTCAACAAGGAAGACCTAGGAGGGGGTTCTTTAAGTTTTGAGGGGTTCACCACCAAGAAAAAGCTAAGACAAGTTAACATTCAAATCACAAAACCTAGTAATGCAAGTTAAATGATGGATGCAAATGATGAAATCAAGCAACATAAAGTTATGACATTTGTACCTGGGAAGTCTGAAAATGTGATGAGGATTCTAGAAATACAAAAATGTTGTCAAAATGTGCTCTGGAGGACTAAGATGCCCTTACTGTTTTCTTAGTCCCATTGCTTTTTTTCAGGGAAGATGTGGAATCTTCGAATGCAAGAACATGATCTAAAAGAATATCTACAAAATAACTTTGGGAGGACTAAGACACCCTAGGTAGAGACTTATTCTCATTCTGAATTTTTGGAATCTCTGAATGTGATCATGAGGTTCAATATCTACGCTTCCTTCTTCTTTGATCTCAGGTCCTGAAACTTCCAAATCTGGCCTGTAGGTGAGTTTCCATGAAGATGACAACTTTACAATGCAAATTTACAACTTTACACTTCAAATCATATTCAAGTCTTCAACATAAATCTGCAATCACAAACATGCAAGAGAGGGAAAACTTGTTGATTGTTAGTAAATGGGGGTTTTCCTTGGTCAAACCCCTTGTTCATAATTAAACCTTGAAATGAAATAGAATTGATGAAGGAAAATGATGAATGAACAAAATGCTATGTTGCAACTCACCAAACCCTTGTCATGAAATCAGCAAACTTGTGTGAGGTGGCTAGCTTGAATGTAGATCTTGAATCAAAGCAATTCTTGATAGATATTGACTTCAATTGCTTGCTTAAATCAAAACCATACATCAAAAAGGTTAGCTCAAAAACACACATGATGCAAGAATATTTTTGACATGATGCTTGAATCTTGATGATGGCTCCAATGCTTCATGAACTACTCTTCAATGCTCTTGTGAACTCAATTTGTTATGAGGAATGAATACTTGAATGCTTAGATGAAAAATGAGTGGAAGAACATTGTATTTATACTTACCCATGCTTAATATCCCAAAATTACACCACACCAAGCCAACATACGAATTCATTAATTAAATGAGGCTAAATCTTGCCAAGATTTGAAATTAAATCCTGAAAATACCTTAAGGGGGACTAAGATGCCCTAGGTAGCATCTTAGTCCTGAGGCATGAAACTCAGGGCACAAACTCCAAGAAGGGGCCACTTTAAGGAACATTTGAAATTAGGGTCCCAAGACCTTTGGGGGACAAAGACGCCCTAAGTAGCATCTTAGTCTTGACCCAAAAATTAGGGACACACAGCTATAATCATTAAATTATCATTTATCCATTGATGTTTGTTGGGATTAGCCATAAAAATATGTAATTCATTAGGCTTGTGGATGTAAAATAGAACCAATTAAGACATAAGTAAGGATAAACAAAGCAAGGCAAGCCCAAACAAGTGTAAAAATTCAAGGGTATGCATTTTTCTACACTACATTTAGCCCCCACTTTAGTGAGAGGATGAATTTGCTACAAACTCACACTTAAGTAGCCAACCACACAATCAAGAGGGATTCAAATGTACGAATGCTAGTAAGATAGGATGGCAATAACCAAGAGGGTGGCCAAGCCCCTAGGATCAAGATCCTATGATAGACCAACATAGGCACAAAGGAACACACATGTGGATGATATATGAATCCATTACCAAATTGCAAACATACACCATCAAAGATAGAAAAAGGAAAAATGAAAATAAAATGCTACGGATCAAGCTTCGACTGGTCGTCCAACATGTTGTGGACCAGGTCTAGTTTGTTTTTCCAATAAAAGGTTTACAATTGGAACACATTGTCCATTGTGAGAACAAAATGCATGCTCACAAGGGCTATTGAAGCTAGGTGTCCACTAGGTAAGCCCCAAGAGGTCCATATCAAAGTCATACCCCCATGACTATGATAAGGAAAAAGGAGAAAATACACACTCACAAGGGCTAGTGAAGCTAGTTGTTCACTAGTTGAGCCCCAAGGGACCATATCAAAGCCATACCTCCATAACTTTATTAAGGTACAAAAATAAAATGCACGCTCACCAGGGCTAGTGAAGCTAGTTGTTCACTAGGTGAGCCCTAGGAGACCATATCAAAGCCATACCTCCATGACTTTAATAAGGTACAAAAATGGAACACAACAGGAAAGAGGGATGTTCAAAGGGATTTTACTTAGTTAGTGTGAGGTATTAATATTATGGGACATCACATTCCTAATGTCTCCAAGAGAGGACCAATCAAAGGATAAAAGATTCACAACCTAGGGAATGTAGTGTGTCATATCACCACTAAGAGGAATATAATATGTTGAGATAGATCAAACTATTGGAGAACATTATTCCCAATGTCACCACAAAGAGAAAACACATCGCATGAAGTAAGAAAATCACATCAAGGAACATGAAATAAATAAATACAAATTAAATCATGCCAAATAATGCCAATGTATGCCCCCACTTTAAAGAAATTGCTAACACCATGTTGTGAGAAATTACTTTAAAGTAGCCAAAACATGAAAAAGGAAAAGGAAAAGAGGGTTGCCTCCCAAAAACACATAAGGGATCTATGAATTCAGGGCCAGTATCTACCTTTGTTGCAATGAATTAGAGAGCTTGGAACTGTCATCATTCCCCAAATACGCATAGAACTAGAAGAATGACACAAAGAGAGTGAAAAGAAAAAGAAAAATCCTTTTAGGTCAACATGGAATTAGAGACATAGGGGGGTGTAATGACACCTTGCATCATCCCCAAAGGGAAAACACAAGACAAAAATGGAAGGAAAAGAGAACATAATGAAAAAATAAATAAAAAAATTGGGGTCAACATGGAAGAGACATAGGGTATCTCGACGCCTTGCGTCATCCCCAAAAGGAAAACTCAAGACAAAAATGAAAGGAAAAGAGAAGATAATGAAAAAAAATTGGGTTAACATGGAAGAGACGTAGGGTGTCTCAATGTCTTGCATCATCCCCAAAAGGAAAAACAAGAAAAAAATACAAATGAAAGGCAAAGATCAATGGAAAGGAAAAAGCTTACGACATATAGAAGAATGAAGGTACAAATAGAGGAATGCACATAAAGAGGGAAACATCAACCAATATAGGGGATCATGTTACACACATGCAATCACACAAAAGAAAATGAAAATGAAAAAGACTAGTAAGGCATAGGTGAGTCAACCTAAAGCAGGTCATCTTCCTCCCAATCTCAGTCTGTATAAGTGGAAGGTAGAAAACAAGCCAAGGGACAACGAAAAATGAATTACTAGGACAAGGCTATCTACTTCTTTCCCCCACTGAGTGCAAGAAAAGAATGAGACGAGGTAGGTGATGGAAAATATCATGTAATAGTGAGAATAGAGTATTCTACAACTATTACATGACAAAAAGACCAAAGGAGATGTTATTTGATCACAAGATAACACTTATCTTTGTTGAAGTGATATTTACTCAATATGATCTTGAATGCACGACACTCATCAGTACTATGTCCAAGAGTTATGTGGTATCAACAATGTGGGACTTTTTTATCTTTAGGATATAGTATAAGTCCTTGGTTGAGAAGGATTTATAAATTTATTTCACTTTCAGGTGGTAAATGAGGGGGTTATAGATTTTGTAATTTGTAAGGTCTTTTGTGTTTACTAGATTCACCAACTTCTTGAATCGAACATGGAGGAGGAGGATCTAATGTGACCCTATTATCCTTGTCATTTTTATGAGTTATTGGTTGTTCTTTAGGAAGAAGGAAATTTATATCAAGAGGAGAATCTAAGATTACCATACCATTGCTATGAAGCCTTAGGTATTCTCTAGGAGGTCTTATTTTGTGAGGGGGCTCTTGATATCCTAATCCCTTTGTGTTTTCATTAGTTGGTATTTTCTCTAGGACTTGATGAATGTTATGTTCACTTGTTGTATCACATCCTTGTTTACACAAGATTGTGAATCCTTTTCCATATGTTTCTTCTAAATTGATTGGAGTGTTTGTTACTTTGTTATCATAAAATTGTTGAGTATTTGCTTATGTAGATGAACTAGGTTCATTTCTTGTAGGGAACGTATGTTCAACTTTTGTCTTGGTTTTAGGGTGTAAGTAACCAAACATCTCAAGAGGTGGTATTGTAGGGGGGTTTGGTTGTTTCATCGATGGATAAAATGATGCATTAACTTCAAGGTTGTTAAGACAATCATTTAGGAACTTATTCGTGTTATCATCTTCTCTAATGATGTCAACATCATGAGGAAGACATGCATTAGGAGTTGAAGGGGCATAAGTTAGTTCAATTTCATTAGGTTCATTTCCAAAAGCACAACTTAACACATCTACTAAATATTTCAAGGACATCTAAAGCTTTTTGAAGCACATATCCATGACGCAAGATTGAACAAGTACACTTGAAATGAAGAAAATTGAAATAACAACAATTCTGCAAATTGTAATAGAAGACTAAAAGTAGCAAACAGAAGCACAAAGAAGAAATTTCAAACCCTAAAAGTTGGAAATTCAAAGTCAATAGGGACTAAGATGCCAGTAAGGGAATCTTGATCCTACTAGAGGAATTTTGAGGTTCTAGGAACTAGAACAAGAAGAAAACAATAGAGATAGGATTTTGAGCCAGAAACCCACAGAGGGACTAAGATGCTAGGAAGGGAATTTTTGTCTTGGTAGAGGTTTTTGTCATAAAAACAACAAATTTTGAGTTGTGAACAGTGTTCCCAGGTTGTCTACCCGGGGACCTGATGTTTAGAAACAGAAAAGTGTGCAAATGAATGCAAGAAAAAGTGACTAATGACAATCAATTGGATGCAAAGTTGAATGCATTGTTTTTTCAATTTTGAATGCAATAACAATGTTTCTAAATGCAATTAGGATGGTTGAAAATGCAATTTTTTAGTTTTTTAATAAGATACAATGATGCAAGAAAAAAATGCAACCTATATGCACTTTCACTAATGCAAATATGAGACCCTAGATGCACTTTCACTAATACAAGATGCAATGCAAGAATGAATGCAACCTAGATCTAGGACTTTAATGAGCTCAAAATTAGAAAATGAATGCTCTAAAATGTCAGGTTCACCAAAATGAACCAGAAATAAAATATGTTGGGGGAGATGCCCACCTTATTCTCCTTCAATCATTCAATAATGTCCTAGAAATCCAAAATGGATTGACTATCAACCTAAAGGGTGAGTCAATTCTCAACAAGGAAGACCTAGGAGGGGGTTCTTTAAGCTTTGAGGGGTTCACCACCAAGAAAAATCTTGGAAAAGACAAGTTAACATTCAACTCAAAAAAACCTAGTAATGCAAGTTAAATGATGGATGCAAATGATAAAATTAAGCAATAAAAAGTTATGATGTATGTACCTGGGAAGTCTGGAAGTGTGATGAGGATTCTAGAAATGCAAAAATGCTATCAAAATGTGTTATGGAGGACTAAGACACCCTTACCATTGTCTTAGTCTCGCTACTATTTTTTGGGGTAGATGCAAAATCTTCAAATGCCAGAATAGGATCTAAAATGAGCTCTGCAAAATACCTTCGGGAGGACAAAGATGCCCTAGGTGGAAACTTAGTCCCATTTTGAATTTTTGGAATCTCCAAATGTGATCCTGGGGTTCAATATCTACACTTCCTTCTTCTTTGATCTCAAGTCTTGAAACTTCTAGATCTGGCCTGTAGGTGAGTTTCTGTGAAGATGACAACTTTGCAATGCAACTTTGAAACTTTGAACTTCAAATGATCTTCAAGTCTTCAACCTAAATCTACAATCACAAACATGCAATAGAGGGAAAACTTGTTGATTGTTAGTAAATGAGGTTTTTCCTTGGTCAAACCCCTTGTTCATAATTAAACCTTGAAATGAAATAGAAATGATGAAGGGAAATGATGAATGAGAAAAATGCTATATTGCAACTCACCAAACCCTTGTCATGAAATCTGCAAACTTATGTGAGGTGGCTAGCTTGAATTTAGATCTCGAATCAAAGGAATGCTTGATAGATATTGACTTCAATTGCTTGCTTAAATCAAAACCGTACATCACAAAGGTTAGCTCAAAAACACACATGATGCAAGAAGATCTTTGACATGATGCTCAAATTATGATGATGGCTCCAAATGCTTCATGAACTACACTTAAATGCTCTTGTGAACTCAATTTTCTATGATGAATGAATACTTGAATGCTTAGATGAAAAATGAGTGGAATAACCTTGTATTTATACTTACTTGTGCTTAATATTCCGAAATTATACCACACCAAGCCGACATATGGATTCATTAATTAAAGGAGGCTAGATCCTACCAAGATTTGAAATTAAATCCCAAAAATACCTTAAGGGGGAGGGGCATCTTAGTCCCGAGGCATGAAACTCGGGGCACTGACTCCAAGAAGGGGCCACTTTAAGACACATTTAAAATCAAGGTCCCAATACCTTTGGGGGACAAAGACACCCTAGGTGGCATCTTAGTCTCAACCCAAAAATTAGGGACACATAGCTAGAATCATTAAATTATTATTTATCCATCGATGTTTTTCGGATTAGCCTTAAAAATATGTAATACATTAGGCTTGGAGATGCAAAATAGGACAAATTAAGATATAAGGATAAACAAAGCAAGGCGGGCCCAAACAAGTGTGAAAATGAAAGGGTATGCACTTTCCTACACTACAAGAGTATATTAAGAATGAGTCAAAAGAGACTTATAAGTTGCAGTTATTAGTATTCACCAAAGGTTGTGAGCATCAAAAAAATGCATATGATAGACTAAGTCAAATAAACATGTGCATGAAATAGGAGTGTTTTGTATATGTTGTAAAAGTAAGTAAATGCAGATTTTAACAATGTAGAAATAGTCTTTATTGCGGGCACAAGTATATGAATATGTGGCATGAATGTTGAAGTATATGAAATGTATAAGAATTCTTTTTACTGCGCTTAATTCTAGAAAAGAAATATCATAACAATGAGACTCAGTCAATGTAAACTTGGCAAAAATATAAGGAGGAATTTGACTTGTAAACCAAGAAGGAAACTTGTTGTTAAGTGTCACTATCCTTTGACTCAGTAAAAGAGCCTTTTTGTCTCTTGAAACAAGTCAACTTAGCCATTTGAAATGTGAGGATTGTTATGTGTTGCAAATCTATAAGTTAGTTATATGAATCGTTGCATGCAGATAGAAAGGTGGCAAAAATATTAGCTTGTTTGTAGCCTTTGGTTGCTCACATTTTAGTATATACAGAGGTGCTCTTTCTACAATTTTCTACACTTTTCAATCTAATTACTTTGTTGTTATTTTTCTACAATTTATGTGTGAGTGAGTTGAGATATTGAGACTTAGTGTGTTGCTTTGTTATTTTGTGTTAGTATATGTTGAAGAGATTCGGTAAGGGGCTAGAAGTGGGAATTGGGTTGATCTTAGAGGAAGTAGCAAGCAGACTTGGTGAATTGAGCTAAGAAAGGAGATTTATCAATTGGAGCTTATATACATGCATTTTTATTTATATTCCTTTATTATTGTAAGAGAGGGGGACCAACCACGTCAAGGCCCCAGGTCGTGAGGACAGTCGAGAGTGGAAGGCTTCCGTAACTTACCTCACTCTAAAGGGATGTTTTGAAATAAGGGATCGAGAATGATGAGTACTATAAGGTGCCTGAATCACTCTATAGAACCAAACTTTAGTTTGGGCTAAGCGAGTTGGTTTTTGGAGTCAGTACTATGCCTCAAACAACTCTCTATCTGAGGATGATAGCATAGTTTTGGGACAAAACCTCGGTGCACTAGCATCTCTCGGGCACGCTGGCATCCGTACAATCATAAAATAATGAACATAGTATGAACTAATCAAAAACTAACTAATCAGCCTAGCTGGTTGGTTTCGATGGGAAAAATAGAATAATAAGGTAAGACAGATACAAACGAAGATGATAGAGTAGGTAGATAAAGGCTAAAGTAACAAAGATAATCTCACAATAATGCACGTTCGCCAGCTAGCTCCAAACGCTCTGTCACCTGCACACAAGAAAGAGGGGAAATTGTTGGGGTTGTATAGGGGCCTACCTCAATCAGACCCCCATTTTTTTTTCCACCTGCACGAACAACTAGATAGCAATGAGGTAAGAATATGTAAAGAAAGAAGGAATTAAAATAACACTACAAAACAGTAAATAACTACTCAACCAAATTGCAAAGGAGAGGAGCTAAACGTTACCACCTCCACCAAGAGCTCACTAACCAATGGAGGAGAAATAAAGCTTGAACAATCACCACAACCTCAACCATGATGAAGGGAGGTCTCACAAAACCTCAATCCCACGTTGCATTGGCTTGCTTCACACTTGCTTTATGGAGTTTATAGAGTTTTATTGCTACAATGGAGTGCTAAAAATGTTGGAAGTGCTTGAGAATGTGAAAGAAGGGTGTGTTGAATGCCTAGAGATTGCAAAATGAGATGAGTTGAATGAAGAATTAATGAATTTGAAGGAGAAGAGGGAAGCATCTACCATTTTTGAGGTCGATTGGTCAAAGAGGGACGTTACAAATTGACTCCAATCAAAAGTGCAACACCTCTTCCAAATTCAAATGTGGGAATCCGTTAGGGATATGTGTACCACGTCGACGTCTGTGTGTCACACGCGCATCCCCAACAAGTATTGTTCTACCAACATAAAGGACAGATGCCAAGTGGAAGGAAGGCAACTTGCTGATGTGGAATTTCACCTTCGGATTTGGTTTTCTAAGGTGAGGATGTGTAAAAGGGGACTTTGTGTAAGGGGTGCAAATTCACTCCTATACATTTTTCTCCCACTTTAGTGACCACAAATATTGATGAGTGCTTTGGTAAATTAGATTGAAGAGTTATTAGGGTTAGAAATTTATACCTGAATCGTCGAGGAAGAAGACCATAATCTACCAAGCTTAAAAGTGCAAGGTAGGTAAAGGACTCCATAGCCCTACAGAACTATGAAGTTGTAGAATGAAAGTGTCTTACAAGCCTGCAAAACCACAAGGAGGTGACCCCCAAGATCTCTCACATAAAGGAAGCAAGCAACACTGAGAGGGCGAGTGAATTGTACCTATTTGACGAAAGCCCAAGCATCCCATGTTTGAGCTTCCTATTCTGCCATGAAGCCTAGGCCCATTTGGTACGGCAGGAAGAAAGGTCCCCACGGGAAATCCTTTATGTCTCGGCCTCCATGTCACCCCACCATTCTTGCTCCAAAAGAAATAAATGGGAAGAGGCTTGTTGTCGAGGCATTGGAGCTAACTCCCCTCATTGTTTCTCAACCTGCTACTCCTGCTCCCATTCAGGAGCCTATCCCCCCACTAGAAACAACTATGTTGGACACTCTCATGGTCGAGAAAGATTCTTTCGCTCCTTTGCAACCTTCATCCTCTAGCTTCAAGAGCCACAGAAGTCTCCTTGCACGTGAATGCAAGCACCGAAAAAAGGCTCTCAGAGCTGAGCAGGCTGCCTTATAGAGGAAGGGAGAGGAGATGACTACCTCTGCTTCAAGGCCTCACATTGCACCCTCCTCTCTCCCCCCTCTACTTCTATTCAACCAAGCTCCATATTTTTTTTGGCTTCCGTTGTGAGTAAAAATGCACCTAACCCCAAAAAGGTGCATGTATTCATTGCTCCTTTAGTTGATCTGCCCCTGTTGATGTCCCATCTGGGCATCCTTCCTTTCTTAAAGCCTGTGGATATGTCGAACACTTCAGTGGTATCTGCTATGGTTTTCTCCTCCTCCTCTTCCTTTGCACCTATTTCCTTGTCTGAGGGGAGTTCACATCTCCTAATGAAGCAGAAGATGCAAGATGGCCCTTCCAGCAATGGAGGATGTAAGAGGAGCCCACCTTCCTTGAAGGGTGGTCTTGTGTTGGCTTGTTCCTTCCTAGTAACGAAACTAGCCCCAGCTTCGCTTGAGTTCGTCAACTTTCTTGAGTCACTTAGTGAGCCTAGTAGTGAATCTCGGGAAAGCCCTCTCCATCCATTGAGGTACAACATGGCACTCTAGCAAAGTGCATGTTTAACTCTCTGGATGAAGTTTCGGCCTTGTCAGTGATTTTCACAAAATTGTTGACCATAGCTCCACAAGAGCTGAGTGGAGAAGACCTTGTGAGGCCTTCTTCATTAGCCCTTGTTGCAGGAGGGTTGGAAGCTCTTTATTTTTTCAAGTAAGAATATAACTTGACCTTATTTCTCTCCAATAGAAATAGTTAAAGGATCAAAAGCATTAGAAATAGCTAACTCTTTCTCATGATCCTTAACCTTCTTCTCATTTTCCTCAGTAAGTTTTGACAAAGACAAACATGACTTATAAATCCTTCCACCTTTTGATAATGCACTTTGAACATTTTTCACATAGGTAGCTAATAGATATTTTTCATTAGCTATCATTCCTTTCAACCTACTGATCTTTCTGGCATCAAATTCCTTTTGAACTTTGACCAAAGTTGACTTCTCAAGTGACTCAAAATGAGTACTTACCGAATTTATAAGCTTCTTCAGCTCACCGTAGGAAGAACCGGATGGATCCTTAACATGATTAGGCATGATATTCTCTAGAATGCTAGATGCAAGATTCAATAACTCACTGTCCTCAATGTGAGACTTCAAGATTTCTTCCCTAGCCTTAGCTTGTGCAAATGATGTGACTTTCATTTTTTCAATCAGGGACAAGGTACACAAATGAATAGGTGCATCTCCCAACTCAAGATCAAATTCTTCCTTTTGCTCTTCTAGAAACTTATTCACTACTTCTACATTGTCTCTTGCTTCCACTGGAACTTCTTTAACTTCAACCTTCTTTTCCACAACTACTGTTTCCATAGCCACAGATTTTTGCTTGACATTTGGAGCTTCAACTTCTTCAACTGATATCTCCTTTTCTTCAACCAACACAATTTTAGGAGTTTCAGTATCCATAGGTTCTTTTGTACCGTGCACATTCGGAGGAATCTAAGTGTCCCCAACTGTAACCTCTTCATTTATCGGACTAGATGAAATATCTTCCACATGATCTTCTTCAAAAACAACATCAATTATTTTCTTTGATAGAACTTTCTTTAGAATTCTTTCAATTTATTGTTCTATTTATTTAGTCCTACCCATCATAAGCTTGTTTATTCTTGATTTTCTTTTGAACTCTCTTTTTACTTCTTTTAGGATTGACTTCATTTCTTCAATAGACATTACCAGACTTAGATTTGCAAGAATTTTTTCTCTCAACTTCTCTTCTTCATTTCTAGCATTAACTCTCCTCATCTCTAAAATTCCATACAATTCCTTAGGCAACTGTGCCATTATCTCAATAAGAGTCATATTGAAATTGTTCAAATATTGTATTGTAGCCTCCTCAAGGACTCTTTGACCAATAGTATCAAAGGTACCATTCACTTCACATAGGGGCTTAAGATTCCCATCCTTGATTATGCCTCTTTCAACTTCCTCTACAGACATACCCAATTTGTCAGGCTTCATCTTCTTCTTAGCTTTCTCCTTTTCACTGAAGGACTTGTCCTTAGTGACTGTTGTTGCTGCTTGGGTGTCCATATGCTTTATTTCTCTAACTTCTTCATCAAATTTTTTCTCTTCATCTTCTAAAATAATTGTATGCACCCTTGTGCTCTTATCCTTCTTCCTTTTATCGGATGCCTTAACTTGAGCTTTTGTAGGGGAAGACTTCTTTGCATGACCAGATAGGGGTGTTGAGCTCCTTATTGATCTATTTCAAGCAAAGGATGTTGTCAGACTAGCAGATTCAGTTTTAGTAGGCTCTTTTCCTTTTTCGCTTTCAACTTGTTCTCTCATCCTTCTGGCTTCTCTTACAACTTCCTTAGTTATTCCCATACTTTTGCAAAGACTTCCACTTCTTTCCTTACTCTTTGGACTATCATTGGTTTCTTCAATTTCTCATGGACTTGCATATTCTTCTTTGCATATGTTCCAAACCTTTCTCCAAATGAATCCAAAGGGTTACTCAACAAATGTTGTGCATATAGCTCCAAGATTCTCTCCTCAACTTCATAATTTGGCATAATCCAGATGGTTCTAGGTTATGTCACTTCCATCAAGCATTGATCAATATCCACCATAAAAAAATTGTGTCCTTATACTTCTCCATAATAGAAGTAGGAATTATTTCCCTTGCTTGCATTTCATTCAAAGCAATTCACATAAATCATACTCTGTATTCTCCTTTACCATCTGATATGTTGCATATATGGTTGTACCAGATATAGAATTTTCTCGGCTGGAGTGATATATCTTGTAACCAATGACCATCAAGGAAAATTTCACATCCACATCAACAATATCATCAATTTTCATTGCTCTTTTATCAAATATTGAACCAGTTGTATTAGTGACTGTTTGATTCTTTACAAACTTCAAAATTAGCAATCCACTGGAGGAATTTAAACCTGTAACAACACTTATAACTTCTTTTGTAATCTTGAAGGGTTGACTCAACCACATGAATTCAACATGAACTCGACTCAAGATATATTGGACCCATTCATTTTCATCAAACATGGGGAATTTCACAATCTACGTGAATTTATTCTCTTCTAGGGTTTTGAATTCAGGCTTAACACATAAATCCTCTCCAACAATGTGTTTGGAATATAAATTTAGCAACTACGAGCTCCCTAACTCCTCAATATTAGCATGAATATATTCCCTGATGTCTTCAACATGTAAAACGCCGTACAAAACAGAAAAAAAAATGCACCTAAGGGCTTGGTCTCAATATACTTGAAAAGATGCCACTTGAATTTTAGATGGGGTCTATCCTTAACTTCAACTACCAATGGAGTAGCCATTTTCACAAATTCACAGGTTTACAAATTTTCCCGATAAATACCTTTTTTCTGGATTAGGGTTTGAACTTCAAATCGCCTTCACACTTGAATTCTCCCAAATTTTTCCAAAGTTTGCTTCAGAGCTCTTCAAACTTCTTCTCAAAATGCAAAGTGATAAATGAAAGATAGAAATGACTTTTTATCATTCGCACACCTAACCTTTTTGACGTAATAAATGCTTCTTCCCTAACTCATCCGGATACCATGTTTCCATACACTGTGAAAGATAACTCTTCTACGGACCTTCAATTCTACATAAATACTCTCTCCAACTGTTCAATAGCATTTGTAGATCATCAATGCAATCACCGAACTCATCCACATCTCAGTGTCGATTACCGATAGGGGTTTGAAGGATTTTCTTGACAGCTCCCCCTAGGCCAGAGGCCTTAACCTAATTCCTAGAGGAATTACCAGAAGTTGATTCTTGTAATGGCTCATTTCCTGCAACAGAGGGACTCTTCTTTACCCATGTCTTCTTCATCTGCTTCCTGATCTAATTTTTAGTGATTTACCCTTTTCCTTTTTCATCATTTTGCATGTTTCTTCTTTGATTTCCCAGACCTCTTTTGCAAAATCTAGCAATATGACCAGTTTTGTTGCAATTGTAGCACACCACATTTCTTTGTCTAGACCAGTTGTTCCACTATTTTTCTCTTGATCTGCACTAGTTAGCAATATGGCCAAATCTATTGCATGTATAACATCTAACATCTCTATAAAATTTGTTCATCACATTTATACATTCATTTGAATTATGACCATACTTGTTACAGTTAAAGCACTGACCAAAGAATGATGGACCACTTGAATTCATTCTACTTCTATATTGGATCACCATATGACCAAATTTATTGCAAACATAACAGTTACCATTAAAATATTGAGCATTAGGTTGTCTTACCGAATACCTTCTAGTGTTGTTCATTTGATTTCCTTGTCTAAATATCATTTGTCCAGATCCAGAACATTCTCCTTTTCTCATATCCAAGACCTCACTTGTCACCATTAGTCCTCTGACTATTAATCAGTTCATCAAGCTTGGTTGATCTAATCTTGAACTTCTCCTTGAATTCATTTATTGTAGCAAGTTCATCTCTAAGATCTACAATGTGCTTTTCAAGCTCTTTCTCATTATGTTTGGATTGTTCTAACTCAAGTTCCAATTGAATGAATCCATCAATGATTCAGTTGCATTCTTCATATTTCTCTTTCAGGGATTGGACAAGATTTGCTTCATTCTTATTCTTGTCTTTAATCTCCTTAGTTATCCTCAACATAATAGATTTCATCTCATGCTTTTGAACTGCATTATCCTTGGCAAGCTTTTCACATTCTTCTGTCTTTTCCTTTAGGGTTTGACTCAGTTGTTCATCTATAATGCATTTACTATCTTCTTGATTGATCTAATCACAAAGTTCCCTTCTCTTCTCTCTGGACTTATTGATTTTTTCTTTCAATGACTCAATGAATCTCTCAGCATTCATGAGATTTGCTTGTAATTCCTAAACTTTAAATTTTTCCTGATCAAGATCATCTAGGCCCACCATAAGTTGTTGTTGAAGACTGCTTGAATCCATTGAAACACTTTCCAAGATCTTCCCTAAGCTTTTAAAATTCTTCTGAGGAACTGAGCTTTGATACTAATTGTTGGAATTAAGAACCACTGAGAGAGGGGGGTGAATCAGTGTTGTGCAATTTTTAAATTTATTAATCTGATCCTTAAAGTGTTGATAACATTCATCTAAAAAAAAAATTCATGCACATAAGACAAATAACCACAACACCATAACACAAGGACTTTTTACGTGGAAACCCTATTAGGGGAAAAACCACAGTGGGGGTCAATCCACAATATCGTTCTAAGTATACTCAAAAGAAAATTTTACAAAATAAGAATGCACTTGCATTCAGGCACACTGCCTAGATCTCACTACTCAAAAACTAAAAGGCTCACTGCCTTAAAAATGTTTGGAATACTTCCAAGGATTTGAATTGATAAATTAGCATCTACAAATTCTTGATTATAGTTCTGGTTAGGCTCAACAATCGAATTCTAGATTTCTTGACCGATTATGCTCTTCTGCTATGTTCTGCTTCAACTTGCAACAAAAATCCTTAATGCACAAGTGAAACTGTGCATAATCTCTCTACTGACCTTCTGACATTCACAAAATACATCCACTTTCATCAAACACACACCAAAATGGTATAATCAATCACTTATATATATCCGCTACTTAGGATTTAATCACTTCAGGTCGGCCTCAACCAAATAAGAAATATTCACAAACTATCAACTCAAATCATCCATAATATCCAATGTGCATCCACAAGAGTCAGCCACAACATAGTGAAGACCCAAACCAAAATGCTTGAATACAAAAATACTTAAACAATAACTCCTCAACTATCCGCGACACACTATATTCACCAAGTCAGCCTTCATACAATGATGAAAAGAAAATTAGTTCACTGGACCTTCTTACTTTCACCCAAATTGATACGAGACACCAAGATTTACAGGTAACATAGATTATGCATCAAACAATATTCCCTGAGATCCACAATACAAAATAATAATAGAAATTTTGCATATGAACCGAAGAACACAAATCTATTGGATGCTTTGTTCTAACTTAATAAACAATCATTGATCTTCAATCTGTCTACCGGTATGAGTAAATTACAATGTGCGGATCAACTAGCTAACCAGGGTTGCCATCAATGATAACACCAAAAAATATGTGTAGTGTCTCTTCCCAATAGGAAGGTATCCTCCAAGATCTCTCACATGGAGGAAACCTAGAAAAGAGGCTCCGCAGAGTTGAAAAGCGACTTTACAAGCACACCTGCAAAGTGACATGTTTACCTATAGATAAAACATATCTAAAAGCGGTCACGTAGGCAAGTAAGCAAACAATCATGTAGACCGTCGATAAATTGGAAAGATTTCAAAGAGGTCCCTCAGGAACCCGACACGAAGAAAGGGGTCCACTCAAGGGACGCACTGTTTGAAAGTGTGAAAGAGATGTTTTTTCTCAAATTGATTTAACACCAAGGAATCCTTTTGAAAGACGTTCACTTCATAGAGGAATTTGAAAGGAAGAGGATGTCCCCTTGTGAAGAGAAGGTCAAAGCTGCTCCCACCTTGAAGGAAAGTTCTCAAGTTCTTTCTTTGTGAACCCATGATGAAGGAAACACATTCCATTAGGGGTCCAAGTCGAGAATGTGATTCTTTGAAAAAGTTTGCAAAGATTCTTGAGAAAATATCCATTGGCAATGAATACATTTTCTAAAAATCAAAGTAATGGCATTGTAAAAAATGAAAGGGACAACTCAAGCAAAGAAGAGAGAAAGATAAGAAAAAAGCAAAGAAGAAATAAACATAAACAAAGGGCACAGGGATGATCTGATATTTCAGGGTCAGAGTTGCTCATAAATATATATGTATAATAATAGTAGTATATAAATGAATTGTCGTCAGCCCCCTACTATATCATACCATGTGAAGAATGCATGAGAAAACAAAGTAAAAATAAAAAATTGGTTCAACATGGAAGGGAAGCCTAAATGCCCCCAATGCTTTGCATCATCCCCAATTTTCCAAAAATCAATCACAAACATGGAAGAATGATGATACAAATAGAAGAAGTTTTATGACACAAAAATCACACTTGTATCCAAGCACCAACAAGGGTGACAAGGGTCATCTAGGAACACATAGCATGATCATGGGGGAACACATCACAACACACATACACATCTAATTTAAATATAAAGAAGAGGTCTTCCCCTAACACTCATCAATCAAAAGGTCATCCGCTTCCTACTCTAGATCATCATAAGGGGAAGGAGGATGAGCCTGCAGTGGTGGAATATTAAGGGGAGGAGCTTCCAACCCTCTTGCAACAAGGGCTAAGGAAGAAGGCCCCACAAGGTCTCCTCCACTCTGCTCTTGTGGAGCTATGGTCAACGATTTGTTGAAAATCACTGACAAGGCCAAAACTTCATCCAAAGAGTTAAACATGCACTTTGCTAGAGTGTTATGTCATACCTCAATGGACAGAGAGGGCTTTACCTGAGATTCACCACTAGGCTCACTGAGTGACTCAGGAACGGTGACGAACTTAGGGGAAGCTGGGGCTAGTTTTGTTACTAGGATGAAACAATCCAGTGCAAGACCACCCTTCAGAGAAGGTGGGATCCTCTTACACCCTCCATTGCTGGAAGGGCCATCTTCCATCTTCTTCTTCATCAAGGGATGTGAACTCCCCACAAACAAGAAAATAGGTGCAGAGGAAGAGGAGGAGGAGAAAATCGTAGTGGATACCACCGAAGTGTTTGGCATATCAACGGGCTTCGGGAAAGGAGGGATGTTTGGAAGGGACATCAACAAGGGTATATCAACTAAAGGAATAATGAATACCTACACCTTTTTGGGGTTAGGTGCATTCGTACTCGTAATGAAAGTTGAAAACAATACGGAGCTTAGTTGAACATAAGTAGAGGGGGGAAGAGAGGAGGGCACAACGGGAAGCGCTAAAGCAGGGGCGATCATCTCCTCTCCCCTCCTCTATAAGGCAACCTGCTCAGCTACGAGAGCCTTTCACTAGTGCTTGCATTCACGTGCAAGGAAATTTCTATGACTCTTCGAGCTAGAGGCTGGAGGTTGTGAAGGAGCAAAAGAATCTTTCTTAGCCATGAGAGTGTCCACAATAGTTGTTTCTAGCAAGGGGATAGGCTCCTAAACGGGAGTAGGAGGAACAGGTTGAGAAACAACAAGGGGAGTTGGCTCCAATGCCTCAGTAGTAGGACTCTTCTCGTTTACTACTTTTGGAGAAGGAATGGTGAGGGGCCATGGAGGCTAGGACATAGAGCATTCCCCGTGGGGACCTTTCTTCCTGTCGTACCAAACAAGCCTAAGCTTCATGGGTAGAATAGGAAGCTCAAACACGAGATGCTTGGGATTTCGCCAAGCAGGCACCATAGGATTCTATCGTAAATGCATAACATAATATGATGGCACCACAGCAAGGAAAGAGGGAGCGTCAAGCTGAATAGTGGAAGAGGAATAAGGAGGATCTCAGGACAGCTTCTCTTTTTCCCTTCTACGTGCACCTTGGTAGCATCAATGTCAGCTTTTAAGCAAGCCCTATGTGAAACAACATAAGGCGATGGAGGGTATCTCACTCTCGGTATTAAGCACCCTCTCTTGTAATTTTGATAAGTCTAGTACAAGAGGTCCTTCCTAGGTGGAAGAGGACCAACGAGCGTAAGCCAAGAGTAATCTAAGGAGTAACTACCATGCTCAATTGGTGGTCTATAGCCAGTGTCGTGGATCACATGTACGGAACCCTCCTGCATGAATTTCAAACACTTATGCACAACCGAGGGAACTACGTTCATAGCTACTAACCATGGGATACCTAGCTTCACTCTAAAGATTTTAGACCCCAGGATTATATTGAACAAAAGATTCATAGATTTAGGACCAACGACAACTAATAAAACAATACTACCAAGAGGAGGTATGGAAATTATGTCTTGCATGTGGATGGTGCTCACAGGTGCAGCATACCCATTTTTATGTAGAAATTTGATTAGCATGATCTCCTTAGTTATGATATTTACTTGAGATGTCATATCAACAAGAAAACATGCTACGGTGTTTCCGTTTATTCATGCAGGGATGTAGACATGAGATGGTTCTCTATTAAATCCCATTGGAAAATCCTACAAGGTGAAGGTTATACCAGTACCACTGCTCATAGGTTGCACAGGGGGGAAAGGTTGTTGCAGGAAAGAGGCCATCGCATGAACTAAACGACACTCTCACAAAGCCCCCCAAAGGTTGCAAGATAGGATAGTGACCCAATTAAGGTTTTGTTGTGCAACACTTTTAGAACCTTCCAACTATGCCTACTAGGGGTCGCAGGTTGGGTTGTAAGGAGAAGGCCTCACAACACTCACACCTACAACACTCCTAGAATACGAGGAAAGGAACTTTCATTATTACAAATGGAACCAAAATGGTTCACATCGGGTTCACCAAAAATATAAGAGAGGGGGACCAACCACATCAAGGCCCCAGGTCACAGAGAGATGAGAGCAGAAGGCTACCCTAACTTACCTCACTCTAAAGGGATGTTTTGAAATAAGGAATCGAGAATTATGAGGACTATAAGGTGCCTCAATCACTCTATAGATCCAAACTTTACCTTGGGATAGGTGAGTTGTTTTTTGGAGTTGGTACTATGCCTTAGACATCTCTCTGTCTGAGGACGACAGCGCAATTTTGAGACGTCAACATGGCGCATTAGCATCTCTTAGGCGCGCTAGCATTTGTACAATCAAAAAATAATGAACATAGTATGAAATAATCAAAAACTAACTAATTGGCCTAGCTAGTTGGTTTTGATGGGAAAAATAGAATAATAAGGTAAGATAGATACAAACGAAGATGATAGAGTAGGTAGATAAAGGCTAAAGTAATAAAGATAATCTCACAGTAATGCATGTTCACCAGCTAGCTCCACACACTTTGTCACCTGCACATAAGAAAGAGGGGAAAATTATGTTGGAATATGTGCCTCAATCCTTACTGACATGGAACTCCTGAAGGGAAAAGTCACTGGGACACTATTCATGTCTGGGTGACAAAACTGTTCTAAATCTAGCTGATAGGTTCATGCTGCCAAGACAGGGTCCATGTCTTGCCAAAAAGACTATCGATGTGACTCTCTATGTTCGGCGTGACCTTTTATCAAATGGAAAACACTGGGTGACAGTTTGATCTTATCGGGCTAGCTCACGGGTGTCGGGGAGAAGTCCCAGCTAATGGTGTAAGTCTTGCCGATGTTGGGCTAACGCTAGGGCTTCAATGAGATGTCCCAGCAAGTATGTGATGTCTCGCCGACAAAGGCTACTCTCGGGTGTCAACGCGAATGCCGAAGTAACTCACAGGTCACGAGAAGATGTCTTAGCGATGAAGCTAAGTCTTGCCGACATATAGTATCCTTGTGGTGACTTCACGGTGACAAAAGACTTCGCTAGGAAGTCTTAGCGAAAGTCATAAGTCACGTCGACAGAAGTCTTTGGGTTAACTTTGGGTGCTCGGAGAAACGTCTTGGCAAAGGGATTAAGTCTTGCTGACTCGGTAAGACATGATGGAGCTCGATGAAACATCACAGCGAATATCATGAGTCTTGCCGATAGTAAGTCTTCAGTAAGACTTAGGGAACTCAGAGAAAGGTCACAGCGATAGGCACGAGTCTTGGTGACAATGTGACTTTCGGTGGAAGTTCTATTTCGGTATGACGTCTCACCAAAACTGTGGGGGTCTTTTTGATAGGTGAAAGGCTTTAGAGTAGCACAAAGTTGTCGGTAGAAGGTCTTGGTGAAGACAAAGTGTCTTGCCGATGGAATATCTGATCACTATGACTTATACATTCGATATGAGTCTCGTCGATAAGGGAAACCTTTTCCGATAGGATCGAAATGGACATCGATAGTTTCGTTGTGACTTATACATTCGTTATAGCATCTTGCTGACTCGTGGAAGCTATAGCGATATCGATATGAGGACTTTGTGGCATCGGGGAGACACTGTGAGTGTCTCACCGATATGCCAACAAAGTGTGAACATCATTGACCTTGTGATCATCCTGTGTGGCATCCTACTAGACCAATCAGAGGAAGCAGTTTTCAATTTTTTGACTGTTGGTTTTTTGTAACTGTTGCAGCATTGGAAAAATAGCATGCAGGGAAAAATCAAGGCTCGAATGGAAACTGTCTATGGTTGGCAATGGCAGATAAGGATGTACAGTAGGAAAAATCAGAATGTGTTAAATAAAGGCAAATTGTTTCTGATTTGTATGATATGAATAGAGTGAGTTCCATCGACAGTGAAGTGAGAACATTTCTGTAACTGGTTGAACAGTGAGAATAAGCTACTATGACTAACACCAGAAAGTTGTCTTTCTGATTGTATGTAATTTTGTTACTATAATACAAAGAGATATAGCTTGGTGTGGTGGGTTTTGTCCCAAAAGGGTTTCCCACATAAAATCTATTGTTTTAGTTGTCTTTGTGTATTTGCTCTACTTCTATTATTCCTTCATGTGTGTCTTAATTGGACTGTAATTTGGAAATTAAAGTCCTGCATTGCATTCTTCTCTATGGATTTGACATTAGGAAAGTGTTTTCCGCACCTCTGCTTTCCTTACAAATTATTGGGGTTGTATAGGGGCCTGCCTCAATCAAACCCCTCTTTTGGTGTTCCCACCTCCATGGAAAACTAGATAGAAACAAGATAGAAATATGCAATAAAGAAGTAAAGAAAGAAAGAATGCAAATAACACTACAAAACAATAAATAGCTACTCAACAAAATCACAAAGGAGAGGAACGAAATGTTACCACCTCCACCAAGAGCTCACTAGCCAATGGAGGAGAAAGAAGGCTTGAACAATCACCATAGCCTCGACTGCAATGAAGGGAGGTCTCACAAAACCTCAAGCCCACGTTGCAATGGCTTGCTTCACACTTGCTTTACGGAGTTGACGGAGTGTTGTTGCTACAATGGAGTGTTGAAAATGCTAGAAGTGCTTGAGAATGTGAAAGAAGGATGGGTTGAATTCTTAGAGATTGCAAAAAGAGATGAGTTGAATGAAGAATGGATTAATTCTAAGGAGAAGGGGGAAGAATATTTCGTTTTTAGGGTCGGTTGGTCAAAGAGCGATATTATAAATCGACTCCAATTGAAAGTGTAACACCTCTACCAACTTCAGACAAAGGAATACGTCAGGTACATAAGCACACCACATGGACGTCTGTGTGTTGAGCATGCATCCCTGATAAATATTCTTCTACTGACACAAAGAACAAATGCCAAGTGGAAGGAAGGTATCTTGCTGATGTGAAATTTCACCTTTGGATTTGGTTTTCTAAGGTGAGGATGTATAAAAGCAAAATTTTCGTAAGGGGTGCAAATTCACTCTCATACAATTACTTGTATTGGAAAGGTTAATTATTTATATTTTCCAAGTTGGAAAGGAATGATTTAAAAGTGTGTTTTGATGCTTGTTTATGATTGCATGTTCTTAGTTCTTTCTTGCTTTGGTGGAACCTATCTATTGGATTAATACTTATATATACCCTATATGAGAATTTATGTGATGGTTTTTCTATTTAAACTATACGTAGTTTGTCTATACTTGATTGATTATTCATATCTCCTTGAAATTAGGAAGAGTCTTATCCCTAGGGTTAGGGTATAAACTTAATGGTTATATCAATATTCAACAATAGGGTTGACAAAATGTTTTTTATATAGTTGTGTTATTTTCTTATTTTGATTAAGAGTCTATTCCTATTTAGGAATTCATATTAAGAAGAGGACTTAAAGGTGCAGAAGCACAAACTCTTCTCATGACAATGTCCTCCAAATTAGATACAAATGTAGTGAACATTGTAAACATGTGAATATTTGAGGTATACTGAAAGAGAGGTTTTATGATTTGTTTACAATCACTTGGTTGTTAATTTACTTTGATTGGAACCATAGGTTGAGAATAACCCATTTGGTTGGGTTGTTTACTTGATAATTGATTGAAGAAAATAGGTTGGGATTAACCTATATGATCTAATTGATTATTGATTATATCTTTGAATGAAGTCATTTATTGTTGAAGATTATACTTTTCATTGAGGTAATTTGTTGATGAGATTATACTTTTGATGGGAGTCATTTATTGTTGAGATTACTCTCTTGAATGGAGACTTTTATTGTTGAGATTGTACTTTTGAAATAGATTCATTTAATGTTGTGACATTATGTTTATCCATGTGGTTAATTGGTAAGATAGAGTTTCTTGAAATACTTAGTAGCAATATCATTTAAATATGAGTTAATAGGAAGGTTATTCCTAGGGTTAGGATAATCTACGAGAAAGGGGATATTCTTCGAATAGAATACTAATAGTCAAAAACAAATTGTGCAATTATTGTGGTGAAATAGGTGACCTCACTTGAAGTACTGGGTGATGAATCTTTGGCCAAAGTAGTGTAAGTAGCCACAATTTACACTATCAATTCATTCTGATCCAATTTACATTTTAGGTTGGGAATATCATACATGTAGTTGTAGCCACATTATGGTAGCTCTAGATATGTAGGACACATCACTATTCTTAGGAAAGGCTATAAGAAGGATGAGGTTACCAAACCAATATCTTCATTGAATGGAGGGCCATCTTACCATGTTGGGTAGATGTGTGAGGGACCACAGTAAGTCCATGATTGGCAGAAAAGTGCTTGAGTGATGCTTCTCCTCATGCAGTTGGAAGCCAATATTTGGGAGGACATTATGGACCATTGTTATTTATAATTCTAATATGAAGATGTATGCGCCAATATTGGGGACAACTAGAAGGTATGCACCAAGGAATGCATGCACCAATGTTGGGACATCTAGATTAGTTTGTATTTCTAGTTCATGTGACCTTGATGAAGTTATGTAAGTAATTGTGTATCCATCTATATGGAAATTGTAAATGTGAAATGTTATATTGAATATATGAAAAGTGAAATCATGCTTGTTTTGATGAAATGATTCTTTGATTATGTAATGGAAAAGTTTGGAAAGGTTATATTTCAAATGTTGCATATATTATTGAAAAGAAAAGAAATTTTTTATTGCTCATAATGTTAGATGCATAAACTATTCACTTGTGGGTAAAACATAGAAAAATTATTGTGTAGAACAATGGGCATGTTACAATGAATCTATTTTTGCAACCAAGAATTCTCCCCAGCATAAACATCAACTTTGAAGTAAAAACCTCCTTTGAATGCAAAGTCACCAGGTACTTTGATTGTGTGCCTCTTTAAGGCTAGATTATTGAGAGCAGTACCATTCCCTCAACAATGCTAAAATGAAATCTCTTAGAGTCCCACCAGGCATGCCAAAAACTATTGTCACTTGGAAATGCACCCTATTTCAAACAAGGAGTTCAGCATTCCAGTGATATAATGGAAATAGCCAAAAGGTGTGGGACCCTTGTAATTGAGGCTAGATCTCCAAAGAAGGTCAACTTCCTTTCTAAACTAGGTCTAGAAGAGGATTGGTTTGAACCAACCTCAATAAACTCTAAACTAATGACTTGCAGGGGAAAAGGGAGAAGGATGAAATGCATAAAAATAATGGAAAGGTGATGCACCAAATTTAGAGTGTCTCTTCCTACTTGTGATTGCACAGAGTATCAATAAAATCACCAGAAAAGCTCACACAAATCTCTATTTTACCAATTTTATGAGGGAAACATGGAGGCTAGGGTTTGAAATATCTCAAAAGGGATGAAGATTATCCACAATTAACACCCACAGTAGATTGACACAATCATATAACCTATTAAGCTGATGAAAACTCATGCATGCAAAGAGGTATCAAATGTTACACAGAATATAGGCATGGAGAAGAGGTGAAAGCAGTAATTTTATCAAAACAAAGTCATAACCCAATTTTACAGCTATAGAGAATGCTAAAACAACATTAATTTGCTAGAGAAAATCCATCGAAGAAACATCTTCAAAATGATACAAGTATTGCCTTTATAGCTCGGGAATAATTGAGAAGTGAATTCAAGAAACCTAACCCTAATAGTAACTAGGGTTTGTAGGAAGATGAACTTTGATCAAGTTTCAAACATCTGAATTGTCCCAAGAACTAAAAATCAAGCAAGCCATAAAGGCTTCAACATCTCAAGCACATCCCAAAATGATGACCCTCATAAATGCAGGCATGGATCACACACGAAATCTATAATAAAATTCGGGCAAACATACCTTGACAAGAGAAAATTGACCTTTGTAACACATCAGGAAGTAATGCATCATCCAGTAATGAATGCAACTTGAGATTAGTGTGAAAAAATCAATTCGGGATCGATTCAATCTAATTAGATAGCTAAGAATTGAGTCATCATTTTTGCATCTCCTCCCACAAACTGGAGTAGTAGATCGTTAGAGTTTAAATGTTGGCCATCAAATTGAAGATGAATGGATGAGATATAGTCTCAAAGGAAACTTGAAAACATGACCATTGATCACTATTGGATTCATGATCAACAGCTATTGCATAACCTTAATACATCGTGCCTTCCTTCAAGTAATTGAGACACATAATCGTGATGCACTAAGTCCATGCAATGCAATAGTTAACCGACATTTGGTCTTTGAATATTCCCTCATGATCCCATCACACATCACAAATTGAACATCAGCTACACAACATGAAAATGTGATGCAAAGAATACATGTGATAGCCATTCAATCCCTATCTTCAAATCAGAGTCGTTGAAGTCCTCATCGCGACATACAAGACCATCGCGACTTTCCCTAATGCAACGTCATTCACAAGTGCGATGTGAATGACCTGCGCAATGACCATTGGATCACCCCTTTCTCATCGAAGCCATTGATTTTGGAACATTGTACATCACCATTTGATTGTCGGCTTCATGATATGAAACCACGATGCACTAGAAGAGAGTGGTGCAATGAATTTATTTTGTATGTCCCCATTGTCATCACACTCCACCCATTGCATATTGCAAAGAGACCTTGAGCTATGCAGAGTAAAAATGTGATGCAAATACATCGTGTGATGCAATCTCATTCTGCCATCTATTCCAAATGATGTCACCATCCACTAGCTCCCTCCCATTGTATATCACAAATTGAACTTGATCCAATAACCCTCAAGATGCGATGTGAAGGCCTTGTGTGATGGTCATTGGATCTCCAAACACCAACGTGCACCATTGATCCTTCTCAAGAGTATATCGCACATCACCAGAAATCACACCATATGAAGGATGAAAAATCTAATACAAAGAGTGAACATGATGGAACATGGAGCCACCATGTGGCGAAAGCAGGGCAGGGGCCCAGGAGCTTAAGTGAAGGAAACTTGCACATGCACAAATTTTTTTCTAAAAAGGGGGCCTCACCTAAGCATCTGAATGATTGACATTTTTCAAAGGTAAAGGCATGCTAAATTCAAAAAGAGAAACATATTTAGATGTGTGGGCTCAAATGGTATCATGGGTCCAGGGAACAATAAATTGATGACAACCTAGACATAAGATCATAACTAAATCTATCGGGAACTGCCTAGAGAAAATCGACAAAGAAATATAACAAAAGTATATGCTCAAATCAGAGGTTTAGGGTTTAAGCACAAGAGGGTTTTTTGGAAGGCACAACCTTGTAGAAGCAGAAACCCTAATTTGATACAATTGAGGAATTTCAAAACCTCAAAAACCTTAGAACATCAAAATAAACATGGATTTCAATAGGATGCATGTATAAAATCTCTCTAATCGAATATAAATGATGGGCATCAAATGGTGACATGAAAATGGCAACATTCTTCGTGACCTCCTAGTATGATTGCTTGTTAATCATAAAATTCAGTAGCCTTGAAAAATCCATTGGGCACAAATTCATAACAATTATTGCAGCAACTAGGATCAACTGAGGGAAAAACAAAACAAAACATGTGTACACTACACTTGGAAGAAAACAAGAACTCTAAAGCATGCTTTCCCTTAAGGAAAATGTTGGGTATGCAAAGAATTTCATAGAAAGCAGGAAACCTAAACTAATATGTACAAAAAATTGAAACAAAATACCTCAAAAATGTTTGAGGTGAATCCCATTGACCAGGATTGGCACCTTCTCTCCATCCATATTTGATAATTGGAAGGCATTATGTTGCTTACTTTTGGAAATGATGCAGGAGCGGTTCCACATGGCATAAAAATTTGTGTGCCATCCATGTCTTCTCTTAAATTCATCCCATTTGAGGACTACAACCCCCTCCTTGAAGACTTTAGGGCTTGTCTTTTTTTTCAAAAAACCTCTTGACCTGATTTTGATGCTCCTCCATTGTCTTCATTGCTTTATCTCTAATTTCTTCTAACTCCATCAACTGGGAATATCTGACCATCATTGGTTCCTCTCCCTCCAACATCTCCAGTTGATTAGCCAATTCAAGGGCTAGTAATTCAACTAATAAGGGCAACCTTGCTTCTTTTCCATACACCAACATGTATGGGGAATTGCCAATGGATTTCTTGGGAGTGATTTTATCCACCCATAGGGAAAAGTTTAACTTGGTATGCCAAGCTCTCTAATTATCTTCCATGGTCCTCTTGATGATCTCTATCAGGTTCTTATTTGTTGACTTAGCCAAACCATTTCCTTGAGTGTAATAGTTTGATGAAGTACTCAAGTAGATGTCATTCTTGATAGCCCATTCACTTAATTTTGCACCCATAAAAGCTAAAGCATTATCAGAAATAATTGAATTGGGAACTCCAAACCTTGTCACCAAATCATCATAAAAATTTGGGACAGCAAACTCATTTGCCTCCTTCAATGTTATAGCCTCAGTCCACTTAGTGAAATAATCAATGGTAGTGAGGACCCACTTATGACCTGCACTAGAAGGTGAGTTGATAGCTCCAATAAAATTGACACCTCACTTCATGAAAGGCTGCTCAACCTAGATGGGCCACAAAGGAAGGGTAGCTAATCTCTCCTTTCCAAAGAAGAAGGCACATTGCTTACATTTTCTTACCTAATCATGGGTATCCTTGACTAAAATAGGTCAATAATAGCTCATCCTCATTATTTTTAGGGTTGTAGTTTTTGGTGCAAAATGTCGACCGACTACCCCATCATGGAACTCTTCAAGCACCCTATCAACCTGCTCAGCATCAATGCATCTAAGCAACACACCACTGACATCCCTCCTAAAAAGTATGCCATTAAGTAGTACATTTGGGATGGATTGCAGCAGCCTAAAATACCTCCTCTTAGCTCTATCCATTTCTTGTGGGCACTCACCAGTTTGGAGAAAATGAACCATATTTTGCACCCAACTTGTAGGGGAAGTATGTGCAACTACTTGAGACTATTTTTGGTAGGCTAAAAATAGTTTCCATGACTTCTTCTTGTTTATCTTCCATGTCACCAGCTAGTTGCACACATAAACCTTTTCCCCTTACAAGCGTTGTGATCTTGATTTCCACAGATCATACTCCATCATGTTGGTTATCCAACCTACTTTTTTTCTCATTCAAATCTTTACTAAAAAGGAACTATTTGACACTAGGATGGGCAACCATTAACTAAACCTTATTGTGGGAAATCAAATGCCTAAACCTTTTCATACTTCTAATAACAACAAGAACATGTTTCTCAACAAAAGAATGCATGTGCTCATAGCCTTCTAGGCCTTAACTGAAGAAAGCTATTGGCTGCTCTAAATTTTTCGTATTCTTCTGAATTAGCATAGTAGAGATGGTATTTTTGTTTCCATAAGCGTAGAGGATGAAATCCTTAGAAAAGTTCAAATTCACCAATGTAGGTATTGTTGCAATGGCTTCTTTAATGGCCTCAAAATTTTCTTTCCCTTCTTTAGTCCATTTGAAAACCATATTCTTCTTTAACATAGTTGTTAGTGGCTTCAACAAATCAACAATCTTTGGTATAAATCTTCTAACAAAGTTAATTCTACCTATGAAACTTTGTGAACCCTTTCTATGGCTAGGCAAAGGCGGAGCTAAAATGGCACTCACCCTTTTAGGATCAATTGTGATACCATGTTTGGACACAACATAACCAAGTAATTTACCTTCATGAACAACAAATATGCATTTCTTTGGATTGAAGGATACACCATATTCCCTACATCTGTGAAAAATCTTCCTTAGATGAGCAAAATGCTTATTTTCATCCTTTGAGAAAACAGTGATATCATCTAGGTACACAAGGACAATCTTGTTCATGAGGCCTTGAAAAGCCATATCCATTGCTCTTTGGAAAGTTGCCCTAACATTAGATAATCCAAAAGGCATCTTCTTGTATGCCATGGTCCCCCATTTGGTAGTGAATGTTGTCTTGTATTGGTCACTACAATCTAATATCATTTTATTGATTTAGTGCCAAAAACTGACTAACAAGAATTTCAGTCATCTATAATTTCCACTATCAAATCTTATGTATGAACCAGATACAATGTAGTCAAACACATTGTTGATCCAAAAATCATGTTGACATGTTTTTAAGTTGGAGCTATTTAAGTTCACAACTAAACATATATTTTAACAACTATTTTATCACAAAAATAATTACTATTTCATAATTTTTTAATAAGAACTACATCTTTCACTTTCCTTATGGAACTTAAATTTTGTAGAATAAAATAATATTTCTTTAATAAGAACTACATCTTTCACTTTCCTTACAGAACTGAAATTTTGTAAGAGGAAAATATTCAACTTCTCTTTCATTTCAAGAAAGGGGGCTAAATTCCCAATCTTTTTGTTTTTCTTTCTTGCAGATGAGGATGGCGGACAAGAATATGTGCGGGCATAAAATCATGCCTTGTTAGTATCCCGACAATGGGAGCTCTCTGCACAGGCAAGGAAATTGATTAAAACAATCAGCACGAAATATGAATATGAAATACACAAAAATTGACAAATAGCTTTGAGAAAATTACAATATTGCTTACCTCAGTTTCTTTGGGTACCACGCATAGATGGCGCAAGCCAAGATTCCGAAATAGTATAAGTGCCTTTGCCAATGACATGGTTTCCACAACAGTGTATGGCGAGGTATTTATGACTGTATGCAAATTCATATACATTTCCTCTTCCTCTGCACTTACTTTGATCTCTTCAATCTTGAGACCTTTTCCTGAGCCTGGCTTTGCAAAGTCTTCAGAAGAATGGTTCTTGTTCGAACCTGCAGAAGCAACTGCATTCTGCTGAGAAGTGTGGAATTCCTTTTTCTTCAACAAGACCAAAAGATGTGACCTAAGGACAAGGCCGCACAAGACTGGCATTTCTGAGTTAGGGGGTTCATCTATGACTGGGAAGGCATTGTGCTTAGTGTTTCTCAAAATCTGTACAATGTTCCCAACCTTCCCTATTCTGTGAAAGGTTACCAGTGGACCTGTGACAGCATCCCCTGCAGTGAGTTGACTCATAAATGGTTCAGGATGTCCTTCCAAGAATGGAAGCCCCTTCAAGTGCACAATTTTGTCATAGACACTGCTGTTGAAGGCATCAGCTATTGTCTTTGAAATTAACAGTTCTATCATAACCAAAGGGAGCAAGGATAAGTTGTTTGTTAGCTCCAAAAGGATCACACAAAGTGAAACTGTCATTCTCATTGAGCCCCCTAGAAGTGAGGCTGCACCAAGCACAGCAAAAAGTCCCTGATCAATGTTTGCAAATGATCCCATCAACTCACCAAGTGCTCTGCCATATGTAGAGCCTATTAAGATTACAGGTATGAAGAGACCAGATGGAAGTGCAAGTCCATATGTTACCAGTCCCAATACAAAAATTGCAACAAAGTAGAGCAGCAGTGATGTCAAGTGAAATTCATTTCCTGTGCTAGAGCTGAATATATTTCTAACAGCAGCATCATTTGTGTTGAAAAGCAAAGTTGCAAGGTCATTGTAGTGGCCTGCAGGGCAATGGAATTGCTTGAAGTTCCCTGTTCTGCGAACATTGGGACATTCTTTGCTGAGCATCTTTCCTTCTGGACAAGGTGTACATGCTACAAGCCATGGAAGTCCGAATACACAACAGGATGTAAACAGAGCCACAGCACATGAAAGAAGTATTTTGTATATAGGCCCTCTCCTGTATCAGTAACATACAACCATGTCATTCATCGCCATGTTCTGCACAAAATTAACAAGACTTTGCAATTCCAAGAAAGGTCAAGTACACTTAATGTCATAACTATTGGGGTAAACCGTACTGTTTGATAACAGTCTAATTCCTCCTATCAGATAAAGGAGGCTTCTTGACTGCATGGGATCTAAAAGTCCAAAAAAGGAAGTAATCTAATGCGCATGTAGTATGCAGGGGAAAAGATGCCACATAGAAAATAAGGAAGAACAGGGGAACTTACAACTTTTCATTGCATTAGCCACAATCTAATGCAAAGTATATTTTTTGTGCCTGAGAGAACTTACTGATTAATTAAGGCATATATTCTCAGAGTATTCTCAAGAAGGTAGTTATATACTGCTCCCACTACTCCTCCAATGACCCCCAGTATCACTACTGGAAGTAGATCAATAGGTCTATATTTAATAGTCACTGAACTCACATCAAACATTATCAGGCCCCCATCTCCGAAAAGCCCACAGTTTCCACTTCCACAATAATCAATGAATGCTCGCAGCACTACAGCAACCACTGCAGTCGTGAAAAATGTCCTCCAAAGAAGAGCACTTCGCCACCTGTAAAGGAATGCAGAAAACAATGTCAGGTATCATTCCTTTTCTCTTCAAGAAATGCTTGTACAGTTAGAAAACTTCTTGACACCCGTCAATTTAGGTTCTCTACTGACACCTCAGAGATGCCGATTGCAAATTCTCAGAAGAATATGAGAACAACAATTGCAGGATTCAATATGTTATGAACAGAAGCTAAGTCACATGCGTATTCTACTGCTCTTCTCGTATATTTTGCCATGTTTAAAACTTTCAATACTGCTAACGTAAATAGCATGGATTGCATGGATCCAGTATAACTGTAAATGGAAAAAAAAAAAATTTAAGGAGTGTGTATGTAACTTGACATATGTTCACAACACATTTGAGTTCTGCAAATGAAGCATATATATAACTTGGCATAAGTGCATAACACATTGAATTCTATGACTAGGTGTAAGTAAGACAATGAATTCTACAATTTAGTGTACTACCCTCTTGATTGCTTCTTCGATCTAGATCATTATGAATTCTTCAATTTAGTCTATTGCCCTCTGGATTGCTCCTCTTGATCAAATTATAAAGAAACAGAAGTTTGATTTTACATTCAGTTACAGTTATATAAAGCACAAAAATGATCTGAAATGGAATTCTTACACACCAGGTTGCTATTTCCTCAAGTGCAAAGAGCACACCGCCAATAGGTGCACGGAAGGCTGCGGCCACACCTGCAGCAGCGCCACATGTTATAAGATCTCTTCTATCTCTGTCATTTTTGAAGAACCTCAGCCATCTCCATGTGAGATGATAACGTTTTGAGCCCCCCTGTCCCATCAGGGATGCTATGCAAGATCCAGTGTGGATCAAAGGCCCTTCCTTTCCTAAATCCAGTCCCGCAGACACAGCGAAAATACTACCAAACACCTGCTCACATCACAAATTCGGCATCCCTCATATCCTTAAAAAAAAGTAAAATCTTCGATCAGACAGCATCTCCTTTTGCACCCTGCTGAGTTCAATTTAGAAGAAGTTTACCTATTCTTAAAAAATAGCCCACATCAATGGTGCATATTTGAGAAAACTTGCACAATTGATGTAGTCTTATAACATTCAAAAATCACATTTATAGATTTATGGATAGTTCCATTAGATAAAGCTTTTACCTGGCCACAGTTTAATCAATTAAAATATCCCTCAAAACCCTCAAAAGAATGCATCGAAGTAAATTAAATGAACCATTTTAGCAGGCAGTAATCTCTATTTGAGTTCAATCCAAATACAACCTACCCAACCTTCAAAAATCTCCACATCAATTTGAGAAAACTTGCAAAATTGATGTAATCTTACAATCTACATCCAAAAGTCACATTTATACATTTATGGACAGTTCCACTGGATAAAGTTTTTACCAAGCCACAATTTAATCAGTTAAATTATCCCTCAAAACCCTCACAAGAATGAATTGAAGTAAATTCAAGTAACCATTTTAGCAGGCAGTAGTTTCATTCAGCATCTTGTGTTCAATCAAAAGATCAACCTACCCAACGTTCAAAAATCGCCCACACTAATGGTGCCATTCATTCTACTGTTAAAATCTGTACCAATGATGTGGCTTTCTAACCTACGCTCAATTTTAAAGGAAAAAAGGCACATATAAATTTATGGACAGCTCCACTAGATCTTTCTATTTGTGATGGACTGTATTGCACTTTACAAATTTCTAGCTAGTAGCCACAATTCAGGCATCATTTCCATTTCAAAATTAACCATCTAAATTACCTTAACAAAAAGTGTACTAGGACCCAAGAATCCTGGGAGATCCACACCATTGAGATAAGCCTTAATCTCTGGCACACCCGCCCCTGCTGCTGTTGGGGCAATATAAGCAGTGAGCAGTGCTGCACATAAAGCCATTACCAGATTCGTACCTGTAAGCATTGCAAATGCAAGCAGATACCTGCACTTCAAAACATTTGCATTCCCTCGTCAAGTTATGCATGGTTGCATTGAATTTTCAAGTCCCACAACCAATCAACATGACAATTCTTTTTATCATTCTATTAAGACTAATGAAACCCAAGCACTTCAGTGGACTTTTTTAATATGAATTTGTTTACCTTTGTTCCAACATCAACTTAGAAGCAACAAGCAGCTTGAACCCTGCAATGTTCTCTACTACTAGATTGATAAAGGCTGCAATGAGCCCAACGAATAAACCAATCAAAAAGGCTAGTGTCCATTTGAGGACTATGTAGTGAAATATTTCGACCTTTGTCCTTGGATCTCCAGTCCTGCTTGAAAAAATCATTTTCTATCACTCTGCAATCATAGTCACAGTGCAAACAATAATCAAAACCAATATATAATCTGCCCTGTAAATCCACATCCACAATGCCAATGAAACAGATAAATCAATCTTAGAGTAAGATTTGAAACACATTTCCTCTTAATCATTAACCTGTACATATAAATCTTAAACCAATTGAATGAAACACAGCCTAAAGACTAAATTTTAAAACTAAACATCCAGTCCTAAACACAATCTTTTGAACAAAAAACACATGCTTAATAACAATTGGGTAAAAAGGATTTAGAAGATCATGGTATCTCAATCCTTACTCATAATCTAAGCTCTCCAGAGGAGAAACTTGAGAGCCCACAAGAGCCATCTGTGAACTGGAATTTGGAATCAATCCAATACCAGCTCCTCGTCTTCTGAGAAGAGGCGTCTTTAACCCAATTTCCATTTCCGAAAGTTTCTCGCCTTCTGTATCCTTTACATCCATTGCTTCTGAATCAACAGAACTATATCTTGTGGAATGTAAAACAGTGGTAACCATTAGCCAGTGTATCACACAATCACCTTGCACATTCAAACAGACAATATAAACCAAGAGTGAATCATACTCAAAACTTATTTATAATCATATACTGTGCTACCTGCTATGATTATCTTTCATTTTTTTTATTTCTCCGATTTGGCAGACAAGGTGGCAACCTTCTTAGCTTCAATAATAAAATGGACTGTACTTATAACGTGGCTGAGATACAGTCAGAGCTGGAATAAGCGGCCTTTGAAACTCACGAAAGGTCATTTTATCCGTTAGGGGTTCCTATGTATATCTCTTCTTTTAAAAATAAGTATAATTGTCGTCTTGATTCTGATTCCAACCAATTAAAATCAGCCTACTTCAGACCAAATAAAATCCATTTTACACCAATCCCGCGAATACTATAGTAAGAATTACGCTTTAATGTTGGTAGATGAACTAAGAATACTTTTATATTAGCAGTCAATATTTTTCTGAATGTAATTGGGTAGATTTTTATTATCAATATGATTGGAATCATTTGGATATCAAAAAAAATTGACTACCACCATGAAATTTTCATGATTTTATTTTTATATCATAAATACAAGTATTATTTTAGGATTTGTTTGATATAATATATGTAAGTATTATGTTGAGAGGTGTTCTATAACATCAAAATAAAAAGTATCAATGTTGTGATTGTATATATAAAAATAAAATAGATTTACACATTTTTTAAAACTAAATTTATAGAATTAAACTTTTAAAAAGTAACATATAATATAATACTGTACTTTTCAAAATGAAATAAAGTAGTTCTAAAAGTAACTCTTAGTATTTTTTAGATAGTTGTATTTAAGAGAATAAATACATCTACCTAAAAATGTAGTTTGAGCTAATTTATTTACTTAAGGGTTATTTTATGTTACTTTAAATATATATATTTTTTACATAAAGACACAAAAATATTAAAATAACAATTGATTACAAAATAAGTATACCTATCTTAAAAAGAATCATGGCACAAAAATTCCAAAGAATCAAGAAACTCCAAATAGGTTGAAAATTGGCAATCAATACAAGGAAAGGATACCTCCAAACCTCATAGACAAGGCACAAGCATTTGTTCCCCTAAAAATTGTATGAGTATTAGAAGTAACATTTGTCCTTATGTTAAAAAAATGGACCAACAAGGAAACCATTTAGAAATAGTAAAAATAAAGTTAATCATGTGGTGGAATAAACAGGAAGAACAACAAAACAATGTACACACCAACAAGAAAGACAACTGTAGGAATCACGAATCTAGAGAGGCATTGTAGTCAACATTCACAAAATCACTAAAGTGTTTTCTCATGTTCCTAATAGGAAAATCTTAGTCATTTCAAGTATCAACCTTAATATAATTTCAATTAGAAGTTGATTTAGCCAAAAAAATCAACAATTTGATTTTCTTTCATTCTAGAATGGTTCCACTTGACAACATTAAAATCATGAATGATGATGTTGATGATTTTCTTGCATTCATTCAACTAACATTGCTTGAAGTGAGATAAGGACTTTCCTTTAATTGTTCAACCAAGATTTTAGAGTCATATTCTACAATAATATCAACAAAATGTATTTTCTTAGCATGCAAAAGAGCTTGGTGAATGACCATATGTAGCCCCCACAAAATTATTAGAACTAACACAAAGGCTACTTGCAAACCAAAACATGACTCTACCATTATGATCGTGACAAACAACTCACATGCCAACATTTCCAAGATTGTCTTATGAAGCACCATAAAATTTAATTTTAATCAAGCTTGAAGGAGGGAATTCCTATCAAGTAAGTTGATAATCTTGAGGGTTCTTATCAAAAGAGGTAAAAGAGTGAGAAGCTATAGGAATACCAAGTCGCATTAGAACTTTGAATTCTCACTAGGAACTTGGTTTATAATCTTGAATCCAAACTTGATAGTTATTTTAGATTAGTCATTATTCTTCCTCAAACTTAACTTACGTATCTTGTTGCACAATTAAAAATCCTTTGATTTAACTTCCACCAAATATTTCAGCAACTCAAACCAAAATTAATATCATGCAAAAGATTAAGGGATTTTAACTTCAAAGAAAATTATAATTAATTTACAAGAGAGTCTTGGATAGAACCAAAATACAAATCACACCACAAACAATGAAGAAAAGTGGCAATAGGGTAAGCCAAAATAAGATATCTACTATACTCTTCATCTTGAAGAAAAATAATATTTTTGGACCAATAATCCTTCTTCATCTTAGCATCCAAGCCCCATAAAAATATTAACCTCTAGCCAACATTTAGAATGCCAATCCCCTTTCCAAATCTTAGAGTTCTTAACTTCCAAGTTATCTTTTGGAAGAGTTTTATAACTAGCTTACACGGTGTAAATATTAGAACCTTTCAAACCCCATTCAAGAACATTTGAATGTCTATCTTAAGAGAGCTTCTAGGAAATATGAGCTAAATTTCAATGAAGATAGGGAATTTGTTGATTTGGACAAATATTTTTAGTTTTTCATTTTCATATCTTCATGTCATCCTACGTGGCTACATACTTAAAATTAGAAACATAAATCCATCCAACTTCATTTATTTTTCAATTCCAATAGATTCAAGGAATTCCCCATAAAGAGCGTTGGTTTCATGCATCATCCCATAAGAGAGGAAGGTCTTCCTTCCCCACAATCTAAAAAAGGTCAACTTTAATCAAACTACTATCTAATTTCATAGTTTTTCATATTTGAGAACCTGTGTCAAGCGTTGACGTCCTAGGGATAGTTCACTAAACAAAAATAAAATAGTTTATAATATATTTTTATTTTTTATTGTTGACACAAAATATATGTGTGTGTGTTTATTTTATTTTTTTCTTTATATTTTATGTTTTATTTCTATATTTAATTAAGTCAATTATATTTTTAATTTTATAATTATTTGTTAAATATATGTCAGTTTTATTTTTATTTTTATGACACAATCATGGCATGAGACTTTCTACCTTGGTGACATTTTCAAATGCCTCTCGAGATAATTAACGATATATATATGTGTGTGTGTGTATAATTAATTTATATTGATTGATATAAAAAAATATTTATATCTATTAATGCAAATTGATTTAATAAATACCAATTCACATTTACAATTTATTATCAAAGTGTATTGTATATTATATAAATTAGTATATCAAATCAATTCATATTGATTGATATAAAATTATTTATATCAATCAATATAAATTGATTTGATAAAATAGGCCAATTGATATGTAATGCATTTATTAATAAAGTTTTTTGTTCCCTAGAACCATTGTAGCTACCTTAAGACATTCACCCACATACATATAACAATACAATAAATTAATAAAAGCTAAATAAATAACATAACACGAATTTAGAAGGCATGCAACATGACTACTATTTTTTTATTATAAAGATCTCTAGTTTAAAATTCATTAGAATTATAATAATTTTGTTCCATAGTAATACCTCAAACACTAGCTCTATGCTCTTATATAGATAAAGTAAAGGTTGGGGATAAGATTTGGAGAGTAGCTATATAAAATAATAAGAATATTTAAGAGATAGTTAACTAACTTGTAACTATATTTTTAAAGAGTAGTTAACTAATAAAACACATCTACTCAAGATAAGATTTTACTATTAATACAAATAACATGTGGATAAGTTAACATTAATTAATGTATTATCTATAAAATATTACAATGAATATATGAATTATTGTAAAATATATACATGGATAATATTACAATGAATATGTAAGTACATCTTAAAACCATACAAAAGTATATGATTAAAAACTATGCTAACATCTCACTTAAGATGTGTTTCAATTTAAGGAGGAGAGGATGGAGGAATTGGTGAACTATCCCCCTTGAAGAAATAGTCCACTACTAGAAGTTTCTTGAGGTAAAAATATATGGTCTAAAGTACAATGGTTTCTTGAATATGTCTATAACCTATTCATCCATATTACAAAACTTAATATTGATGACCTTGTCATGGATGAGTTGTTGAATATAATGCATATGATCTCAATATTATTTGTTTGTTGGTGCTCCAATGGGTTGTGGACTATGTGGATAACACTTTGATTATTGCACCAAAGCATTTTGGGTTCGGTGTATAGAAATTTGAACTTGAAAAGCATGTGCCAAATCTACATTGTCTTGTGACCAATAGAGATAGTTTCACTATACTCAACTGCCATAGTAGAAAAATTAATAGTGGTTTATCTTTTACAAGACACTCATAAGACTTGCCTTGGGATGATAGATGTGCCCTACATGGTTATCTTATGATCATCTGGATCTCTTATCTAATTACTATCAACATCTAGCCTTTACTAATGGTTTTATCACTAGAAGGAATAATATATTTTTCTTTTCCCCCAAAGGTGTAACCAAATATTGAGGCTTTTCCACCTAACTTGTACTCAATCCCATTATTTTTAGTACCACAAAGATATCATAGAATGTATTTTACATATTACCAACCGCTATCATGGGGTCCTAACAAAATCATCATATGAGATATTGTAGTAAAGAAAGGTAAAGACATGTATGGTTCAAGTAAAAAGACTTCCCGCCAACTACCTATAGAGTGTCATCAATCATAGGAGAAGAAAACTTGGTGAAAATATTTTAACCTATATTGAAAAGGATTTATTATGGACTTGCAATTCTCCATGCTGAATTATTGTAGAATGTCTTGAGCATATTTGGATTAATTAAAAAAAGTCCTTTCATAGACTATGAAATTTGTAGACCAAGAAAAAATGTAACAAATCCAAGTCAATCATCTCAAAATAATCATCAACATATAGGACCAAAATCAAGAGTCTTCCATCTATTTTCTGAGTGTAGACTATAGGATTAGAGTGACTCCTTGTAAAGCTAGAATTGATTAGAAACATATCAATATTTTCATAAAAAAATTCAAGAAGATTATTTTAAGTTGTGGTGTAGGAGCATGTGGGCGAATGGGCAATCAGCACCACCCAAAAAAATTATTGATTTGATCTTCTTCAAAAAAAATTATTTTATTTTGTTTGGTTTTCTCTCTTTTGAAAAATTCTTAAACCTCTTAAATTTGAAAATCCCTTTATGGCACCTTCACGAGACAATAATAATGAGACAATAATCAAGACATGAATTTCAAGACTGTTGTCTCATGAAAGTTTCACAACCATCAAATGTATTTGCAATTACCATGGCAGACATGTGTGCAAATATGACAAATGTGGAAGCATAGACCAGGTATATAGACCTTGAAATATCAATTGCAATGATTGCAAATATGCAAATTTCAATTGAAGGAAAATCGAATAGACAAATATATTTAAATGATACTTTTTGAAGGAGTAATGCAATACTTTTGGGGCCAATCAATCGATGGAAAATATCATACATTATATGAAATGGTTGTAAATTAAAAATCTTAAAAATAATGCATCCCTTCACTTTCAGTCTGCATAGGATGATGAAGAGCGTTTAGAAAAGAGATTCCTTTCAATTGAATTTGAAGGGGCAGAATCGAACTCAACAAAAGAGAAAATTCAAATGAAAAAGAAAAAGATTAAGGAAGCGAGCCAAAAGGGAGAGGCCGATAGTGGTCAAGGGAGGACCAACTAAGTATGCAAAGGGAAGCATAGAATATGAGTGTGGAAGGCAGCAGTGAGGAAAGGGTGGTGCAAGTGAGTGTGTGGAATGCACACGGCAAGGATGTAAGGTGTGCTGGTTTGTATTAATAGTAAGGCCAATAAACATCAAAAAGAGATTGGTTGATTTTCTAAGAAAGAGAAGAGACCCGCATGCATGAAGATAGCTCAAACGAAATTGAAAAGGCATGTTGTGTTATGGTGGAAAGGATTGTAGAAAGAACAAGAAATGGATGGATATCCCTGGATAACGAGGTGGAACCAGATGGTGACAAAGTTGAAGAAGACATTTATACCTGGAGATTACGAAATGGAGTTATTCAAGAAATTGCAAAATCTAAAGCTAAGATATTAGTGTAAAAGATTACACAGAATAATTTTACAAGCTAGCTATTCAATTTGGAAGGCATGAAATTGATCAAGAGAAGGTAGCCAGGTATGTGAATGGCTTGCAGTTCAATATTCAGGATGAAATGAGTATGCTAAAAATCACCATATTTGAGGAAGCATACTAATATGTATTGAAGGCTGAGGAGAAATTAATGAGAAGACAAACAAACAATTCCAAAAGTTGGGGAAGATTTGCAACTAAAAAGGGACAAGCAAGCAGCAACAAAAGAAAACAAGTTGAAGAAGAATTCAAGCCCAAGTGGAGTAAAGAGGTGGGCCAAAACACCAAAGAAAATGAGGTACCGGCAAGAGGACATGGTGGCAGCAGCAGCAAGCTTTCATTCAAATTTTATCAATGTGGAGAAGTTAGTCATCGTGCTTTCGAGTATTCTCAAGTGCATAAAGGCAACAAAAAGGGTGTAGCAAGAAACAACTTGGAACAAGAAGATGAGGAGTGTAATGCATCCCCAAAAGTAGCAGACCTAGAAGAAGGTGAATCTCTCATGATGAGGAGAGTGTTGGTGAACCCAGATACGGTGGAGAAACCATCTCAAAGAAGGAGTCTCTTTCAGACTGTGTGCAAGGCTAGAGGTAAGTTTTGTAAGGTTATTGTTGATAGAGGTAGTACGAATAACTTAGTTGCAGAAGAAATGGTGGCAAAACTAATTTTGAAGAGTAAGCATCCTAGTTCATACAAAGTTTCTTGGTTGCAGAAGGAACATGAAATGACTGTGACGGAGCAGTGTTTAGTCAGTTTTCACATTGGTTCATATAGGGATGAGGTATTGTGTGACGTGATGCCTATGATTGTGTGTCATGTGTTGTTGCGTAGACCATGGTAGTTTGATAGGGAAGCCATCTATGATGGTAGGAAGAATGTGTACACCATCCGGAAAGATGGACAAGAGTATATGTTGAATTCTCTAAAGGAGAAAGAGAAATAGGTGAAAGAATCCAGCTCTATTGTTTGTTGTAGTGCAGAGAAGCAATGAGTAGAGGAAGAGGAACAGAGTAAGTGTAGTGATTTGCAGCCATCAGAGAGCATATTTTAGAGGGAAAGAACAAATTGGGTTATGATTTATTGCAGCAGCACAATAGAGGAAGAAAAAATAGTAGTCCAAGAAAATGTAGAGGGCACTGAGATGGACCTGTGGTAAGAGGTTGTTTAGAGGAACAGGATAATGTTAGTGGAGATGGTTTGTTGAGGATGAGCTGAAGTGTAGAAAAGGGAAGGCTCTCATGGACAAGGAGCAGTGTTGGATTAAAAAAAACATGGGGCTACTGTCCCATGTACCTTTGAATGTTCCTGAGTTTACCAACTCAAGCAACATTCCATTTTACCCGGTGTGTCTGGTGCAAGAGCACGCAAGCGAATGGGAAATCAACACCACCCAAAAAAATTATTGGTTTGATCTTCTTCAAAAAACATTTTTTTTTATTTTGTTTGGTTTTCTCTCTTTTGACAAATTCCTAAACCTCTTACATTTAAAAATCCCTTAATGGCACCTTAACGAGGCAATAGTGAAGACATGAATTTCAAGACTATTGTCTCATGAAAGTTTCACAGCCATCAACTGTATTTGCAATTACCATGGCAGACGTGTACAAATATGACTTATGTGGAAGCATATAGACCAGGTATATAGACCTTGAAATATCGATTACAATGACTAAAAACATGCAAAATTTAATTGAAAGCAAATCAATTGGACAATTAAATTGGAGTAATGCAATACTTTTGGGGCCAATCTGAATCAATGGAAAATATCATATTTTATATGAAATGGTTGTAACTAAAAAAAATCTTAAAAATATTGTGTCCCTTCACTTTCAGTCTGCATAGGATGATGAAGAGCGACATTTGAGAAAAGAGATTCCTTTCGATTGAATTTGAAGGGGAAAATCGAACTCAACAAAAGAGAAAATTCAAATAAAAAGAAAAAGATCTAAAGGAAGCGACGCCAAAAGGGAGAGGACGATAGTGATCAAGGGAGGACCAACTAAGTATGCAAAGGGAAGCATAGAATATGAGTGTGGAAGGCAGCAGTGATGAAAGGGTGCGCTGCAAGTGAGTGTGAGGAATGCACACAGGCAGAGGATGTAAGGTGTGTTGGTTTGTATTAAGAGTAAGGTCGATAAACATCAAAAGAGATCGGTTAATTTTCTAGGAAAGCTGGGAGATAGTTGAGATGTAATTGTGAGTAGCTCATCGAATTGATTTAAGGTGCATGCTAAAATAGAGCATATTAAGGGGGAAAGCAGAGGTTTGTGGAAAACCTAAGAAAGCCTTCATTTTTGTTTGTAAAACTTTGCTTGTAGATTCCAAAAATATTGTGTGAGTTTTCATTAACAAAATCAAAACTTTTGTGTGCAATTCAAAATTGTTTTGGATAGCAAGATTTCTTCTTGTGGAATTGTGAATTAGGCAGGAAGTTTGAAATTGTCCTTTTGAGTTGGGTTGAATTCAGAATTTGTCGATGTACCTCTACATCAAGTTGTCCAAGGACTTTTTAAAAATACACACATAGCTTTAAGTTCTCATTGTAGATAGACCTTGGAGGTTGGGACATGTATATTTCTTCCTACAAATCTCCATGCAAAAAGACACTTTGGGCATTCATTTGACAGACTTCCCATCATTATGTTACATCCAAGGAGAGCATAATCCTTATGGAATTCATCTTGGGTATTTGAAAATAAATTTTATGGTAATCAACACCTTCAACTTGTAAAAAAAAATTCTCTACAAGTTGAGCTTTGTACCTATATGAACTCATTTGTTGCATATTTAGTTTGGTACACCCACTTACACCTTACTATTTGTCTTATTTTTGGAAGTGGAACCAAGTCTTGTGTGTTATTCTTATTTAAAGAAAGAACTTATTTTTCTACAATTACCTACCATTTATGATGTTTAGAAGCTTGACGTTAAATCTCACAATCTTTTGTTATTGCCAACAATGTCAAGTGTGCAACACCATATTGAAGCTTTGATATCATTATCCTTAGCTCACTAGGTTCCCCTACCAATGCACCAACCTCTTTATATACTATGTGGACCCATTTAGGTTGAGGATATATTAATTGACCAAGTGTTTATTAATTTTTTCTGGCACTGGTAGTGGAGGTTCTTATTTTCCCCCTTGCAAATTATCATCTAAACTATAGTTATTTCCATCTAGATTACCTTTTTCTTCACAAGAAATACCTAAAATTCAAGGATAACTTTAAGAAACCCCCTGGAAAAAGATATAAAATCTAGGAAAATCTTTCATTATTTTTGAAAAAAACTATTATTCTATTGGTGAATATATTTTTTTGGAAAAAATATTAATTTAACTAGAATTTTTCATAAATTTGTAGAAAATCTTGGTGAATTATACTTGTATTCAAACAAATAAAATAATGTTGTTGGTGAATTATGCTTGTATTCAAAAAATAAAATAATTTTGTTGACGAATTAAACTTGTATTCAAACAAATAAAATAAGTTTAGTGGTGAATTATAAAAATATTCAAAACTATAAAACTAATTATTTGGCGAATGTGTGAGTAAGTTTTTGAAAAATAATAATGTGGGTGGAAAAAATATCAAATGATAAATGATAATGATTAAGTTACTTGGTGAATTTATAACTTTAAATAAATTTACATATACATCATTGGATGCTTACAAATCAATGACATAATTTCTATTTCAAACCAAAGTTCTAACATGGCCAAAGTCATACATAAAGTCTCTAAAATGGAGACAATTGTCAACAAGTTTGTGGGAAGTGCTCAATGTATCACTAGTTGAACAACTTTATTGGCCTTTGGTTGTTGATTCTCTTGGGTTATTTTTTTACACTTGGAAAACTAGTATATCTAATTACTTGTAGCTTATTGTTGGCACTCATGTCTTAGCAATGTTTTATTTTACTAAAATTGTGTGTCTTTGTCATGAATTAAATATTGAAGGGCTAAGTGTTGATGTCTTTGATGGATATCTATTTTTTCTATGGTGAAAATTTTTGGTAAGTGAATTTGGCCATGGAGGCCATCCCGTAAACTTAGAATATTTTCTAGGAAACGTTTTTTGATTCTAAGGGAAAATCGGGTTTTGGAGGGACCTGAAACCCAATAAACAGGTTTAGAAGGGACTTGAAACCCAAATCAAACAAGTTTTTAAGGGACTTGAAACCCTGCCAACAAAATGTTGCATACAGATAAAAAATAGACAAACGACAACCCAACAACAACATCCACCAGAAAATAAACTAGACTACACATACTACAAAGATCAGGTTTTGCAGGGAGCCTTAAACCCTCAACAACCAAGTTTTAACAGGGAACTTGAACCCAACTTAACTAAACAACAAAGCAGCTTGATATAGCCAAGCAACAGCTAACAAAAAGCTCAGAGGAACCGAACCTGAGCTAGGAGTAACAACAACCCATAAGGTGAAACAAAACCAAATCACCCATCTTATAAATCCATTAGCAATAACAACTAGCTCACATCATACCAATCCTATAGGAAAAAACAACACCCCGCAATATATCCTCTCCACCTCTATAGCAGAACTCACCAAGAAAACCCAATCCACCATAGAAAAGGCTCTCCAGCATACCCAAACACCACCTCAATAGCAGTGGAATCCTCCTCAATCAGAGTTACAATGGAGAAAATTGGCTAAAGAAGCATGAGCAACCCACCACACCTACAAAACCCATCTCCACCTTAAAAGGAGAGGTCTCCACCTCAATAGGAGACACCATCTGCATAGCTAGGAAGAAAGCAAACACTTTAGTAGAGAGAGAAAACTTGGCAACCAAGGGTAGCAGCACCACCACCAAGGTCTTTAGAATAAACATAGTGTGCATCCTAGCCAAACATGAAATAAATGAGACGGGGACAAACACAGCCCTAATGAGAGCCTTCAGTATAAGAGTGACCAACAAACGAACCAGCTCCTTATCCACCTCAAAAGAGGACATCACTCCAAAGGAGAGGGCAGCCAAATATTTCTTAAGCTACACGAACATCTAGGACAACAAAAAATCCTTTAATCTTAACCTAGCCAGCAACTTCAATACCGAAACCCAAGCATCAAAAACACCCAACCCCTCACTTAGAACTTGAAGGAACACAACCTAGCCAAACAAATAAACACAAGGTGTAGCCCAAACACAAAGAGAAACACAAAACCAAGAGCAACAAAGACAACTTTGAGGACAAAAGAACAGAGGCCAAAAGGTAAACCTTCCACAACCACATCCATAGCAGTAAGAAGGAGGGAAAACCACCACTCCACTCCCTCTTTTATGTAATTTATTTGCATTGTATCAATATTAAAAAAAAATCAAATAAAATATGAACCATTACAAATAAAAATCCTTAAAGGAGTGGAAAAATCCATTATTTCTAACAATAAATGCCCATGAAATAAACTTCCTATTATGGGATACATTTATTAACATATCTTTATATTGTTGTTTTCTTTTGAAATTATCATATTTATAAATATTAAATGCTATTACATATGGCTAAGATTAGGATATTATCTACCTAGACCCAATCACACCATCCTCAGAGAAAAACAAAGACAAGTGCACAAAATCCTAGTTACATACTTGTACCACCTCTTTTAGGAATTTGAGGTCCCAAGATGCTTTTTTCCTTTGAGCCTCCATGTTGTAACCAACAACTTCAACCACAAAGGGGGCCCATGGCCCATTGTGGGGGAAAACTAATTGACCACAAACCATTTCTAGTGTGAAACCTCAATCTAATGACCACATTCTCCAAAGTCTCACGGAGCCCACCACACCACTTTGAAAAGACCAAATCCTCTGTAACACTTATGATAACAATTTTTTCCTCCCAAAGCTTCAAGATTATGGCCACAAAGATAGAGTTGATGTTTGTATTTACATGATATATGTGAGTTGGACCGCAATGAAAACATCCCCCAACACCATTCAAATCACATGTAGAATAAAAGAAGATTCATATTTTAAAAAAATTCTTAAGCCCAATATTAGTTGTTGTGCCCCTAAAAAAAATTTGTGACCTATTCACAAGAAGGAAATAGCAAAATACATGGCAACAAGTGAAAAAGAAACCCAACCATGATAGTATTTAACATCATTTTTTATTTGGCATGCATGTGAAATAAATGAGTTGTACAACCCCTTTTCTATAAATGGGATAATTAGTATTGGCCTTTGGTTGTAGCATACATAAAATATTGAGTTAGTAAATAAATTATATTTTATAATGATTTACATACATCATCGAATGATTATAGATTAATGGCATGAGTTCTATTCTTGGTCGAAGTTCTGACACACTCAAATTCATACATAAAGTCTTTAGAATAGAGACAAGTGTCAACAAGTCTCTAGGAAGTGTTCAATTATGTATCGGCAATTGAACAACTTTATTGACTTGTGGTAAATTAAATGTTGAAGGGTTGAGCATTGATGTCTTCGGTATACATATTCTTCACCAACTTGATGTTCTTAATTTAATTTATCGATGGGGGATGTTTAAAAACACCAATAATCTCCTCTCATGATTAGAAGCAAGTGAAATTTATTGAGAGTCAATATTGAAAATGACACGAGGTAGAACTAGCCATTTAATTCTCACAGTCTCCTATATCCTCCTTCACTAAAGTTAAACACTCCTAATAGATTTCATATCTTTTCAATGCTTCTAAGTACTCTTCTTAAAGCTAGATTTCAATCCAAATAAAATTTTCAATGGATCTCCCATGTGTTGACAATGCCTCTAAAAAGTAGGAATTATACATCACACAAGCAAATTCCACTAAATTCTAACTTTAACAAGATTTCAAGTGTGTGTGCTAGTATTTAAAGGCTCTACAAGAATCCAGATCACATGGATTTTGTATATTTAATAATCAACTATAAATAATGATCAAGTGATGGTTTAACCTCAAAAAAAATCTATAAAGAGCGATGGTGAGTTCAACTAAAATCGTTCTTAAGTTGATAAAATGGTTTTAAGTGTAGTTTTTGAATTCAAATGCCTTTTTTGAGATTAATAAGGATAATTTCATGGTTTTATTGGGGATACTCTACATTCTCATGTCTCGGGTTATGTAATTTTAGAGGAAAAGAGAAACTAACTCCCTTCAAAAGGGTGGAATTGGAAATAAGTTGATCTGGTTCACATGAACCTTGTGCCTAGTTTTGAACCAAAATGAGGATATTTGATGGAGATAAGCGCTTTCACTAGGTGTGTGAGAGTAGAAATTTTTCAATCTTTTCCTCATGGAAGCTCCTGTTAATTTCTCATACTCCATTTTGGCAGAGCGCCTCAAAGAGGAACTATGGACTTTCAATGTCATGTTCATCCTTCTCGATTGCTTGATCCTACCTAAATTTGGTGGTATTCAATTTAATACCCCTTCAACATCTTCTTAGTACATCTAACTAGTATCAAGGTGTCAATTTCATTTACCCACACCTTCATATTCAACAATCCAAGACATGTACATTTTCTATGTTCACAGCTTCAAAGCATGTTTGGCAAGCCTCATGGTTTGAGGATATGATCTCCTTCACATCCACAGACTCTACCACCACTAATAATTCAACCACTAATTGAATTTCTTGGTGATTATTTCATATTTGTAACAAGTTGGAGAAAATCCAATAGGCACTTTTACCTATTCCATGACACCACTACCAGACTAGTATCAATTGTGTTAAATGTAAAAGTGATGTGTCATTTATACAAGAGCTTGCATGCTCTAATCATCTTTAAAAATGGATGTGAGATTGTAATTCATTTGTAATACAATAAATGGTTGTTTTACTCATAGTTATTCATTTGCAGTAAATAATTATTTTGTGTCTTAATTTTTATTCAAGTTACAAGTAATAGTATAATATCTTTCATGGAGAGAAATTATAATTAATATTATTAGATTTCCACAATCCATGATACTATCACTTTTGTTGTTTTTAGATTTGATTGCGTGAGATTTTTTAGCATCAATGATCTAGAGAGATCAAGGAGATATAAAATGGTTAGTTACAAACCAAGTCTAACTAAAAAGAGAGGTGAAAAGGTGGAAAGAGAGAGGGGAGGTGGAAAATATGAGGAGAAAGAATGAGACCAAAAAATATTAATAACAAATTTCTTTATGAAAAGCAAAAATAAAACCAACTTTAGATTAACATAATAATAATTATTCTTATATTTAATTAATTTGATTAGACGAAGCTTAATAAGAGAACCAATTGCTTTTATAATAAATTTTTAATAAAAAAAATTAAAAATATAATTAACATAAAAAAATAAAGAATATAAATCTATGGATATAATTATGTATACTCAAATTTGAATAAAAGTAAATTTGTAACATATCTAATGCTAAAACGTCTCACGCAATCAAACCCAAATTCTAAAAACAACAAAATTTTAAGTGACATTAAGAATGTTTACTTTGTAAATGCGAAATATGATATATAATAATTAAATTTACTATAATAAATATCAAGTCATTTCATATGACATAATGATATCCTCAAAAAATTAAAAATAATGTATAAAAATATTTCATCATTCTATTTCGAGCCAAAGTTTTGACACACCCAAATTCCTTCATAAAGTCCTCAGAATAGAGACAAGCGTCAACATATTTTGGTGTTGACATTTTTGGCCCATGGCCTTCTCACATAAGTGATTTCCCATGTCTTTGGCTATGTTGTTTTACTGGCCCCTTGAATTGTGTTATTGGCTGAGCTAGTTTTCTAAGTATTCTAGTAATGATTTTGTTTGCTTGCAATTTTACGCCCCATTGGTTAAAAAATTCTATCCTATTAAAATTATTTCTAATTTTGTGGTGACTTGTTTATCCCATACCCTTAATTTATTTCTTCGAGCAATCAAAGTCTTCAAATAGCTGGCCCCTTCATCCTAGTAACCGGCTCAATCAATTAAGCATGTGTGCTAAAAAACCCTTAAGGTGTTTTCTATGTTTTCCCTTAAAGAGTGGCCCACACCTTCATCCTAATTGGAATCTATACGGTTTTCTTTAATTTGACACACTTTTAATCCATCATGAGTTATAAATCCTTGATCCATTCTAAATTGTGATTGTGTGCTTTGATGACATGTGTCTTTTAGTGGTTGTGTTTGTTTAACAATAGTGTGACACATCAT
>VDFB02000017.1:361588100-361634161 GCA_007258455.2 Sequoia sempervirens
TATATATATATATATATATATAATTAATTTATATTGATTGATATAAAAAAATATTTATATCTGTTAATGCAAATTGATTTAATAAATACCAATTCACATTTACAATTTATTATCAAAGTGTATTGTATATTATATAAATTAGTATATCAAATCAATTCATATTGATTGATATAAAATTATTTATAGCAATCAATATAAATTGATTTGATAAAATAGGCCAATTGATATGTAATGCATTTATTAATAAAGTTTGTTGTTCCCTAGAACCATTGTAGCTACCTTAAGACATTCACCCACATAAATATAACAATACAATAAATTAATAAAAGCTAAATAAATAACATAACACGGATTTAGAAGACATGCAACATGACTACTATTTTTTTATTATAAAGATCTCTAGTTTAAAATTCATTAGAATTATAATAACTTTGTTCCATAGTAATACCTCAAACACTAGCTCTCTATGCTCTTATATAGATAAAGTAAAGGCTGGGGATAAGATTTGGAGAGTAGCTATATAAAATAATAAGAATATTTAAGAGATAGTTAACTAACTTGTAACTATTTTTTTAAAGAGTAGTTAACTAATAAAACATATCTACTCAAGATAAGATTTTACTATTAATACAAACAACATGTGGATAAGTTAACATTAATTAATGCATTATCTATAAAATATTACAATGAATATATGAATTATTGTAAAATATATACATGGATAATATTACAATGAATATGTAAGCGCATCTTAAAACCATACAAAAGTATATGATTAAAAACTATGCTAACATCTCACTTAAGATGTGTTTTAATTTAAGGAGGAGAGGATGGAGGAATTGGTGAACTATCCCCCTTGAAGAAATAGTCCACTACTAGAAGTTTCTTGAGCTAAAAATATATGGTCTAAAGTACAATGATTTCTTGAATATATCTATAACCTATTCATCCATATTACAAAACTTAATATTGATGACCTTGTCATGGATGAGTTGTTGAATTTAATGCATATGATCTCAATATTATTTGTTTGTTGGTGCTCCAATGGGTGGTTGTGGACTATGTGGATAACACTTTGATTATTGCACCAAAGCATTTTGGGTTGGGTGTATAGAAATTTGAACTTGAAAAGCATGTGCCAAATCTACATTGTCTTGTGACCAATAGAGATAGTTTCACTATGCTCAACTGCCATAGTAGAAAAATTAATAGTGGTTTATCTTTTACAAGACACTCATAAGACTTGCCTTGGGATGATATATGTGCCCTACATGGTTATCTTATGATCATCTGGATCTCTTATCTAATTACTATCAACATCTAGCCTTTACTAATGGTTTTATCACTAGAAGGAATAATATATTTTTCTTTTCCCCCAAAGGTGTAACCAAATATTGAGGCTTTTCCACCTAACTTGTACTCAATCCCATAATTTTTAGTACCACAAAGATATCATAGAATGTATTTTATAGACTACCAACCGCTATCATGGGGTCCTAACAAAATCATCATATGAGATATCATAGTAAAGAAAGGTAAAGACATGTATGGTTCAAGTAAAAAGACTTCCCGCCAACTACCTATAGAGTGTCATCAATCATAGGAGAAGAAAACTTGGTGAAAATATTTTAACCTATATTGAAAAGGATTTATTATGGACTTGCAATTCTCCATGTTGAATTATTGTAGAATGTCTTGAGCATATTTGGATTAATTAAAAAAATTCCTTTCATAGACTATGAAATTTGTAGACCAAGAAAAAATGTAACAAATTCAAGTCAATCGTCTCAAAATAATCATCAACATATAGGACCAAAATCGAGAGTCTTCCATCTATTTTCTGAGTGTAGACTATAGGATTAGAGTGACTCCTTGTAAAGCTAGAATTGATTAGAAACATATCAATATTTTCATAAAAAATTCAAGAAGATTATTTTAAGTTGTGGTGCAGGAGCACGTGGGCAAATGGACAATCAGCACCACCCAAAAAAATTATTGATTTGATCTTCTTCAAAAAAAAATTGTTTTATTTTGTTTAGTTTTCTCTCTTTTGACAAATGCCTAAACCTCTTAAATTTAAAAATCCACCTTAACAAGGCAATAATGAAGACATGAATTTCAAGACTATTGTCTCATGAAATTTTCACAACCATCAACTGTATTTGCAATTACCATGGCGGACATGTGTATAAATATGACAAATGTGGAAGCATATAGACTAGGTATATAGACCTTGAAATATCGATTGCAATGACTACAAACATGCAAATTTCAATTGAAGGAAAATCAACTGGACAATTAAATTGAAGGAGTAATGCAATACTTTTGGGGCCAATCTGAATCGATGGAAAATATCATACATTAAATGAAATGGTTGTAAATAAAAAAAATCTTAAAAATACTGCATCCCTTCACTTTCAGTCTGCATAGGATGATGAAGAGAAACATTTAAGAAAAGAGATGCCTTTCAATGGAATTTGAAGAGGCAGATCGAACTCAGCAAAAGAGAAAATTCAAATGAAAAGAAAAAGATCTGAAGGAAGCGGCGCCAAAAGGGAGAGGCCGATAGTGGTCAAGGGAGGACCAAGTATGCAAAGGGAAGCACAGAATATGAGTGTGGAAGGCAGCAGTGACGAAAGGGTGCACTGCAAGTGAGTGTGAGGAATGCACACAAGCAGAGGATGTAAGGTGTGCTGGTTTGTATTAAGAGTAAGGTCGATAAACATCAAAAGAGATCGGTTGATTTTCTAGGAAAGCTGGGAGAGAGTTAAATGTAATTGTGAATAGCTCATCGAATTGATTTAAGGTGCATGCTGAAATAGAGCATATTAAGGGGGAAAGCAGAGGTTTGTGGAAGACCTAAGAAAGCCTTCATTTTTGTTTGTAAAACTTTTCTTGTAGATTCCAAAAAGATTGTGTGAGTTTTCATTAACAAAATCAAGACTTTTGTGTGCAATTCAAAATTGTTTTGGATAGCAAGATTTCTTGTTGTGGAATTGTGAATTAGGTAGGAAGTTTGAAATTGTCCTTTTGAGTTGGGTTGAATTCAGAAGTTGTCGATTTACCTCTGCATCAAGTTGTCCAAGGACTTTTTAAAAATATACACATAGCTTTAAGTTCTCATTGTTGATAGACCTTGGAGGTTGGGACATGTATATTTCTTCCTACAAATCTCCATGCAAAAAGACACTTTGGGCATTCATTTGACAAACTTCCCATCATTATGTTACATCCAAGGAGAGCATAATCCTTATGGAATTCATCTTGGGTATTTGAAAATAAATTTTATGGTAATCAACACCTTCAACTTGTAAAAAATGTTTCTCTACAAGTTGGTCTGTGTACCTATATGAACTCATTTGTTGCATATTTAGTTTGGTACACCCACTTACACCTTACTATTTTTCTTATTTTTGGAAGTGGAACCAAGTCTTGTGTGTTATTCTTATTTAAAGAAAGAATTTATTTTTCTACAATTAGCTACCATTTATGATGTTTAGAAGCTTGATGTTAAATCTCACAATCTTGTGTTATTGTCAACAATGTCAAGTGTACAACACCATATTGAAGCTCTGATATCATTATCCTTGGCTCACTAGGTTCCCCTACCAATGCACCAACCTCTTTATATACTATGTGGACCCATTTAGGTTGAGGATATATTCATTGACCAAGTGTTTATTAATTTTTTTTGGCACTAGTAGTGGAGGTTCTTATTTTCCCCCTTGCAAATTATCATCTAAACTATAGTTATTTCCATCTAGATTACCTTTTTCTTCACAAGAAATACCTAAAATTCAAGGATAACTTTAAGAAACCCCCTGAAAAAGATATAAAATCTAGGAAAATCTTTCATTATTTTTGAAAAAAACTATTATTCTATTGGTGAATATATTTTTTTGGAAAAAATATTAATTTAACTAGAATTTTTTTAAATCATCATAAATTTGTAGAAAATCTTGGTGAATTATACTTGTATTCAAACAAATAAAATAATGTTGTTGGTGAATTATGCTTGTATTCAAAAAATAAAATAATTTTGTTGACGAATTAAACTTGTATTCAAACAAATAAAATAAGTTTAGTGGTGAATTATAAAAATATTCAAAACTATAAAACTAATTATTTGGCGAATGTGTGAGTAAGTTTTTGAAAAATAATAATGTGGGTGGAAAAAATATCAAATGATAAATGATAATGATTAAGTTACTTGGTGAATTTATAACTTTAAATAAATTTACATATACATCATTGGATGCTTACAAATCAATGACATAATTTCTATTTCAAACCAAAGTTCTAACATGGCCAAAGTCATACATAAAGTCTCTAAAATGGAGACAATTGTCAACAAGTTTGTGGGAAGTGCTCAATGTATCACTAGTTGAACAACTTTATTGGCCTTTGGTTGTTGATTCTCTTGGGTTATTTTTTGACACTTGGAAAACTATTATATCTAATTACTTGTAGCTTATTGTTGGCACTCATGTCTTAGCAATGTTTTATTTTACTAAAATTGTGTGTGTCTTTGTCATGAATTAAATATTGAAGGGTTAAGTGTTGATGTCTTTGATGGATATCTATTTTTTCTATGGTGAAAATTTTTTGGTAAGTGAATTTGGCCATGGAGGCCATCCCGTGAACTTAGAATATTTTCTAGGAAATGTTTTTTTATTATAAGGGAAAATCAGATTTTGGAGGAACCTGAAACCCAATAGACAAGTTTAGAAGGGACTTGAAACCCAAATCAAACAAGTTTTTAAGGGACTTGAAAACTTGCCAACAGAATGTTGCATACAGATAAAAAATAGACAAATGACAACCCAACAACAACATCCACTAGAAAATAAACCAGACTACACATGCTACAAAGATTAGGTTTTGCAAGGAACCTTAAACCCTCAACAACCAGGTTTTAACAGAGAACTTGAACCCAACTTAACTAAACAACAAAGCAGCTTGATATAGCCAAGCAACAACTAACAAAAAGCTCATAGGAACAGAACCTGAGCTAGGAGTAACAACAACCCATAAGGTGAAACAAAACCAAATCACCCATCTTATAAATCCATTAGCAATAACAGCTAGCTCACATCATACCAGTCATATAGGAAAAAACAAAACCCCGCAATATATCCTCTCCACCTCTATAGGATAACTCACCAAGAAAACCCAATCCACCATAGCAAAGGCTCTCCGACATACCCAAACACCACCTCAATTAGAGTTACAATGGAGAAAATTGGTTAAAGAAGCACGGGCAACCCACCACACCTACAAAACCCATCTCCACCTCAATAGGAGACACCATCTGCATAGCTAGGAAGAAAGAAAACACTTCGGTAGAGAGAGAAAACTTGGCAACCAAGGGTAGCAGCACCACCACCAGGGTCTTCAGAATAAACATAGTGCGCAGCCTAGCCAAACATGAAATAAATGAGACAGGGACAAACACAGCCCCAATGAGAGCCTTCAGTAGAAGAGTGACCAAAAAATGAACCAGCTCCTTATCCACCTCAAAAGAGGACATCACTCCAAAGGAGAGGGCAGCCAAATATTTCTTAAGCTACACGAACATCTAGGACAACAAAAAATCCTTTAATCTTAACCTAGCCAACAACTTCAATACTAAAACCCAAGCATCAGAAACACCCAACCCCTCACCTAGGACTTGAAGGAACACAACCTAGCCAAACAAATAAACACAAGGTGTAGCCCAAACACCAAGAGAAACACAAAACCAAGAGCAACAAAGACAACTTTGAGGAAAAAAGAACAGAGGCCAAAAGGTAAACCTTCCACAACCACATCCATAGCAGTAAGAATGAGGGAAAACCACCACTCCACTCCCTCTTTTATGTAATTTATTTGCATTGTATCAATATTAAAAAAAAGTCAATTAAAATATGAACCATTACAAATAAAAATCCTTAAAGGAGTGGAAAAATCTATCATTTCTAACAATAAATGCCCATTAAATAAAATTCCCATTATGGGATACATCTATTAACATATCTTTATATTGTTGTTTTCTTTTGACATTATCATATTTATAAATATTAAATGCTATTACATATGGCTAAGATTAGGATATTATCTACCCAGACCCAATCACACCATCCTCAGAGAAAAACAAAGACAAGTGCACAAAGTCCTAGTTACATACTTGTACCACCTCTTTTAGGAATTTGAGGTCCCAAGATTCTTTTTTCCTCCAAGCCTCCATGTTGCAACCAACAAATTCAACCACAAAGGGGGACCATGGCCCATTGTGGGGGAAAACTAACTAACCACAAACCATTTCTAGTGTGAAACCCCAATCTAATGACCACATTCTCCAAAGTCTCATAGAGACCACCACACCACTTTGAAAAGACCAAATCCTCTGTAACACTTATGATAACAATTTTTTCCTCCCAAAGCTTCAACATTATGGCCACAAACATAGAGTTGATGTTTGTGTTCACATGATATATGTGAGTTGGAGATAAGCGCTTTCACTAGGTGTGTGAGAGTAGAAGTTTTTCAATCTTTTCCTCACAGAAGTTCCTGTTAATTTCTCATACTCCATTTTGGCAGAGCCCCTCAAAGAGGAACTATGGAATTTCAATGTCATGTTCATCCTTCTCGATTGCTTGGTCCTACCTGAAATTGGTGGTATTCAATTTAATACCCCTTCAACATCTTCTTAGTGCCTCTAACTAGTATCAAGGTGTCAATTTCATTTACCCGCACCTTCATATTCAACAATGCAATACATGTACATTTTCTATGTTCACAGCTTCAAAGCATGTTTGAAAAACCTTGTGGTTTGAGCATATGATCTCCTTCACATCCACAGACCCTACCACCACTAATAATTCAACCACTAATTGAATTTCTTGGTGATTATTTCAGATTTGTAACAAGTTGGAGAAAATCCAATAGGCACTTTTACCCATTCCATGACACCACTACCAGACTCTTATCAATTGTGTTAAATGTAAAAGTGATGTGTCATTTATACAAGAGCTTGCATGCTCAAATCATCTTTAAAAATGGATGTGACATTGTAATTCATTTGTAATGCAATAAATGGTTGTTTTACTCATCGTTATTCATTTGCAGTAAATAATTATTTTGTGTCTTAATTTTTATTCAAGTTACAAGTAATAGTATAATATCTTTCATGGAGAGCAATTATAATTAATATTATTAGATTTCCACAATCCATGATACTATCACTTTTTTTGTTTTTAGATTTGATTGCGTGAGAGTTTTTAGCATCAATGATAGAGAGATCAAGGAGATATAAAATGGTTAGTTACAAACCAAGTCTAACTAAAAAGAGAGGTGAAAAGGTGGAAAGAGAGAGGGGAGATAAAAAAATATGAGGAGAAAGAATGAGACCAAAAAATATTAATAACAAATTTCTTTATGAAAAGCAAAAATAAAACCAACTTTATATTAACGTAATAATAATTATTCTTATATTTAATTAATTTGATTAGATGAAGCTTAATAAGAGAACCAATTGCATTTATAATAAATTTTTAATAAAAAAATTATAATTATAATTAACACAAAAAAATAAATAATATAAATCTATGGATATAATTATATATACTCAAATTTGAATAAAAGTAAATTTGTAACATATCTAATGCTAAAACGTCTACGCAATCAAACCCTAATTCTAAAAACAACAAAATTTTAAGTGACATTAAGAATGTTTACTCTGTAAATGTGAAATATGATATATAATAATTAAATTTACTATAATAAATATCAAGTCATTTCATATGACATAATGATATCCTCAAAAAATTAAAAATAATGTATAAAAATATTTCATCATTCTATTTCGAGCCAAAGTTTTGACACACCCAAATTCCTTCATAAAGTCCTTAGAATAGAGACAAGTGTCAACATATTTTGGTGTTGACATTTTTTGCCCATGGCCTTCTCACATAAGTGATTTCCCATGTCTTTGGCTATGTTGTTTTACTGGCCCCTTGAATTGTGTTATTGGCTGAGCTAGTTTTCTAAGTATTCTAGTAATGATTTTGTTTGTTTGCAATTTTCTGCCCCATTGGTTAAAAAATTCTATCCTATTAAAATTATTTCTAATTTTGTGGTGACTTGTTTATCCCATACCCTTAATTTATTTCTTCGAGCAATCAAAGTCATTAAATAGCTAGCCCCTTCATCCTAGTAACCGGCTCAGTCAATTAAGCATGTGTGCTAAAAAACCCTTAAGGTGTTTTCTATGTATTCCCTTAAAGAGTGGCCCACACCTTCATCCTAATTGACATCTATATGGTTTTCTTTCATTTGACACACTTTTAATCCATCACGAGTTATTAATCCTTGATCCATTCTAAATTTTGATTGTGTGCTCTGATGTCGTGTGCCTTTTAGTGGTTGTGTTTGTTTAACAATAGTGTGACACATCATGTATGTGTGGAGGCTTCTTATTTACATTTCATGGCTTCAGTATTTTATTGGAAGGCCATTAAAATACTTCATTTTGTATGTCAATTGTGTGCCACTTCAATCCTAATTTTTGTGCTCTTATAGGGGAGAGGGGCCCATAGTGGAGCACCCTAAATTCGCGTTTCTCAAAATCCTACATGGAAATTTCAAATCACTCCCAATTTTGTACAATAGTTTATTTGGAAACTCATGTTCTTCTATATTTCATTTTAGGGACACATCATCAAATACAATGCCACATCAACATGCTTTTTGTTGAGGTATCCAAAAATTCCTAAAAAAAAAGTGAGACCGATAGTGGTGCACTAAGTCATGTTTTATTGGTGCGCTAATGTGGCATCACATGATTTGTTAGTTTGTGTACTTTATGGATAAAAATTGTTTTGCAATTGGATATTAAGGTGCTCCACTATGGAAACCACTAAGGACTACTTCTATCCCCACTATTGGACTCTGCTCCATTATGGGTCCCTCTCCCCTAATTCATATCATGCAATTTTAGTTCATAGCGTGCTCTTAAAATATTTAAAGCTCAAGGTTACAATGGTGCACTTTTATGACATGTGGTGATGATTTCATAGTGGTTCCAAGGTTTCCTTTGTTATGTGTGTGGCCTATTGAAGGATGACTAATATCCACTTTTCTTCATTTCTCACATTCTCTTCATATTGCAAGTTCTAATATTATGAACCATCCAAAGTTACAATGACACAAAATAGTGAAATTTGCCTTAAAATTTTATGATGGAATGCTAGCTATGTATCCTCATTTGAAGACCTATTGGTCAAATTGGGGTCGTTAAGATGACTTGTAAAGTGTCTTTATAGATGGAATTTTTATTTTTTTTCTTGTTCATTATAATGTATCACAATTCAATGCAAATGAGTTTTAAATAAAGTAAAATATCATGATCAACTTAAGATCCCTATTCAAAAATAAGAAACGGATACTTGAGAACACTTTGTTCATGTGTATGAGACTCAATGATGGAAATCTACCAATATCTATCAAACTTCCTTAGAATTTTTAGTCATTTTCATTCTTTCAAGTTTTCAAGAGCCCTCAAAAGTGACCTATGTAAAGAATTTGTAAAATTTGAGCTATCTAGCACTTGCAAAGGTGAACTAGGGTTATTTGAAAAGAGAACAAGTCCTACCCTAAAATACATAATTACTATTGAAATTATGTTCTTTTGATGAGTCAAGAAAGCTTGTAACCATCAAGAAAAATATTAGGATTAAAGATGAAGACCTTCTAATCCAACTCTCGACCTCATCAAGCAAAGTTATGTGTGACCAAGGGTTAGGGATACTATCAGACTAACTATTTGATCGAGGAGGAGAAGTAAGGGATGAAACGTATCCCTATGAATGGATGGACTTTGTTTGAGTATGGATATAGGAGGGATTTTTCTAATCAACCCATCTCCAACATCTGAAACTTGCACCTTGGTAAGATGGTGGTTCTTAATGTTTTTCATGAATTTTGATCTAATTGGGGAAATAACAAAGAGATATGATGCAAAGAATAGAGTAGTTTTAACTCCCAAGGGTTACATGTTGGTAAGTTTGGATTGGATAAGGAATATGTATCTAAGGTCTTCAATTTGAATGTGAAAAAAAAATCCTATTGAATTCAATTCCTTATGTAATGAATAACAAAGAGACAAACATATAGCTATATGATTTATTGGATTTCTTAGCATAGAACTAGGGGTAGGGATAAAAATTTGATAAAGTTCTCTTAGAATGAAAATGAACCTTTTGATGTTGATATCTTTGAGGACTATTTTGTCAAAACATATCATGCACTACGCTAGCTCCTAGGAGTTGATGTGAAGCCACAAATTCCTATGTACTTGATGATGTTGGCTACTAACATTCAAAATATAAATTTGAATAGATAATTTGATTATGCCACCTTCATCTCATATGCAATTCATAGGGGGTTGAAGGCTATAAAGAGTGATGAAAAAATTGTATACTTCAAATATTACTCCATAATCTACTATATCCTCCTATTTAGTGGAATGAAAATATGGGATAAAAAAAATTGAAAAGAATGTTTAAAATTTAGGTTCTACAATGGAATAGTGGAAAATAGTAGTACATTAATTTGTTCGATTTAATTCATGAAATACAATATAGAATATCATTCAACGATAATTTAGAATATGATTCATGAAATCAAATATAAATACCTAGTAATTGCTAAATCTCTTCCGTTTTCCAATTCACCTCAATTTGACCATGCAATTCAGAGTTGTCTTGCTTTTGGTCTTCATTTTCTTTGCTCTACATATATTCACTTAACTACATCTCAATATTACTAGCACATGTTTTATTTATTGTTCCACTATGGTTTGAAGTTTTGCACAACCCTCTTCTTTCACATATAGACTTCCAAATTGTGAATGCCCTTTCAAAAGGAAAACATCGGATATCATATCTAGACATCCTAAAAAAAAATCTAAATTCTTGTCTAGTTTGTTTCTTACTTTGATTTCAAGAATCCCAATGCACTAAAAAATCTCTCATCCTTCGAACCTAATATCATGGTTTGACATAAATCAAGAAGGTTGAAATATTTTGATATTGAATCATGCAATATTTCACTCTAACTTGAGGTTTCCCAAATCTTTGTTATTGATCCCTCTTAAAAGAGATTCTCCATGAGATCAAATTGTTCCTTCATAGTTGTTGTAAAATGTCCAAATTGATCTATAAGCTTAGATAGATTTATAATTCCTTCTATTTGTTCTTTATTAAATTTTGAAATTTTGTATAAATGATCAGCCAAGGTATTTGTCCTCTTATTATAATTGTGTGATTGATGGTGGACCCAATATTGAGTATAAACAATATACATGGCTTCAAGTAGTTCATCTTGAGGAAATAATTATATAATCTTTGAGGAAAGATATTTTACAATACTCTTTTAAGTAGTACTTATAGAATTAAGATTTTCATTACAATCTTCCCATGTAACAATTACTTATCTGGTAGAGCACCTAACCATAGTACAATAGTGCATTGGTATCTCAAATCTTAAAGGAATTTGGGTAAGCAGAAGAAGCTTCCTACACTAATCTAAGTAGGGGAGAGATACAAAAAATATATTTTTAACACCTTTGATAGTTATAGATTTAGAAAGATGTGCATACAAAATTTAAACAACATAAACAACAATGCAAACCATAACGCAGTGTTTACATGAGAAAACACTTTCAAGAAAAAACCCACACTCCAAATCACATGGCTCAATTTGTATTACCAGCAACAATATCAATTACAATACAATCTCAAGAGCAATGCTCAGAAGTCTTCACACTATGACAAGAATCTGGAGTAATTTCAATAGCATAATGATATGTAAGCTTTCTTCAACTTGTCACCATCAAAATGCACTAATTTTGCAAGTATTTATAATGCCTCAACATGAAACAAGACCTTAAAAAATTTCCAAAAGGATATGCCACATCCAAGGTGTGAACATGAGTTCATTATGACATGTCCTCGTAATCAAAACTCATAAATTATGCAATCTTCCAAAATCAGCACTATCCTATAAAGTTAGCCACCATTGCACATGTAATGAGCTTGCATGCATGCAAATACCTTGCATGTGTAGGTGCCCTCATCACATGGGCCCCACTTGTCATAGTTAACTAGAAATTTTTCATTCATGACTCTTCCACCATCATAATTTTCCATAACTTGACATAGCACTTAGTTTTCATAGCCCATTACATAGTAACTTATGACAAATGCCACCAATTTAGGCACAAATCTAGGTCCTCCAAAGTGGATGCCTACCTCCACTAATTTAGCTTACAAATTTCACATGGCACTTTCCATGTGGGATGCCACATCACTAGTAGGTCCCACAATGTGATAACAATTTTGGTAGGCAATTAAACATTATAAAATAAATAAATACATCACATAATAATAATTAAATGCTAGGATTCTAAGGTTGAGACACCCTGATCCCAATGAAATCCACATACAAAGACATATAGCTCCCTGCTTGCATTAAATTGTGAAAAAATAGTAGGATTGTTCACATTTGTAATCAACTTTCAACTACTAAATTTTGGAATTATAAATGAGGAATATGATAGACATAGATTATCAAGGGTGGGGCATGTCATTTTACATAGTTTACTATATTATATAATATTACATAGTTTTATCTTGGGCTTTTTCATAAGGTTTTTTATTTCTTCTAGTATGGGGAGAAGACTAGATAAAGTTAAGAGTGTTTATATATCACTTAACCTATGTAAAAGGTTAGGAGCTTCATCTACTATGTGGCGATGTTTGCACATTACTCCAATCAAGGATTGATATTCTAAAAAAACTTGTTGCATCGGTCCATGCAGGGAGATCCATCTGATATCAACATATTTAAGAAGCTTGTTTCTTATGGTTATTCCTCAACAAAATTTTAAAATTATGCATATCATTGGGGATTTTAGAAGTAGTATGAGTAGAGCTCACATATTAGATTTTCAACTTTTATACTAAAGGAAACTTGCTCACAATTTTAAATTTTAAATTCATTATGTGGGTCATGTAGTGAATGGAAATCAAGTATGGTGAAGAATTAGTTTGTAACTTTACACAAATACCATTCCTATGACCTTGCATTACTAAATCTCGATCAGCTCCTACACACACCAACTTTCTGGCAATTGTGAAGTCATCCATACCTCCAAATTCATTCAAATATTTTTTAGCTAGTTTAAATAGATTTTATAATGTCGAATTCTTCTTCATTTTATAAGCAAAGAGTAGATGAGTTTGGTGGATATGTTTTTGTATAGTATACACATGCATACACACCCAAGAAGTATTATCTACTACTATGACTTCATCTAAAGATAATACAATAAAATTTGACTCTTTTATTTTTTCTTGTAAATCTTATTTTTCCACCTCAACAAGACAACTTTCCCATTCCTATCCATTGTTTATTGACCAATGTATGTTAGAAAAATTAGGAACACCCAAAGATTATAATAAATTATTATATTCTAGGTTGTCTACCATATGATACCCTTTGATCAAAATATGAAAAACAATACTCTACTGAATATTTTTTGTCATTTGTGATCCTACCATTATCTTTCCAAATTGAGTTTGAATTAAACCTCCATATTTAGCAATTCTTTCCTTTCTTTGCATATGTGCATCATATTTGAGGGTATGCTTAACATGAAGGCGTTCTTTTTTTATTTTCATCTTATCACTAATTTTTTCTTTATGTCCATGATTTATTTTTCATAGAATTTATTGATATGCTTTTCTATAGTGTCAATTTTTAGCTACAACTTCTTGTCCCTTTTGTATTTACAACTACAAATATTACACTTGCATTTTGTTGGAGTTTCATCTTTGTTTGCATTCTCCACTATTTTAATGTGTAGACACCTAAATTTGGACACTTATATTTGTCTGAATTTTCCCTCTTCGTCTAAATACCCTCTCATTAGCATTAATTAAATAATATTGTTATTATTTAATTAATACCCTTAAATCATCTAAACCCCTAAGGTATTCAGTTAATAATTAAATATCTTACCCCTTTCATCAAATTAATTAAATAAATATGAAATTTATTTAATTCCTCGCATGTCACATCCCTTCCTTAATCTTAATCAACCTCCTAATTCCATCATTAGGAATGTGCACATGCCTAATCCTTGATTAGGATGTGTCACATCCTCCAACTTTTGCAAGTTGGCCCCTAATCTCTCTTAGCCACCTAACCCTCCTCTAATCCTTCATTAACTAGTCTAATCAACCTCCCAAGGAATTTTTAATTCCTTTTATCCTTCCAAGGAATATTAAATTCTTTTTTCTCTTCCCCATGTGATCTTTGACTTGTCACATCAAGTCACGTGTGGACTCTTCCCCATGTAATCTTTGACTTGTCACATCAAGTCACATGTGGACAAGTTCTTCCCTTTTTGGAACCTTGTCGTGTCCATGAGATTCTTCCAAGCATGTGAATTTTTAATTCACATTTATTTTCCCAACTACTTTCCTCTTCCCCGTGGAGATTTTTGAGGAATACTAAAATTCCTCTCATGTCACTTTCCAACCATTTGGGAACAAGAACTTTCCTTTTAAAGAAAGCTTCTCATCTCCCGATGTACTTTCATCACATGTCCTTCCACCTCACCTACACCTCATCACATCCTAAGCCACTTCACCCTCCACATGTCAAGATGTGAGGGCTTGTGAGTCCTCAACTCACCATAGCCCTTCATCTTGGCCTTGTTGGCTTAATCTCAACCGTTGAATTCTCTAGAGAATTCAAATTCTTCTATAAATACCCCCTCTTCTAATGCATTTTAAAACACTTAGCCATTTGCACCCTTATGCTACCAATTTGATTATTCATCTTGCAAGCATTTTCCCTCATCTAATCAAGTCATTTAGCCATTAGCATTTTCATTTTATCATATTGTTCATCTTGCATCTAGCCATCTCCATAGCCATCCAAGGAGTACACAAGCTTTCAAACATCAAGGGCCAACCAAGGGATTCAAAAACACAAAGGTATAATCATTTACAATATTTATTTCATCTTCTTTATTTGTGTTATCATTCCTTAGGCTAATCTTTGAGGTGTTCCTTATGTTGTTCTTTATTGCATTTTAGTTATCTTGCACCTTTAGGATAGGATAAACTCAAGGCTTCACATAATGAATGGGTACTTTGACACCCAATCAATTTAAAAATTCCTTGTCATATCCCACTCATGCTTCATTTTTTATTTGGCTTTCATTTTCCCCTTATGCAACAACATCATCTTCAACATTGTCATCAAATTCAATTAACTCATTTTGGTCCCCTCCTCCATCTAGTGTTTTAAAGATTAATACAGATGGTTCTTCTAAGGGAAATCCTGGGCATGCTAGGATTGGTGGAGTTGGAAGAGACAGTTCTAGTAATATAATTTTCTTCTTCTCCATCTATAAGGGGCAACAAATAAAAAATCTCATGGAAGGACTAGTTATTATAACTATTATTGAAAGAGCTTGTGCTCTTGGCTTGTGTAAGATTATTTGTGAGTCAAACTCTCAAAATTTTAATTAATATGTCACATCATATTTACATAGTTTTAATAATTAATATTAATATGTTATTATGAGCCAATGCATTACATTTATATTTAGTAACTAATTGTATTTACTAGCATAGATATCTTAAATACATCTATCTAAAAGACGTCGAGAGGTATTAGTCTCGAGGCACCTATCTATTCTCATAAACAAGTTCAACATAGGCACTATATCTCTCGACATCTTTTAGATACATGTATTTAAAATATCTATGCTATTAAATATAATTAGTTACTAAATATAAAAATAATGTGTCGGCACATAATTACATATTAATATTAATTATTAAAACTATGTAAATGTGATGTGACATATTAATAGTAATTATTAAAATTATGTCAATGTTAATATATTGATTTTATAATGAAATATTTTATATTTATAAAATAATGTAATCTAAATATATTCTAAAACATATAATAAATGTTTTTTAATATATATTATTAATTATCATTAAAGGAATCGATGGCGCAATTGTGTTGTGTGTGTCGAGCTAGGGCATCTGTGCCCTAGCTCGTTCAGGTGTTTTTCTTGCTAGTGTGTGGTGGGGGGTGTTCTTCGTGGTGCGGGGGTTTGTCTGGGCATGGTTTACTGGTCGTTTTTTACTTATGTGCTTGGTCCGTGAGTTTTTTGCTCGCGAGTGTATCTTTGTCGGCTCAAGAAAGGCTTTGACAGGGGTGTTGTTGGGTGTACTCTTAGGGTTTTGTCATTGGAGGTAAGTGCGGGTGGTGTGGTTTGGGGGTCGATTAAGATTGGAAAGGGTTGTGTTAAGCCTTTGGGGTTCCTGGGCGCTGGAAGGGGCAGTGGAAGTGCAGTTGGTGTTAAGGCTTTGTGGGTTGTAGCGGGAAGAGTTGCGGGGGTTTTCTCTTTATGCCATTCCTTTTTGGTGGAGGTAGTGGGGTGATAACCCTTGTGTGGGGATTTTTGCTCTCAAGTTTCTCGAGGGTTTGTTTGTCCATTAAGGAATTTCTCTTTCCTTCAATGGCGCAGGGAGAGTCCTCGGGAGCAGGTCTTAGGATGGATTTTCTTTCTGCTTTTGGCTCAAAACCCTTACCACAGGGGTCTCGGCTTTATGACAATAATTTATTTGCTCAAGATCTGGAGAAGAATGAGATGGGACCATCAGGAGGGTTTCGGTTCCCAAAGATTAATGGATGTCTAGAAAGATGCAAAAAGAGGCCGAATGTTGTGATCCCGATGGAGATGCTCACAGAGGATATCGAGTACTACTCTTGTCATTCTCTGTATTGCAAATTTTTGGGATTGAAAATCTCATTGCAATTTTTAGAAGCCTGGGCTCAAAGGACTTGGCTATCAGAAGGAGAGATGGAGATTAGGCTTTTAGCAAATAACTATTTTATGGTTACGTTCGACTGCATGGCGGATCGGATCAAGGTTTTTGAAGGAGGCCCTTACTTTTACAATCAAGTGGGCTTGTTTATCAAGCTGTGGCATGCGGGTTTCAATCCGACCAACGAAATTCCAAGTTGTGTTCCAGTGTGGGTTCGATTGCCAAGGCTCCTGGTCGAGTGTTGGCATGATGATGTGTTGCATTTACTAGCTTCAATGCTTGGTAAACCTGTGGGTTCTTCGCAGCAAACGCAGTTTAAAAAGGTAATGACATTTGCTCGGTTCTGTGTGGAAATTGATTTAAGTAAACCATTGTCAGACTCTCTAGAAGTGTGTGTTGGATCTCACTCATGGGTCCAACAGCTCAACTATGAGACCTTACCTTTTAGATGTCATTTGTGTCATGAGTATGGCCACTTACAGCGTAGATGTCCAAAGGCTAAGCCTTTGGGGACTAATTTGTCTCAGCCCCCCAGTAATCCGCCTAGGGTGGATAAGGGCAAGGGTCTTATTCAAGGTGGTGGTTCAGGGGAGGATAGCTTTATTCCTGTCAGATCTTGGAATAGAAATAAGGGGAAAAAAAGGACTCTGAAGGAAAGGCAGGATCGTGACTCTTTTAATAGATTCAAAGTTTTGGAGGATCTTAGCCAGCAAGAAGTGAATCCAGGTTTGGTAGATTTGGATCAAGGAATTTTGTGTACTGAACAACAGGGGCATTTAGTTGAGATGGACCAGGCAGACCATCAAGAGGTGGGTTTGGACCTACAGGCTGCTAAATTAGATGGGGGAGGCTTTGGACAAGAGGGGATCTTTTCCAAGGTCTCTCCTGATTTGCAGGAAGTTGGGTCATTGCAGTTGGAATCAACTTTACAAATGGAGGCTCAGAAGGTTTCATATAGTGTTGTGGTGAAGGACAATGAGGCTTTGTCTCATTCCACGCGGAGATTAGGCTCAGAGGGGGGAAAAAATAGTAAGCCATCTCCTCATTTGGGTATCTTGCAAAAGGATCTTAAGAAAGGAGGGGCAAAGAAAGTCGCTAAGCTGGGTAGGAAGAAGGACCTGGAGAAGATTAAATTGATAGGGGAAAATTTGGTGGAATCAGGGTCAGTCAAGACTCTGGATTCTCATTTCTCAAGCCCTTTGAAATGATTGTTCTATCATGGAATGTTAGGGGCTTGAACAGTGGCCCTCGACAAAAATTTGTTCAGAATTTGATTAGATGTCAGTCTCCTGATATTCTATTTTTATAGGAGACCAAACTTTCTGTGGAGTGTATGATGGGTATAATGCCCAAGCTTTGGATGAATGGTGAATGCCAGTGCGTTGGTGCTTAGGGATCTTCTGGAGGGGTGGCTTGCTTATGGAACCCTCGAAAGATTTGCCCCCAGTGGTGGGTGTCCTTTAAGTCCTCTATCTCTATGGTGGCCTCTTGTTATGAATCTTGGGAGCTGGTTCTTTTTTCCAACATCTATGCGCATGTGGATATGCAGGGAAAGCAACTTTTGTGGTCGAATATTCACTATGTACGAAGTATGGATCCTTATATTCCTTGGATTATTGGGGGTGACTTCAATGCTATCATGGAGATTGCTGAGAAACGGGGAGGTACTAGGAGATTGGAGGCTTCTGCTTTCTTGTTCCAGGACAATATTTTTGTTTTGAATCTTGTTAATATCAAGCCCAGTAATGGGAATTTTACCTGGAACAATCGGAGGCTAGGTGAAAACTACATCGCGGAGCGTTTGGATCGGTTTCTAGTTTCTTGCTTTTGGATTGGTGATAGGTGGTCTTCTAGCTCGGAGATTCTAGATTGGAGAGGCTTGGATCATTAGCCTATAAAGCTTATTGTCCTCTTGAATGGGCGGCCCCACAAGTCCTCCTTCAAATTCCAACTTATGTGGTTGTGTGATCCTAATCTCCATGATTACGTTGCTCAGTGGTGGCGGGAGGGTAGACCATCCTTCGGTACGACAATGTATGTCTTTACTAAGCTTCTTCAATTTGTTAAGTATAAGATTAAATATTGGAATAGGCAATGTTTTGGAAATATTTTTAAGGCCAAGTCTGATGCACAAGCTAAGTTGGATGGTATTACGAGGGTGATTAGGGAAAATGGGGTGTCAGAGAGTTTGATGCAGGAGGAATCTAAGGCTTTGGAAGCTTTGGAAGAATGGGAATTGCATGAGGAGATCTTTTGGAAACAAAAAGCTCAGATTGAATGGCTTCAGGAGGGGGATAAAAATTATGCCTTCTTTAATTCTATGAAGGTGCGGAGGCATGGTAACTCTATTCCTGTTCTAGTCACAGATAGGGGAGAGACTCTGACTTCTTTTCAAAGTATTTCAGATGAAGTTGTTCATTATTTTTCTTCCCTGTTCAGAGACGATCTATAGGAGAATTCGGTTGAGGAAGCTCAGGTCCTTTCTTGCATCCCTCAGCTGGTTTCTAGGGAGATGAAGGAGGATCTTATGGGTGAGATTACCCTTGAGGAGTTGGAGGGGACGGTGTTTCAGATGAAGAAAGGAAAATCCCCTGGCCTAGATGGCTTCCTAATTGAATTCTTCCAAGAGTTTTGGGAGATCATCAAACTTGACCTTTTAGAGGTGGTCAAAGAGTCGCAGCGAAATAAGAAAATGTTAAAGGCCCTGAATGCCACCTTTCTAGATCTTATTCCCAAGTGTGAAGGGGCAGATAGGTTGAGTTGTTTTCAACCTATTTCCCTTTGCAGTGTGGTGTATAAGATTATTTCAAAGCTAATTGCTAATAGGCTGAAAAAGTGGCTGCAGTTGCTCATTTCTGAGGAGCAAAGTGGTTTTGTGGAGGGCAGACAAATTTTGGACAGGATTATTATAGCTACTGAGACCATCCATTCTATGGAAGATTCTAGAGAAAAGGCTATGTTCATCAAACTTGATATGGCAAAAGCATATGAGAGAGTTCGGTGGTCTTTTCTTCAAAAGATCCTAGCTACTTTCAGATTTGGAGATGATTGGATTCAATGGGTCATGAGTTGTGTCACGTCAGTTTCTTTCTCTATTTTAACTAATGGGGAGCATTCTGAGTAGTTTGAGGCTTCTCGCGGGATAAGGCAAGGCGATCCCCTCTCCCCTTATTTGTTTATTTTGCTTGTGGGAGGCTTGGGTCGCCTATTGAGACGTCAGGTGGAGCTGGACCTTATTCAAGGGTGGAGGTGGGGAGGTGATTTACCCCCTCAATCCCACTTGCATTTTGTGGATGATACTGCCTTGATGGGAGCGACCACTATTCGGGAGGCAATAAATATCCACAGGGTGTTGGATATGTACCTTGAGGCTTCGAGTCAATCAATTAATGAAGACAAGTCTTCCATCTATTTCTTTAACACTCTAGATCCTATCCAGAGGAGAATTGCTCAGATTCTTCGATTTCATATTGGGACTCTTCCTCTGTCTTACCTTGGGTTTCCTATTGCGGCAAGCAAAATAACAAGGGATTCGTGGTAGCCTATCCTAGATAAACTTCGCTTAAAGGTTTCTCACTGGACCAACCGATGGTTGTCTTTTTCTAGGCGGGTTTAAATGCTGAAGTTCGTAGTCCAGGCTCTTCCCATTTATCGGTGTATGCTTCAGGTGGCCCCTAAGGGATTTATTTCAGAGTTGGACTCGTTGGCTAGACAATTTTTATGGGCAAGCAGTCTGATGTCTTCCAAGTGGAGTCTGGTTAGATGGGATACGATTTGTTGTCTTAAGCAGTTGGGTGGTTTGGGGTTGAGGCATTCCGCACTGGCAGGGATGGCTCTGGCGGAAAAACTTTATTGGAGGTGGTGCACAAAGAAGAACATGATTTGGGATAGGATCCTTTCCTATAAGTATTTTCAGGGTGCTCTTGGGGAAGATATTCCTTGCTACCCCTTGGTTGGCAAGGGATCGGCGGTTTTGGTGACCCTCAAGAAGGGAGCTACACTCATCAAGGATGGTTTATTTTGGATCTATAGGCATGGGATTGAGGTTCAATTTTGGTATGACTCTTGGGATGGTCATCCTCCCATCCTCAATCAGTTCCCTGACTTGGCGGCCCTGAGCAGGAGTTTCAATGATGTTAGCTGGACGAGGGTAAGTGATTTTAAGGTGCTTTCTTTTCAGGGGCAGCTTGTGAGTGCTAGGTGGAAGACTCTTGAGGAGTGGCTGGTGATTGGCATGGAAGAGAACTATAGGAATCTGCATAATATTCTCTTGGGAAGACATTGCAACCCCCTCAGGGATAGGGATATTCTTGCAAGGTCGCCTAATCCGAAAGGCCACTACATGATTGCGTCGTGTTATCGGAGGTTTCTTTCTCAAAGGGTTGAGGGGGCGGAAGTTCCTTGGTGGGAGAGGGTGTGGAACAAGTTTTCTTGGCCGAAGTGTAACTTCTTTGCCTGGATTTTGACTTGGAATAGGTGTTTGACTTGGGACAATATTCAGAAGCGCAGGTTTCAGGGCCCGTCTAAGTGTGTGTTGTGTGGGAATGGTGAAGAGGCCTCTTCACATCTTTTCTTTCATTTTCCTTTCACCTTGCAACTCTGGCATTCTTGGTGGAGTGTTTGGAATAGTCCCTGTGTCCATGCTTCCTCCTTAGTGGATTTTTGGACTAGCTTGGGTAGACCTCCCTTGATGGCCTCCTTTTTGCAAGATGTGTGGCAGGTAGGTCCTATTTTCTTGTTGTGGCAGATTTGGTTGGAACAGAATAGGAGGATTTTCAAAGGGGAGGTGTTGTAGGTCCAGTAGGTGTGGATTAGAGTTCTTGGGATGATTCAGGAGACAATTCAAGCCAAGGGGTCTATGGAACTGCCGCTTGAGAAGAAAGACATGGAGCTGGTGGCTCGACTGGGTATCCTAGGGTTAACCCTTGCGGTGTATTGTGGCCAGAAAGGTAGGTGGGTGGGACAGCATGTCCAGTGGCAGGGGAATTGGTAGCCTCCCCCTATGGGTATTTTGAAGGTTAATACTGATGGTTCTTCTATGGGAAATCCTGGTCCTACTGGAGTTAGTGGGGTGGGCAGGGATTCTTTTGGTTCAATGGTTTTTCTCCTTTCCATACATAAGGGGACGCAGACTATCAACCTTATGAAAGTCTAGGCGATTCTTCATGCCTTAGAGAGGGCCTATGAGCTAGGGTGGTGTAGGGTTATTTGTGAATCTGATTCACAAGTTCTGATTAATTTACTCAATCAAGGGAGGATGTCGGATGTGAATTGGCAGTTGGTTGTGCTGGTGCAACATATTTTGCAGGTTGGTACTCTTATGGAAAGGGTGTCTTTTGTCCATATTCCGCGTGAATGGAATAGGACTACTGATTGTCTAGCTAAGTGGGCCTCGAAGCATTTGGAGGATTGGAAGATTGATGATTGGGCTCAGATCCCTCAGGAGCTTAATCCGGAGTTGGAGAGGATTCTTGCTAAGGACAGTGGGGGTGTTGGATGATTTGGACGTGGGTTCTATTGGTGTTTTTTGTCCCTTTTGGGCTTATGCCCTTGACTTGGTTGTAATGTTGGTTTCTGATATTCAATAAAAAATTTACCCCTTTAAAAAAAATATATCATTAAAATAATTTTAATATAAATTTTTTAATTTTTAATTAAGAATATAAATTATTTTTAATTTTTACATAATAATATTATAAAAATATATAAATAGTTCCTAAAGATATATTTTATAAAGTAAAAAGTAATATTAGTAATATATTAAAAAACCAAAATACAAATTAAACGCATTAAAATTTTTACATAATCATTATAAGAATCACAAATTAATATCAGTTATTAGAATTATATAAATGTTAACTCCTCATGAGAAGTGGCTTACTTCTTACAAAGCATATGATGGGGGAGATTTTTTCCTTGGTGATAATAGCACTAAGAAGATTGTTGGTAAGAGAAAGGTAAAGTTGTGTTTTAGTGATGGGAGGACTAAATCTCTTGATGATGTTTTACATTTTCCAGGAACTGCGAGAAATTTACTTTCAGTATCCAAGTTGAATGATTTTGGAATGCATGTGACATTTGAGAAGTTTGGTTGCAAGTTGGTAAGAGGGAGTTTGGTGATAGCTAAAGGATCTTAGATAGGGACTTTGTTTAGGCTAAATACCTCTACTTTATGTAACTCTTCCAATGTAACTAGCACCGAAGATGCATGTATGATGTGGCACCATAGATTGGGTCACATTGGTGAAAAAGGTCTTAAGACCATTCTTAAATAAAAATTTGGTTGATGGTATTTCTGATTATTTTGTTGGCAAAAATAATTTATGTGAGCATTGTATGATTGGTAAACAGAATAGATCTTCATTTCCTAAGGGAACTAATAAGGCAAAGAGATTATTAGAGATCATTCATTCAGATGTGTTTGGACCAGTGGATGTTGACTCTTTGGGTAAATCTCGGTATTATGTCTCTTTCATTGATGATGTCTCAAGATACACATGGATTTATTTTATGCATTCTAAATCTGAAGTTTTCACCAAGTTTAAGGAATTTAAGGCCTTAGTTGGGAGGCAAAGAGACTATAAGATAAAAATGTTGAGATCTAAAAATGGGGGTGAATATTGTTCCAAGGAATTTGATGAGTCCTGTTAGCATGGAGGTATTGTTTGTGAGAAGACTACTCCTTACACTCCCAACAAAATGTGGTAGCAGAAAGAATGAACTGAACCTTGATGAAAAGACCTAGGAGCATGTTGAGTGGTGCTAATCTTGATAGATGCTTTTGGGCAGAAGTGGTTGGTACTGCTTATTATTTGATTAATAGATCTCCTTGTTCAGCTCTTGATAAAACTCCTTATGAAGTGTGGATAGGTAGAAAGCATTCTATTTCACACTTAAGCATCTTTGGTTGTGAGGCTTTTGTTCATTTGCCTCAGAGAAGTGATCTAAGCTAGATCCAAAAGCTCAAAAATACATCTTCATTGGTTATAGTGATAATATAAAAAATTATAAGCTTTGGAATTGATGTAAATGGCATCACCTTCTTGTTGTTCACACACACAAATCTTGCACAAATTCATAGATCACAAAAATTTACAACTTTGCAACTGACAATTTTATTTGTCAATAAAAAATCCAATTTCATACTTCACAAACAGTGATGGGACATTTGATTATCTCAATCAATTAGAACATTACACGGACCCCATAAAATGAATCGATAACGATTTTCAAAAATTCACAATCATAAATTTAAATTTGTTGTGTGCATTTCTCCAACTTCTTTGCATATTATTCTTTTACTCTAATAGTCCTCCTGTATAATTCTAATTTGCAATATTTATTTTATTTGGTATGCTTCTCTCTCTTTCACCACACACAACTCCTTTTTTCTGCACTCATTTTCTTCATGCTTTATCTCCCTTCATCAATGCTATGATCCTATTACTGTTGCATATACTTCATTCCAATCAATATGTTTTGCAGCTTGTTCTTTATTTACATATGCACATAAAATCTTCTCAGTTGGTGTGGCTTTGTTGATGTTATTTTTTCCATTCCTTAGGCTTGACTCCTCTCTATTGCAAACTCCAATATGCCTTTTTCTCTTTATTTTTTGTTGTGCAACCCCTTCCAATTTGTTGCAATATTATTAATATTTTCTAGGCAACAAAAATTCCTCCATTTCTTAGGTTGTGTAGACCTCCCAATCTAATTCTCTTGCATTTATTATTTCATTTATACATTTTCTCAGCTCTGTCTTCTTCCACACAGCCCCCATTCCCTCCTTTTATGTCTCTAGTTTTTAATTGGTAGCCCCCTCTCACCTCTTTTATAGGTTGACACCCCTGTTGCTGCCCCTCCCCCCTTTCACCTATTCACAACCTCTCTTCTCCTTTATTTTTTTTTGTGTAACTTCTCTATTGCATGGGTTTTTACTATTGTCTTTTGGCCTTCCTTTTATTATCCCAGTGTGGCACCCTCTTATTTTCTACATTTTTTTATTATATTTTTAAATCATCACACATATAGTGTGACCTCTTTTGATATTATTGCAAACTTCTTGAATCATGCTTTGGTTGCATGGCTCTTTGTATTATCCTCCCTTGATGAAGATTGACACTTTAAAATACCTTGAAGATGCACAAATTATTTTGGAGAAAACCAATTGATGTGACTACGACAATGCACGAAATTGGGTGTTGGCAAGCGAAAAAACTCAAAGTTCTTTGTTTCACCCAAAAAAATTCCCAAACATGTGTTATGACCCCCTCAAATCCTCTGCAAAAGGATTCTACTCCAACCCTCATAAATTTTGAAAATTTAAACTTTCTATAAACCGACAACATACTTTCGACATTAACGACATAAATTTTCAGCATTAATTTCTCCCAAACAGTGAAAGATATGAATTTGATTATTTTTTCACATTTGACATGGTACCTCCAAGAATGCCCCTACAAAATTATTCTACTCTAGATCTTACATTTTTTGGGAATAAATTTCACAAAACTACCTACAAAGTGTCGAAATTGTGAACCAGTGAAATTTTGATTCTTACAATTATTTGTTGAATTTGAAGTTTTGTGATGTTGAGAGATGCCAATGACCACCAAACCAAATAAAAACTAAAAACCAAACCTACATATTTTATTTTTGGGTGATGTCGATTACCAATCTACCTGGATGCTCCTACATTAGGAATCCTCTAACCCGTAAAATGATATTTTCTAGAGATGTGATGTTTAGGGAGTTTAGAGCTTACTCAGGAGAACAATCAAGGGAGAAAGATAATACAAAGATAGTGCACTTTGAGACAAAGATTGAGAAGTAGGAAGATGCATATGTGGAAGAACAACCAAATGGATCTGAGGATGGAGAAGAAGAGGGTTCAAATAGTTTAGAGGATGTGCAGGATAAGCACACAGAAGAAGAAGAATAGGTAGATCCCATTACTCCTACCTTGAGGAGGTCCACAAGGCAACAAAATCTAGTTGACATGTATAGCCCATTAGATTACCATTGTGCATTTTCTTTGTTGATTACTAACAATGAACCTAGATCCTACAGGAAGGCTCTCTCTTTAGAGGAAAGTGAGTCTTGGTTATAGGCCATGCAGGAGGAGATGGTGGCTTTGGATAGTTGTGACACCTAGGATCTTATTAGTTTATCCAAATGAAGGAAGCCCATTGGATGCAAGTGGGTATTTAAAAATAAATTTGGAATAGATGGTCAATTAGAGTGATACAAGGCCAGATTAGTGGCTAAGGGCTACTCCCATAGAGAGAGAGTTGATTTTGGTGAAATTTTCTCTGCTCTTTCTAAATTAACTTTTATTAGATTCCTATTATCTATTGTTGTTGCTTATGATTTTGAGATAGAGAAAATGAATGTTAAAATGATTTTCATGCATGGGGATCTTGAGGAGGAAATTTGTATGCAACAACTTTACGGTTTTGTTGTGAAAGCAAAAGAACAATTGGTTTGTAGGTTGAAGAGATCTTTGTATGGTTTGAAACAGTCACCTAAGATGTGGTACCAAAATTTTGATGCTTTTGCATTGAATTTGGGTTTTCTTAGGAGCGAGGATATCATTGTGTGTACATTAAGGTTATTGATGATCAAATTCTAATTATTGTCTTGTATGTTGATGATATGTTGTTTATTGGTAACAAGAAGGTGATGATTAATGAGCTCAAAACACAACTTTCTGGCACATTTGATATGAAGTACTTGGGGGCTACAAAATATTTTCTTGGGATGGAGATCAACTGAGATCGGGTTCACATAAAGCTTCAGTTAAGTCAGAGTAAGTATGTTGATACTATTTTACAAAGGTTTAATATGCATGACTATAAGTAAAATAGTATTCCATTTCCTGTTGGTACTAATTTTAGCTTAGATATGTGTCATAATTATGATGATAATATTAAGGATATGTCTATGGTTCCTTATGCTAGTGGTGTTGATAGTTTTATGTATGTAATAGTTTGCACTAGACCAGATATAGCCCAAGAAGTGGGAGTTCTAAGCAAGTTTATGTCTAACACTAGTAGAGAGCATTGGGCTTTTGTTAAGAGGGTTTTAGATATTTACGAGATATTTTTATTACTGTTTGGTTTATCATGGTAGTAATGATGTGGAAAAGTCATTGGTCATACAAGTGTTTGTTGATGCAGATTGGGCAAGTGACTTAGATAGTCAAAGGTCCACCAATGACTGTATTTATTTTGTTTGGAGGTGTAGCGAGCTGGATGAGTAAGACACAGCCTACAGTTGCATTGTCCACCACTAAAGTAGAGTATATGGCTGCTACAAATGCCTCTAAGGAGGTGGTATGGTTACAGAGGCTTGGTAATGGCATTGGTTTTTATTGCAAGACAGTGAGGATTGGGTGTGACAGTCAAAGTGATATTTGTTTGACCAAAAATCCTATGTATCATGCTTGTACTAAGCATGTTGATGTTCAATATCACTTTGTGGGAGAAATGGTTGAGAATGGTAAGGTCTTGGTAAAAACCGTTTGACACTTTGGATAATGTTTTGTATCTCTTGGATGTAATTACAATGTTTTATGTCAAGTGGGAGAATGTTAGGATAAGGTGACATTGACCTTGTAATTCTATGTCATTTTTATGTCTCCACATTCCTTGGAATGTGTTCTAGGGGACATGAGAGAAAAATATTAAATTTTGGCATGTTGTAATTATATTTTAAAGAGAGGATTTAGTTTTGGTGGAGGTTACACATCAAATATGGATAAGGAATCTTTCTTAGGCATCCAAAATAGAATATGAAAGGTCTTGGATGGGGCACCCAAGATTGGAGAAGAAAAGATGACCATTGGTGTTCCATCGAGGAGTGGAAAGGTCATCGAAACATCCAAAAAGAAAGGAGTTAGATAGGCTATGGGTTAGGCACCCAGGTAGGAGTCTTGAATCTCCAATTAATATTTTATTATGTCTTTTGTCTGTCCAAGATGAATAACATGGGTTTTTGTAGGTGGTTTTGTGCCTCTTTTTTTGTTTTACCATTCATGGTTTTACCTCCCACAATTTCTATAAATTGAAGTTATGAGATGGTAGTTTTATATTGAGTTATTGTAGGTAACAAGGTGCTTCCAGATTGATCAAAGATCAATAGAAAAGTATATTATTGTGTATTCTCATTTGAATATTAATAATATACTTTCCCTCTTTTCTCATGTGGAGCTTTTTCTCAAAAGGGTTCCTCCACGTAAATCTAGTGTCACATTTTGTTTGTTGATTTTTATATTGTGATGTATGTTTCAATCACATATTTAAATCTGATTAGGTAATCTAATTTTTCATATCTGAATTCACTTGCATAAGTTCATATCGTAGCTTTCCTTCACCTTGTTTTTCAATACCCATCTTATAATATTTTAGTACTAGATTGGCTTCTAAATCTAGTAAGATCATCTAGAAAGCATGTAACTACCCAATTCATAGAACATTAAAATAAAAAATAATCATTATAAAGGAGATAATTATGCAAAAAACTACCACACAGTTGTAATGAATGAGATGAAGATAACAAACCCCTTATATACATATCTTCTCAAAAAAATCAAGTTTTGAAGGTTTTGAAATGAAAGCATAAACAAAGGTAATAAAATAAAAAGTATGAGTTCACCAACTACCAATGATAAGTTAATCAATGGAGTGTACTTTCTCATATGACTTATATAAAAGGGGGTTGATCATTTCAATAAAATATTATTGCAAACTCAAAATTGAGAACCCTTGTATTCACAACTCCTAATATATATCCTTAGTTTCTATTATTTATTCAAGTTGCCTAAATACATAACTAAGTATGCTAAAAGAAATCATGCCAGAAAGGAGACACCCAACTTCATTAAAAGTATGAGATCCCCATTAATTTCAAGAATGGTAAACTATACAACTCAATACCCACTTAGGAAAAATATCCTTCACTCCTAAGGAATACCAAGAAGATAAGGAAAGGGAGGTGCTCCAACCCTTCCCCTATTCTTAACATTACATATAATGCTTTTGATTTAGTCCTATCAAAGACTATAAAGACTCTAAGGGAATATGTGCATGCATGCGAGAGTGAAAGAATCAATGTGGGAGAGAACCAACCCTTTAGAATTAGGGTATAGAGGTCTACTTTGTCTTAATACGTGGTTCCCCAAGTTCACCCATGCTTGGAGATGATTCAATCTTGCTTAGAGTGCTATGACCTTAAGGCTAGAATTATACAAGGAAAAACCATGCAAATTGTGATTAGTGTGGATAGTATTAGAGCAATGTTGCAGTTACCATGCATAATAGGGTTATTTCATTGCAATTTCAATAACTTGAATAAGACCTAGGACATGTATGTATAAATTATTTTGATCAATTTAGGTTAATTTCCTTCCTAGGTAATAAGGTGGTCAATATTTCAATTTCAAATTGATTCATTGATTGAAGAGCTCGAGGCATTGGGGAATTCAAAGGATTGTTCCCAAGGAAAGGCTCTTCAAGCATCATCTGATATTATTTTCATTTTCATGAATCAAGAGATGTATCCTTTATAACTTCAATTGACTTTACAATTAATCACCAAATTCTAGATATACATGTTTTAGGTTGAATGACATTAAGCAACATAAGGCTTTGCACGCCTTCCCCATTTTTCCAAGCAAGAATCTTCTTCCAACAACTTGTAGGAGGTTTTATTAAATTTCAAATAAGCTTAGCCCTAAGGGCCTTGCTCACAAAGGTAGAATTGAGGATACCTAAATCCCATTAAAAAAAAAATTGACACTTGTTTCTAGTTGATAAGATGAAATTATTTCTATGAAACCGTTTGCCTCCTCATCACATTTTTTTTAGCAAGCTCATGAAGAATAAATGGATGGGAATGATAAATCATAAGCTAGTAAAACATGATATGAAATAGAATAGTATTTAATCATAAAGGGTAAGTCATTTTCTCACAATGAGTGAGTGCAATTGAAATTCACATATCAATTTATTAAAAAATATGTTTAATAAACATTCAAATCAAAATACTATGAAAAATAAATAAATTTATTAATAAAAAACTAACAAACATAACAAAAACATTTTCTATAAAACAAAAAATAATTAACTCTAACAAAATAATCTTATTTGATTAAATATAATTAAAAATTCATTTGTACCTAATTAGTACTTACAACTATTTTTTATTAATAATTAGTTATATTCAATATTCATTATGACAACCAAATTACACTCGACATTCTTTCTCAAATAATTAATTGTATTTTTAAATTATTTTAAATATTGAATTAAAATTCTTCGTATAAAAGTTGTGAAACTTTTTAATTATCAATTTATATGAACAACTTTCAATAATCTAAAATCTATTGGTCAACAATTTTTTTATAAAATTGTTTTAAAATATATATTTTTAAACATTATGAATGGCAAATATGGATTTTTTTATTTAAAAGAATTCCCTTTTATTAAAGAAATAATTACCACACTAATTAATAACACGTTTTCGCTTAAAAAGATTTCCAAATCAAACGAAGAATTCCTCGTCAAAAAAAGACATTTCTTTATTGTAAATATATTTTATTTATATTTTAAATGAATATCGACATGAAGCATAAAAGAATATGCCATGGCATAAATATTATATAATTACACGTGTATTTCGTTTGATATTACAAGATAAGACTCGATCTCGAATCTCCCATGGTACTACGTGGAACATTTCTATTCATATATTATAAAAGATTAGGTATCTAGATGGGATTGGTTAAACAAATTTTTGAAAAATTTAAAGTACGAAATGAATAAATTAGACCACTAGAAAAGTTGTAAGAAATTAAATCCATGGGATTCAATGTATCTAGACCATTTGAGTGGTTGAATTTTGTGCTCTTTGATGTCAAATATCTTTTGGTTTTTATATTGTGTCAACTTTGTTAAATAAATATTTTTTTAATTCAATGTTTTTTTTATTATTGAAGTTATGAACTGACATAGTTATAATATAGGGGACATCATATTCTAGGATGAATGCACTGCATTAATGTTGTTGGTTTAAATATGCGAGTTTATTGTTCCAGCGAGAGCTTTAAATCCTACAAGTACAATGGTCTAGTAGGGACCTTGCGAGAATGCAAGGTCTGTGAGCATATTGGCCCAAGAGAGGTTTGAACCTTATGATATAGTCAACAATACCATAATTTAACCATCACATTATGTCATGGACAACAAAAATACAAACACTATCTCTTTTTTTTTTGTTATCTCATAAGGGTATCCCCACGACCGGTCGGGCTTCTCTTAAGTTTTTGTTACCAAGCGAGACTAATCCCCTTTGGGTCACACGATTTCCCAGCACCCACCCCACAACATGCGCGGCCGTGTTAAGCGAGGTTTGAACCTGCGTCAATTGTATATGTCTTTCAACAGCTCAACCAACCAGTCTACACCATCTATTTTAATATATACCTAAGTATTATTTTATTCTAAACAATATTTATTTTATTTTTAATTAAAGAATTATTTTATTTTTTATAGTAATAAAATAAATAATACAATACATGTAAACAACTATAAAATGATTAGTGATTTCAATTTGTTTCACTTATTAACTATGTTTATGGTGCTTTTTTATTTTTTTATTTAATAAAGTACCACTAATATTATTTTTATTATTATAGTCAATTTATGTGGAAAATAGAACAAATTGTTCATTAGAATAGTGTATTTATGATTAGGCCAATAATAAAGATAAAATATGAAGTGTGTACCTTTATGATACACATTTTATACCCATTTTTGTAAGCATGTGACTTAAATGAATCATGTGCATGCTAAAGTGATGAATACAATCATGAGATTAATAAACCATATTGAAAAAGATATTGGTAAGATTCTTCATGTTTTTGATGGAGTCACATTTATGAAACCTACATATACATATCATAATTATTGCCTCCAAAACAACACTAGTAGCACAATATCACAATAATCAATGCTTTCATTTCAATAAGCATGAAATTACTCATATACAAAAATTGCAAAGGGATGTGAGATTTAATTTTATAAATGGAGTCATGAGGATGTGACCAAGTCCTTATGAAACCATGTAAAATGTTTTAATTTTAAAGATAGGCATTTCGTGTTATATAGGGTTGTTAAAGAGTTGCAAATGGCATGACTCTCCCAATTTATACAAACATGAGCTTGAGAGAGAGAGAACATAATGTGTAGAGAATTATTAAGGAGTTAAAATTGGTATGAACCCCTAAATCTATACAAATACAAGATGTTCAAATAAAGACAGGTTATATAAGGTTATCAAGAAGTTGGATTTGGTGTGGCCTCCCTAATCTACACAAACATGAAATCATATAAAAAGCTAACATTGAGAACATGATACATAAGAGTCTCAAGGAGTTGGAACCAATGTGGCATCCTCAATCTATGAATGCATGTAAGACTTGAGATAGTATAAAGGATATAATATGCCCCACTCAACTCGAGTGCATACATCGTGATGGATTTTTTTAGGAGAGGGGAAAGTATAACAACCACACACAATAATGTGTTAGCCATAATGTGAATCAAAAGATACAACTTTGAAAACTTATGTAATGTGAGACAAAAATATTCTTGCCCTTAGTTGAGGATATATTCTCATAAAGTGAAAGGTGGTCATGTTGTAGATTTCATTGTATAAGTGTAAAAATGATGATGATTTTTTTAAAAAAAAAATTTTGGAAAAATAGATTAAAAAACTAGAAGATTTTTCTACTAGTTCTTGTTATTCTCAATCAAAGTTAGATCTTCATTTTGCGCTTTCAAGCTCATAAATTTTCACCTGTATCTCCAATTTTCATGATTCAAGCGACATTGAAAAGGTATTTTAGAGCTCTTAAGATCTATTCATGCATTTTTTCTAGAATTTTCCCCAGCCATATTTTATTCAATATTTTTTGTTTACACATTCTACTTAATTACTTGGACATCTTGGCACTTGGAAAGGATCTATTTGCATGAGATGACATCATTTGATCTGATTTATTAGTTCTGAGGTTTTTAGTCTCTAATTTTTTCATTTGAGTGAGTATCATGGGTTTTTTGTTCATCCTTATGTGATCAACTTGGACAAGGAGAACTATGAGTCTTGGTGAAATGGCATCCTGATAAACCTTAGGTGGCTTGATATTTTTCCTTATTTGTATGGGCCCATACCTACACTAGACACATCGAGGATTTTACCAACATGGGGCAATGTCAGAGATCATATTGTAGGGGTTATATGTTTTAGTGTTGATCTTGACACTATGTGTGTTGTATCGAATATTGAATGTCCCCACACACTTTTGACACAACTTTGGGAGATACATGGAGACCCTCATATCTCTCCATACCCAAAGGATCATGTTGCAGATTGTCTCATCCCTATTGCAAATGCAGATTCCATACCCTTTGATGACGATACTTTAGAGGAGCTTAAGTATATCACAAGTCTTGCATGTTTTGATGGTTTAGAGACTTTTCTTCATGTTCCCACTCTTCAGACCAAGACTACATCAACATCTCCTATTGTTCTTGATCAACTTGGAATCACCACATCCTTGGCCCCTATTGATTCGGTGTAGCAGGACATACATCTTCCAAACATAGCTACTTGGGATTCATATCTTGCAGACATATCATCCTTGTTTGTAGAGTCCTATATTACAAATCTGGAGGATTACTTTGAGGAAATTCATCTCCTCTTTGTTGACAACCACATCATCATTGTTTTCCCACCATCTTCATCGTCTTTGTAGCTTGTGCTATATCAGTCTTCATAGGATTCTAGATCGATATCATCGCTTTCCGATATGTGGACACGTGAGCAATTTTCAGAGGTGCACATCATTTGGATTTGAATTCCAATAACACCCATCCTTTTGGATTGGCTTTTCCAATCACCAATGGATCTATTTCTTTTGAAGGGGTGAAATGTTGTTTGCAGGCAGTGGATCATATTTTTTCTTTAGGCATTTGTCATTGACACATGAGCTCTTTCTTTGTGGGGGAGATTCATTTCCTCAATTTATCTCTCCTATTAGGGGGAAATCTATTGTAATTTTGTGATAGAAGCAATCCTTGGGGGTCACATTGAGTCCTCCTTCTATCCTTCTTTCACTAGTGCAACCATTTTTTTTCTCTTTTGGAGAGGATTTTTTTCCCATGCGGTTTTCTCCTTTTTCTCTAGTTATGAGAGATTCACTTATTTGTGCATGGGTACCTCATCAGGACTTATATCTGAGACCCATCCATGCATCCATCATTTCATTATATATCAGGCTTTTATAGCTTCTCCCTAAGTTGATCTTAAAGGGGTTGTTGGAGTAATCAGGATAATCACTTGATAATTAATTAATCATTAATCAATCATTAATTGATTAATCATTAAATAATCATTAATTGATTATTAATTAATTATTAAGTCCCTTATTACTTTAGTTCACTTAAGCTAAACTTAGGAATGCATTTTTATTATTAATTTGAATTAAATATAGGACAAGTTGTCTCATTGCATGAGATTAGAACACTTGTCACTATCTAGTCAAATCCTTATCTAGGGTTTGCTTTTGCATACTTTTATAAATCTTGCGCATACATTGTAATAATTAAAATTCAAAACCATTTAGGTTAATACGTTGCACATATCAATGCTCTTGTGGATTCAATATTTTCTCTCTTGGTTGCATAGAAAATCAGTTGCCTTGATCTTTCTTTTGTGATAGGATAATTGCTTGCAAGTAATTTTTGGGTGTTGTGGAGTTCAATAATCAACTTCAACAAAAACATGTCATATATAGTGTATGATATAATCATGAGAGTACTATACAAGAAATTCAATGTGAAAAGTGATATAATAGGAAGAGGTAATGGAAAATCCTACCCCATAATATTTGATCATGTAAATTGTACTAGGTATCCTTTTACACATGTAGCAAAATTTATGTTTGTATCCCAAAAAAGGTACAAGATCCATTTGTCATAAAAACAATATCAACCTTTCTTACATAAATGGAAATTTTTAAACTATAGAAAAAAAAACTCAATTTCTAGGCTATTAAGGATACTTTAGGTCCCAAAAATAATTTTAGGCTATTTGGCATTGATTTTGTCAATACCTATGGTGTAAATCTCTTTGAGATTTCCAGTTTTAAAAAATAAGTGTCACCAATTAGCCTTATGGATAAAAAGTTATAGGCTCCAAAAATGTGGGCCTCCCACATTGAAAATATAAGAACACATGTATGAGTTGTAAAAGGAGGGTATACTTGACCAACTTATGACACATGTTATGACATGTCATAAAGAATATTTGAACAAAGATAATGGACCATCAAATTTTGTGGGTGAATTATGATGAGCTTATGATAGGTGGAAGGAATATATTATTTTTATCCTATGGACTCATCTTGGGATTTGTGCATTGTTTTTTTTCTAGGGACATGGGTGCCACATTTTGGGTGGTTTAAGCTCATAGATTCCTATTTAGCATTTGATGGTTTCATGTATTGCTTTTTCTATTTATTGGGTGCTTGAGATGTGTTGGAAATTAAGGTGTCTCAACCTTAGTATTTCCTAGCATTGGTTTAATTAATATCTTATTTATTTATGCCTATGTTGTATTTCCTTTCTCATCTTATTATGTCATCTAGTATGACTTGGCATGACGAGTTGTCATCATGTTGACAAGTGACATGGGAGGTGACAAGGATGTTTTTGTTCCCACATGGGAATGTAGGTGTCTCACTTTGTGATAGAGAATATTTATCGTGTCGACATCTTGTAATTAGTTTTTGACAGATTCCTATGATGAGTTATGACACATAAGAACTAGATTCTATGAAAAATTGGACAAGTGTTGGAAGGTGCCTTTGCATGGGGAATCTAAGTGCCCAAGTTGATTTATGACAAGTTGTAATAGAATCATTTATTATTATTTAGTTATGGTATATTCTCTTACAACTATAAGTGTTGCCAGTTATGCCAGATTCTATGATAGTTGTAAGATGTGTAAGAGCATCTGTCAAACCTATTTTGAGTAAAAATGGGGCACCCAAGTTTGGATGTTTGAATGAGGAAGCAAATAATCTTGTAAAAGTGTCATTTGAATGCTTGGGGTGGTGGAAAAATGTGCCAAGTGGGTTTGGATGCCCATCTCTTATATCTTCCTCTAGAAGTTACTGTCATACTTATATTCTCTATATATTAGATGTCTTGAGTGGGTTATGTATGTTGCTTTTGCAGGTATGGTTTTATTGTCAAAATAGCTCTAGAATCAACATTGTATACTCCTAAAAGAAGACTTTATTTGCAATATTGTAAATATTACATTTCAATCAGAATACATTGAGCAAGATTTTGGTGTGTGGGGTTTTTCTCCCAAAAGGGTTTTCCCCACGCATATCTTGTGTTGTGAGTCTTTTGATATTTTCATGTGTGTTAGATTATCTTGTATTGTGTATCTCATTACAATGACTAGTTAAAGAAAAATTTGTTCAACTCTCCTCATTAGATTGGTGTATCAAGTTTGTTTGGCATACCCTGCTTCCTTTTAAGATGGAGGTTTTTATAGTGATTTTTTGGATACTATTATGCTACCAGTGTTACTCCAGATATTTTTTTGGAAATACTCTAGTAAAGGGTTATAATTTGAAAATGTTTTTGAGTACTAAATAATACATTGAATGTTTATGGAGGGTGATCTTTTTCTTCTAAAATGGCTTTCCCCACGTATATCATTGTGTTGTGGTATATTATTTTCTTGTGTATTTTTTATTGTAACTATAAAGATTTAATTTATTTGTACATATTTCCTCTCATATATTAGTGTAGGAAGTGTGTTTTTCACCTTTCATTTATTTTCTTTGGTATAAGAGTCCAATCACCTCAAATTATTGTTAGGGACAAGGTTATTTTATTAATCTTGGATTGAATGGGATTTTTTTGTATGAAAAAGGGAAAGCATATCAAGGATAGAAATCGAAAATTTTCAAGAAAAAACTTTGGTTTTTGGAAGCTCATGATGGAGGATATGTTTGTGGATAGAGATATTTAGGTTATAGTACATCTAGATCCAAACATATTTTTGTCACAAGAATACTAGGACAAAATAGATAGAAAATTGAAGGGTATCATTGGGATCTATATAGAAGAATTTATTTTTGAATGTACATGAATAGGCTAATGTTTTGGATCTTAGGAAGAATTTGGGTGAGACTTATCAAGCTAAATCCCTTGTAAATAAACTTTTTCTAAGGAAGAAGTTGTATACCCTTGTGATGGTGTTTCTATGGATGAGCACTTGAATGCTTTCAATATGATTGTTACCCAACTATACTTTTTTGGTGTGAATATTAAGGAGGTGGATCATTGCATAACTATAATGTTCTTTATCAAACTCACGAGATCACTTTGTGATAGAAATTATGGGTATTACCTCTAAATTTGAAAAGATGAGGTGGTTGCATCATTACATTGAAAGAAGATGTGGAAAATATTTTCTAAATTGATCAAGGAGTTGTGAGCTATTCATCAACCATCAAAAGAGAAAGGCAAGAAAAAAGACAAGTCAACATCCAAATATCCTAGAAATATCGAGGCATTTTTTTGGAACTTTGACAAGCTTGGGAATTTTAAAAGATGTGGAAAGGAGGAGAAAAATAAAAGGAAGAATAATTCAAGTTGTAATAAAGGGAAAAGCAACCAAGCATCAAAAATTTAAATGATTTCCAAATTAGATGATTTTCTTTTATTACCCCTAGGATAAATCTAATATTTAAATGAGATATTTTACAACTATAAATTCAAGAGAAAATATTTAGATTATCTTAAAAAAATTATTTGAACTAAGAAAATAAAAAATTGCTAAACTAAAGCAAGAGAGTTGAAATAGAAAATTGTTGTTTGATATCAAATGAGACAATAATTTATAAAATCAATGCTTGAATAGAAAATAGTAAACAAAATGAAACTTGGAGCCAAATGCTCGAGCTCTCTAGTTAATATGCCTACATGACACAATGTTGTTCATACATCTCTAACAATACTATACAATAGAAAACTTATTTATTCCTTATATTTTACACCCAATAGTACATAGTATTTCATACTAGTTGTACACAAAATGAAAGAGAATAGACAATAGCACTCCAATAATGATAAAAACTAAATTAAAAAAAAAACTTGAGAATGAAATAAAAATAAATTAAAGGGGGAGAGAAAAAGAGTGCAAAAACCCATCTTGTGAGAAGCTCCAAATGACAACCTACAAGCTAAGAAGAGAAAAAAAATTGGGGCTTCTCAAGAACTTGTCATGAATGGTCAAAGCTCTTATTTGGTTTTTCAATCTCCATAGGCAACCAAGATGTAGAAATAAGGATATCATATTAATGATGGCACTACCTGGGACGTTGTAGGGAGATGTTGCGCAGCCTGCATGAGGGCCGTCCCCTCATTGCATGTCGTCTATTCGCTGCTAGTTGCCTTCTTATTCTGTGATATGTTTCTAGGTGGGACTTTTCTACTTCGGGGGTTGGTATTTTTTTGTGAACTTCTGCTTATTGGTGTGTGGGGTGCACCGGTGGGGAGGAGTTTTTTTTGTTTGCAATCCCTTCTCTTTGTGTTTTTGCAAGCAGTTGTTGCATTTGCTTGTTCAAGTGGGCTAAGTTTCGACTCTCTTGGCCTAGCCTTGGTTGGCTTGTGTTGTGATGGTGTGGATTCTTGATCGACTGGGTAAGGTCTTTATTTTTTCTTTAGCATGGCTCTGGGGGAGAAATCGGGGGTCAAATCCCCTTTGTATTTTTGAGTTGTATTTGGAACTTCTTCTCCAAATCATTCACCAAGGGTTTTTAATAATAGTTTGTTTTAAAATGATGCAATTAATGGTGATTTTTTTCTGGTTGGTGGTGTAGATGTCTAAATTTGGACACTTAAGTTATCCAAATTCATCCCCTTTCATCTTAGTTTCGTTAATTAAGTAATACTACTATTATTTAATTAATAGCTTTGATTCGACCAAATCCCTAAGGTATTTAATCAATAATACCTTATCTATTTAATCCTCCTTCCATCAATTGAATTAAATAAATATTCCATTTATTTAATTCCCTTCATGTCACATCCTCCATCATTTTTATCTTATCCTAATCCATCTTCTAATCTCATCATTAGGATGTGCACATGCCTAATCCTTGATTAGGAGGTGTCACATCCTCCAACTTTTGCAAGTTGGCCTCTAATCTCTCTTAGCCACCTAACCATCCTCTAATCCTTCACTAACTAGCCTAATCAACCTCTCAAGGAATTTTTAATTCCTTTTATCCTTCCAAGGAATATTAAATTCCTTTTCTCTTCCCCATGTCCTTTATGACATGTGTCCTTAGTCAACCCTCTTAAATGCCTTTCTTTTTTGACAAGGCATCCCCTTCCCTATGTGAATTTTTAATTCACCTTTTAATCCCCCAATGCATTTAAGGAATTTTAAATTCCTTCCCTCTTCCCCATGAGAATTTGAGAATTTTTAATTCCTCACATGTCCTCTCACCCACATGGGACAAGTACCTCCTTTATGAGGAGATCTTGTCCAATCCCAAGGTACTTTGTACCCCTCTCCATGTCATGTCCTTCTCCTTCCACCTCATGTCCACTTCACCTTTTAGGGCTAAATCACATGCCACATGTCAAGATGTGAGGGCTTGTGAGTTCTCAACTCACCTTAGCCCTACATCTTGATATTTGGTGGATCAATCTTGATCGTCCATTTCCCCTAGGATTTTCCAAAAATCTTATAAATACCCCTTCTTTTCTCTCATTTTGGGAGATCATTTGTGCTAGCCAAACTCTTGTAGTTTTGTTTCTCAACCTCTACTTAGCCATTTTCACATTTTCATCCACTTGCATCCATCTTCACATCCTTATCTAGCTTGCATCTTGCCATCCAAGGAGCATACACGTCAAAGATCGAAGGGCCAACCAAAGGATTGACTCAACACAAGGTATAAAGTTCCATTTTGTGACTTTGTCTTGTTTTGTTTCCAACTTAGGCTAATCTTGAAGTGTAGGTTGTTTTAAGTTGTTTATTTGCACTCTTTTAACTTGTTGCTTGATTTCTAACACCTCTATTCAACCTATCACATTTCTGGCACGCCCGGTGGGACCCACAAATGGGTCTATTTTCTTCACGTTTATTGTTTTTTGCATTTTTCAAGGTCCAGGTTACAGAGTGGCGGACTGGTCCCAATTCAGTGGCGGATTGGTCCTGGAGTGGCGGACTGGTCCTAATTCAGTGGCGGATTGGTCCTGGAGTGGCGGATTGGTCCTAGAGTGGCGAACTGGTCCTAATTCAGTGGCGGATTGGTCCTAATTTAGTGGCGGATTGGTCCTAATTCAGTGGCGGACTAGTCCTAATTCAGTGGCGGATTGGTCCTGGAGTGGCGGATTTGTCCTAGTGCAGTGGCGGACTGGTCCTAATTCAGTGGCGGACTGGTCCTAATTCAGTGGCAGATCTGTCCTAACAGAGTGGCCGACCTGTCCTCCAGAAGGTAAAAATTTCCAGTTTTCCTGAATTGTCTTTTGGTAAAATAGGAACATAGTTTAATTAAAGGGGTGTCAATAAACCTTGCTTGGCGTGTTTGGTAAGGCTATTTGACGTATCCAATCCCCTTGTGCCATTTGGCGATCCTGGGTGACGAGAAATCGTAGCTTTCCAAGTCCTTTCGAGTCACCTATTTTTCACTTTCTTAGCGGGACCTGCTTGGGGACTTCATTACCCCAAGGGACGATTCCAACCATGCGTACCGATGGGGTATATAAAGGGGGGAGAGCGAAAGCTGTACCCCAATCCAACCATGTTGTAATTGGCGAAGCGTCGGGATGACGTGAAGAGTTGGTCCAAGCCTCTAGTATCTCGCTAAGGTTCCCGACTCACGCTTGTAACGGGTTGGTGTTCACGGTTTGGGCCTCACATACCGGGTGTATATCGAGGACTCCTTAGAAACCATGTGCATCCTAGAGTAGAAGACTTTGTTGACCATACCCGTTTCTACTAATCTTAGGGTTGTGCTGTCTGAATTGTCTTTCTCGTGCAAAACCAGTCATTATCAGTGTTTGCTATATTTTGGGTCCTTTGCCTTACCCATCCATCAAAGAAATCAAGCTTAAACTTATCCTTTGGCGGACTTGTCCTTATCCTTTGGTGGACCTATCCCTGTGCAGTGGCAGATTTGTCCCAGTGCAGTGGCGGATCTGTCCCAGTGCAGTGACGGATTTGTCCTAGTGCAGTGGCGGATCTGTCCCTGTGCAGTGGCGGACCTGTCCCAGTGCAGTGGCGGACCTGTCCCAGTGTAGTGGCAGATCTGTCCCAGTGCAGTGGCGGATTTGTCCTAGTGCAGTGGCGGACCTATCCCTGTGCAGTGGCGGACCTGTCCCTATGCAGTGGTGGATTTGACCTTCTGCTCTTTCTTCTCGGGGTCCCCATTTCCACACTGTTTATCCGATTGACTCCGTTCAAAGGCAGTTCTTCTCATTTTTTTGTGCTCTTTCCGATGATATATACCACTTCATACTTTTGAGAAGTTATCCGGGGCACCTTTTTCTTCACCATCTGCCTCCTCGAGGGGGGTACACCCTACCATTCTCTATATTTACTCGTTCCGAGTGAACATTCACCCATTTCACACATCCTTTCATCATTCTAAACTCTTGTTCTGTCATTCTGATCATTCGTTTACTTGTTCTGAGTAAACATTCATACATTTCACACCTCCTCTCATCATTCTAAACCCTCGTTCTATCGTTCTGATCATTCGTTTACTCATTCTGAGTAATTGTTCATCCGTCCCAATCAACCATTTGCTCATTTTGAGTATTTGTTCATCCGTTTCTATCATCCATTCCTCCAATCAAATCATCCAAATCCCCTAGACTTTGTCTCGGGTTATTATCCAAATTGACCGAAGTGTCTGATCTGATCGTCATCATTAATATCCTCTTAGGGTTGTCATCCATCCTAAGTTAATCATCATTGTCAGCCCAATCAATCCATTTTCAATCTCAAAGTGGATTCAGTTCCGCAATCATCCATTCATCCTTTAATCCGATCAATCAGCATCCTAAGTCACCTAGGGTAATCTTTGAATGGGATTTGTAGTCTCTTTCATCATCCATAAGTCAATCTTATCAATCAATCATCGATCAATCTTATCCAATCCAATCTAATCACATCCCTATCCAACCACCTTCGACCCAATCAATCTACTTCCATCTCAAAGTAGATTCGGTGTCGTAATCATCCTTTGATCATCCAATCCAATTGTTAGAATCAATCCGATCGTATCATCCAATCATCCTAATCTGAGCTTTAATCCAATCCCAATCTGAGCTTGTCCTAAATCCTAATTTGGGATTTTGTCCATTTCCATCCGAAATATTTATCCATCATCTTTATCCTTTCATCATCATGAATTCTTATCCTCCATCAATAGTGGTCAAAGGAAACCCTAATTACGTCGACGATGACAATGAAGGTCTTGTTGATCAAGAGGTATATGACATAGATCCCCTTGACACTATCATTGCTAGTAAGCTTTCACCACCCACATTCCAAAATCCAATCACCCCATTGAGTTATCCCATCATGTCTTCATCCATGCCTAATCACACTCCTTATGCTACCTTTGACAAGGGATGTCCATCATATCCATCATATCCTTCATCTACATCATCCCCTTATCCTAGTTTGCCATGCCAATACCCCTATCTTGATCCCCCATCCACATCCTCCTATCTAAATCCTTCATACGCATACACCCACTACCCTAATCTTCCATACCAATTTGCTCAGCCTAATCCTACATTCACACCTTCCTATCCTAGTCAAACACACCCATCAACTTACCCTAATCCAACATCCGCATCTCCCTATATTAATCCAACACCTGCATCTTCCCATCCTAATCCACCATCCCAATACCTTTATTACAACATGCCGCCCATATCTTCTACCAACGATCCACCGTCTGTGTCATCCTATCCTAATTCACCATGCCAATACCCCTATCTTAACCCTTCACCTAATCTCCCATCTATTCCCAGTCCTGCATCCAATCCCATTCCCCTATCTAATCCCAGCCCACCAGTCCCTAGTCCTAATCCCCCACTAATCCATAAACCTTCATCCACTCCCACGTCGCCATCTCAGCCTAGCGTATCCAAGTTTCTCCAAGGACTTATAACAAAGAAGACATCCCCCACTCCACACATTGCATTCGTGGAACCATGCCATCCCAACCCATCATCCATGGTCATTAGTGACGAGACCCTTCTCCATCCAACACCTATAATTGATGATACCATCACATCCTCTGAATCTATTGAGTCCCCATCTCCTACCATCACATCCGCTGAATCCATTGAGTCCCCATCTCCTACCATCACATCCGCTGAATCCATTGAGTCCCCATCTCCTACCATCACATCCCCTGAATCCACTGAGTCCCCATCTCCTACCATCACATCTACCAAATCCATTGAACACCCACCCCCTACTCTGAGAGTCGTCGAACCTATCGATGACACCCAAATCCAATCCACTTCTTCCACTCTTAGTATCCATTCCCAGGAATATCTTGAATCCTCCATCCTTCCATCTTCCCCACTTGAAGAGTCCCCCCATGACTCCATTATCATGCCTCTTACACACGATGAGTCATGCCAAGAGCCTGATCCAAAGCATGCCAACATATCCCTTCCTCCAGATCAAGATCCTACCATCCCACCTAGTCTACCGCAAGATCATAGCCCCCCATCCATTCCATCTCGTGATCCTCTTGAGATTCAAGATTCTACTGCTCCACCTTCGTCTCCATTGCATGAGCCTGCTACCACAAAATCAGATCCTATCATATCCCCTACTCCGTCTCTCGATACCACCCATCCAAATGCTGCTATCCCACCATCTCCTTCTCAGGATCCCCCATCATCACCTAAAAATGCTATCCCCACACCGCTTGCATATCCCCTTGGTACTCTCACATTCTTCCATGGTGGCCTCATGCGGAAGAAAAGCATAGTGTATTTACCACCATCATCCCCACACGATGTGGACATTTCGCATCATGTTTTGAATAACAAAAATCCTATCATAGATCCGAATGCTCCAGACATGAACTACTCGAGGAAGGTCACAGGCAGCTACGAGCAAGGTATTTTAGAGCCCATCCAAGTCAAAAGAACAAATCTGCATGGAAGGTCTTGGATCTACCATTCCCCGGGACTCACAATCTAAACACGTTGGTACAACCTTTAGACGTCCTCAACGAGCCTTTTCCAAAAGAAATGTCAGCTCTTCCCATCGCTCCACCAAATCATATGCTGCCATCCCTCCTCCTCTATCGTATCACCTCAAAACAAGTATATTCCTCCTTCATCTGCTCCATCCATTTTGGGTCCTTACATCCCTCCATCCACCATCTCCCTGTCCTTCATCTATATCCATCTTGGAGTCAGAGTAGCATATCCCAAGATCACCTCCTCCATCTCATCCTTTCACCCATCCAACACCTATCCATGTCATCCATCATAAACATCCCTCTCGCATATCCCATAATCAGGATCAACAAAGGCACATACCTAAACATCCTCCATCTACACATAATCCTCATCATCCTACCTCCATTGCTCCACATCATCCATCCCCTCACACCCATCCCATTTCTAGTATGAGCACTTTGGATGCCAGAGAAAAAATGCATCAATCTAAACACCCACATGAATCCAACGCTTCCCATGTCCCCTCTAAAAGACATGGTAAAGAAAATAAAAACAAAATCCCAAATCAGAATCAAATCTATAGCTTTCAAAGAGCCAGTAAAGCAAAGATCAAAACCATGTGGATCCCAAAGAAAAAAGATGCAATGCCATCAAATGAAAAATCTATAAGAACATCCAAAGTTTCTAATCCAAAAGCTAATTACACACCCCTTTCATCTCCTAAATCTGTTTTGGGTCCCTATGTCCCAAAGTTCGCTATTCCATCTCCTCCATTATCCCCACATTCTCCATCCATTAATCCTCTTATCTTTTCACATCCATCACCACATGTGCCAATGTTGGTCCTGAACTCATCTCCCCATCACATATCCACCCCATCATTCCATCCATATGCTTTTCAACATCCCACCCATTATCCCATGTATCTCCCCCATCAAATCACTCTAATTCATCCTTTTGCATAATCCATCTCTCCTCATAAGGTTGTACCAACATCCAATAGTCAGTGCAAACATGGGCTTTTAATACCTAATATAGAACTTGATGCTTCATCCATATCCTTATCGCATGTCTTCTAAATCCACTTATTCGCCTCCCTATCCTTATCCATCTCCTTCTGCATGCTATGCAAAAAGTTCCAAAAATCCAAAAAAAAAAAGAGAAATAATCCGTCCAATGGTGAAAACTTGGAAAACAAGCGCCTTGGATAAGTACCATGATGAAAACCTAGCAAATAGGCATCATGCGTAAATCCCCATCTCCACTTGGGGGCAACTTCCTCATATGCATTCCCTCCATCCGCTATGCTTCCTGCTACGCTTTCGACTATGCACCCATCTTATTGCTATACATCATTTTCGTCCATCCCCTCCATCCTATCGAGCTTACACATCCTTCTTGGCATATCTCATTGACCCCAATCCTTCCATCCTCCTTGTGATCTTGATAACAATGGGGCAAACATATAAGCATGCTTTGGGCACCTCTTGACATACATTCCCATCATCCGTACACTATCCTAATCCTCATTTGCACTCGTCTACCTTCCTGATCCACCTGTCATGCATCCTATCTTCATCCATCTCACTCTTTTATCTTCCCATCCACTTATCTTCCATCCCTCATGCCTCATCGCACATGAAATATCTAGAGTGGGGGCATCTGTCTTCCTTTGCACTATAGTCCTTGGAGACTTCATTCATCCTATCCAATTACATCCAAATCTTCCCCCTTATCATTCTCCACCCATCCATCAATCTACCTAGCCAATCCCCTCTCTTCATCCAATCTCTTCTCCCCCCCATCCATATCTTCATACCCATCCACCATCACATCC
>VDFB02000017.1:361634895-361979531 GCA_007258455.2 Sequoia sempervirens
TTTTTCCTACCCATTTGACTTCTTTCGTCGTCCCGGACAAAACCCATATTTTGAAATTTTCAAAATTTATCGAAAAACCATATTTTTGAGGGTTTTGATTTTTACACCAAAACTTTCGGGGGCCATAACTTTTGACTCGGGTGTCCGTTTGAGCTGAAATTTGGCAGGTGGTTGCGTTATGAGATAACGAGTGCATTTCCAACCGGTTTCTCTGAATACCATTGGAACCCGTTTTAACCCATTTTCGGGGCCTCAAACTTTCATCTTGACCCTCAAAATCCCAATTTAGTGTTTTTCTCCAGCATTTTAAAAATTTGTTTTCACTCATAACTCAAAATGCATATCCCGAATCTGGGATTTTAGATGGCAATTCATCCTATCTCACCAATGGGTATTTCTTGGAAAAAAATGGGACCCTCAAACATATGACCATGAAGTTTCTTAAAATGGCAAAATTTGACAATTTTTGAAAATTGCCAAATTTGGAAAAATCTGATTGTCAACACTTTATGCCCTTTAAACCCCGGAACTTGGTGTATAATTCATCCCATCACATCCTCCAATCATTCTAGTCTTCACTCCAATCCTCATCTGAGCTTTAATCCTATCCTAATCTGTGCTTAACCAAGCCCCTAATATGAGCTTTCAGATCCCTCCCTCCATCTTCTTCAACTTTGTCCTATTCATCCATTCTAATCAATCCATTCACTCATTCCATGTAGCCATTCATCTATTTCAAACCTTCATCTATCATCTCAAAACTTCATCCAACCTCCTATCATCTCAAACTCTCATCAATCGTAATCTTCCATCTTTTCCCACCCTTCACCTTCTAGTTCCAAGGATTAGTCATCTATCCGTCTGGTCACCTTTTCCTCATCCAAATCCTTATCACTATATCCAATTCACCCCAATCCTCCCCCAATCCTCCCCCCATCCTCTCCCCTCATCCCATCTCCTAATCCCTTGTCATTGGTATCTAGCTCTAGGCTTTTCCCCACACAATCCAATGTCATCTATCTTATCATCATCACTTCTGCTTCTTTTGCACATATTTTCTATCTCATCGTTCATCATCTCATCGTTCATCATCTCATCATTCATCTATATGGCATGTCATCCACCCACTTCATCTTTGATGATTTGGATAACTATCCCATCCCTGAGCTTTGTTTAGTCACTATCCTCTGATCCAATCCAACAGGTCTATCTTGTCCCATCATGTCAGTCCAATCATTTTATCCCCTTCTCTAGGGTTATCTCATCCTCTTTCATCCATCACTTGTCTTTGGCCTTTCATCGAACTACGTTTCCCCTGCGCTTTCACGTAGGCAAGGTCGATCATTTGATCTGCCCCCGGGGTTCCATCATCGGTCTTTCTATCATGTTCCATCCACTCCTCTATCATCTATCATGTTCCATCCATCATCAATCTATATTGTCCACTTTTCTCTCCATCCTATCTTAGTCATCCATCAAAATCTCCATCATGGTCTATTGTCAGCCTTTTGTCGAACTACGAGGGCTCTGCACTTCCACGTAGGCAAGGCTAATCTTTGATCGGCCCCCGAGCCCCTAGGTCGCTAGGATGTGTTAGTCCCCTGTCTTGTGTCAGTCTTGTGTCATGTCTCTTGTGTCACGTCATCAAGCTATGCCCTTATCTAGCTAGATCTTAACAAATGAAATTCACTTGTATCATCAAATCCAATCAGTTTTGAATATCCTATGTCATATCAATCTTTTAATTTAATATCCATCATCGGTCTCAACAGGATGCATCCTTTCTAACAGACCTCATCAATCCCACCCATCCCCTTGATTGATCCTATGGCAAAGGACATTTGAAATTAATTGTGATCTTTTGATGCTTTTGGCTTTTATTTATCATTTGAGCTCCCTATCATCACTTGTCATGGTCGCCTTGATCCATCATATCATGGTGTGCTTTGACTTGTCAACATAGGGGTGTATCTTGATCTTTTCTTTGTCTTCTCGGTTGTCCCACGTGGTACCCACCAAGATCCCTGAGGTCTTGTGGTACGCTGGGGCATCCTTGTGTGCTTGTGGTTATCCCAATACCTAGCCCGACCAAGGTCACCGTGACCTTGGGGTGTTGGGATAGCCTTCTTGTTTGTTATGTTTTGTTTTATGCATTTGACACTAATCCACCCTGGTTCTTCATACCTTGGCGTCTCGTGTCTTCTGCTATAGCAAAAATCAGTGCTCCGACGATGGCAAATTGCATTTAGATTGCATTTCATCTTTCATGACACTCCCCTCCCAATCTTCCATCACATTGCATCATCTTCTTCAACTCCCCTTGCATCATCTCATCCATTTCGAGAGCACACTCGTGTTCTCTTGAACCCGCATGTCCTCTCGAGGGGGCATCCTTCATCCCTAACTTTCATCTTTCCCCCATCATCTTCCTTCCTAGTCACTTCTTTGAATGACTGGGGCATCTTTTCCAATCTAACCATCTTCTTCTAGGTTCTATGTTTAATATTCTTTGAAATGATGCTACTGTAACACCATCTCAAAGAGGGCAAAATGTAGATGTCTAAATTTGGACACTTAATTTATCCAAATTCATCCCCTTTCATCTTAGTTTCGTTAATTAAGTAATACTACTATTATTTAATTAATAGCTTTGATTCGACCAAATCCCTAAGGTATTTAATCAATAATACCTTATCTATTTAATCCTCCTTCCATCAATTGAATTAAATAAATATTCCATTTATTTAATTCCCTTCATCACATCCTCCATCATTTTTATCTTATCCTAATCCATCTTCTAATCTCATCATTAGGATGTGCACATGCCTAATCCTTGATTAGGAGGTGTCACATCCTCCAACTTTTGCAAGTTGGCCTCTAATCTCTCTTAGCCACCTAACCATCCTCTAATCCTTCACTAACTAGCCTAATCAACCTCTCAAGGAATTTTTAATTCCTTTTATCCTTCCAAGGAATATTAAATTCCTTTTCTCTTCCCCATGTCCTTTATGACATGTGTCCTTAGTCAACCCTCTTAAATGCCTTTCTTTTTTGACAAGGCATCCCCTTCCCTATGTGAATTTTTAATTCACCTTTTAATCCCCCAATGCATTTAAGGAATTTTAAATTCCTTCTTCCCCCATGAGAATATTTGAGGAATTTTAATTCTCACATGTCCTCTCACCCACATGGGACAAGTACCTCCTTTATGAGGAGATCTTGTCCAATCCCAAGTCTACCCTCTCCATGTCATGTCCTTCTCCTTCCACCTCATGTCCACTTCACCTTTTAGGGCTAAATCACATGCCACATGTCAAGATGTGAGGGCTTGTGAGTTCTCAACTCACCTTAGCCCTACATCTTGATATTTGGTGGATCAATCTTGACCATCCATTTCCCCTAGGATTTCCCAAAAATCCTATAAATACCCCCTCTTTTCTCTCATTTTGGGAGATCATTTGTGCTAGCCAAACTCTTGCAGTTTTGTTTCTCAACCTCTACTTAGCCCTTTTCACATTTTCATCCACTTGCATCCATCTTCACATCCTTATCTAGCTTGCATCTTGCCATCCAAGGAGCATACACGTCAAAGATCGAAGGGCCAACCAAAGGATCGACTCAACGCAAGGTATAAAGTTCCATTTTGTGACTTTGTCTTGTTTTGTTTCCAACTTAGGCTAATCTTGAAGTGTAGGTTGTTTTAAGTTGTTTATTTGCACTCTTTTAACTTGTTGCTTGATTTCTAACACCTCTATTCAACCTATCACAGGTGGTTCTCAAGATTAATGGTTGCCTAAAATGTACCAAAGATAGGTCGGTATTGGTCATTCAACCTAAATCAATTGCGGAGGACATCGAGTATTTCCCGAAACATGCTTTACTTTGCAATTTTTTGGGAATGAGGGTTTCGCTCCAATTTTTGGAATCATTGGCTCATTGTACTTGGTCCTTAGAGGGTGAGATGGAAATAATGTTGCTAGAAAAAAATTACTTTATGGTGACATTTAATTGTATGGCAGATCACAAAAGAGTGTTTGAAGGGGGGCCTTATTTCCACAACCAGGTTGGTCTATTCATTAAACCCTGGCATGCAAGTTTTGATCCTTCATAGGAGCTTCTAAATCGAGTTCTAATGTGGGTTTGTCTCCCCAGATTTATAGTGGAATATTGGAGCAATGGCATTTTGCATTGAGTTGCTTCATTGCTAGGAAAACTAGTGGGTCCTTCTCAACAAACTTAGGATAGAAAGGTAATGAATTTTGCTCGCATTTGTGTTGAAATGGATTTAAATAACCCTCTTCTAGATTACTTGGAAATTTGTGTAGGTTCATGCTCTTGGGTACAGAAACTCAAATATGAGACATTGCCCTTTCGTTGTCGTCTCTTTCATGAATATGACCATCTACAGAGGAGATGCCCAAATTCTAAATATTTTGGGTCTCAGGAGGCTCAGCCTCCTTAGAATCCTCCTAAGGTTGACAAGGCCAAGGACCCTGTGCCTGGGGAGACTATTGGTGCGAAGGGTTTTATTCCTTCTAAGGCACGTAATAGGAACCAAGGTCAAAAGAGGACTCTTAAGGAGTGCCAAGAAGGAGATACTTTTAATAGATTTGAGGCATTGGATGATCTTGGTCAACATGAGGTGAATCCTGGAATGTTGTTTTTGGACCTGGGTGTTTCAGAAGGGGTTCAGGAGGGAATTATTCCATATTACAACTAGGCTTCTTGGGAGACTGGGGTTGTGCAATTAGAAATGAATCTACATTTGGTGGTTCATGGGAGGCTTGAGATCATTTTGGATACGAAGATGGGGGAGGAGAGACATCTCTACTCCATTGGTGAAACTGGGGTCGGACTTGGTAAAAGGCAGTAAGGCTTCTCCTTCATTGGGAATTCTTCAGAAAGACCTAAAGAAAGTGGTTTCAGAGAATTCTTCTAAAGTTGGGAGAAAGAAGGATTTGAAGAAAATAAAGTTGATGGGGGAGTCTTTGGTGGAGTCTAGGTTGGTTAAGACCCTAGATTCTCATTTTTATAAACCTCCAAAATGATTGTCCTCTCCTAGAATGTAAGGGGCTTGAAGAGTGGCCTTCGACAAAAAGTTGTTTGTGATTTGTTGAGAACTCATTCTCCTGATGTTCTTTTTTCACAGGAGACTAAGTTAACTATGGAAGGTATGATTGGTTTGTGGCCTAAGTTGTGGGTGTGGGGTGGTTTCCAGTGTGTTGGGGCTCATGGTAATGCAAGGGGGTGGCTTTCCTGTGGAACCCATTGAAGATTCATCCTCTTTGGTGGTTGTCCTCCAAGTCTTCCATCTCTATGGTTTTTTCAAGTCTAGAGTTGGGGGAAACTATTCTTCTCTCAAACATCTATGCACCTATTTTTCCTGGTAAGAAGTTATTATGGTCCCATATTAGTTTTGTTCATATCCTTTCTCCTTTGTTCCCTTGGATTATGGCGGGGGACTTCAATGTCGTTATTGAGTTGGAGGAGAAGAAGGGTGGTATTGTGAGATTGGAGCCCTCTGCTTTCCTTTTTCATGATATCATTTCTACTTTGATTATGGTGGACATTAAGCCTCGGAATGGTCAGTTTACTTGGAACAATAGGAGATTAGGGGAGAGTTGTATTGTTGAGAGACTTGATTGTTTCTTGGTATCCTATTTCTGGATAGGTGGAGGGTTGTCTTCTTTCTCTGAGATTTTGGACTGGAGGGGTTTGGATCACTGGCCTATTAAGTTAACTACTACTTTGGCTCGGGTTGCTCGGTCCCCTTCTTTCAAGTTCCAGCTTATGTGGTTAAGAGATTCTTCTTTGTAGGTGCATGTGGTTGAATGGTGGAGGAGGGGAAGACCATCTTTTGGTACTGCTATGTATTCCTTTTCTAAAATTTTTTAATATGTGAAATATCAACTTAAAAGGTGGAATAGCTAGTGCTTTGGCAATATCTTTCATGCTAAGGTTGATTCCCAAACTAGCTTGGATGTCATCACTTAGGAGATAAGGGAGTTTTTTCTTTCTAAGGATTTACTTAAGGAGGAGGCTGGGGCTCTGAAAGCCTTGGAAGAGTGTGAGTTGCGTGAGGAAATTTATTGGAAATAGAAGGCTTGAGTTGAGTGGTTGCAGGAGGGAGACAGAAACACCACTTTCTTCTTCAACTTGGTGAAGGCTAGGTGATATGGCAATTCTATGCATGTTCTTGTGTATGACAAGGGTGAGCATTTATCATCTTTACAAGATATGTCTATAGAAGCTTAGCAATTCTTTGCTTCTTTATTTTGAGAGGACTCACAGGATGGTTTGGCAGAAAAAAACCAAGTTCTTTCTTCTATCCCCTCTTTGGTCACTAGGGAGATGAATGAACATCTTTAGAGTAATATCTCACTAGAGGAATTAGAGGCTATTTTTTTCCAAATGAAGAAAGGGAAAGCCCCAGGCCCTAATGGTTTTCTGATTGAATTTTATCAAGAATTTTGGGATATCATTAAGTTGGATCTTTTGGAGATGGCTCGTGAGTCTCTGAGAAACAAGTAGATGTTGTGGGCTTTAAACTCTACATTCCTTTCTCTCATTCCCAAATGTGAGGGGGCAGATCATTTGAGTCAATTTTGACCCATTTCCCTTTGTAATATGGTGTATAAAATCATTTCCAAGCTAATTGTTGAAAGATTGAAGTGATGGCTTGGAGAGATTATCTCTAAGGAACAAAGTGGTTTTGTGGAGGATTGACAAATTCTATATGGGGTGTTCATTGCTATTGATACCATCCATTCTATGTCATCCTTGAATGAAAAGGTTATATTCATCAAGCTTGATATGGTGAAGGCTTATGATAGAGTGAAGTGGTCCTTCCTGTGAAAAATTCTTATTGCTTTTTGTTTTGCTGAGGAGTGGATCCAATGGGTTATGTGTTGTGTTACCTCCTCTTCATTCTTGGTGTTGATGAATGGTGAGCCTTCTTCTCTTTTTAGTGCTTCTAGGGGTCTTCGTCAAGGGGATCCTCTCTCTCCTGATTTATTTATTCTTCTTGCGGAAGGCCTGGGGAGACTGGTGAAACATAATGTGGAGTTGGGTTTTATCTAGGGATGGAGGTGGGGAAATGGTTTGCCTCCTCTATCTCACTTGCAATTTGTGGATGATACTGCCTTGATGGGTCTGGCTAAGATCATAGAAGCTATGAATTTGTGCAAGGCTTTGGATATATACCTTGTTGCTTTGGGTCAAAGGATTAATGAAGATAAATCCTCCATTTTCTTCTTCAATACTCCAAGGTTTATTTAACAAAGGATTGCTCGTATCCTGAGATTCCATATTGGTTCTCTCCCTTTAAATTATCTTGGTATTCCTATCTATGTTGGTAGACTTCCTAGGGAATCATGGCAGAATATTTTGGACAAGTTCCAAACAAAGGTTAATCATTGGACTCATCGATGGTTGTCTTTTGTTGGGCAGGTGCAGTTGCTTAAGTCTACGGTGCAAGCTCTTCCTATTTATAGGTGCATGTCAAAGGTAGCTCCAGTTGGGTTTGTGAAGGATTTGGACTCTCTGGATAGACAATTCTTATGGGCGTGTAGCCTGGTTAAGTGGGATATTGTGTGTAGCCCGAGGTAGTTTAGGGGTCTTGGATTGCCATAGGCAACTTGGTCTAGGTTGGCTTTGGCTGCAAAGCTTTATTGGAGGTGGTATGTGGAGCAGGATCACGTTTGGGCCAGGATTTTATCTCACAAGTACCTTCCAGGGGTTCGGGAAGAGGAGCTTCCCAGGTTTCCTCTGGTGGGGGAAGGTTTTGTGATTTGGGGAACGCTTAAGAAATGGGCTTTGCTGATCAAAGAGGGAATGTTCTGGATTTGTAATAGGGGAGCTGAGGCTCTCTTTTGGTCTTATTTTTGGGATGGTTTTACTCCCATTCTGCATCAGTGCCCTAATTTGGTGACTCTATGTCATCGCTTTGTGGAGGCTGGTTGGTCAAGGGTGAGTGATTTTAAGAGTTTTTATCCTTGTGGGCAGGTGACCAAATGAAAGGATCCTTGTGACTGGCCTATTCTCGGGTTGGAGGAGGATTGTGCGGTGCTTCAAAATATTTTGGATGGTAGACAATGCAGTTCCCTTAGGGATAAGGATATTCTGGCTTGGAGCCCGAATCCTAAGGGGGCTTTCACTATGGCTAGTGGATATTAGGAGTTGTTGTCTCGTAAGTTTGGGGGGGTGGAGGTCCCTTGGTGGAAACATGTGTGGAAAATATTTTCATGGCCTAAGTGTAATTTTTTTTTGTGGACTTTGGCTTGGAATAGATGTTTGACATGGGATAATCTTCATAAGCGGGGATTCTAGGGTCCCTCTATGTGTGTTATGTGTGACTGCAGTGAGGAGGATTCTACCCATTTGTTTTTTTGTTGCTCTTATTCTATGTTTCTCTGGAATTAGTGGTGGGGTGTTTGGAAATATCCTTGTGTTCATGCGTCTTCCTTGGTTGAGTTCTGGAGCAATCTGGGAAGATACCCTTCCCAAGCCTCTTTTCTACAGATTGTGTGGAGCATTGATCCTATGTTCATCCTTTAGAAAATTTGGTTGGAAAGGAATCGTAGGATTTTTTGCAAGGATAGGATGATATTTCAATAGGTTTGGCACAGAATTGTTGATATGATCCAAGAGACTGTGGAAGCCAAATGTGTTGTGGCTTTTCTGTTGGATAGAAGTGATGATGAGATTGTGAGTAGATTGGGCTTGCAAGGGTTGACTTCAGTATTTTCTTGTGTTAGAAGAGGAAGGAGGGCTAAAAAGAAGGTTCAAAGGGTCAGAAGATGGTTGCCTCCTTCGACTGATTTTCTGAAGATTAATACTGATGGCTCCTCTAGGGGTAACCCTGGGCCTGCTGGGATTGGTGGAGTTGACAGAGATTGTTCCCACTTAGTCATTTTCCTTTTCTCCATCCATAAAGGGCGGCATTCTAACAAATTTATGGAAGGGTTGGCGATTCTCTAGGCTATTGAGCATGCTTGTGCCTTGGGTTGGAAAAAGATTATTTGTGAACTTGATTCAAAAATTATTGTTAATATGTTGCTCAAGCAAAAGGTGGTTGAGGTTAATTAGAAGATTGTGGTGGTGGTTCTCCAAATTTTGCAAAGGTGCTCTACATTGGAAGTGGTGTCTTGTTTCCACATTCTGTGAGAATAGAATAGGGTGGTTGACTATCTAAGTGGGATTCAGAGCATGAGGATGATTGGAGGATTGAGGGGTGGAGTCAATTATCCCTGGGTATGTTCACGATTTAGAGAGGGTCATTGCTAATGATATGGAGGGATAATATTTTGATGGTTGTTTGGATGATGGCTTTTGTTTTAGATGGTTGTTCTGGTGTTTTCCTTTTTGGGAGCTTGCAGGTTCCCTGATCCTTAAATATACTGTTTATTTCTTAATTTCAATAAAAAATTTAATGATTCTAAGATAAAAATAATAAGTAGATGGAAAGCTAGAGAAAAAACAAGGCAATATCACCTCACAAGATTGGTGAAGCCAAGGGAGGAAAGAATGTAATTGAAGAATATTTGTGAACTTCCAAGGATTGATGTAGTACATTTTAGCACATGAAAACCATAATGATATATAATTTTGGTATGAAGTTGGAAGTCACTAGTAATCTAGTGCTGTAGAGAGTAAAACTTGATAGCTTGAATGTAAAAATGAAAGAGATAAATGATATTTTTTTAAATAAGAAGAATGTTGTGAGATATGGGAGATAGTGAGCCATTTTGATTCATTACAAAGATTTTACCACTAATATAGGCAGATAAAAAGGGGTAAATTATTTAAAATGATTACTAAACAATAAATTATCATGTCATCTACACATTGTTCTAGTGTTTGGATAGTTTTGGCTCTTGAAAATTCCAAACCCTAGAAATCACAAGGTTAACATGATTGAAATATTAATTTTAACAAAGGGGAACACCAAATATAAGGTCTTGGAACCATGGGAAAAAAATCCAAGGCAATGGCCAAATGAGCATAAAGATGTGTCAGGGGACGAAGACACCAAAGTGGGTCCAAAATTTTAATGTAAAATTAAAAGGGTATACAAATTTATGATGTTACATTTTTTCTAGAATTTATTAATCTTATGACACTAATTATATTCTACACTAAAATATAGATGAAATATTGAAAGTAAATAATAGCATAGAACACACAAAAGGGATATTGTAGAGGAAGCAAAGGGTTCTTCAATCAAAGTGATTATACCCATTGGTAGAGAAGCTACAAAATTATATTAGAAAAAAAAATATTGCACAATAATTAGTGTTAGAATAGCATATTAAACTTACATGAAGAAAGGATTAGACAATATATCTTTCAGAAGAAGGATATTAGCAAATCATATAAACTAAACATATACACAAATATACAAAAAAATAAATGAAAACACTAAAAACTATACAAGAAGAGACAAAAATGAGGAGAGATGAATAACCATAATGTGTTGTGTTCTTAGGATATTCTAGGGTATGGTTCAAAGACTAGCATGATCTATTTCTAGGAACCATAAAATACCTTCATAGATCACAAGTGTTGCAAATTAGGTCATAGGGTGACCATGATAGGTATCAAAAGGTAGGTGATTTGATAACAAATAGTTTTGCTACATGTATTATATTCTATCAACCTATGTTACTATGTGGCTCACATGCTACCAAAATATAGGCAATATTAAGCACACATGATAGAAAATTACATTTATTGGTGACTCACAAGCTACCAAAATTACTAGGAGCACAATAACAAGGATGTGGGTGCATGTGAATAGATTCCCCCTTAAAATATTTGCATGCATAGAATATATTCAATTAATTTTAAGGTGGAAGAGAGAAATAATAATGCCTACAAGAAGAGGCATAAAAGAGGATGTTGAAAGCATGAAACTTACAAATATATGCCCATAGAATTACATAATTCTAAATAGAAATATCACATGGAAGTTACAAAAACATCACATGAAGCACACAAAGGGATTCAAATTCTTGGATTAGTATGCATATATATGAACAGTAATCATCATGAGGAAGGAAATGAACTATTATCATTCCCAAGCCTATAAAACTACAAATACAATAGAAGAATGATACACAACAATTAAAATGAAAAAAAAAAATCATTAACATGGAGGATACCTAAATGTATCAACACTTTATATTGAATCTCGAAAAAAAAAAGAAAAAAAAGTAGATGAAAAATAGATAGAAATGAGAAAAATATAAAATAATGATGCAACATTTTGTTGCTCTTGTATCATGTACCTACAAGTGTATCAAGGATACTCTATGGAGAACTAAAAAATAGTAATATATTTATAGAAGCACAATAACAAATATTCAAGGATCCCTAATATAAACACATACATACATGAAATAAGGATGACACTCTTAGGATCCTCAATCAAGTAAATCATCTTGCTCAATGTAGATAAAGGTTGGAAGCAAGGTGATTAGGTGATATGTAAAACATGGGGTATCATTAGTAGAGGAGTGAAAAATAATATACCAAGGAAGAGAGGTTGGATAAACATCCTCCATGGGAACTATGGAAGGGGCAAGTATCAATAATTTTGTTATGGTTGAAGTCAATTCCAAGATATACAAAAATGATTCAAACATGCACTCCTCTAAATATGTAGTGGGAGAATTATATTTTGGATTTGACACTAGTGATTCTAGCTCATTAATATTTGTAATATTGTGAACAGGAGCATCAACAGGTTGGGGTGGATGAATGGACTTTGCACTAGGTAAATTCATGTATAAGGGCTTAGAGGTGGTGAGATGGAGTATAAGGTATGTATATATCTATGGTGGTGGGGTGGAGCTCGAGTAATACTTAACAATGGGTGTGCATGAAGGGCACAAGTGAGGAAAGAGTAGTGCTATAAATGGAAATAACATTAGGTAGATGTAATAGAGTGGATAAGAGTAGAAAATTAGGGATCTCAAGAATGATGGAAGGAGCCAAGAATACTTGAATACATAGAAGTCTCAATATAGGAGACTCCATAGGTAGAAGAGAAGTGAGAGGTTTAGGATAGGGTAGGGGGGGTGGATTAGGGTGGATAAGTCTAGCTGATGGTGGTGGGGTTGTATTGGGGATAACATGAGTTGCAACACAATAATTATTCTTGTTTAGTCTAGTGAACTAGTTATATTGTGTTTGTACGCTAAGATCGATGATAAGAGGTGTGGGGTCATCTGAATTGGGTTGCATTCCATATTTTATCTTAGGGATAGTTGGTGGAAAAAGAGAAACCATTGGAGGTCATATGGCCACACTAGGTGCATAATAAAGGAAGAGTCCACTAACATGGGTTTCTTTCCTCTTCATACCCTAGGGAAAAATGAATGAATAGAAGTAACCATCAAGGATCAAACAACCATAGGGGGTGTAAATGCAATTGAGGGTATAGGAGAGGAAATATAAATAGCTTGAAACTTTGATAAAGTCTAAATAATGTGTCAATCCAAAGCTAGAGGGGGATGGAAGGGGTAGTCCAAAATTAATTGAGAAGTTATCCCTAAGGGTGAGAGGCTAATATCTATTGTGTACCATAATATGTACATTTCCATTTTGGGAAAACTTAGGGTATTTGTAAAAAAATTGGAAGGAATTACATTGTGTATGAGCCATAGATGGCCCAATAAGATAAAAAATAAATATGATGTTTTAATAGGTATGAAGGCAAAATCTGGGCCCTTAGGTACAACTTAGATGGAAAGGGTGATTTTACTCATAGATGGAACAAAAATTTCATTGTGTGTGTGCAAAGAAATGTTGGATCAATCATATTAACCTTGATATATCTAGTTGAAATTCAATAATTCCTAACTCACAACATTCACCATTATCACTAGATCAACTAGGGGACTATTTAAATTAATTTTTGTAGTTTATTAGGGTGGGAATGTAGAGTGGGCCATTATATAAGCAAACAAGCACATAAATAGAAGTGAACAAGATGGTAGGTTATAGAAATAGTCCATATTGAGGTTCTCGGGGTGGAAAGTATACCATACCTTCCATTTGAGTTTGAAATGTGGGGAAATATAGGGGTTTTTGTGTGAATGGGGGTATGCACCTATCTTCCCTATTTCATTAGGAAAAAGAGATCCCATAGGATAAGATTGACTTTCAAACCTTAAGTGAGTCAAACTTAATGGAGATCTTGGTGTTTTCCTTATGATTGAGGACAGGGTAAATTAACCTAAAATGCACTTTTGGGAGATAAATGAAAAATACCAAATGAATCCAATTGTGCAATATGAAACTTGAAACATCAATTTAAAGCATAACAGAAACAAAAACCATCAATTTTTGGCGCATTTGAGAAGGGGAAGATTTTATGCACATGTCACCAAAAGCAATTGTTGAGTGTCCTCTTGGGATAGATTCACCCTAGGGTGAATGGGTCTTGCTACAAGGATCCAAAAAATTTTTTAGCAGTCCTTTGATCCTAGATCTACACTCCCAATTTCTCTAGATTTCACAGTCAGAAAGTTGGAATTAAATTATGTGAGTTTTTGTGGCTTGACAACTTTGCAAAATTGTACTTTTGATCAATCTTCAATCCTTCTTCACCTACAAATCTACAACACACAAAGAGAGGGAAAAATTGTTTATTTTTGGTGAATAGGGGTTTGCCTTGGTCAAACCCGTTTTGGTAATTAAACCTTGAAATGAAATGAAATGAAATAAAATGAAATAAAATGAAATGAAACATGAATGGAAGGAATGATGATATGTTGCAACTCACCAAACCCTTGAATGAAGATCCTTAGAGGACTAAAATTTAGCACATATCTCCAAGGTCTTGATCTTGCATGAAATGGCTTGATTGGATGTTGATCTTGATGCTTGAATTTTGACTCGAATGCTTGAAACCTACATCACAATGTTAGCTCCAAAAACATGCATGAACACACATAAAATTTGACATCATGATAGGATCTTGAAATGTTGTTGTAGATGACTAATAAATTAGATCTTCAATACTCTTGACAATAATATTTGTTCATATGAAAGTTTCCCTCTTGCTAGATATTTTGAATTGATAAAAATAACTATGTATTTATAGGTGATTTTCTAATTTCCCGACAATTAAAATTCAAAAGCCGATAATTGCAACTTGAATTTGAATCATAAAAATGCCACCAAAAAGATATTAAAAATTGAGGTCGTAAAATTAAGGAGGATTGATTCACCCTTGGGAGAATGGGTCCTAGGACCTAAATCCAGGACACTCCAATTCCAAGGCAATTTAATTAATGTTTTCAATTGTTTAATACAAGTTTCCATTTCAAAAAATGGGATTAATTAGGATTTTAAATGCATAATTAGGCCAATTAGAGGCTTAATTAAGTCCAATTAAATTAAGCGGTCCAAACATTTTGTGAAAATATAAAGGTGTACATTTTTTGACACTACATTTAGCCCCCACTTTAGTGAGAGGATGATCCCTACGCTCAAACTCACACTAAAGTAGACAAATAAGTGTCAAGAGAGGTCTAATTATACAACTATTGGAAATATAAGACAATAAAGGTCGAGGAGGATGATCAAGCCCCCAAGATCTAAGATCTCATGGAAAACCAACGAAGGCACAAAGAGACACATGCCTATGTTAAATATGCAACAACAAGACAAGAAGCACAATCATACAATGCCAAAATTAATGAGAAGAGAGAAGGGGTGGATCAAGCCTCAACTATTTGTCCAATAGGTATAGATCCATCCTTAGTTGTTTTTCAAAAAATTTCTACAAGTGGAAAACCTATTATCCACTATGCAAACAAAATATACTCACATGGGCTAGTGAAATCCATTGTCCACTAGGTGAGCCCCAAAAGGTGGTTGATGGAAAATTCATGCCAGGACTATAGGCTCCCATGTACCAACCATACCAAAGTTATACCTCCTTATAACTTTGATAAGGCACCACAGAAATGGTCACAAGGCTAGCAAGTTGTGTTATGCTAGGCACTCATGAAAAAGGCTCCACTAGAAAGCAAGTTGCGTTATGCTTGGTGGCCTTGACAAAGGTTGTACATGCAATAGGATAGGATATTCAAAGGGGTTTTTCTTAGTTCATGAAAGGCATCACCTTAGGGAGAATCGTGCCTAATGTCTCCAAGAGAGGACTTAGGGAATGCAAGTTGTAGCATCACCACTAAGAGGAATTCCATATGCCAAGAAAGGTTATGCTCTTGAAGGAACATCAAACCTATTGTCACCACCAAGAAGACACATAATGTGAAGTAAGAAGACCACACTTTGAAGCAAACATTGAGCAGGGACATGTATGCCCCTACTTTAAATAAATTGCTAAACACCATGTTGTGAGCAATTACTTTAAAGTAGAACACAATAAATGCTAATACATGAGAGCTTTATTTAGAAATTCTTATGCAAAACATGTTTCCGAGTAGAGATATGCCATGAAAAGGAGGTTTCCCCCCATATGCAATCCTAAGATAACACATAAGGGATCCATGGATCTGGAGTCAATGCATCTCTTTTCTATAGTGATATTATTGAGTTTAGAATTGTCGCCATTCCCAAAATAACTCATGGAACAACGAGCAAAAAGGAAGAATGAAACATATATATATATAGATAACACATAGAATATTTTGGGTCAACATGGAAGAGACCCGAATGTCTCAACACCTTGCTTCATCCTCAAAAGAAAAACACAAGATAAGAGAAAAGATAAAGGTGTACAACATATAGAAGAATGTAGATACAAATAGAATAATGTCATGATAGGTTCGCTTCCTTTGTATCCTTGCATCAACGGAGTGACAATGGTCATCCAAAGTAGGCTCACAAACATGTAAAGACATGCCAAGCAGCATTGTACGGGGATCAAATTACACACACGCAATCACAAAGAGCATGAAAATAAGACAAAGACAATACTAGTATGGCACATGTGAGTCAACCTATAGCAGGTCATTTGCATCCAAATATTTTTCATCATATGTTGAAGGTGGAAAACTAGCCAAAGGGACAACAACAAGTGTTGTAATAAGAGCATCACCTGCTTCAATGCGTGGTGAGTCACTCTTTATAGGAGGATCATCACGGTTGTTATCATCTAAGCTCATGGAAGAGGAAAACAAGAAATTTAGCTCATAATGCACTTCCTCATCAATCTTAACAATCTCATCATCATCATCCAAATTAATCATAACAGGAGGCCTAATGACAATGTCTATTAAAGTTTCTTGTTGTTTTTGTGGTGGTGGAAAATCATCATGCTTTGTTTCAATTGGTGTTTGATCCTTATTTTTTGTTTTATTCTCTTCATTTACTTATGAGCAATAGCATGACGTCTATGCCTACACTCTTTAGCATTTCTTTTTTTTTGTTCATGATTTTCAAGTTGTGGTTGTGTAGGAGTGGGTTTATCAACCATAGGTTTCTTTTCTTCCCACAAGGGAGGAATGAAAGGAACCATGGGAGGTTGTTCAACCACTTTCACTTTAGCTTTATAAACTTGTTTGATCTTTGGAAGGACAATAGGAATTATATTGTTATCTCGTGGTCTTTTATAGGAAATAGGTGAGGGATTTTTCATGGGTTGGTCTTGGTTACTTGGAAGGGATTTTGGTTCAATCATGGCTTCATCAATGATAGGAGACTCAATCATGGGTTGAGGCATGTTGGTAAGGGATAATTTTGCTATGTGCCTTGCCTTGAACTTTTTATAAGATTTAAAAAATAATTCATCATGAGGCTTAATAGGTTCCATAGGTTTAGGCCAAAATAAATATAATGAGAAATTCCCATGGGAGGACACAAGATTAAAGCCACTATGGTGCACAATAAAGATATCATTTCCAAATGGAAAATTTAAGCATTTATGCACTACCAAAAAGATGACATCCATGGAGCATATCCATGTGTAACCAAGATTCACATGGAATTGGTTCGAAGACAGGATGACGGAGAATGATACATTCAATTGTTTCGGACCAACTATTAAAGGAAGAGTGATCAAATCTATCGTAGGGTAAGCAAAACCATTATGTGCTTGTTGGTGTGAATATAAAGTCTTGTACCTAGTAATTTATCTCACTAAGTAATTAGGGGAATTATTCACATGTTATGCTTACTTAGGATATAAGATTTTTTCTAGAAGTCTTAATTGGATTTTCTAGAACTTATCTTATCTAGCTTTAATGCATCATTTCCTAGGTAGTTAGTTGGTTAGTTGTCTTATGTCATAGGACTAAGACAACGTCACAATCATGTTTAATCATATTCCTCACCTTTCCTATATAAGTAAGGTCATTGTACTCATATGTAACATAATTCATGCCTCGTCATTATTTTGATAGGTCTTAATATCAAGCAAGCTCATATTCTTGCATACTCTCTTGTAGAAGGTTTTCATTATTTTTGCAAGTGGTATTGGGTGATGAGCTTCAGCTCTTACATGGTATCAAATCCAAGTCTTGCAAAACCCTTCTCAGATATGAGGGTTGAGCTATTTCTAGTGAGAGATCTTGGTTATTTTTAGTAAAGTTGAGTATGCTCTTCTCTTGCATCATATAATGACCTAGAGAATCATAAAAACTTGAAAGAAATATCAGATTTGGGATTTTTCTTTGAGGTTTTTTATCGAAAGTTAATTTTGGAAAATTTTGGAGGTACTTTGAGTGCACCATTGAGTCCAAGGTGTGTGAGAAAGTCAATATTGACTTTTATTTAATCAAAATCCAACATATTTTGCTAGATCTGCAAGGGTTTGAAGTTGGGAGGTGGTTACCAGATTTAGGAGGTAGTTGATATTTTTTCAGATCACTTTGGGCCAAAATAGATCCTTCCATTGCATCCAAAAGGCCCAAAAAGCCCCATTTTCATATAGAATACATCATATTTTGAAGAAAATTGAATTTTGGTGATTTTTAAAAATTATGAGTGACGATCTTAAATTTGATAGCCAAATGACCGTCACAGCGGATTGTGTTAAATTTGATGGTTAAATGGCTATCATACCAGTGCTCATCCCTTTCTATCAGCTTTTGGTCACATGGGGACCACCCGCCATCCCTTAGGGGGCTTAATTTTGGCCCCTTAAGCCTTAATTGGGTAATTTTCTTAAAATCGCCATAACTTTTGACTCAGGTATCAAATTTTCAAAAATGAGATATTGTTGGAAAGCTGGTTCTGAGAAATTTCCAGTGGTGTAGGAATTATTATCATATTTTATTTTTCTTTGAATTCATATCTCTCATTTGGACCTCGGAGCTCATAACTTTCTACCAATTTCTCTGATTTTGGTGATTCAAGTTGCATTTGGAAGGTATTTAGGAGATCTTTAATTTGGTTCATGTAATTTTTTCAAATTTAGACCCAAGTGTGATTTATTTAAAATTTTATATATTTTCTTTCTGCTTCATAACTTGGATATCATGTCTCCTGGAGAAGTTTTATTTATGGGGGGGCTTCATTTTCAATTGTATTTTCATATTTGAGGGTTCCTAATTGTTGTTGAAAGTTAATGTCTTTGTAATTTTGGAGGTCTATCATAGTTAATTATGTGGTTTTCATTTCATCCTTCTCTAATTATGTTGAAAAGGGGAACTATAAACAATGGAGAGATGGCATCATAAACCATCTCCACTCACTTCATTTGCTGCCACATTTGTATGGTTTTGTTCCCCCTCTAGACAAAGGTATAAATAATTTTCTAGGAGTTGCAGAAGGTATGATGTCTTAGAGGTTATTGTAATGCATGTTGATGATGATATTTTGAAAGCTATTGATCATTTTGATTGTTCTCATACTCTTTGGACTAAAATTTGGGAGATATATGGAGATCCTGATACTCCACCATTCCCAGATGATCATGTTTCATAATGTCATGTGTCTCTTCATTCTTCAGACAAGATACCCTATGATCATGCTACTATGCAAGAGTTTGAATGCTTTGAATCTTCAGATGAGGATGATGAGTGTTCTTTAGATGCTCCTTCTTCTCCATCAGAGACAGTTGTTGTACCTTCACCTTCAATGATTCCTTGTATAGAGTCATTGATTGAAGCTCCCATCATTCTTGTTCAGTAGGACCATACATCATGTGTTGGTGATTCATAGAGAACTTCCAGTGATTCATTACACCAAGTATCTCATTTTCTTCCTGATTGGGATTCATATATATCAAACATTGCATCCTTGTTTGTGGAGTTTCACATTTCAGATTTGGAGGACACTTTTGAGGGGTTATCTCTCCTCTTTGATGACAGTGTTTGCACAACTATTTTCAAACCATCTTTATCTTTGGATCTTGTTCAACATTAGTTTCCACATATAATCTTGATTTTCTACCTTCTTCTTTGATTGGGAATGTACCTGATTTGATTGTGGCATCTTCATCTTTAATGGAAAATGAGACACATGAATAATTTTTAGAGACGTCATCATCATCATACATATTCATGCTTCTTTCTTTCAATTCCTATCCGGAATGGGCAACATTCCTGCATTTGTAGTTGGTTTTGTTTCTTCTGAAAGGGAGACACGTTGTTTGTCAACATTGGATCATGTTTTTTCTTCATGCACTTACCATTTTTGTAGGTGATTACACATTGTGGGGGGGCTACATAGTCTCTCTCTTTCCCTCTTATGGGGGGAATTTGTAATGTATCTATGTGATATATGGTGTACTTGGGGTATCATAGAGTCCTCCATCCTTCTTCACTTGATTTTTTTTTTCTCTCTTTTGGAGAGGAGTTTTGTGCCATAGAGTCTTCCTCTTTTCTCCAGTTGTGAGACATTTATTTTGCATTTGTACATGGGTACCTGAAATGTCCTAGTAGCCGAGACCCATTCTTCCATCTTTTCTGCATCATTTTCATAATAATCTTCTCCCTAAGTTGCACTTAAGGGGGGGTGTTGGTGTGAATATAAAGTCTTGTACCTAGTGTAGACACTTAAAATTTCCTAAATGATATACACACTTTAATCTTATATATTAACACGGTTTCATCTTGAAATCCATCCTCTTTTTGCTTGCTTGATTAAATTAACCTATTTATTTAATCAAATGCCTCATTTTCACCTAATAATCTAATTGACCTAATCAGGTTAATTCACCCCCTCACACTAACATTTCACAGTATTAAATTGAATAAATCAAATTATTTAATTTAACCCCTAAGTCCTCTTGTTTAATTAAAAAACCCTAAAATATTTAATTGAATATCATTTTGCATCCCCTTTTCATTAAATAAATCAATAATTTAATGAATATCTTCACATTCCTCCAAAAGGGAATATTCTTGGAATATTCCTTCTTGTGCACTCATTCAAATTTCTTCAACTTGCACATTCAAATCTAGTTTTAAATTAACTAAATGGCTAATTTCCCTCCATCCACTTGCATAGGGAATATTCCAAAGGAATATTCTCCTATTTGGCTCCAAAATTGGAATGATTTTTTTCAAACAAACTTTGTAACAAACTTTCAAAGTTGTTACAAAGTGTGTTTGTTTGAATCATTCTTAACCCTTGATCCATCCTTTGATTTTCATCCATTGATGAGAATCCTTGATCCATGTTGCATCCTCCTTTCATTTGTGACCATTGATAGATAAAATCAATCTCATCCATTGCTATTTCATTTGATCTCCATTAAATCAATTATTTAATGAATATCATATTATTCCTCCTCTTGCACATTTAAATTTAGTTTTAATTAACTAAATTGCTAATTATCCTCACCTTCCCACTTGCAAGGGAATATTCCTCTTTTGCACATTCCTCCAAAAGGGAATATTCTCATGGAATATTCCTTCTTTCATACTCATTCAAATTTATTCAACTTGCACATTCAAATTTAGTTTTAAATTAATTAAATGGCTAATTTCCCTCCATCTACTTGCATAGAGAATATTCCAAAGGAATATTCTTCTATTTGGCTCCAAAATTGGAATGATTTTTTTCAAACAAACTTTGTAACAAAATTTCAAAGTTGTTACAAAGTGTGTTTGTTTGAATCATTCTCAACCCTTGATCTTTCCTTGATCCATGTTTCACCCTCCTTTTCATCTTGACCATTGATAGATCAAATCAATCTAAAGCCCTTGATTTTTCATATTTCCTATAAATACATCACTATTTGGAGAGAAATGGATCCATATTTTGATAGAAAACTTGTGTTGTTGAAATTCATACTCACTTGCATCCATATTAAGCACATTTAGCATTTTAGTTTAGTTTTCATCCATATTTAGCTTAAGTCATTAATGGCTTCCATGGTAACTTAGTTTGCATACATTTTAGCATAGTTTTCATTAAATGGATTTTATCTTTGAGTTTTGTTTACATTTAGCATAGATTTGCATCCATTTTATCAAGAATTATGGCATTTAGAACTCATCTCATCACGTTAAACTAGTTTTATATCATGTTTCACACATATCGGTTTCATCAGTTTTCTTCAATAAAACTAATTGAAACAAGCTCATATTATCCAAGGGATTGAGAAAGGGTTGCCATTCCACATCAATCTGACACCACTCCCCCAATGGGATAAGATTCAAGGTCTTAGAATAGGCTTCTTTCAAGCTTTCATATTTATTTCATGTTTAGTTTAATGGTTTCTTAGTTTTGATGCTTTCGAATACCATCACATTGGGATCATGGCTTAGTGGATTAAATATGCCTCAAATTTGTATGGATTTGGTGTATTTATCCTATACTTTGATCATGGTCACACCTAGTAATTTATCTCATTAGGTAATTAGGGAAATTATTCATATGTTAAGTTTACTTAGGATATATGACTCTTTCTAGAAGTCTTAGATTTTCTAGAACTTATCTTATCTAGATTTAATGCATCATTTCCTAGGTAGTTAGTTGGGTAGTTGTCTCATGTCATAGGATTAAGAAACATGTCACAATCATGTTCAATCCTATTCCTGACCTTGCCTATATAAGGAAGGTCATTGTGCTCATATGTAACATACTTCATACATCATTTTGATAGGTCTTAATATCAAGAAAGCTCATATTCTTGCATACTCTCTTGTAGAAGGTTTTCATTATTTTTGCAGGTGGTTTTGGGTGATGAGATAATCTTCATCTCTTATAGTGTTTTGATCCATGCATTTGATTGTTCATAAGAATCTTGATAAATTTCATTCACAAATAAGAATTCCTCAATGATCACATTCTCTACACACAGGATCAATTAATATCCCATTAGTAGGCTTGCCATTGATTCTTCCAGAAATGTAAAGAGGACCATCGAGTGCACATCTAATTATGTCATTTTGTGAGAAAGCAATGTCAAGGGGAATTTTTGTTTTTCCCTTACGAGGTTGCACATCAATGAAGTTGACCACACATTGTAGGTCTTCTTCATTTTCACTTATATTGTTATTATTTGCATCTTGAAGTTTGTCAACATTCATCACATCATTCTTAGTATCATTAGCTTTCATAAAAGAGACATTATGATTTGGCATGTGGTTGGTAAAGATTTGTAAATTTTGGTTAGGTGGGGCAACAGACTTGTTTCCTTGATTATTAACACCACCAATATGGATGTGATTAGAATCAATGAGGTCTTGCACAATATATTTAAGATGCTTACATTTTTTTTTATCGTGTCCATTTTGTTGATGATAATGGCAAAAGGTATTGGAGTTAAATTTTGGAGGTAAGGTCTTAGTGGTATCAATGGCTCTAATAGAAGGTAAAGTAACTAAGTTCTTACCTATAAGTTGCAACATGATGAAGTGAAGGGTATTAGGTAGCGGGGTAAATTGTCTACTCCTTTACCTAAATGGATATGGATTTATCATTTTTATGGTAGTCACTTGGGAGTTAACATGTTGACTTGTTTGAGGTGTATTTAGTTGTAAAAATCCCTTATTTTGTTTCTTGAAGGGTTGGAAATTGTTACAGGGAATAGGTTCGGATTTCTCAGGACGATTGGAAGAAGTTTGGAATAGGTTCAGATTTCTCAAGACGATTGGAAGAAGTTTTTGTTTCATGATGACTAACCAAATTCTGATAGTCATGAAGGGTCATGCACAAGTGTGTAACAGAGGGAAATTTCATCATCCCCAATTTTTTTTGGATTTTGTCTTGCAATTTTTTAATGAACATTCTTTGAAGATCAACATCGAGAATCTTTAACGTTGATTTGTGAGTAAAGCAATTGATAACGGGCAATAAAGTATGTGACCTTTTCACCATCCTTTTGTTTACATTGCATTAAATTAGCTAAGGTCATATTGGGACCCATGTGCACTTGGAAATGGTTAAGAAAGGCATCAACAAGTTCATTGAATGAACGAATTGATTTATTCGGTAAAGAAAAAAACCATTCCAAGGTTGTATCTTTCAAATATCTAGGGAAATTTTTATTCAAGAGCTTATCCTAAAAAATGAAGTCACTACATAAAGCTTTGTATGTCAAGACATGGTTACTAGGGTCTCCTTTTCCACCATATTTATCAAATCTAGGAATCTCTATGCATGTGGCATTTGTGCTTTCAATATCTCCAAGGATAAGGGGTTTCTTTTGACATATTGTGACAGTTGGCCATTTTGACTTTGGTTCAATGTGGCAATTTATTGTTTGAGGGATGAAACATTTTACATTGCCAACACTATCTAAAGTTTTACGACTTCCTAGTTGATAATTTAATGTAGCCCTCTTATGAATGATGAGCTGCTTAGTTTAGGGATCCTCAAGTCTTATAAGTTGTGTGCATAACCATTAGCACCAACTTAATTAGGCATTAGAGATGGATCCAAAATGACTATACATAAACAACCATATACCCAACACAAGTGTGATTCTACACAAGTGCCATTTTCACTCATTTAAGTGCATTTTTGTGCAAGTGCGTCACTTACCCTTGCAAGAACATAATCATGTAAGTGACACTGTTGTTTGCACAAGTGTGACTTTGTGCAAGCACACATTCCCTAGGCATAAGAAAACATTTGATCTACAAGCACACATTCCCTAGACAAGTGTGATTCTGCACAAGTGTCATTTGTACTTGTCTAAGTGCTTTTTTGTGCAAGTGTGCCACTTACCCTCATAAGCACATAATCATATAAGTGACATTGTTATTTGCACAAGTGCAACTCTGTGCAAGCATATATTCCCTAGGTGCAAGAAAACATTTGATCTACAAGCGCACATTCTTTAAACACAAACAAGAATTCACTCTATAAGTGCACTATTTCTCTAGAAGCGTTGATTCTCAAGGTAGAATTATGAAACATGATGCACAAGTGATGATTTTACACAATTTCACCTATATTTCCCCTTCCTTATATTAATATTTATGACCCCCTAAACTACCCTTGAGTACCCAAATTTAGTCACATACCATTGGTCCTAAGCCTTGAGGTTGCTAGTATTATCAAACTCGCTCTGCATGGTATGTGTCTCATGAAATGTGGGCCATATTATTAATATCTCTAATATACACTAGACACTATAAGCTCTAGAAGGTGTGAATGAAAACAAGTTCAAATGGGCTCCCCAAGCCTATTTATAGACCCTACTAATCTATTTTAGTGGCCTAGGGATTGAATTTTCCACTGATCCCCGTATTGCTTCCATTATTCTCCATTATCCAACCTTTTTTCTCCATCTATTTTTCATTAACCCTAATTTATCATCCTCTACACCTTCCTAACATCTATTTCTTCTTATTGAGAGCTTACCTCAAAACCTTTTTTTGGGTGACCTGTGAAGGGGGCATCATTTCACCACCTTTCTTCTATCATCTCTTTCATCAATTGGGGCATAATTTTTCCTTCTTTGACACATTGTCACTTCTATTAGTCATGATGTCATATCAAAGAGGGGGAAAATGTAGACACACCAAAATTGACTTCTCATTACATAATTAATTAAATTAATTAATTATTTACTTAATTATTATCTATCCCCATAATTAATTAAATTATATTTCTTCTAAAGGTTGGTTAATCCAATTAAATAAACCTTATCCCCCACTCAATAATTCTTCTAAACTTGAATAATTAATTAATTAATCCACCCTAATCATCATCAACATTTTTCCAATTAAAAATTCTTCCAAATTCCCAAACTTTCCATCATGTGACAATTGTCCCTAACCTTCTTCAATGCTCACACACGTGTGAGCATGCACAAGGCACCATCTCCTTCCACCTCATCTTTGACCAAGTCTTCTTTTGGTTTCTCACATATTTGTGAGATCTTCCCACCTATGTGTAGCCACCATAAACTTTCCTCTTCCATCCACATGTCAGCCTAATGTTCTTCCCAATGTGTGCTCACACATGTGTGAGCACACCTAGCTCTCTTCTCCATTCCACATGTCACTTCCTCAAGCCTCCACCTTTTGACACATGTCACAAGGTGAAGAACCCATCTTCTACTTAAATCCTATCCCTTAATATCCCAATCCATCTCAACTCTCCATTTTGGCCACCAAAAATCTTTAAATTGGAGCCTTGTTCTTCATTCACCATCTAAATTATTGAGCTAAAATTATGCTACAAAATTAAGCATCAAAATATATTTTTTCTTGCCAAGATTATACCAAATTTGAAAGCAGCCCACATGCATTCAAGTTGCACAATCAATCATTGACATTGAAGAGCACATCAAGTGGAGAAAGGTGCCTCTACTTCAAGCTCAATTTAAGGGATGCGAAGATAAAAGACTCGAGATACTCAATTTATTATTTTATCTTAATATTTCATGTCTTCTACCAATTTTTTTATCTTCATTAAGTATCTCATTGAGTATGTAAATAGTCTTGAAATGTAATCAATGATATGTCATGAAATTATTTGAACTAAGTTGGAAAATGATATTATGTATTTTTCCAACCCTTTTTATCAAGGCTTCCCATGTTACTTAATCAATTAGAAGCATTTCTTAATCATATCCTTCTTGAGATGTTTCCCAATTAAACACCTTTGAGGAAAATAATTTAAACCCAATAATTTGTTAGTTCATGGTAACATATTAATCTATATAATATTTTATTTTATTTTTATTGTACTACATGTTTCCATATAAAAGAGCATCGTGTATGATAGATAAATATAATGCAAGGTTAGATAATAAGCTAAACAAGTAATTTATAGTATCCAACTTTTTATATTTAAAAGAATGGTTATGCATGTGCCAAATATTAGTACATGTCAAGTACGTTATCATTGAAGTCTTTGAATTGTTGGAAATCAAGGTGAAACTTGCAGTAATATGAACTTAAATATGTGGTTTCAAATATGAGATTATGCATATTCAAGATTACCGATATTATGATACGTGATTAGCAATTGCAACAATAAAAGAAAATCAACAATACCACAAGTTGAGAATCACAAGTGACATAAGATATACATGGAGAAACCCTTGTGGGAAAAACTTCACAACCAAAGAGATGCAATGTTTGTATTAATCTTCAAGGAAGTACATCAATACAACAATTCTCTCTGAATTTCAACAACACATTGTTACTTTGATAACTTGCAAACAAACTCATCAAACCACCATCTCAATGCTCCAATATATATAATTTTGTGGGAGAGAATACCACAAATGGTATCCTAAAACAACACATAAAACCACCTGGAAAAACCCATGCCCCCCTTATTGGACAACCCAGTAACATGGTGAAAATTATTAAATGCTCATATAGCCTTCACATGGGAACCTAACCCATAGCCAATGAAAAATGGTCAATACCGAGTGCTTCGTAACTCTTCGACGGCTCTGACGGCTCAAACCCATAACATGCAAGTTTGGGTGCCCAACCCAAGATAACAAGTAAAAGCATGTACTTTTGGGTGGCCCCACCTAGAAGTTGGACGCCCAAAAGGAATATGCTCTTGGGATGCTTTGTAACTGTCACTGTAGTGGGTCCACCTCTTTGAATGCAATTACAATTTTCCATGGAAAATAAATAATAAAATGTTTTACCCATTATATCCTCTATAACACTTTCCAAAGAATGTGGAGACACACAATTACCAACTTAGGATAATGTCACCTATCCTAACATGAATTGAGTATTGAAGTCTCTTAAAGAGCTACAAAAATCTCACAATACTCTTGAAGGTTCAATTTGAGCGATTGAATTAGAAATCTTGCATGGAATATCCTAGGTAAAATCCTTAAAATTGTTAATTTTAAATAAAATGTATTTGTAATTAAACTATTTAATTTTTAAGTATTTATTTGGAATAGTGGATTGAAATCTAATGACTTGAAAGTTTTAATAAATGGTTGTTGTAATGGGTAATTATATATATAGGCCTATTATTACTTATGAAGAACTTACATACATATTTATGCAAGATCCTTGTATGGATCATTAGAAAGGGACTAAAATAATATTAAGTATATTAAGTGTATAATTAATTATTATATGTATTTTTCCTACACCAAGAATACAAATGTATTTAGTTATTGTGGTAGTGATTATGTTAGTTATCCTATTGATAGGAAATATACCTTAGCCATGTCTTTGAAAGGAATCCGCGTGAGTAGGACAACTTCCTACACTAATCTAAGTAGGGGAGAGTTACAAAAATTTTCTACTAACACCTTATTCAATTATAGAAAGAGAATCACATAGAAAAGATAAGATAGAACATAAAGTACACATAAACTAATAACACCAGATATACATGGGGAAAACCCATTCGGGTAAAAACAACCTCACCCTCTAGAAGTACAGTACTTCTGTATTACTTCAAAAAGGGATTACAATGCAGCTTCAAGTACAAAGCTTCTTCAATAAGTGTTTCGAAACAAACAACTATTTTGGAGTGAATCCAACAATACTTCATTACATACAAGCAAACTATACATTCTACAATACAAGGCATACAATATATAAAGAGATGCAAGATAAGAGAAGCATCTAGAAGAGGATGGGCATACAAAACCACATGGCACAATCTCCCACACCATACACATAATTTGGACACATGTATAATATTCCCTTACACCTCTTACAACCGTCATAAGATTTGATTCTTCCTCCTCAAGATTGGGCGCCCAAAATATGCTAATAATAGCCTATGATAGATGACTTACTACTTTCATAAAATTCATCATAAAATCTACCATAAGATCTATCATAGAATCCATCATAACTGACCAAAATATTTGATTCTCTTATAGCCTTTCATAACCCAACTTGGGTGCCAACTCTCTCCATGCACAAATATGCCTTATGATGTGTCATAGAATCTATAATAAATCAAAGATTCCAAAGTGGGATGCCTATCTCCACTTGGGATGATGATGTGTCATCCAGTCACCTCCAACGAGGATGCCACCTAGTCGCTAGGTCCTAATTGATGACATGACAATATAGGAAAATAAATAATACAAATAAATACAATAATACATTAAATTAATCATGTCAGGACTCCAAGGTTGAGACACCTTAATTCCAAAATTCTCCCATTTATCGAAGACCTACCAAGAGTCATATGAAATCATTTGCTTAGGGCCTCAAGGCCTATGGAATTAGAACACCATCTGAACTTCTCTATGCTCACTAGTTTTGTTAGTGCATCTACAACATTCACCAAAGTTTCAACCTTCTCCAAATTCACCTTGCCATCTTCTACCATATCACGAACAAAATGATAATGAACATGAATGTGCTTTGTTCTGGCATGGAAGGTATGATTCTTTTCTAAGCAAATAGCACTTTGACTGTCACAACAAATAGTAATTTTTCCTACATCTAAACCAATATCAAAACATAATATCTTAATCCAAATGTCTTTATTACAAGCATGAGTGGCTACCATGTACTTTTCTTCTGTCATGGATAAAGCAACTACAACCTGTCACTTAGTCATCCAACTAATAGCACCACCCAACATCATAAACATGAAACCACTGGTGGAAATTCTACTTGTCAATGTCACATGCCCAATCTAAATCCACATATCCATAAATTCTCATAAAATGTTGAGGTCTAGAAGGATAACCATGAAAACACAAGGCATACTCAGAAGTACCTCATAAATATCTGAACACTCTCTTAATTGCATCCTAATGTATTTATCCAGGATTAGCCATAAAATGACTAAGGACTCCCATTGGTTGGGAAATGTCTGGTCTCATACACACCATAGCATACATAAAAGTACCAACAACATTCACATATGGTACTTTGGTCATGTCCTCCATCTTAGTAGGATATTTTGGACAGTCATTCACAAAAACCTTCATCCCTTGTATCATAGGAACCACTAATTGTTTTCAATCTACCATGTTGAATCTCTTCAACATTGAGTTCACATACTTTCTTTGGCTTAAACAAATACTTTTGTTAGCTTTGTCTCTCATGATCTCCATCCTTAGAATGTACCTAGTTGCACCTAGGTCTTTCAGCTCAAACTATGCTGACAGCTGAAACTTCAAATTTGAAATCACACTTTTATCATTCCCAATAAACAACATATCATCTACGTACAAAAAAAAATGAGAATGAAACCATTATTTGATTTATAACACACAAAATGGTAAGATTTAGATCTCAAAAATTCCAATTACAACACATAGGTATCAAACTTCTGGTACCACATTCTAGGAGTATGTTTCAAACCATATAGAGAGTTCTTTAGTTTGCAAAAAATAAATTATTTACCTTTTTCAATGAAGTGCTTTGGCTATGACATAAATCTCTTCCTCCAAGTCACCATGAAGGAATGTTGTCTTCACATCCATTTTTTCCACTTCCAAATCAATTGTTGCTGCAAGTGATAATATGAATTAGATAGATTTTAGCTTCGCAACAGGAGATAATATCTCACCATAGTCAATTCCCTCCACCTAAGAAAACCCCTTAGTGACCAACCATGCCTTATGCTTCTCAACACTGCCATCAAGACCACATTTCTTCTTGAACACCCATTTACAATCAATAGGATTATGTCCAACATGCAAAGGTACTAGATCCCAAGTCTTATTTTTCTTCAATGTAGTCATCTCTTCATCCATGGATTTCATCCAAGAATCTGCATCACTCATACCCATAGCCTCTCTAACAGTCCTAGGCTCAAAAATGTTAGCAATCAAAGCAAAAACACAACTGGAATATAATAATGAATAACCAAACCTTTCTAGTTGCCGCCTAACATTCATAGACCTCCTCAATTGTTGAGGTTGAGGTTCTTCTTCTTCTTTAGAACTTTCAAAGTTGCTTGATCTCTCCTCATCATTAGGTCTAATAGAGTGCATAGTTCATCTTTCATTAGAGTAGGTGGAACTTGAACTACGTCCTTTTTTAGTTTCTCTGGTTGTAGCTCAACAATGGAAGGTTTCATCTCTTTGAAAATTACACTTTTGATGTAGAGAACCTTTTGAGCCTCTGGATCTCAAAACTTGTACCCCTTCACACTGACACCATAGTCGATAAAGATACACTTAACTTCCTTGTTCTCCAACTTTGACCTCTTTTCAATTGAAACATGAGCATAAGCTTTACAACCAAATGCTCTAAGATGTCTCATCAAAGGATTTTTACCACACCACGCCTCCATGGGTGTATTTCCAACAAGTGTCGATGTTAGAGATCTATTGATTAGATAACATGTAGTGGCTACCGATTCAATCTAGAAATTTTGCTCAAGGAAAACACCACTCAACATAATCCTATCCCTCTCCATCAATATCTTGTTCATCCTCTCTATAACTCCATTTTTGTTGTGGGGTGTATGGAGTTGTCTTATATTTCTCAATCGCATGCTCTTTATAGAACTTTCCAAACTTTGTGGAACAAAACTCACCACCATTATCAGTCCTCAAATACTTAATCTTTCTGCTAGTATAATTTTCTACAAAAGCCTTAAACTCCTTAAACTGACTAAAGACTTCAACTTTACTTTTGAGAAAATAAATGAATGTCCTACTGTAATCATCTATGAAAGAAATGAAATATACAATTTTTATTTAACGAAGGAACATTCACAAGACCAAACACATTTGAATGAGCATAGTCCAAAATCCCAAAAGACTTGTAAGAACTAACATAAAATTAAACATGATGTTGTTTTCCATAAACACAATGTTTGCAAAATTCAAACTCAAGATTACAATCAACAAGGCCTTCAACAAGGCTCTTATTTTTTAGGGTTCTAAGACCCTTCTCATCGATTTGACCAAGTCGTTGGTGGCATAGCATTGTCTTCTTTTTAGGAATCTTCATTTCCATGGAATGAGCACCCTTAGGTACCCAAAATGCACGACCATTAGATGTAGCTGCAAAAAAAATTTTCTCTGCATGATCTGATGGTGAGGATGAAGAATCCAAGGGTCTTTTCTTTGGTACGTCAGAAGAACTATTGCATTGAACTGTGCATGCATCTAGATTGTACAAAGTTCCAACTCAAGCACCCTTAGCCAACACCATAGCTCCTCTCATTATCTTGCATCCTCCACCAGAGAAAACAACTTGCACTCCCAAATCATTTAGTTTACTCACAAAAAGTAGGTTTCATGCCAAACCCAAGATATGCAAGACACTATCAATCCCCCTCACTCTTCCATTAAGAAATATGATTTTAACTCTTCCATGGTCAACAATCCTCAGGTGAGATACATCACCCATATACACCTTACCACCATCATAATCCTCATACTTTGAGAACCATCCTCTATGAGAAGTCATGTGGAAAGCACCCGAGTCTATCAACCACACATCTTCTAATGCATGGGTTTCCAAGGCTGCAACAAATACTTCTACTTCATCTTGAGAAGATTTTTTAGATTCAAAATTAGAGAATGCCTTGTTTTTCTTCTTCTCCTCCTCCTTACAGTCTTTTAAAAAATAATCGGTTTTGTCGTAGTTCCAACATTTTTCCTTGTACTTCTTACCAGGAGACTTACATCTCCTCAAATACTTTGAATTAGACTTCTTTTCTTTCTTCTTTCCTTTCTATTTTGGTCCTCCATTAATAGAGAGGGCCTCCTTGGCCATGTTAGAAGACTTTATTCACATTTCTTTAGATAAAAAATGAAGCAACCACCTCATTTATTTTGAAAGTGGTAGTTGTGCTTCCAATAGCCATCACCAAGTGATCCCATGAGTACAGTAAAGAACACAATAGGAGCATGCAATGATCTTGTTCATCAATCTTGTCTCCAATGGAACCCAATTGAACAATCAACATGTGAAATGTATTCAGATTATCTACCACGGATCTTCCATCTTCCATCTTCAAAGAATACATTTTATTTCTTATGAACAATTTTTTTACCACGGATTTAACCTGATAAACGTCTCCAAGTTTCTTCTAAAGGTCTTTTGTAGTCTTCTCTTCATGGAAATTTAGGAGAATGGAATTAGCTAAATAGCATCTTATCAGACCCTTGGATTTCTGATCCAACAAATGCCAATCTACTTGGTTTGTTGCAGCTAGTTTGGTTCTAGATATAGCAGCCCATAGATCTTTATCTACGAGCATATCCTCCATTTTCATCTTCCAAAGTTCAAAATTTTTGCCATTAAAATTCTCCATCCCAATCCTTCGAGATGTGTCTTCCATCTCTTTCCTGCAACAAGGTCACAAAATGTACTTTTGCAAAATTCCCATTAAAATAAAGATCATCTCAAAAAACCCTTGTAACCCAACAAAGGAATCAAGATTGGTTAGGCTCTGATACCAACTGAAAGGAATCCAAGTGAGCGAAAATAGCTTCCTACACTAATCTAAGTAGGGGAGAGTTAAAATTGTTTTCTACTAACACCTTATACAATTACATAAAGAGAATCACATAGAAATGATAACATAAAACAAGTACACATAACTAATAACACCAGATATAACGTGGGGAAAACCTTTTCAGGTGAAAAACCTCACCCTCCAAAATCATAGTACTTCTATATTACTTCAAAAAGGGATTGGAATGTAGTTTCAAGTATAAATCTTCTTCAATAAGTGTTTTAAAACAAACACCTATTCTGGAGTGAATCTGGTAGCACTTCGTTACTTGCAAATAAACTATGCATTCTACAATGCAAGGCACACAATATATAAAGAGTTGCAAGCTAATAGAAGAATCTAGAAGAAGATGGGCATCCAAAACTACATGACACAATCTCCCACACCATAAACATGATTTAGACACATGTACAATATTCCCTTACACCTATTACAACAGTCACAAGATTTGATTCTTCCTCCTCAAGCTTGGGAACCCAAAATATGTTAATAATAGCCTATGATAGACGCCTTACAAATATAATAAAATCCATCATAAAATTTGTCATAAAATATGCCATAAGATCTGTCATAATTGACCAAAATATTTGATTCCCTTACAAGTTGTCATAACCCAACTTGGATGCCAACTCTCTCCATGCACAAAGATGCCTTATGACATGTCATAGAATCTATCATAAGTCAAAGATTCCAAAGTGGGACACCTATCTCCACTTGGGATGATGATGCGTCCTCTAGTCACCTCAAATGGGAATGCCACCCGGCCGATGGGTCCCAATCGATGACATGAAAATGTAGACAATAATACAAATAAATATAATAATTTACATTAAATTAATCATGTTAGGACTCTAAGGTTGAGATACCTTAATCCCAACAGTCTTTAAAATATGATGTACGTTTTATCACATAGATGGATTAATACTTCAAAACCAACATATTGAGGCTCCTTCATCTACAAATATTGAAAATTAAAGTGTAAAAAAAATAGCAAAGGAATCAATTTGATTTTTGAGGTTATTGATGAGCTTCATATGGGTACTAGTGAAAATATCACTTTATTACAAGATAGACAAAAGTCATATTGCTCTTGCCAAATACTCATGTTAAACATCAAAGAACAAAGCAAAATTTATGTGCACTTCATTCAAGGAAAAGTTGTCAATAATGAAATTACTCTCCACTTTGTTAGATTAATTATTAGATTGCAAATATATTGTAATTATGGTGGCCTTGGATTTAATCCTAGTAGCCACAAAACAAAGTCTCTATGCAATGCCTTTATTATAATGCTTGATCTCAAGGAGTTTATATTGAGGGGGAGTATTCATAATAGTGATATTTCCTAGTGGCTAATTCTACATGTAAGAAGTGAGGACACTTTTAAGATCTATGGGTATTAGATGAGACTTAGAGCACATGTAAGACATATAAGAAATATGTGTAAGACCTATATGCATTTTACATGCTTTATATATAAGTCCTATAGACACCTTATATATCTTCCTTTGCATTCCTTCTTCTATTTGTAAAAGCATTGCATATAATACTTATGTGTGTTGTATGTAAGACCTATGAGTGTTATTATTGTAACAAGAACTTGGGGGGTTGTTTTGAGGAGACTTGGGTTCCAATGATAAAATTTCTAAGACCTCTTTTATACATCATTTTGAGAAAATTGCAATCTAAATTATGATAAAAGGTTTATTGTGTAATCTAAAATGCATGATCTTCATCTTGGAATATATTTTATCCCTATGACATGTTTTTCAAATAATTCTCATGTTATTGAGAGATTCATCTTTTCTTTTTAAAATAATTGACAACATAAATACTCTATAAACATTAAAGGAGAGTGTTATAGAATAACATTTATTAGGGGATCCATATTTAACTTACGTGGTCCTCTACATATTTATAAGACTTAAACCTTATAAAATGTTAGGGGTGATTTAAAAAGTGTTGATTTATAAATAATTAATTGATTTATAAATAATTAATTCATTTATTAATCAATTATTATTACCAAAATGTTATAGGGTGAAAGTTTGTAACCTAGACATCAATTCCTTGGATTGCCTTATATATAAGCAATCATATTCAAAACATATATAACACATTGGTGAATATGTAGCATATACATTAGTATATGCAAGATGGAAGATTGCATTTGAATTATTTTTATTAATACAATTTATATACATGTGAAGTAATTAAAGAAAGAAGGAAGGGAAGATGTTACTAATAACTAGGTTCTTGTTATATCTATATTTATACAAAAGGATGTAGGTTCCTCAATATTGAATGATGCTTTGTGGGTTTTTATCAAAATCTTTTCCCCACATTAGTTATGTGTATTGTGTTGATCTTTGGTTATTCTTGTTTCATTTACTTTTTATTTTATATTCGATAATTAGTTTGAACCTAAGATCTTAAATTTAACATATACTTTTATGTTCTAACTTGGTTGTTTGCACCAGTCTTAAGAATCTAAACACTAACAAAATTAAATGGTAAATTTCATCCTAATTGATTGGGAACCTTCATTATTACTTCTTGATTTGGAACAATTCCTTTTGGTTTATCTACTACAAAAGGAAATATAGTGTAAGATCTAGGTCAACATTATACATTTTTGTTGCTATTGTTGTTGATCATATAGTGATATAAGTGACAATTACCAATATTTTTAGACTCTTTGACCCATTATCTTTTACCTATTCTTATAAAACTCATTATCATAGTATTTACCATAGGTGACCTTATTTCTTTGACATATTCCACTTTCCTTCATGCTCATATCTTAAATAATCATATTTACATGTTATTGACATTGCTTATATTTTATATGACATGTCATTATTATACTTATGTGATTCATTTTTTATATACTAGTAGAATTTGACAAATAAATGACTACGTGACTAAAACTTTTAGTCACGTGACTAAAAATGACTAAATTTTACTATTTTTTTGTAATTCACAAGTATAAATGACTAAATAAATGACTAATTTGGTCATCGGGTAAAATCACAACAAAATAATTGGTTAGACAAATAAAAATGACTAAATAAATGACTATTACTCCTCTATTCTTTTTTCTTTCGAATTTGATCATAATCCATAGAGCTTAAGCCCTCCTCATGGGATCCCTACCTAAGTGGGTCATTTGGCCACCTAGGTTGCTTGGTGCACCAAAAATACCTATTGCGTGAAAGGCATTGCCTCTCGATGCAGTCTTAAGGCCTTCACATATTTTATAAAAAAATTAACATTTACATTCTTTAACTTTTATTACTCATTATGTTAATGAATCATTAATGTTTTTAACTATGATTTGAAGCCAGTTTGATAAAGATGACTAAATTCTTAATTAAAGTGGATAATTAAAAAAATATTTTAAATTGAGGGAGTGGGTGGTATTATAATATAATATAATACTAATATATTATTAATATTATAATATTATATTTATATTATAATGTATTTAATATTATATTATTATATAATAATATAATATAATATAATATAATACAATATTTATATTATATAATATTATAATCTATTTAATAATATCTATTGTATAAAAGCTAGAGATGTATATATCATAATTTATTTAATTTTGATTCCATTTTGAATTTTTTTTAGCTGAAAAATACCCTAATGGTTGGGCATAATGGGTGGGAAAATCTTGGCCATAATTTTTAGACTCCCCACTATAATTTTCATTTTAATAAACACACTGAATGTTGAATGGGGGTTGGGGTGGGGAAGTGATTGAACAGAGGGGGAATAGGAAGCACATTTGAAGAAGGCTAAAGCTCCCAGTGATTGAACAGAGGGACCAATAGTTGCCTAATAATGTGCTAGGAGGTTGAATCATTTGTTTCCTGATCTGCTTTCTAGGTTGCAGTTAGGAGAGGTACCTTGCAGAACTAATGGGGCTTGCGTTTAAGGAAGGTTCTCTTCCCATTGTCGTCTTCCAAAGCCATTATTCTCAGGGATTCTAAAATCCTCGTCGAAACCTTATTTTCAAGTTGCAGCTTGCCAAATCAGAGAAGTGAAAGGTCAAAACTAGTGACGAAGATTTTGGAGGAGCTGAAACCAATAGCAGCGGGGAAAGCAACAAAATCCGCAGGTAAAGCATGCCTTAATGTTAAAACCTAAATGTGCTCAGTATTAGGATCTTGGCCATAATTTTCAAGGATGCCCTAATCTTAAAACCTAAATGTGCTCAGTATTAGGATCTTGGCCATAATTTTCATTTTAAAAACATACTTTAAAACCCTCATTGAAACCTTATTTTTAGGCTGCAGCTCGCCAAATTGGAGAAGTGAAAGGTCAATACCAATGAGTAAAAGTTTGGAGGAGTTGAAACCAATAACGGCGAGGAAAGCCAAAAAATTTAGGTAAGCACAATTGTCAATTCCGTGCCTTGGTTAGCTAGAATCAGTTCCTATTTCTGTCATTTTCAATCACTTTTCATCGATCCCTAGTAGATTTTTCAAATCTTTGCGATAATTTTGCTAGTTGCACACACAAATTAAATGAAATGACATTTTAATCTGAATTATTATAAAAGTATATGGTGCCAAGAAATTTCATTTGCAGCTTCAAGAGCTTCACAAGAAAAAGGTAATCTTGGTTGAATCAATTGATTTTAGCTTCCCTTGGAACTAAATGTTCATATGCATGCTATAATTTAACTTGAAATTTCTGGGTATTTCAAACATTTTAAGCCAAAATTCAGAGTAGCATCATACTAGCTTGGTTCTTTCATGATAAATAAACTATTATCCACTCCATTTTTTCTAGCAGACCTTGCTAAATATAAGGCTTTTTATGTGAAAATTGTAACTAACCTAAGCTGCCTATTTTTTTATTCTCTTATCTCAGAATTACTCATTTTCTTAGTAGAATGACAAGCTCCAGAAAGTTCTTGATTATGTTAAGATTGTGCATGATCTTTCAGCTATTGTGGGAATATAATTCTCTAAGATTAATTTTGAAGTTCATCCGAGCCTGGATGATTCTACAAGCATTGAGTCAATGAGCATAAGTGATGGCACCCTTGGAAAACTGGCCAACACCGTGGAATATCTAAAAAATGAGAAGCAAAGGTGCTTGCAAAAGGTATCCATATTATTATTACTATTATTAAGAGAATACCTTAACGATATTCAACTATATTATTAAAATTATTATAAAAGTATATGGTGCCAAGAATTTCATCTTTAACCTACGTATTTGATAGTTGATCTTATCTTTGCCCTTGACTTGAAGTATGCTTACTAAACGTCATGATTTTAATTTTGTTTGTCATTTCAGTATAATAAGTAATTAGATTAGATATTAGTCATCAAGTTAGAAGTAACCAGAGTACCCTAAAATATTAGGCTCCTTAAATTGCAGTTAGCCTATGTTCATTACTTTTCTTATAAATATTTACAATATTAGTGTTTAAATTTGCCTTCCATTCATAATATATCAAATTTCCTTGTCATAAAGAACTACTGAGCAACATTTTGTTATTATCAAAACTCGCAACATATCAAGTTTTCTTGTCAAAATAACAACTAAGCAAAGCATAAAATATTTTGAAATGGTAAAGTTGGAGCATGATATTGTCTCTCTTGGGTACACGTTGGTTTGACTCAATCTTTAGGTCACAAAGGAAAAATAGATTAAGTTTATTGTGGGGGGTATTCTTGACATTTACATGGTTGTTTTTAAACATTTTATGAGTCTAGTGAAGGTACTTGGCTAGTGTGAAAGCATGTTGTTGCTTGTGAGTTGTTGTTTGCAAGTCTTGGAGGGAGATGTGTAAAGAGATTGTCAAAACACTAGAGCAGTGTGGGAAGCTTACATTTCCCATATCATTGAAGTAGGTGAGATAATAATCTATCTAGGCTGTGGTAAAATATGACTCTAATTTGTAAATTTTGTTTCTTCTATTTTTTAAAGCAATGTACTCAATTTAATCTTTCTCTTTATTTTTGTATTTTGATATACTTATCATATATTAACGAAAAACATTAGATCTAATGCTTACCTTTGTATAGATAATAAATTTATTTATGTGAGTGTTGATAGCTACTAGCTTGTGCTAGTATTTGTTTGGAGCATGCTATCCTTTGCTATTTTAAGTATCTGGAATGTGTTGCTTTGGAGCCAGAGAAAATGCATTTTGACTTACATTGATGGATTTATTGATATTTCATCATTGATTTATAGCCTGGGCCAAGAGATGCACCCATTCAGTGCTTTACTAAATGGGATAGAGCAAATGCTACATACCATTTGTACATGGGTTTAAGCCTTGGTAAGTATTTTTCATGTTTATTCGTTCTAGATTAGAGTCAATTAATATAAATCCTAAAAGTTATTCTCAAGTGCTTATAAATTTTTACTTAAATGCCCTTAAAAGATATTTTGTTAAGTTTAATCTTCAACAATGAATATAAGCTAATATATAGGTTAAGAGAGGGCATCGCTGGGTCTAGTCATATTCATATAAATATACTGTAATTTACATAAAATGTATAAAATTAAGTGAATTCTTCAAATGAATGGAAGATTTGCATATATAAAGGGTCCATTTTTTGATGATTTGTTTGGTTGCAGGGCATGCTGAAATGTGGAAAAGTAGTGGCAGTGAAGAAGCTATCATTAGCCCATTCTCAGCTTAGCCATGCATTAACTTCAATTTGAAATTGAAGTCAAGCTCATTTCAAATGTTCTAGTGTACTAATTGTGTTGTAAAGATTTGTAAAGTATAATTGGTTGTAAAGGTTCTTGAGTTTCATTTTGTTTTTGAGTTTAAATCCAAATGAAACTTTCAAGTAAATAAATTCATTAACAGAGTGATTCTCTATTTTTATGCCTTTTTGAATTCTTCAATTCTTCAATAAATGTTGTAACCATTGAGGTTTTGATTTTCCGGTGGGGCTTAATGAAGTAAATTTTTAGACTCATAAATATTGTGTTGTGGCTCCTCTTGATTTGTGATCTATTTGTGTCTAATCAATCATATGTGTTCAATCATTTTAGTCTTCATTTCATGGTGCTTCTCTCAACATTTGAATATCTATGATAATTGAAGTTTATAAATGCATAAATTTGTGAAGATTAATTAAGTTAGATTTGATTTGTAACTTAAATCACCGATTTACCCAAATAAATGACTAAACCATGACTAAATAAATGACTACAATGATTAAAATAGATTACTACAATGACTAAAATAAATTACTACAATGATTAAAATAAATGACTACAATGACTAAAATAAATGATTACAATGACTAAATAAATGACTACCATGACTAAAATAAATGACTACCATGACTAAATAAATTACTACAATGACTAATTAAATTACTACCATGACTAAATAAACAACTATCATGAATAAATAAACAACTATCATGACTAAATAAATGACTACCATGACTAAATAAAATGATCAGTTAACAACAATCAATGACTAAATTAATGACTAAATCAATGACCAAATCAATGACTAGATAAATGACTAAAATAGTTTAGTCATAAATTTGGTCACGTTATAAATGACCGGCAATAAACTACTAATGGTCATGTGACTAAAATTAGTCATTTATATGCAATTTTTAGTAGTTTATTTAGTCATATATTGTTATTTTTGTACTAGTGATAGATATTTGTTACATGCTTATTTGGAGTTACATAATGTTTTTTATTATATTAAAAGGGTTAACAAGGAACCCTACCCTTAGAAAATCCAAAAGGCATATAAAAACGTGAGTGGACCAAGGAATCCTCACAAGAAACAAGGTAAACAACATTCAAATAATAAATGAACAGCTAAGTAGAATAAAAAATAAAAGATACAAAATCACATCCCGCTCCTTAGAAATCAAGTGAAGATTGGCTTCCAAAGAGTCTAAATATTCACTAATGTCATCTACTAGTGACTTACCTTTCTTGGATTGAACTTTGTTCCTTTCTTTTTGCATAATATTCATACTAGTAACTATGCATTTAAGACTAGCTATGTTTAATATTATCATGATGTTAATAGATTCCTCCAACTCACTAAAACTTATTTCCATAGAGAGAATCATGGCTTGTTAAACATTCATTTTCTTCTCAATAATGTAGTAAATGATGCAAGGGGCACCATATTTACTATTCAGGCCACTTTCACATTTATTTTCTTTTCAACCAAAGTAGATGCTTTACACAATGTCATCTTTTTTCCCTTACCTCTTATTCCTTGCATCCTTTGTATGAAACTAGTAGGAAGGGGTGTATATAGAAGTATTTCCATTCTTAATGAGTTTGATTGTAAAGATATGTTTATGGTATTATAAATTTTTTTTGGCATCATTAAAAAGTTTTATTACTATTTCTAAAAAGACTATGTTTCTACATAGTCAAAACTCTTATCATATTATTTGTAGTTAAATCATGTTCTAGATGGTCGAAGTCCTTTGACACCTTATATTTTTTGTTGGATTCCTTTAACATTTGTTTGCTTAGACCAAGCCCTACCACTTTCCATATTAGGAAAAATCTCTTACCCTTCTTTTTATTTCCACAAGTTTTTGAGGATAGTTTATTTAAGCAAATTGTAGTTAATCCATATTTAGATATGTGATAGATGTTACTCATTGCAATAGCCATATTTATTTTAATTGTTTTTGATGAATCACTCATTATAAGGAGAATTCAAGAATGATATGTATAATTTGAGTAGATCCATATCTTTTTGAGTGTTGACAAATACCTATTTTCATGTTGACTGCTTACTTTATTTTGATATGCATTTTCCTATAAATTTTCTCGCCCATCAAAGTGAGGGAAAATATAAGAAAAAATATAAACCCATGCCATTTTACCTTATGCTTTGGGCTTGCCTTGATTCAAGCATTCTAAATTTAATTATTAGTCTACAAGTGGCATCTTATTACATGGATTTGGCTCATAACATCACCATATCCATATACCATCATCAATCATCCCCAAATATTGGTTTCAATTCCTAATTTTCCCATTCATTACCTTCGTTCACCTTAGTAGTTGTGATCTCAACCAAGGTTATTTTTGCAGTCACAAAGTAAACCTTTTAAAATTCAAATTTAAATTACATGCACATGTTGATATGCATGCCATGTTGTATTTAAATATAGTTTTTCACTCATTTAAAATCATGTTGGAATGTGAAAAGAACATCTAAGTAAAATAACTTAGAGGTGAGTCTATTATTCATTGTCTAATTATGATGTTATCATAGGGACCATTACACTCTTGCTTTCTATCCTTGATCTTTGTTGCAAAGCTGTTGAATCAATTCAACAAGGGTTTAACTTAGGAGAACATGGTCCTCATGATTTGGCAACTTCCCTAAAGGTGTTCGTAAACAGTAGTACAATAATAAAATCCACACTTATAATAGTTGCAATAAGGTAAAGTAGAATAGAGATCACATACCATATAAGAGATGTTTGTGGACCAAGATTCCCTAATATCTAATATATGTAGAAATAGAATAAACACTTGAGGTAAGGTAACATTATTTAGTACTCCTAGAAGAAGTCACTCCATTATATATCTCCAAGAGATCTCAAACACAATACCATACTCAACACATATTCTTACAATGATAAATTCACCTTCTTTATATAGACATCCTCTTAATAATATAATAAAGGGGTGCCATAATCCCAATAAAGGACTACCAATCACCTAATATAATTAATTACGCAAGTTGTCCACACAACCCAATATAACTAACTCAAGAGATGCTTGCCACATGTTAATGCTTCCATCCACCTAAATACATTATAATATTATATTTCTAGATACATAACATGCACATATCTAAACTACAATGAACTGCAATCGATTTGTAGATATTAAGATATTGGTCTAATTATTCTTAAAAGTTAAACATTTATATCAATCCATTCCCATATCTTCAACATTATACCCACATCTCTATTTTTTTTATATAATTTAGTATTTATGATTGCCACTCCCATCTCATCCACTTTTCTAAATTAATTACATCAAGGGATGCAATACAATTGTATAAGGGGGGAGGTGAGAATAATAAACATCACTTCATTTCTTGTAATAATGGGTGAATTAAGAATTTCAAATTAAATATTGTAAATAAAGAAGATTATGAAGAGATTGAAAATTCTACCATTTTTCTATTGGGTGGCCTTAATATTCCCAATTTATAGCTACTCAACATTTTCCACATTTATTTATTTTGAAATGGCTCTCCCACTCTCTGCTGAAATGACTATCTTTGCTGATTCTCCCCTGCATTCTGCGGTTGGTTCACGACAATCTTTTGGTGTGTTGTTGGCTTCTTCTGGGTCGATTTTGGCCACCACTAGGTTTGCTGCTGCTGGTTCACCATTGTCTTCGGGTGTGCCGTTGGTTGCTAGTGTGGCATCAACGTCTTTTGGGCCGAGTTTGGCTGTTGTTGGGCTTGATGCTCCTGGCTCACGGGTGCTTGCTGATGGTTTGTTACCTGCTATTGGGGGGCCATTGTCTTCTCCTAGTGGCTCTTGACCTTTGCTTGGTGGTTTTGCTGGTTCTGATTTCCCTCCCTTAGGGTTTGGGTCGTTGCACGTGGAGGTCCCCCTTTCGTGTCCTACTTCTCAGTCCTTTGCTAAGGCGGTTGGGTCTAGAGGTAAAAACCCTTCTTCTTCTCTTCCCTCTTTTAAGGGTAAACCCTTACGGTGTTCTTCTTCTGCCCCTACTACTTTTTGTGGGAAGGAGGTGTTGGATAAAGAAGAATATTTCTCTCGTTCTGCTCTTATTTGTAGATTTAATAGTTTATGGCCTTCCCTCCCAAATTTGCACAATTGGGTTTTGAAGTCTTGGATGCCTATTGTTGAGGATAGGATTGAGCTCTATCCTTCAGCTAGGGGTTTTTTTGTGGCTGCCTTTCAATTTGTGGAGGATAGGGCTTGGTTGTTGGAAGGGGGTGTTTGGTTATGGGGGAAGCATTCACTTTCTCTCCAGCCTTGGTTCCCTTCTTTCAACTCTCTTTCTGAATCTATTAGTGTTGTCCCTACTTGGGTCAAACTTCTTAATTTTCCCCTTCAATTTTGGACTCCTTCTTGCTTTAAGTCCATTGGAAATGCTATTGGTAGGTTTATTATGGTTGATTCATCTTCTCTTATCTATGATCATCCTACTTTCGACCGCATTCTTGTGGACGTTGATACCTCAAAAGATTTACTTGGAGAGGTCATTTTGATGGTGGGGGCTAGACCATGGTCTGAGATTCTTGATTATGAAGGACTTCCTTTCCACTATAGGAGATGCTTTTCTATAGGTCATTTGGCTACTGACTGTTAGAAATCTCGTCAGAGTTATGCTACTTGGTGGAAAGATGCTCTTCGTGAGCATTTTACTGTGGGAGAATCTTTGGATGATGATTCTGGGGATGATTTTGGGATGAAATATTGGCCCCTAAAGTCGTGGCTTCTTCTATTGATGGTTCAAAGTTGCTTTCCATTATTGTTGGGGTTTCTAGTTCTATTGTTGCTGCTGGTGTTGTTGGTCCATTTGCAACTGCTACTAATGTGGTTGGTTTTCCTACTTTTGTTGTTGTGACTGGTGAGGTTGCTACTGTTGTTGCTAATGATTTTGTTGATGGTGCTGTGAATGCAAGTTTATTTGCAACTCCTGTTGCTACTGTTGGTTGTGGGAATGACATTCCGAGTACTTTGGTGGCTTGTCCCCCGTCCTACCCTTGCTCTAATCCTTCAGAGGATGATCTTTCTTGGATGGTTGTGCAAAGAAGGAAGAGAGGTCTTCCTAAGCATAATTAGTCCTCTCAATCTCTTGTTAAGTTTGTTCGTGGTGGTCAGAAGACTACACATGTGGTTTAGCTCTGCTAGGGCTTGTTGTTGTTTGGCTGTTGGTATTCTTTGTTGATCTTTTGAACAATTGTTTGTATATTTTGTTGTTTTTGGGTTTTTGGGATGCTGCTGGCTGTCTAGTGTTGTATCTTTTGAGCAACACTTTGTGCCTATAGTTGTAAAGGGTTTTGGGTCCTTTCAAACCTGTTTTTCCCATATAATCAAAACATTTTCCACATTTTTTGCCATTTTTTTGTCATTTTTGTTGCCAAACAATTAGTAAATTTTAATTAAATCTCTCCAACTTTACCCATACACAATCACATCTACATGAAATAAACCAAACAATAGAAAATTAGAAAAAACATATTTAATTTTTTCTTTTGTTAACCCCATGTCCCCATACAACTGCTTAAATGTGTTTTTGAGTCAAAAATGCATGTGGCTCCACAAATTTCTTTCCCTCTTTTAATATTTGCTTTCATTTTTTCCCAATTTTAACTACAAAAATTATTATTAATACTATCAATATAAATTTAAGACATCTGATTAAAAATAAGCATAAAATTTAAATATTCATGGACCACCCCTTGCACAAATAATTCTTAAATAAATTGAATAGTGACTGCTAGTCAAAATAAACTAAATAACCACATAGAAATTTTCCTTAAATGATTCATCCTTGAGATGATAAATAATATTAATATATATCAAATATTTCTCACACATATAATATTAATATATTAACAAGTGCCACTTAGTGGCTAGTACTTGCCTTTATAGTATTGTAATTATTGTTTTTTAGATTTGATAAAAAATAAATGTAAGTTTTGTTAAATATAGTGTTTTAGTAAATTGATAATTATAATGTTTTAATATTGTTAATTAGTTAGGGTTAGAATTTATTATTAGGGTTAGGGTTAGGTTTATAGTTATGGATAGTGTTATGACCATAGTTAGGGTTAGATATAGGTCTAGGATTAGGATAATAGTTTAGAATTTATTGTTAGAGTTAGATTTTATTCGTAGTGGCCACAAGTGTGCAACTAAATCTCTTCATTGAAATCAATAATTGTTAAATATTAATGAACCGATGATTATAGATGGTATGATTTTTCCAAAGTCTAAGAATGATAGATTGAACACTTGTAGATTAAATTGTGTATGCTATTTTGAATTGACGTTTCAAACCACACTCAATGATTCAATTGTGTATGCTATTTTGAATTGACGTTTCAAACCACACTCAATGATTCATCATAGGAAGAGGATATTGATGTTTCAAACCACACTCAATGATTCATTATAGGAAGAGGATATTGACGTTTCAAACCACACTCAATGATTCATCATATGTTTCAAACAATAAATAAATACTTAAATAAGAGGATTATATTAAAGATGAATTATATAACAAAATGATTAAGAAACAATGATCAAAATTATCAAAAGAAATGAAGAAGATATAATGGAAAAGAAGATGAGAATATATATAAAATATATATTGGAAAACTAAATAAATGATTCAATTAAAATAAAAAAATAGATGGTTAAAATACAAAAGTTATAATTTATATATATATAACCTATAATATATATTAATATAAATAGATAAAATTATAATAATTTAAATAATATATTAATTTATATAATATATATTAAAAAAACCTACAAAATAAAATAACCTATAATATATATTAATATAAATTAATATATTACCTACACATATAAATTACCTACACATATAGGCTAACTTATTTTCCTACAAAATATTACTTTGCAATAATATAATATATAAATAGAAATAATATATATAAATTCTATATTAATATAAGTTTTTTAGGTTATATATTATATATAACAAATACCTGATATATATACACAACAAAAAAAAATATTAATGAAAAGAAGAAAACATATAATAATCAAATTATATCATAAAATATTAAAACATAGACAACAAAGATATTAGTTTAATGAAAGAATAATACAATTTTATTTTAATAATGTGAATTCAAATCATTATTTTATAGTTAATTAATTTTTATAAGATTTTCTTTAATTTTTGTAAGATTTTCTTTAATAAAAAAAAAAATTACATACATACAAAAAAATAATTCTTAAAAAAAGTCAAAATAAATAAAATTTATTTATTTTATAAAGATTTAATGAAATGATTTATAAAGCAAAAAATAAAAATCCATCTTTAAAAAATTTTAGATTGCTTTCACTACAAATCCTTTTATAACACACATAACTTTTTAACCAATCATATATAAAAAAATATTTTTTTATAATTTGTAAAGTTAAATATTTTCCAAATCAATTTTATAAAATTATATATATATTTTTAATTTAAAATATTACATTGATAACTAAATTATTAATAACTAATTAGTAAAACTCATGCCTAATAATAAATAAATAATATTAATTGTATATATATCTTTTAAAAATCTACCTATGTCAATTTGATTAAAAATTAGATTTTTATGCTAAACTTAGGTAGCGTGTATTTACTGTAACACACATAAACTCAACACAGTACTCCTTGAGAAAAAATAGATCCCCGCTTCGCTTTCTTTATCTCCTCACTATTCATTGTATGCATGTTTCCTCCGTCCATGAAGTCGAGACCTCCCTAAAATCCTTCCTTGCATTCCCAATGCAAGCCCATGGCTGCTATGTGGTCAAACCATCTTCATTCTCTTTTGGCAATGGATCAGCTCTTTGTTTGCAATCCCACCAGGGGTTTCCCAAGGTTCTCTTTCGAATACAAACGGGAGGAGGACATCTTAAACATACGTTTGTTGCCAAGGTAAACATTACTTCAGCTATCTCCGCAAATACAAATGCAAACTCTTCTCTATGCATTGCAGAATACACGCGTAATGGCAACAGACCCACTGGACGAAGAAATAAATTACGTCCAAAACTATTAAAAACATTGCCCAAAACTCAAACAGAAACTATTATTCACACCGATCAAAAGCCAAAGGTAAAACCAGATAATTTTGATTCCAGCAATAAGGATTTTAGGAGTTTAGAGATGAGTACATTTAGTGGGGAGGCAATGGTAGCAACCATGGATGAAACATTTGGTGGGGAGGCCGTGACAACAACTATGGATGAAACATTTAATAGATTAAATTTACAGGATGAAGAAAATTTCATAAATGACTTCATAGATGAAAATAAATATATTACTGATTATGATATACATGAGATTGATGCTGAAAAAGAAACTTTGAAAAATGACTCAAGCTTAAGAGATAAACTGGGAAAATTGTGGGGGTCATGGAAAGATTGGTATGTTCAGTACAAGAGAGATGTTTTAGCATGGGGTGTTGGAAATACTCCTATTTTTGTGGTGGATGAAAGTGGGAAGGGAGAGGTCAAGGTTTACATTAACGAGAATGAAATTTGTAATCGTTTTGTAGCTTATCCTTTCGGGAAGGACGAAACCAGGACAACGAGCTTAAGGTTGAAAATAGCAGAAGCCAAACAACTTGCTAGGGACATAGAGAGAGGAATAGTCAAGCCACCAAGAAATAGTAGTATATACCATTTTTTAGGTACAGGTAAGGAAAAAGGGGGGACATTGGGGTCTGCCATCAATCGAACTACTACTAATTCTATAATTGGCATTGTCCCTGCGCCGCCTGTACTGAGAAATTTGCAGTTTTGCTCTTTTGTGCTCTCTGGTTTGGTTTTTGTTTGGGCAGCCTGGAAATGTGTTTTGGGATATGGCAGGTTCTCAGTAGAAAAAGATAAACTGAAGAAGAAACAATTGGCTCTTGAGTCATTAAGGTCCTCTGTGGTTAAGAATAAGACTGAGTTCGACAAGAGGATTCTGGAGGTTCAGGATATGGCGAGGCGGGTTCGCATGGTAGAACAGAACAGTTTTGAGAAGAGCGACTTGGACTTGAAAACGGTGGGAACAAAATCTAATGAGGGGAGAAAAGAGGGAGATAATCCATTAAATGCTAAGGCAGTGAGGAAAAACAATCATGATGATAGGGACCCAGATACATCAGGTTTAAGTATTTTAGGTGGCAGTGGCAATGACACATCGACAATGCCAAAGGAAGCAAATATGCATGTGGAGAATAACCTTTCATTTCAGCAAGGAAGTGAGGGTAGTGGTTCTATTGATTTCAGAGAAGATAGGAATAGAAATCAGAAATCAAAAAGAACTATGCAGCCAAAAGTAGATTTATTACAATATAAGCAAAGTTCTGTAGAAAGGTCTGCTTGCAATGCAACGAAAGAAACAGTGAGTACACTACATAAAGAGAAAGGGAAGAGATTTTCTGTAAATGGCTCACAAAAAATCATGCCACAGGTGATGACAGGTGTAAAACAACCCAGGGAATTAGCAATATCAAAACATGGAAAACATAGTAATAAATTCACTGATGCTTCAAATCTAAGTAACAAGAGTACTTCTCAAGTGGATCCAGAGTGTACTAAACAAAAGCGTGCAACAATTAAAGAAAAAATAAATTTGAATGGAAGGTTTAAGAAAAAAATATATAGAAAGCTCAAGCCTCTTTTCAGAAAAGGAGCACACGTGTTTGAAAAGAAGATTAGAGGTAAGAAAGCATTGGACAATGTATCGGTAAGTTGTCTAGGAACTGCTGAAAGCAAGGGAAAATTGGATTTGGTAAATACAGTGGATAAGAGATTGCAGATTGAACCAGAAAATGGTGTTCTACAGGGAGATTATGTTTTGTTGCAGCAGGCAGAAGAGTTAAAGTGGATGCGGGATGAGGTTTTGAGAAAAATTGTTTCCAAGGTCCAGACTAACAATATTGCTGAAAGAGAGCCATCCGATGGCTTACTTTCTGAGAAAGAACTGCTATTTTTCAGAGGTCTGGAGAGAAAATTTGAACGGGAAGGGGAGAGCGTTAAAGCATGGATCAAGGAGAGAGTGAAGAATCTGAACTATGACAAAGGTAAGCATTAAAAGTAAAAAATACCTTTGCAAGAGGCAAGTTTTCATATTGAACATGTATTACATGGAGACATTTAGAACTGTCAATAGGTCAAAGATCTATCTGTATATGTGTTCTGTAAAACAGTAATGTTAAGTGTCTGTCTCGTTTTAGTATCTGGTATTCTTCCTATAGCCAACTCTAAAAGTTATGCCCATGCATAAACGATTGAAACATTCAGAAGAGTATCATAGACATCTTTTGCTTTCCACAATATCGTGAAATTTAACATTCTTCAGAACCTCTCTGTGCATTTAAAGCTTAGATAGCTTCAGTATCTAGTATTCTTCCTATAACCAGCTCTAAAAGCTATGGCCATGCATTAATAAAAAGTTTAAGCATTCAAAAGAATATCCCAGGCAGCATTTGCTTTCCACATGAATGCCATGAAATTTAACATTTCTTGAGAACCTTTTTGTGCATTTAAAGCTTTCTTCAAAACACGGTTTAGACTTTATGGTTCCCTAGACCATTTTGTTTGTGTAGAGTTAGTAAAAGCATTTCATTTTGTTAAATATCAAAATTTCCAAGCTATGCCTATCAGCTTCATAATAACTCTGCATTCGTTATGGAACTACTCACGATGAGGGAGCTTACAGGAGCAGTTCCAAATGTCATGCATTCTATGTAGTATGTACAAAATGGAATCTTATATTGGATTTATCTGACATATAAATGTAATATTTCACCAGTGGTGTGATTGTATTCAATTGTCAGAGTTGGCAAGATACAATACACATTTTCATTATGAGATTTCATGGCCTCTTGCAGGCCAATGATGATGTGAGGTGGTATGCAGACTACATAGAATATCTCGTGGGAAGTCCAATTATTTGGATGAGTAGGCACGAGAAGTGGTCCAAACACTTCTCTTGTTAGTTAGAGCCAGTTGACAGTGGTCAAAACTCTCATAAGTTGTCAGAGACCAAGTTATCTAGGCAAAGCAGTCAGACACAGGAAATAGCTATTAGCCAAGTAAGCCTTCTTAAGTTGATTCTTTATGGCATACCTTCACCAAACAAAATCAATATGTGCTTTTGGCTTCCTATAATCTTCATATTCAATTTGGTAACCTAATGCATAAAAGGAAGCAAGGTACATGGAAATGCTTTCTACATTAATATTCTAAAGAGAGTGTTGTGCAAATTTCAATCTTTTAACAATTACAGAAAGAAGAAACACATTTAAATATAAAAAAAATAATATATACCATAACACAGGTGCAAATGGGGAAATGTTTTTTGGGAGAAAAACCCACACTCCAAAGCAGCTCAATGTATTATTTAGTAAACCACAATTGGAATACACTTGTAGAGCAAGCCTTAATAAGAATATCTGCAAAATCTACAAAATTTTACACACAACCTCCATCTCAAGCACTTAATATATATAAAGTACAAAGCCCAAAACCATCAAATGGTAATTGGAACCCATGAACTAAAACCACTAAAAAATGGCACAAATTATTCCCCAATCAAAAATGCTTTATGATGTGTCATAACACACATTATAAGTTGGTCGATAGGTGTAACTCCTCTTTACTACCTTTTTATGTGTCCAACAACTTTTTACATTTCTTATGCAAACTTTCGGAAGCCATAACTTTTGATTTGGTGGGCTAATTGGGACTCCCTCCCCCACCACCCTTTTTTAAAAATTGAAGTACTCAAAAGAGATCTACACAATTGGGAATATTTATTTTGGCCCAAAATGTAGTTCTAGCTAACTTACAAAACTTCTCGAGGAAACATTCTCACTTGAACTTGTGAATTTGTATTCCCACAACTAGTTTCAAGGATAGTCATTCCACATGAATGAGTGTGGCACCTATCGTTTAAACAATAATCTTATTTCTTAGCTATGACATGCTTCCTTCCTCTATACACTACAATAATATTCCATTGCACGACTCCTTGTAGTGCATGACCATTCGTCCATATATACCAATCTATCCAATCATGTCTTACCCTTACTTTCTAATTCATACACCCTCTCAACTCATCCCTTATAATTATAATATAGATTCCGCATTTTGCAACATCTTTCTCCCCCAAACACTTCCCTGCAGACTTGGATCACAGGGGCATCCTTCACCCAACGACTGCCTATATATGCTCTTCCAAATGGGATCAAAGCCCTATGTAGTTCCAGCTAACTCACAAAACTCATTGAGGAAACATACTCGCTTGAACTTATGAACTTGTATTCCCAATCAACTAGTTTCAAGGATAGTCATCCCACATGAATGCAACAGCTACGTTTTATCAGTGTATATACTCAACTTTGCTCTAAATGACCTCTCAATATACTATCGCTATAACAGCTTGGTGTCAGAATGAAGGCTAGTAGTAGTATAGGGTATTACTTCCTATGGACAACACCACATGATATCATTGAGTGCCATGATGTTATACATGTTAAGACTGTTGACAGAAACTCAACACCTCATGTTTAACAGACATATAATATTCTCTACCCCACAATTGGAACCCATTTCTAAGGTCATCAAGAATAAATAATAGTATACACAGATGCCATTACAGATCTTGACATAAAGACTAATGAGCAAATTCACATTCCATTACATGAGGGCAGTATGTACAGCAGTGTGCAGGAAGACAGCTACTGATCATAGATATTTCCCTTTATGTATATGTAGGTGGATTTCTAAAGCAACATCACAAATGCTATCGTACATATACCAAGGGTCCTGGCAAGGTTAACATATTATAACAATGTCACAATCTTGATATTATGTATGGCTGTATTAAATTTCTACTTGATAGTTTGCCAATTTTTGTAAATTATTGTACAAGCTAGTTAGTTTTTTTTTCCCTCAAAAGGATAACACAACCCTTTTTTCTAAAATTCTCATAACCACAAGATAACATATGGTATAAGTCGCCTAGAATAAATATAAGCAGTAAATCTGACGTACAACTTTCAAACTAGAATATGTCAAGAGACATAGTTCCAGCTAGTTCTAACACTCAATACAGTCTAAATCACTGCTAAGAATAGAAAACTCTTACCATTAAATCATGCTCCACTTTCACAGTCCGCATCTAAGTGCATTGGTTCTGTATATGTTATGCACAAGCAAGGACATCCAGGTGTAACAACTTAATCAAGTATGTCTTTCTGATATAAATAAAAGTACCAATGGTGTGATACAAAACAAAATCACATCAACATCATGAGAGGCCACTTATAATATAATCAGTATTTCTTAGCACAAACTGCTACAGCAAACCACAAGTGACCCACTAACAAATAATCATTCAGCAAAGTTATACTTTCATGTAAAGGCAATGCTTTTATAGTTTTCTCAACTAAGTATACAGACCATAAGTTAAACTGTCAAGCCATCCCCTTCTGATATCATACTAGGATATTGGACAATATCATACAATTTGACTTGAGTTGGCTGCAACTTGATTCTGCATGATAGCAGATAGTCCTGGGGACAATGATCGCCTAGTTTTACTGCTAAGCATAGTTTTAATGGTAATGATAACTATGTCAAGAACATTCAATGGCAATCCATAAATTAAAAGAGCCCTATACCGCACTTTGCTATAGCCAGAAAGCCACTTAATTTAGCATAGTGCGCCAAAACTTATAACTTTAGTCATCAGTAATTACTTTGCAATACTTTTACTTGATTTAAGTATATCAATATTCTTTTGAGATACTATCACTGCCAATACTCCACAGTTAAGGGAAGCTACAGTGCACATATCATCCCTATGACACAGTTATGAATGCATACCTTTGCCATAATGAGGATATAGTGCCCATACAAATTTTCATGGCAGAAGTGTCAATACACGGCAGAAGTGTGAATATATACTGCTTCCTATAAAAATATACAGCATTATTGTGAACTTGTCCTAAATCAGCATAATGACCTCACACTTATACTGCAGCCAAGCATAGTTTTATTTCTTATAGTCCAGTCCAATTGTTGATGACAACTTACTAATAATGTGATAAATATCAGGTTAGTAATAGAGTATAGAAACCTTGCTGTCATATAATTAAGACCAAGTAGAACATAAATTACACAATCATAGTTCTGTACCCATAGAGATTCTAAGAATTGAATGCCATTACAACCAACTACAACCATTAACATACTACACTAAAATATTAGAACTCTTAAGATCTCTATTAAGCTAAGTTACAGGAATCACTCATATGCCATGCCGATTCCAGGTACTGGTATGCATCCGAATCAGATACGTGTAAAAACCCTGTGGAATCGACTAGGGTACTGCATTTTTTAATCCTGAAACGTATTTTAAAAAATAGACAAATCCCATCGTTTTCCTGACGTTTTTCTGGTTGATGTGGTGTGTTGACCAATTCCAAAAGTCTCAACGCAAATTTCAAAGTTTTTTTCAACATTTTTGTGTGCTTAAACACGGCGAGTTTTGAAAAATTGATATCAAATTAATTTAGTAAAATACTATAATTGTATTTCAGATTTGTTATATTTATGGTAGTTCTAAGTTCTGTTTAGCATATGCATGATATGTGGTATTCTAAATTTAATTATTGTTTTTACTTTTTAGGCTGCAAATATGTCTATATCTATGATTTTTATATGTTTTATGTACGGACGTACCCAAATGTACCCACCCCCTAAATTTTCTTTTCCATACCGGTGTACAGTACCTGAACCCAATTCGACAACTTAGCTATTAAGGTATAAAGGTACTAATCACTGTCTTGAATGCATTGATATTCAACTTATCAGTACATGTTGAACAATAATAAGGTATCTAATCTTTCTTTACATCATGCCTCTGTACCTAGATGCTAACTAACATTATCTTAGCACAAATGGATGGCACACCACTGTTCATGCAAATACATAGTTTACAATCAATACCAAGTGATTGCGTGACTAACCACTTAACTCAGTAATAATGCTCTTACTTGAGACTTTTAGGTAGAATATTCATCATGCTACCAGCTAATGGATCAAAACATTTAATATTGTCATTTGTGTTCAATGATGGGTTTAAATTCTTGAATATAACCCATTGAACCCATTGGTTTTAAGCTGTAATAAATACTGAAACAGCTGAACTATCTAGACTCTAACTTTAACCAACAGTATTTCCAGTCAATCATGGGTAAGCAAAAAGAGGAAGGTTCCTTTTTGCCAATGTACATCTTAGCTTTGGAATAAAGTATGGACATCCATCATGTTCAAATAATCTATGTTATTATTTACAGGATAAGCAAAAACTTTAATAAATAGATTACAAAGATGTTTCTAAAAGAAACAAACGTTAACAGAAGACAAAAATAGAAACTAACTAAAAACGACTAGATGACCATTAACTAAACAAATAGAAAGATATTATACTAATACCCTCCCTTAATGGCCATCGTTCTAACTACCTAGAGAAATAATAGAGAAGGCTGCCCCCTTCTTCTCAGAATGCTTCTGCAATAAAAGACAAGAGCCTCCCACTAACTTTGTCACTTGGGATGAGTCTGCCTCCAACCCTCCCAGAAATTGCAGAACTTCTGGAAATGACCAAAATTGATCACAAAACATCCAACCTGATGTTGGGTAACAAAATTGTCCCTCCCTATAACCAGAGACACATCGAGAACAACTGCCTCGATTTTGAGGAAAAATTGGCAAACCCTCCAAACTTTTGCAGATGAGCACGACGCTCCAAAACAGACTGCAAGAAGTCAGATGTGTAGATGTTCGCCCCAACAACTCTAGGTGCGACCAAAACAAATTGCAACAAACCACGATTTTTGAGGAAAAAATCGTAAAAACCTAAAACTGAAGCTTACAAAGCATTGTTTTTCCGGAAAAAACAGTAAAAACCCACAAAGGAATCCCACACAATTTTGCAAATTATAGAAGCCTAGAAACAATTTTTGAGGATAAAATCGAAAAAACCAAATAGGTAGCTGGCACAAAATTCGAAACACGGATATACATAACATCGATTTTAAGGAAAATACAGTAAAACCTTTCCAAAAACCAGAGAGACCTCTCGAACTACGAAAACCCTGACTAGGGCATGTTAGAATTGTGAAACAAGCACAAAACCACGAGCCATAGGATCAAACAACAAACAAAGACACCTTCCACGCAAGAGATCTGCAAACACTATATGCAATATTCAACAAGAAAAAGCTATAGAAGAGACTTTCAAGAAGATATGAAAGCTCCAGATAATATCCGAGAGTAATTACAATGAGGATTGAATGCTTATAAGATCAAAGCCCTAAATGAGAAAGGGATTAGATCATGACAAGTGTCAACATCACATGAGATGAGACATAATGATCTAATATTAACTCAACTAATAAAGCATTCCTAAGTTTAGCTAAAGTGTGTGAAATAATCAATTAAAGATTAATTAATTATTAGCTAGTGCATGATAACTCTAACACCCCCCTTTAAGATGAACTTAGGGAGTAGCTAAAAACCCTAAAAAAAATGCATGATGGGTCCCGACAAACAAGACCAAGTAAGGTACCCATGTACAAACAAAAGATCTCTATAATGTGGAGAAATAGAGAAAACCTCATGGGAAAAACTCTACTCCAAAAAGAGATGAAAGCCAAGTGAAGGATTGAAGAAGCCTCCAAACAAAACAAGGTTGTTCCAAATGATAGGAACAAAGGATGAACTAAAGAACACCATTGAAGCATGGAGAAGCTGCAAACACTGTCAAATAATGATTGTTGTAATGCCGAAAGAAGAACCTCCACTGAAACATATGATGATTGGGATCAAGAAGACTAGGATTTGCATGAGTGCCCTCAATGACACTACTTGAATCCGATGGAAAACCAAGGCAAACATCAAAAACTCAAAGATACAGATGGCACAAGTACCAATAGTTTGAAGAACTAATCAAGTGAAAAATGGAAAGTCGCCTCTAGAAATTGGAATGCAAGAGTGTCCATATGGTAAGTGATCCATCTCACCAAAATGCATGGGTAACTAGTTGCTGCATCCGCCTAATACATAGGAACAAATACTGTATACATAGCTCACTCCAATGCGAAACCAAGGAAGCATTAGCATCAACAGTAGAAACCCCCCATGCTGAAAAGGGAGAGGTATGACAAGTACATTGAAACTGAATGCCTGAATGTAGTGCATGATAAAGAACCAAGAACATTTGAATGTGTAGACATGAAAGTACAAGCAAATATAAAGGATGTGCAAACCAAGAGACACATGTATGAGAAAGGTATGAAGGCAAAACAAAGGAAAACATCAACCCTCATGGCACTTTATATCATAGTGCGAGTACAATAAGGTACAAAGTGATGTGCAAGATCCCATAATACATGTGCAATACATAGACACTTTATCTTAGTGCGTTTACAAATTGAAAAATTTATACAACGGGAGCCCATAATGTCCAAAAAAGGACTACATGCTGAAAAAACAATTCTCTAACAACAAACAAAGCAAACAAAGATACCATGTTAGAATTGTGAAACAAGCACACAACCACGAGCTATGGGATCAAACAACAAACAAAGTCGCCTTCCACGCAAGAGATCTGCAAACAATATATGCAATATTCAACAAGAAAAAGCTATAGAAGAGACTTTCAAGAAGATATGAAAGCTCCAAATAATATCCAAGAGTAATTACAATGAGGGTTGAATGCTTATAAGAGCAAAGCCCTAAATGAGAAAGGGATCAAATCATGACAAGTGTCAACATCACATGAGATGAGACATAATAATCTAATATTAACTCAACTAATAAAGCATTCTAAGTTTAGTTAAAGTGTGTGAGAATAAATTAGACTAATAATCAATTAAAGATTAATTAATTATTAGCTAATGTATGATAACTCTAACATTGCATACATGAGCAAACCCTTAATTTTTGAGGAAAAAATTATAAACCCTCCCATGATTTTTTCAAGCAAAAAAATCAGAAAACCAAACAAAATTTTTAAAGGGTCAAAATTATGAAAACCTAAGACAAATTTTTTAGGGAAAACAAATTAAAACCCACAAGACATTTTTTCAGGAAAAAAAATAAAAACCCATAAGACAAATTTTTTTCAAGGACAAAAAAATATTAAAAACCCATCAAAATTTTTTTAAGGGCCAAAAAAATTATTAAAAACCCACCAAGAACATCGATTAGGCATTCCGATAGAGAAGGAAGTCACACGCAGAAAAAAAAAAACTGAAGAAAATCATGTTTAAGCAACCATACAGAAAACGTGGCTTCAAAAGAAATTGCACTTGAAAACGATTTCTTCAGATGCCCAGAAAAACCTGTGAAGTAGAACCAAGAACAGGTCGCGTGCTCAGAAAGGGAAAAAAAACAGATAAAAGAACCCACGAGCAGACACGCAGAGGGAGAAAACCCTAGACACGAGTAGGAGAACAAATTCCTGACCAGACAAAGCTGCACGAATTTTCAGACAAACAAACACGGAATGCAAGCTCTGATTTTTAGAAAATTGCGATTTTTTTCCACATGATTTCACTGTAAAAACCCTCACGACGCAGAAGGTAGAAAATCAACGTAGAAGCAACGCGTTTGATCATGTGAAAACCTTCTAACACAGGCGTTGAACAAAATCGTGGGCAAGGCCAAAAAAACGCCCACAAATAGGTGTGCGGAAGGAGAGAAATAGCTGACGGAAGAGAAAGAAAAAATCTCAAACAGAAGAACTCAAAAGAGTTTGTGATTTTCCTTTAACTAGAACCCCTGTGAAAAAAATTCTGAAACCCTCCCAAAATCCTGAGCCGTCCAGTGAGGGAGACTCAAACCCGCTCTGATACCATGTCCAAATAATCGATGTTATTATTTACACAAGAAGTGAAAGCTTCAATAAATAGATTACAAAGGAATTGTTTCTAAAAGAAACAAACGTTAACAAAAGACAAAAATAGAAACTAACAAAAAATGACTAGATGACCATTAACTAAACAAATAGAAAGATATTATACTTATACATCAAACATCAATAGTACTAAGTAGAAGGTATGAAAAGCTTAACAAAGGCCTCAAGGAATATTTAACCCATGCACAGAGCATGTGAACTGCTTGTGGCATGCGCAGGACACATTATGCTACAACAATGACTGTCAAAGAATCATATTTGGTTGTTCCCTGATAAAAAATCTTCAGATTTAGGTACTAAATCACTTTTGAGTTTGTATCCTTTTGGGCACAGGGAATGTAGTAATAATAATTTCTTCCAAACCTAGTGTTGACACTAATTTGCACATCTTTCACAAATGAATATACTAAGAATAAGTTTCTTATTCAAATATACAGATCAGGTTTTAAATAGAAAGATACTGATCTACTTACCTTGTAGCATAGAACCCTTGAAGATGAACCACATGGCTCTATTGGCATGCCCTGGCTTGCAAACCTTGGTCAATCTTCTTCCCATGAATCTACAAGGAACTTTGCTACACGTTCAGCTCTTTGAGGCAGCAACAATGGCACCTATTTTTGAGGTAATTATACCAGCATTAAGGCACTCCCTTCTTTTTTCCTGCAACATTTTTCCTCCTTCCCTGTACCATGCTCCAACAAGGTTTCTGCCCTCAAAACTCAGCAGCAACACTCCTAAAAATAGCGTCTCATCCTCTCTCCCACACATTTGACAACATACTTCCTACAATGGTGCCCTTGCAGACTCCTCCAAAATGCCTACCCGAAGGAAGCCATGGAATTCTCTACTGCCATTACCAAAATTTTCTCTCCAATCTCCTGCACCCATCTTCCTCTGCTCTTTTCCTTTTATGTCTTCTTTTTTTAGCAGCATTCAAACTCTTGTACTTCTTTCCCAACCCACAACCTGCTAAACTTCCATCACTTCTCATTAATCTCTCCATTCTTTCTCTTTTGTCCCTCCATTTAAAAAAGTATAGCAAGCTAGGCCATTAACAAACATGAAGTCGACATTGAAACACTCCCCAATCGAACTGTAGAACCTGCATCATTTGGTACCTTGCCATCAATGAATCGATTAGGGTACTTAACCACTGCAAGTTAAAATGGGTGCCTTAAAGGGATGTGATAGACAATAGCATTGCTTTTGTTCATTCTCAAGCATAGGCCAAATGATAATGGGCTTGGAGTTCAAAATGCTTTGCAATGTGTTATTCCATCCATAGTGAGTAAGAAAGCCATTGGTGGATTGGTGAGAAAGAATAAAGCCCTGTGGAGGTGGGCAGTTGATAATTAGGCCTTGATTTTGGTTCCTTCCTAGAATCTTGGTGGTAGCAATTCAGGCAGAGAGCAAACCTGGGCTTCACTCTGCAAGCTTTGCATAGAGTGTAAGAGGGCTTGGCTTCTACTTTCAAGGTCCAAATGAATTATGATTGCTGGTTTCCAGTCTCAAGGCGAGCTCTCTGATTAGCTTCGTGGACAAGATGATGGGACCTTTGAAAACGAACAGTACTGAATCATTGGGCTTGTTTTCAAGCCATTGCTCACACTTCAATTTCTAAAAGTTCGACCTAGGTGGCTAGGATTCTGCCAGAAGCAATCCTATGGGGTATATAGGAAGCAATGGTGACTGAAAACTTCCTTGGGCATCAAATTGTGGGACCACCATGCCTTGGTGAGAGTTTATATTAATTTCATGTGCCTCACTACTACTATAATGTGATGGAGAATAATGGCCTTCTCCTAGTGGATCAACAACTCTATGCAGATCCACGAACAAGGCCCAATGTTAAGAAAATGGCTAAGAAGCAGGACAACTTCACTTCTTTAAGAAGTTGTCCAAGGCCACTGCCATACTTTCTGAGGAGAACCCAGGCTCTCACAAGGAAATCTGTCGGCAGTGCTTTCAGGCTAATCAGCTTTGTTTGAGCCAGGGATAAGAGACATGTGTGCTGTCCTGCTTGGGCTATCGAAGTGGATAGGTTTGGAGAGTTACTGTATAGTGTTATTTTTTATTTGGAAATGGATCTACAACTTACATGTTTGGAAATTTGAGCTCCTTCAGTAAAGAAAAATTATTTGTCACAATTGCTTAAATTAGTGCAAACAAGTGGTCAATGAGTCAGAGTATGACAGTGACATTCCCAACTATTTGGAATGAATCTAAACTGTTTTCTACAAATTATATGCATCAGATGCATTAATTATTAGATTATGTTATTTTTGTTTATGATCAGAATGTCAAATTCTAGGCTTTAAATTTTATGTTCGGTTAGCACATTTTTCATGTTTTGAACCCCAACATGCTGATATTTTGCTAACTTCATGAGAAATCTCCCTTGACCTACAATTTTCAAACTTAATCATCTATACTAAATTCTTAAATCCTCCTATAATTTATAGGTAATATATTTGCAAATATTACATTTTAAATTAATACATTAATGTCCAATAGTAAGCAAAACAGGTTAATGGAACTCTAAGCAAAATATATTTTATCAGAAGTTTGTAAGAAAAAGAAAGATAGATCATAATTCATAATGAGCTTGTTTGTGGATCTGGAATGGAGGTTGAAGAAAGTAATTTGAAGGAGAACATTGAAAGTTGAAACAAAGAATTGTGTTGATGACTCTTAAGATTGCATACTTTGTGTTGCATCATCTCTTTGATGAATAGAGCTACACATCTTTGGTCCTCACAGTTAATATTGCTCTTGTAGAGAAGCAAGATTTTCTTTGAAGATGCAGTAAAACCTGCCACATATCTCATAGTATACTTGACATCTGAAAATAAAATGCTCTTCCGATTCTGCTGGTTTTGTCCAAGTTGACTTTATGCAGGATTCATAGATTCCATCCCTAATGCCTTTATGAATATCTATTTTCAACATATGGTGGGCATTTATGGAGAATGTATTAGAAGGAAGAGGATCGATATCAATACCATTTGCTTGTAGGAAATTCATACATTAGGCATACCGATTGTTATTAATTCCTTGTTCACATAATTCCGCAAAAGATTAATCTATGAAGCAACATTAATGCATGAAGAGGATTAATGCCAAATTCAGCTAAAATAATTACATGATGAACTGATTGCTTTGCCCACAAGTTTTTGGATTGCATGGTAATAAGATTTCTGTCAACCTGGGCCCAACTATTACTGCAAAGCCCAGGTCCCCAAATCTTACAACCATACAAGAAGATCGCATAAAATATGCAATTGTGTTTTGGAGGAGGCATTTTTTAATGCGTCAAAGAGAAGCACCCCAATGCACTGGTCCATGTCCTACATGTATTCTTAAATATCAAATGGTTTAACAGTCAAATGTAAACTTTTGTCAAAAAAAAAAAGACAACTATTTATCACTTTTGTGTGTGGAAGAGGTATAAAATTGCCATCAATCAAAGGTTAATTTTTGCCAATAAAAGTAAGACAATTATTTCACTTTTGTGTGTGGATGAGATATAAAATTGTCATTAACTGTTTGACTGTTGAATGATTTGATGCTTAAGAAGAATGATGACCTATAGTCTTATAGCAAAGGTTGAAATCAGGGCCATGGCAGCAATATTGTTATTTAAATGGACAATCCATGATGAGGACTACATTTGGTCTTGCCTGCAGTGTGCCACTCAGATCACAGGCAAATGAAACCTGCTTAGTATTCTGTTCCTTCCTGTTCCGCATGTGCTTTCTGTCTCAAGTGCGTTGCTTAGTCCCCCTGGTGCCTGCTCAGATGGGAGAGGACTGTTAGAATATTGTCATTGATGTCAAAGTGAATGAAGGAAATTGTTCGATCATGTTGCTGAAGAAAATTAAAGGCGTATGGATAAGATTGTTGGCAAGCATATTGTCATTGATATCAAAGAAAAAATGAGGTAAATCCTTAAGGCCAAAGGCCACCAATTGTTATCCATTTTTGATGGTAGAAGATATATATTAAAATAATAATAATTCTTATACAAAGGCTGGCCGACTATATGAGGAAGTATTTATTTTATTTTTGGGTTACAAACTTGGCTGACCATGTTTGAAGCCACATATAAATATATATTAATTGCCTATGTTAAATTGGATGTAGACATTAAAAGAAAGAAGTGATTATTTATTGTGTGAAGGCTGTGAATATATTAGAGGAGTGACTTCATTAATAAATAAAGTGAATTAATTACTATGGAACGATTAATGAATAAGGAGCAGCGCTTGGTATTAAAACAGCAGCAATTCATTGTGAAAGGGCAGCGATCCAAGTGAAGGGGCATATGAAGGATAAATAAATGTTTAAAGGCAGCACTTATAAAGTAAGCACTAGAAATAATAAAGGTTAACAAAGGATTAATAATTAGTTTTGAAAGGAAGCGGTTGATGGTTATGATAAGGTAGGATTATTAACAAAGGTTACGTCTTTTCAAAAGGACATCTCTTTTCAAAGAGATGTCTCTCTTCATGTAGAGGTGTCTCTCTTCATGTAGAGGCATAAGGATATAGAAGGAAATAAGAAATGGGTGGAGATGTGAGAAGATTAAATAAGAAGAGGAGTAGAAAAGAGAAGTGTGTAAAAATAAAGACATCATATATACACCAGCAGATTAGAGTGTGAAGAAAATAATAAAAGATCATTCAAAGGCAGCCATTAAGGAGAAAGAAAAAGTGTTCAAAGGGAGCAATTAGTTTTAAAAAAAAGACATTCTTTTAAAGAGTTATCTTTTCAAAGAGATGCAACTTTTCATTGAGATGTAAAGATATAAATAGAGTTTATGGAAGTACGAGAGACAAGTGTGTGGAAGAGAAAGGAAGATCTATTAGTCAAGAGAGAAGTGTGTGGAGGATAAAAATATATATTATTGTAGATATGTGTGAAAAGGCAACAATTATTATTTAAGAGGATTCATGACTATTTGAAGAGTCATTATCTTTGAAAGGATGTATCTCTTCATAGAAATATGAAGATATAAAAGGGAATAAGAAATGTGTGAGGAGAGTGGAATAAATGTTTATGTAATATCATACAAGCAGATTTGTGTATGAATATTTAAGAAAGGTAATATATAGAGATTTGTGTGTGAAGATTTTGAGGAGGAGAATATGAAAGGAGATCATTTAAGGCTACTTTTAAAGAAGATTTATTCTCAAGAAGACAAGATTCTATTGAAGAGGTAGGTGCCTCATATTGGAGAGGTTGGTGCCCCATATTGACAAGGTTGGTGCCTCATATCAAAGAGATCGATAACTCTTGCTAAGTTGGTGCTTAGTTGTGGGGATTGGTGTCTCTAGTGGGTTGGTACCTACAAATTCTACAAGTGGGGATTGGTGTCTCCAGTGGGTTGGTGCTCACAAATTGTATAAGAGGGGACTGGTGTCTCCTATAGGTTGGTGCCTACAAAGAGTGTAAGAGATTTTAATATCAAACAATATTTTTCCATGGTTTTCTCCTGTAAGGGTTTCCACATAAATCATGTGTTCTTGTGTTGCATAATTGTTAGATCTTATGTGAATGATATTGTGCAATTGATATTATTGTGGTTGTTAGTTTGAAAAAGTAAAATATTATTTTGTACTGTTTATGTTTGATTAACATCTATTGGTGTGCCCATTGTGTGTTGAATGCCATTGCTAGTAATATAGTTTTTTAATTTATGATCATATAACACTATGATGTGTATTGAATTTCAATTTTGATCTATGAATGATTGAAAAACTACTTAGCAGTTCTCTAAATTCAGTTTTATGCAAGATTATTTTGTAAATATGTTTGCTATTTTATATTTGAAAGTGAATTTTTGCTAAGTCACTCAGTCTGAGTCAAATATGGGTCTGCCAAGTTTTGCTGAGTCATGACAGATTAGGAACTTACCACTTAGTGTACTCTGTAGCTTTGAACCATATGCCAATCAACTTTATTGAACAGGCATTGATATCATCTAAATATTTTGACTTGTATTTCTGCTTGTGAAATTTGACCGTTTATGTGTTTCAGGATCCTGACTTTTCAGGGTTAGTTTATATATATATATAAATAACATCCTATTGTTTTTAAAAAAACAAAAAACTAATTCTATTAATTACAAGATAAGGATTACAATGGCTGGAACAGCAGCTGTGATATCATGATATTTGATCATATTAATTTCAATTAACTTGCAATTCTCCAAATATGGAGAGTCCCTGTGCTCATGTTAACTCCTTTGGTGGCCATTCTGTCTGCTTCTTTTTTTATTTGTCCTGTGACTGTGCTTCAAGGCAGGACTTTTGAATTTGCTTCATGATATTGATAACTCTTATAAGATGAAACAGTAGATCACTTTTAGAATGAGTAGAATTCACTGCTTTAATTATGACTTGAGAGTCACCAAAGATTCACTGTGTTAATTATAACATCCTATTGTTGTTTTGCATATTTTTAATCTATTTCGGGTAGAAGACAGTTAAGTTTTCTATACCTCATGTATCCTGTGTATTTATGCAAAAATTCTCATATGTTGGTTTTAGTAATAAATTTAGATAGCATTTGAGAAAAATCAAGAATGGACACTAAAATCATGTTTCCTTGGCATTTCAGATGCATCTTGGGTTGATGGGCCATCTATGTTTTCTGCAATCTTTTCGAAGGATTCTGCAAAAGAATACAGATCTATTGTGTCTAGTAAAAATGACAAGGATCACAAGATGTTCACTACAGAGAAGATGAGAGTGGATAAAGAAAAGCCATCTTTTATTTCAGAGCCGATACCTGTTTCTGTGTCTTCAACCTTGACTTCAACAGATTTTTCAAGCATGGAAACAAATGCAAACTGCAAATCTCATAGTGGGTTGGATACACCACCTGCAGAAGAATTAGTAGAGTGTGCTTCATTTTCTACAGAAGAGAAACTTAAAAATAATGAAATTATTAGAGACCCCAAAATGGTTGAGCAGAAAAAGACGGTTAGTAAAAGCAAAGATTATAAGCAAGAAATGAAGAAGCATCTATGGTGGCTGGATCTTCCATACGTGTTGGTATGTTTAAATATGTATTTTATTGATAAACATTTTCAAAGTGTGTGGAATTTATGTAACAAGCTTCTGGAAACAACTGTGTAATTTTTTGCAATTTTTTTTCAATTTGTGTTTATTTTATCCACACTTTATTCAAATCTCTGTTTCTTGAAATCTCTTCTTTTGAAAATAATTTGGTGCTTTATAGCACAACCCTTTGATTTTGAGAGTTTCTGGGTTAAAATAATATTTGGTAATCCTCTAATTTTTTGATCCCTTAAGTTATCATTTATCATCCATCTGCCATTTTCCTGGTCTCTAATGTCCATAAACCTATCCTTCTCCAACAAAAAATTTGAGTGATGCATCAGTACTTAAAATCACTACTCAATTATTTTATTATAAGCTTGCAGCTGCTTTCCAATGGTGCTATATCAGTGGTGGATGACATTGTATTTGCTGTCATTTGCAGTGCATTGGTCTCCATAGAATTGATGAAGATAATGAGCTGAAAGGCTTATATTCTCTAGAAATGGCTCCAGTTTCTGAATCTTCCTCTAGGCCTCATCATACCATTGCTTTCGAGGACCATGCTGATGCTAGAAACTTCTGTTACATCTTGCAATCACATTTTCATGAGCTGGGAGACACCAGTGCTAATGTTATTCCTCTGTCAACTAAGGTAATATACAGTAATATTTTATGCATCATTCCTGATTATATATTTTGTGCTTGATTTTTGTTTGCATTCACATCGCATCCCAAAAGATTGAGAAAGAATGAAAAACCATCAGATGTTAAAAGCAGGACATAGAATTAACTATACTTGACAGCCTTATATCTCAAAGTGGTAATTGTAATCTGTATTTACTTGTCTAATATCCTAGTGAATATGGATAACTAAAAATGACAGGTTTATTTATTTAACCTAATGTTTGAGTCATCATCCTTGATTGTTCAAAATTCTGCACAAGGCGATTGAAGTCTTAGATTCCATACTTACTCAATCCACTAACAAGTAGTTATTATGTCTTATGAGAAACCCCTTCAATAGAAGAGACTTGAAAGTATTTACAATTTATATTACCATTCTAAGTTACGAGTCCTGATCCTAGTTTTGGTTTGAGTTAAGGTTCAAGGGTTTGATTTGCAGGTTTGGTCAATTTTTTTGGGGTTGGGTTCATCCATACAGAAACATATAAAAATCAGAAATGTATACATATTTGCAGCAGCAATTAAGCTCAAAATATACCACATATAGCATCTTATATTATATAATAAACAAAATCACCATATTTATGGTCAAATATTAGTCAAACTTGAATATCAATCCCTGCTGGCCCGCTGCGCTCGCAAGCTTTGTGCTTTCGCTGGGCTGGCGGGCTTGTGGATTTGAACAACAATAGTGTTCGACACCTTAAAAAGTGCCCATTACCAATCGAAAAAAAGAAAAAACAAGTGTCAACAATCAGCCGTCATTGTAAAAAATCATACGGATCTTCAAAAATATCATCACCACCATCCATATTAGATGATGTAGGTACTGATAAATTGGAAGGATCACAAATAGTGCCACAGGCACTAGCACTCTCATGCTCATGAGTCGGCTCATCATCAACATCAAGTGCAGCAAAGTGGGAAGTAGAAGTATCCAAGTAAATATGCTTTGGCTCAATATATCACTTCCTTGTGTCCTCTTCCTTGTAGCCACTTTCTTTGTGTGTAAGGAGTTGCAAATTTGAATGCACATACACCAAGTCCTTTGTTTTTTTTAGTGTAGTTGGTTGTACTTTAATGAGTGGATGAAAGAGTATGTGCTCCAATTCCTCTCAAATGCAGATGAACTAGCAAACCTACTAAGATAAAATTAGAGATTCAAGAGTCATAAAATTTAAAAATTTAAATAAGAGAGAAAACTAATCCTTGAGGTTAGATAACTAATCCTGAGAAGGTATGTAGTGGAGTTTGCTTCTGAATTAGCTGACAAAGTAAGAGAGAAAACTCAAGCCATTATGGTACTGCTATGCACGTTCAAGACCCTCCAAAGCCCAGTCTTCACCAACCACAGGCGTTAGCAGATGAGAACAGTCTTCACCAGCCTTTGGGTGTTCGAAATGTCCAGGAAATTGCAGTGGAAAATGGTCAACCAGTGGGTGCACGTAATGACAGTGGGTTTAACCTGAATGTTTTGCCACCTGATCAGTTTGTTGAAAGCTTTGGAGTGAAAGAACAGGGTGATTATGGTCAGCCAGTGGGTGTTCTAAATGTCAGTGGGTTTAACATAAACACTTTGCTGTCTTTGCTGCCTGTCCCTTCTGTTGATGGCAATTTGGTAGAAGAACAAGGTGAAAATGATCATCCAGTGCAGATGTAGATTGAATAAGTATATGGTTATAATGCTTAGTTTTTTGAAGACTAAGGGTTCTAGGATGAATCTTAAGGTTTTTTGCTGAAGGAATCTAAATGTAATAGGTAGAAAAAGTGTTTTGAATGTTTCAAGTGGGTATTTAGGCCTATGTATTGGTTTGTTTTGTAATAGGTTGGGTGATGCTATATGGCTGAAATAGACAGTTTAAAAACAATGTCTATGGGAAGGATACATATCATCTATTGTAAATATCATTACTATCAATATAAATATATATATATAGGCACTATGTCTTTTGATTAAAAAAAAAACTTAAAAAATAAAAGATTTTTTTTATAAAACAAACTTGCGATAAAATTTTGATCACAAGAGGTTGTAGGTGAGTGAATGATTGGCCATGGAAATACCACCAACTATGAGCATCAACCTTATATTTGTCCCAAAGAACATCAATATTAAAGTTGTTGGAGCTTGCAAAATCCATGAACTCAAGCCTCATTCCATTCCACATGACACGATCAATGAAGAGTTTGTGAAGTGCTGCCTTGTACCCTTGATTGACTTCAACATCTTTATATCGGGAAATTATTGTTGTCATAGAAAGGAGCTCAACACTATAATATTTGAGACTATGCAAATGCAAGAAGATGTAGCAAAGTGGTCATTGTGTTCCATCTTTCTTCAATGATTTTGTGTAGTTGTTGGAAGAAATTTTCTTCTGGATTTTGCTCTTTTGCATTTATGATGACTTTCATCTTTTTAGTCATGGAGTAAATGCCATCATATATCTCACCCAAACAAGGCCTATCTATGTCGATATAATAGATCATGCTCAATATGGCACCGGTGGAACCAAGGAGATACTCAACCCTATCCCACCAAATGTCATCTAGGATCATTTGCTTAACCTTTGCTGCCCCTATAGTGCTAGATTGCCTTCATATGGACTGATTTGGCTGATGACCATGTTAGAAAGTGCCTCACGAACCTTCACAAGTTGTATGAAAAATTCAAAGAATTTTGAGCCCTTGTAGAAAGGTCATTTGGTCACTTCGTCAAGGCCATCCATTTTATATCAAGGGGAGGATTCACTAGTAAAGATTTCATGAACTACTTTCAAGAACATGGGATCAAAAGACGGTTGACCACATCATATACACCTCAAAAAAATGGTGTTATGTATGTTAAAAGGATGTTGATCAAGTTTTGGTCTTGTGGTAGAAGCGGCTCATACAACTATATATTTATTGAATTAGGCACCCACCAAGTTCTTGAAAACACCACTCCTAAAGAAGCATGAACTAGGAAAAAACCTACCATTTCACATTTGAGAGTGTTTGGCTATATAGTCTTCATGCACATCCCTAAGGTGGAACAAAAAAAGTTGGATGAAAAATCATTGAAATGCATTTTTGTTGGATACAATTTAGAATTGATGTGGAAAGAAATACGTTAGTAGGGATGTTTTTAATAATGAAAAGGTTGCAGCAACACATCTCCCTCATCATCACCTATAAACCACCAAACACCTAGAATTGTTGAGATTGAAGAAGAGGAACTTGAGGACATTCACGATGTAAAATATTTTTAATGAAAAAAATATTGAAGTGTTATTATACCATCATGAAAGATGCAAAGTTGGATATATTGTAGACATGACTAACTTTGGGCCAAAGACTCATAACAAGTCTCGTGAGGAAGTGAATTTGGCTCTTATGTGCATAGTAATCTAGAATTTAGAACTAGAAACAATGAAGTAGGATCTTGAGTCACAAACCTGGAAATATGCTATAAATGTAGAATATTAGGCATTGATGAGGAACAACACCTGGGAACTTCTTGGTCTTGCACCAAGGAAAAAGGCTATTGGATGCAAATGAGTCTTCAATATCAAATACAAAGTAGATGGTAGCATTAGCAAGTACAAGGCCCAACTAGTGGCTAAGTGCTATGCATAGAAAGAAGATAATGATTATGAAGAAACCTTTGCCCTCATTACAAAGATCAAGACTATCGTAATGGTTTGGCAATGATAGTGCAATTCAGCTGGTAGGTTCATCAAAAGGATGTTAAAAGTGCTTTCCTCAATGGACATCGCAAAGAAGAATTTTATATGACTCAACTTGAGGGGTTTATTGCAATTGGACAGCATAAAATAGTGTGCAACTTGTGAAATATCCCAATGAGTACATCAAGATTGATAGGTATCTCCTCAATCATGTATTCAATGGGAGTCCCTATAATCTTAGTCTCTACCTCAAAGAACAAGGGGTGAGATTGTGATTTTGATAGTATATGTTGATGATCTGGCCATCACTAGAATTTCTCAATAGATGACTGAAGCAACAAAGAATGATTTCAAATAATTATTTGACATGATAGATCTCAGGCTCGTACATTATTGTCTTGGACTTGAAGTGTGGCAAAAGAAGAATCACTTTGCTTTATATCTCGGATGAAATATGCCAAGACATTCGTCAAGATATTCAAGATCAAAGATTGCAAGCCCATGTCAACACCAATGGAGAGATGATAGCAACTTTCGAGACTTGATCCATCACCTTAGGTGAATGCAGCTCTTTACCACTAGTTGATTGCAAGTCTCATTTGCTTGACTTACAACATGTTGGATATTAGTTATGCTGTAAATTATCTTTCAAGGTTTATGTAGAAACCTGAAGTTTAACACTAATAAGCAAAAAAGTGAGTTTTGAGGTACATACATGGTACAATGGAGTATGACTTGGAGTATAAACATAATGAACATTTTTATTTGCAAGGATACAAGGATGTGCACTATGTAGGTTCTTTGAATGAAAGGAAGTCTACTTGAGGCATTTGTTTTCTTTGTGGGATTTGGTCCAATATCATGGGGGAGTAAAAAACAAACTGCTGTTGCTCCCTCTTCCACACAATTAGAATATCCTGTTGTAGGTTGAACTGTTTGCAAATCGATTTGGTTATGTCACATCTTGATGGATGTGTCTAAGAAACAACCTACAGTTTTGTTTTGCGACAAGTAGGGAGTGTTAAAGCTTGTTCATAATCTGGTTTTTATGAGTGCACTAAACACATTGAGGTTCAGTGGCACTATATTTGCAAGCATGTGCAATAGCAGAATATTTAGCTCTAGGGATTGTTGAAATAATATAACAATTTATAAATACTCTATTACATTATTGTATAAATGTTAATAATAATAACATAGGTAGTTGGGTAGTTGGTTGGGTATGCTTGGTGTGGTCAGTTAATGTGACAATTGACTTATCTTTGTACATATATTGTATTCTTCCTTCAATAATAAACTGCTCATTGCTTTCACGAATTTAATAGGTACTTTCCTTTCAGCTTCACACTTAGTGTGCACATTAGAGGCATATATAATCTTATTCTGCAGAGGATTTTGAGTCATTTCTCTTAGGTAGGGTATTGTTGTGACCTTTTCACACATCGCCCCATTGCAAATGGGGACCCCCAGTAGTTTGCTAGTTTTTAGGGTTTTGTCTCCGCGCAACGGTTTCATGAGGTCATCATTTTGAGAGTTTCAAGTCAGTCCTTTTTGAGAATCACTCGAGCCAAGTCAATAATCCATGCCTGAATCAGTGCATAAACATCTTGGAAGTGCTCAGAAGCCCTGAGCGACGAGGATCGCCTGTGCTTTGGGCCAATTTTGACACTTCCTACTTTTTAGGGAATCTGCTTTTTTGCTTTTTCGTTTTTTCATTTTTGGCATTTTTGGGCCAAACGGGGTTCCCTATTTTTTAGGGATTTTGCTTTTTCTATTTTTAGAAAATCAACCTTGGTCTACGAGTCAACTTTCCATCCTTAGAACCAAAAATCAAAAAAATCATTGAAAATCAAAGTGAAAATCGAAAAATCAAATAAAAAATCAGGAAAAGCATGGAAAAGCAAGGGAAAATCTGAGAAAATTGACCCAAAAACAAGGGAAAATCTAAGAAAATCAACCCAAAAGCATGGAAAAATCTGGAAAAATCAGTCAAAATCTGAGAAAAATCACCAAAAAAAATCAACCAAAGGGCATGAAATTCATGATAAATTTTTCCTAAGTCTGGAAAATTCACTATCAAGAGAACATGTTCAGCCATTAACAAAGTCGGCCCTATAAAGGAGGGAAGGTAAGGATGGAGAGTTCGCCATCAAGAAGATAATGAATATGTCGGCCCTTAAATTGAGGGACATGGCATAGAAGTGATGAAGTCTGCCTTGCCTTGGTAAGGAGATGGCATGAAGTTTTAAGAGGTCGGCCCTACATTTGAGGGACATGGCAAAGACTCTTGGAAGTCCGCCCAGCCATGGCAAGCCATTTAGAAAGTCTGCCCAAGCCTTGAGGAAAGATGGCAAGACATGTGTGAAGTCCGCCCTAGACTTGAGAGAGGAATGGAAAGACACTTCTAAAGTCCGCCCAGCCTTGGCAGGGCACTTGTGAAGTCCGCCTAAGCATGAGAAGGGGGAAAATTGAAAATTTTTGCAAAGCGTTTGATGCCTTGGATGAAAAAATTCCAAAATTTGTCTAAGTTTGGAGGCCTAGAAAAGGAAAAATTCGAAATTTGGCTAAGTATTTTAATGCTTTAGAGGAGGAAAATGCGAATTTTGGCTAAGTATGAGTGTGAAAGGAAAATGTCAAGAGCTTGAGAAAGTTCGCCATGCCTTGATGGAAGGTGGAAAGAACTTGAGAAAGTCCGCCTAGGCCATGGCAAGGGAAGTGTGAAGTCCGCCTAGCATAAGAAAGAGAAGAAAAGATTAAAAATTCGCCTAAGTATGAGGCCTAGGACAAAGATTGGTGAATTTGGCTAAGTGCACAGAGGAAAATGTACATGGCAAAGAGGCAAGAAAGTCCGCCCTTGGCTAAAAGAGGTTAAAATTTGTCTAAGTATCATGGAATTTTGCCTAAGGAAGACATCCCAACATATACTTTGCCTAGAGAAATTCGTCCAAGCAAGGAAAAAATTGATTTCGGCATAAGAAAATGTGCCCGACACAATTCGAAGTCCGCCATGGCAGAAGAAAATGAGGATCTGGCGTAACATTTATTGATAAGATGGCTAAAATTTTAACTTGGCTAGACGAAAATTGAAATCAATTTGGAAAATAAACATTTACCCAAAGAAAAGGGGAGAAAAATTAAAATAGCCATGGTTCCAAAAATGAATGGGTTGGAAATAAATTAAATATTTTAATATTTTAATAATTTATTTCCAATACAAAACGCCTTGGACAAAATAAAAAAAATTCGCCAGAGATGTATTGGAAGAAAATAAATTGCGCCGGACAAAGATAAAATCCATAGGCAAAATTAAATTCGCCATGAATTAAAACTTGGAAAAAAATTGAATTTAATTGGACATTTAATGTTATGTTTTTCAAAATTTCAAAAATTAAAGATAAAAATCGAGCAAAAAAATCGAATTTTGAAAATCAAAGAGATTTGCCTGGATAAGCTCGCCATGGAGTCTTTTCAAAAAAAAATTGGAAACTTGCTTGTTTGAAGAAGAGAAAACAAATCGAAATTGAGAGAGAAAGAGGCAGTTGCTAAAACAAATCGAATTCTTCAGCATTATAATGAGTTTCAGCAACTCATTTTTCACAGACACAGCTGAAGAGAAGCTAATCTCTTGAAATTGTAAGACAATCAATTCTACTGCAGGCAAGATCGATTTTTTAGAGAAAGGATTAATTTTATGCTAAGGAAGTGATTTTTTCAAAGAAGTGAAGGATTTATTTGCTGAAAGTCGAATTTCTTAGCAAGACAGGCGCACTTTGTCACTTGATTTTTTTGATTTCTCGAAGTTTAAATCTGATCTGCAGCCAAAAGTTCTTTCCTGAGGTTTGGAGTTCAATTGGATAAATTCATCATTCTCCTTCTGTCTTTTTCATTCTTGGCTAAGTTCTGGCTAAATTTCAAACAAATTCATTTACTTTCAGCTTGCTTTTTCGTAGAAATTTAATATTTTAATAAGCTGAAAGTAAAATATTTGAACACAAGGCACGAGAGTGAATTATATTTTAAGGTCTCCGTATTAATGTTAGTATTTTTACTGCAGGTTAATGACCACAGCAGGAGAATCATCGAAGAAGGTGCCAATGAAGTTTGCCAGCAAGGGGGTACAGCGAGAGTCAAAGATAAATTCAAAATGGAAAAATGTTGTAGACACTGATCTGGGACATGTTGACTTCGTAGAGTTCAAGAAAAGAGTATATGGACATGAGGGACTTCCGACACCAATTGCCAGACGAATGGTGAGGAATGGAATTTTTCAAGTAGCTGGATTCCCGCCTGCAATGGGCTGTGCTGAGTTAATGGTAGAATGTGCCATCCACTACAATGCTCAGAAGAGACAAATTATTGCACCTGATGGAAGGGTTTTGGCTCACTTGGGCGAGGTAGCAATACATGAGACATTTGGCATCCCAGCACATTCCCGTACCATCTACAAAACCAAGGAGGAAGCCAAGGGATTGTATGACAGCCAGTTTGAGTTATGCGCCACAAATGTTAATAAGGCATGGCTAGAAAAGCCTAGACCATCCACGAAGAAGATGCCTAAGAGGCCACACCGGACAGACTTTAAAGAAGATTATGGGGACATCATTTTGATGCTGAATAGGATAGCCAACAATCCACAAGGCATGTACTTCAAGACATGGATGTATTATTTTATAGACGAAGTCACTACCGGTGTGAAGATGTTCAACTGGTCTCGAATGATAAGTGACAATCTTCACAAGCAACTGACCAATTTGGAAAAGACCAAGTCTTTTCACATGAGCTCATACATTGTCTATTTATTGGCCAGGACATATAAATACTTAGGACTAGTTTGCAAAGGCAAAGTTGGCAATGGAGAAAATGAACTCAAGCCTTATGATTGCTACTCGCAACTTTAGCTAAGGGAGAAATCTCATTTTAGGTGGGTGCACGATGCTTTCTTAATGTATATCACAAGAACACTTCAGGGAGGAACGCATCAAAGGCTGAGTCACGAAGCAAAAAGTTTGATCATTAGGTATGGATCTTGGTTTATCCAGTTTCCAAAATTTACATATGTCAGGATCCAAGGATTCACTGGAAATCCTTACAAGTTGCCTATCTATCCAACAAATCGGATGATTTTGCTTGAAGTCCTGAGGCAGCTGGAAGAATACTAGAACATCCAGAGGCCAAGTAAGAAGGTGGCTGTTACATTCCCATTCTTTATTGGGAATATGTTAGAGTCATGTCCGTCAGCGCAAGCAGCCGAGGGCGCCAGGCTAGAAATCCAGTGGTACCCGTTCACAGCTTATAAGTCCAGGGCCAATTTTGACCCGCATCATCATATTCGGGTAGTGGATGGAAGAAGGTGCAAACACAGAGTGGAATTGGAGGACTTCTAGGCAAACGCAGCTGATGAATATGAAGTTAGGAGAGATTGTGGTCTAGAGTACCAGTGGACTTTATGAGGGCGACCGAACTTTGCCTGGTGCCCGATCAGTTGCAGGATGATGGAAATTATGTCCAACCATGTTTCGAGGAGAGCCAACCTCTTCCTTCCGTGAGGTTGTCTGAGCCTGAGCATTCAAATTTGGCGACATTGATGAGACCAGTGATCAAGTACTCTCAGTGGTGGGTCGACCATCAGGTCTAGGAGTTGAGGTAGAAAAGAATAACGCTCACTTATGATTTATTGAGCGAGATGGAGTCATACTCCTCCAATGCTGGCGCATCCCATCATGATGATTTAATTGAGATTGGCGAGAAGAGGAAAGGAGTAGTTCCAAGCATAGAGCCTGCTCCGAAAAGACAGAAGATAGAACCATCTCGTTCTGCGGCGTCTAGGAATATTGATGAGCTAGTGGCTACCGTAGACGAATCCTTGGCTGAAATGATGAGACCTTCTGCAGTCCAGGAAAAGGACAATGAACTGATCCAGTTGGATGACGATGAGCCCTCATCTCCTACAGGCACAAAAATATTGGGTTCAGATAATGAAGTGGAAGTCTAAAATGATGACTTCGAAGAGGGAATGATTTCCGCCCTCAGAGGAGTCTTGGATATTCCAAATGAAGGGAACGTTTAGGAGGAAGATGGTATCAAGCAACCTACCATTCCGGATTGGCTGATGGAGAGGATGAAGATTCAGGCACCAGTAGAGGTCCAAGAAGAAGATGATACTGCGGATTTATTGGCAAGTTTGGAACAGGTTGCTACTAAGAAATCTGCCAATAAATTTTCCACCATTCAGAGGGACGAGGCCAACGGCCGTTACATACATATCGCAGTACCAATAGTGGATAAAGCACAGGATGAGATCACTTCCTAGGAGTACGCCATAACCACTATAGATCTTGGCCCCACAACAAAAGGCCAGGAAGTGGAAGAACTGGATAATTCTGTCTCAACCGTCAAGGCGAGATTGGAAAAAGAAGTGGCGAAGAGAAGGAATACAAAAGGGAGGTTGAACGCCTGAAGGAGTACATACGACATCTGACCCAACCACTCAATCAGGGTGATGCAGTAGCTCCTCTTCTCAATTCCTCGTAGGAGATGGCCAAGGATGTGGAGCAAGGGATGGTCACAGCCAAGGAGGCCCAGGAATGGATGGTAAGCGAGGGCACGGAAGCAGCCTCGTTCATGGAGAAATTGGCGCTTGCCTATGGACAAACTTCTTTTCTTTCCCGATTGGTTGACATGGCGGAAACTTGGGACAACCTTCCAGACATCCAAGAGAGGCTCATTCCATGCCTCAAAGTACTGAAGGGCGTTCCAAGGGAAGAATTGGTTGAAGGAAAGGTGATTGCTACAGGAGCAGCTTATGATTTTCACCATTGGTTTTGGGCAGTGACAATACAGAGAGAGATTTTGGAGAAGGCAAAGGCGGATGGGCTCAGAGTTGAGGAGCAAGTTAAAGAAATCCGGGAGAAGATTTATATGATAGCTACAGATGTGTTTGACCGAGAGATTGTCTGGGAAAACGACATGCAGCTGGAGAGGTTGAAGCATAAGGTTCAAGAGGTTTTCTTCTCTGCTACTGGACCAATTATGAGACAGAATTTCGCAAAAGTGGCGAATCTCTTGGCCATCCAAAATGATTTTGCGAGACAAGAGGCGGATTGGGAGAGCACCTTCGCCAAATGTGCTGAGGATTTGGACGGGCTTGAATTTAGGATAAGCATGTTGCCGCCAGTCACGATGGAGGAAGTTGTCACGGTCGTGTCCAGATTCATCGAGCACAATGCTGCCCAAGAAGATAGGGACGCCTTCCCTTGAAGATAGCTCCAATTGCCACTTCATTGCTTGTTTACTGGTTGTCAACTGATGTTATTTTGGGCATCCCTAATTAGGGTTGGGTTGTATTAATCTTGGCCGTTGATGTTGTTTTAATCTTGGCCTTTCATTTGATTTTGAAAACTCTATTTAAACTAGTGATCTCTCACTTTCATTTATGTTGAGACAGTGTATGAAATTGTTGCATTGAGACTATTTCCGATAATAAAAGCTCTTATGCATGATTTGCTTTGAATCACTTTTATTGTCAAGTAGTAAGCAAGGTTGCATAACTTCTACCATAGATTAGAGTTAGAATTAAATTAAATAGAATTTGTTTTGAATATTGGTTAAGTGAATGCGAGATTGATCATATAGATTAAATGGTGAAATATTGCTCATACTTTCTTTGGATGGATGATTTGCATTCAATGCGTAAAGTTAGCCTGAGCTTGTGATTGTGGATGCCTAACTTCGGTCTCATTCGAGGCTTGAAAATTATAATCACACCCTTTGAAAATTGCACCCACTTTGCGCAGTTGTCCCAGGGAGGCGAAACAAAGCATGGTTACTTGTTTCACTTGATCTTTACTGTCTCTTGAATTCCTAGGCGTAGAATAGACCCTCTAAACCCTTATCTTTTTGCAATTTTTTGATATCCAAATTGAAAGTCCCAATTGAAGAAGCCTTTAATGATAAATTCGTCTAAGTCCCAAACTTGTGAAGAATTCTTTAACGTAAGTCCCTTTGTGTATTACCAACAAATCACAACACCCATTGAGGTTATCCACACGTCAAGACCTAACAAAAGAATCCTTGGAATCGCCATATGATCTTCTCGCAATCTTAGCATACGCGGTGGTTTTTCAAGAGAGGATAGAGTGTCTTTGGACATTTTATTTTGTGTGTTCGGTGGATGATAAAACGTACACCAACAGGTATCATCCTTATTTATCTCATCGTTTTTTTCAAAATCAATGTATTCTTCAAAATATTTCTCATTGGGAATTAGTTTAGAATTCCTTTTAGTTTTTGGGATAGCCAATAGGGGGCAATCTCTCCTCAAATGTCCATCCATTTTACACAAGAAAAGAAGATAACCCCCTCAATTAATTTTTTTATCACATTGATTTTGTTGGCATTTCAATTAGCACCTCTGGAGGGCTTATTAGAAACGGTCAACTATTGCAAGTTTGTAGTATTTGCTTCTTCAAATTAGGAGGGGAAGATGCCTCTTGTTGCTGATTTTTGCGTAAAGGAAAGAATAAAGAAAGTAAACTACTATCCTATCGTTTTTACTCAGCGGTAGGACACAAGGGTGCATAAACACAATGCATCGTAGCTAAGCTTTTTCTCTGGTTTCTACAAATCTTAACTACGACTAAACTAGCTTTTAATCTATCGTATCTCCTCAAGATTAACAAAGCATGAGGGCATAGGAGTGGGAATGGATGGTTCGATCACTTGGACAAATTAGTTTCCCAGGATGCATCCGAAGGCTCTGAACTCCCAGATCTATATTGAAATAAAACCCACACAAATAATTCAGACGGTAGCTTATAGCTTAGGATTCCCAAGGAGGTTGAAGACCTTTCCAAGGTGTAGGCTGAAAAGTAAACCACAAGAAACAACAAAGGGACGATAATCTAACTTTCTAAATTCCCAAGGAGGCCCAAGGCCTTTTCGAGGTGTAGATTGAAAACATATTATTGAATACAACACACAATGATAAAACTTTGAGACTTTTGGATCAAAGGCATGGTAACTCCTGATTTATTATCTCAATATTTCACCAAAGAATACACATTGGGACGCAGCTTATGTCAAAGAGACAATCACACATGCTGCTATCAAACCAATGATACATGAACAAAGATTGGACACACCTATCTGAGTAGAGAGAGCACAAGCTGTACTTGGTGTTTAACTACAACCAATACGATCCAAGAACATATACTAAGCGAACGATATGAAGGCAAAATTGCTCAGTGTTTTGCTGTCATGAAGTAAAGTTGTAAAATAATGAGCCCAAGGCTCTTATTTATAGAACTCAAAGGAGTAGGCAACCCTAAAATCTCCTTGAGTTAACAATCTGTTCTTGCCAATCAACAAGATTTATTCCTAAGTCTAAAAGTAGGCGAGCAAACAATTAACTGAAAATCTACTTCAGTTAACTGAAACTAAATAAAGAATCAACCAGAAGTCTACTTCGGTTGATTGAAACTAAACTACAAGTGAACTTTAATTACAAAGTGTGTCTCCAAAATAAACATCCACATTTAGTGGAGATCTGAGATCCATAATTCGTGGAAGTCAAAATAGACATCCTCAATTAATGGGATTTGAGTTGCATGATCTGTGGGACATGGAGTTAACTTGGAAAGGGGTATCAAGTTAACTTTAGTCACTATTAATGCTATTTTGAAGGATAGGACATCCTAGGTGGGTGCTTTACACCTCACCACCTCCAGACAGTTCCTCTAACTAGGTGTTGACTTCTTGTGCCTCTTGAAAACTGCTTTTGATATTCAATCTTCTTTGTAGCTGCGCCAACCAGCCTTGTTGACATGGAATGTGGAAGGTATTATGGTAGTAACTAGTGGCGGCTTTGTGTTTGGAATGACTACCTTCTGCATTTGGCTATCCATTGAACGGTGATGTCATTTACGCCTTCCAAGGTGTCTATCTTGACTACGGGCTACACTTGATGCACGTCCATGTCGAGTGTTTTTAGAAAGTCATGAAGTATGACCATTTTGGTCTTGATTTCATCTTGAGAGTACTATATTCTAAAAAACTTGACCGTTGACTGTAAACACGGATATGTTTAGACAACTTTTGAAAATCCCTAAAAATAGCCACCCGCCGAGAAGTATTTTTCCAGAAAAACTTACACATGGGTATTGTTTGTGCTTCAATGCTGAACAAACCCAGTTCGTTTGATTTTCAAATTTGGACTTTTTTTGGAAAAAAATCCCTAAAAATAGGGGCAACAAGTTTGTTGTTTCTAGAAAAATTCAAGAGATGGGTTTTCCTAAAAAACTGTGTTGATCATACCCAATTGATTAGATCTGTGATTGCTCGTTGTTTTTTGGGACATGCAAGAAGATCTAAGACAAGAAAAGAGGAAAAAGACAAAAAGAAGATCAAAAGTTATCAACTGTCTTTTTGGTAAAATTATGCCTTTTGATGCAACCTCTGATAAATTGTCCTTCTGTGCAACTGATCTTCAAAAATATGAACGGCAAAAACCCCTCTGTCAGATCTTGAAAAGATGTCTTGGAAAGAAAATGACTGTTCTTGAGCTCTAACCTGCAAAGACAAACAATGAATAATGATGTCCAAGCTTGATACATAGTGATTGATGTGGAAGCAATCAAGTTTGGACGCCAACTCATGATTGAAGACTGATTTAGCTTGATCTGGAGTTCTAAAAACTGATTTCCACTGATTGTGGGACGTTTTGGCCAAGTTTGCTTCCAAAATCTCTAATTCAAGTCAACAAATCTCTCTTTGACTTTTTAGGCCTCCTTCTTGAGTGTTGAACACTTTTTCATCATTTTTCATGCTAAAGTGCCTCTGTTCGATCCTTTGTAATGTCCCCTTCTCAACAGTGATCAGTTCTGTTGACCGTTGGCCTATTCCAGAGACCCATAGGCTACTCAGAGGACGAAAATTAGGGTTTCCTATTTTCTAGGGGGTTGTTTCTTGGAGCTTGGAGTTTGGTTTGCGGATTCTTTCTGGGTTTTTAGAGAGCTTCGCAGTGGTATAGCATGCATGGTGTTCTGAGCAATTTTTTGAATTTACTATTTTTAGTAAATTATATTTCTGGCAGTGGTCCTATTGACTTTAGTACAGTTGGCTCCTCTCTGTAGTCAGTTCAGTTGGTAGGGTTGTTCTTGGCCTTTTAATGCATTTTATGGAGAGATAAGTATTTTAATTAAAATGATGTTATATTTTTAATGTTATGACCTCTTGGCCTAGCTACATGACTTTATGTTGTTCTGAAAACGGGGACCTCATGGGTGGACGCATCATCAGGAGGAAATTTAATATTTCTAAGGTCAAATATTACTCTTAGTGGTGGGACGCCAACTTTTGAAGAGAAGATAATTTTAAATTAAAGAAATATTGCCTTTATGAGTTTGGACGCCACTATTGGAGGGATAAGGGGTCAGCGCAAATTTGAATATTGCTTGACTGTTTTGGGCGCCCTTCTAGATGCTTTTGGAAGATGTTTGGCAAGTCTATTTAAGGAGGCCTCTTCTCTTCATTTCTTCATCTCTTGTCTACCATACCATTATGCTGCTGGATTTTTTTCAAGCACACGCTTCGAGGAAAGCATTACCTCCTAGCATTTGGCTCATCTTCTTGCTTGAGAGATAGCAACTAGTTGAGATAATAGTTTGTAATTGAGTCCTTTGCATTTGTAGTTTAGTTTCTAGCATGTTAGTGAAGTTTTAGTGTTGCTGGTTGTATGTAGCTGATTGCAAGTTTCATTCACATATCAAAAAATAAAAATATATTCGTTCTGGGTATTGCATCTTTGTGTCTAACTGTTTGGGGTGACCCTTTGTGCAAGTTTGCAAATTTTTTGGAGGCTTCCTTGATTTTTCCTACAGCAAATCACCCTTCTTAGGGCCGTACCATCTCTAGAGACATTGGGAAGTGTGTAAGAAAAATAATAAAGGGCTGTTGGTTGTGTTCCTTCATTGGGATTTGGGCGCCATTATCACTAGAGTCTATTGCACTTCGTTTCATGAGTTTTGGGTGTGTGGGGAGTGATTTATGTGTATTTTAGAGAGTTGTTGTATTGTTGGTTACTACATTTTAGTTGCTGGTCTGTCATATCAGACTTAGATAAATGCATTTTTGTGAGGGGTTTGTGTCTAGAGAGTCTTGTTAAGCATTGAGGAGATCATATACATTATTGCAGCATTGGAGAACTTCTAATATTGGGCTTTTGGCAGGTATTCTATCATATTGTAAGTTGATCAGTAGTACTGTCAACATTTCCATTTCTCTTTTTCACTTACTTATTGTACTCCCCGCTGAATAAGTGGAAGAGGCTGGCTTGCCGCCTATTTACTTTCTGAATTTGCATTGTAATATCATGTTGTTGATCGGCTGAGCTGTCACTACATTTCATGGATCCTTTGACCATATGCTCGCCCCTCCTCCCACATCGGGTCTTAGGGTGCATTCTTGGTTAGAGTTACTTTCTGATCAATTAGCTCATAGGGATCCTCTGACATATGCTCGCCTCTCCTCCCACCTCGGGTCTTAGGGCGCATTCTTGGTTAGAGTTACTTTCAGTTCAAGACCCTCTGACCATATGTTAGTACCTTGCCCAACTTGGGGATCCTGCTGCACATTCCTGGTTAGAGTTACTTTTTTGCATCATTTTGGTTTTAGAGCTAACCTTAACGGGTGTGTGTTGCATTGTAATTGCTATCAAAAAATTGAAAAAATTTGGTCGGATCATTACATCCTTGCTCCCGGTCGTTCAATTGATCATGAGCTGATGCTGATGGATTCATTGCTAAGATGGAGCAACCCTGATTAAATGTGCTTGGGAGCTGAAAAGCTCAAAGACTGAATCTGATGCCTTCAAATCAAGGGAACCTTTCGTTAGCAAGGGCACTTTTGGCCTCAAACTTAGTCAATTTCTTGATTGTTCTTCAATTTCTTTGTTTTGAACCTTCGTGTTTTGATTCGAGATCATTGTTGACTGATGAGTTTGATGATCTCACTAGAACATGGGATGGATAACCAACTCAATCCTGGAAAGAATGATTGGTTTCATAGATCTTGAAAGTTAGTTTAGGTTCTTCAAAAGCTTGGGAGCCAGGGGCGCCTTTGGCTTTTTGACTCATGATTTTCATGTTGCAAACCTTCAAGAGTGGTCCCAGTTTGATCTCTGTCGTCAGGTGTTTGATTTGTCTGTTGTCTTCATTGACAGTGTCATTGTTGAGATCAATCATAACGGAGAAGATCATCCTGGAGGTCACTAAGCTCATAAGTTGCATCTGACTGCCCAAAAAGATGGGCGCCTTTTTTCAACAAGGGCTCTTTTGCTTGACACTTAGCCATTTCTTCATGTTTTTTATTCTTCCTTTGCTTTCAAGTGCTTTCTGCTTGATCTTTGTCTATGGATGCTTGATAGGTCCTGTGATTGTGCAACTGGATTGAACACAAAGCTGAGAAGATGTTGGACAGATGCTTTGAAGAAAGCAGTTGTTGAAAACTTCAACAGGTGGCTCCAAATGAGGCGCGCCCTTGGCCAGCAAGGGCTCTTTTGCTTTGATGCTCATTGATTTACCCTTCGTTTCACATGCTCAAATGATCAACAGTTGTTGTCGTTTGATGCATCTCGTAGACTGCCGAACAAGTTCGTTGCAAAAATGAGCTGATGCTAGAGAGATCATTTGAAGATAACTTTGCTCAAAAACTGACATTTGGATGGTCTTATGCTTGGGCGCCCCTGGTCAGTAGGGGCTCTTTTTCCATGTTTTGACTGCCATTTTTGATGACTTTTGCTTTCATCACCTTTTGCCTCTGCCTTCGTCTGACGACGTTTGATGGATCTGTTGGATTTGCTTGACGATTCGTCGTAACGCTGGAAGAATTACAAAGGAGATGACTGTCTAGGCAAGACTGGATGACTGCCTTTGACCTCTTGAACTAATGGGCGCCCCTGGTCAATAGGGGCTCTTTTGACCGCAACTTCATCATTTCCTTTGAAAATCTTCATCTTTTCATGTTTCACGTTCGCTGTGCATCGTGATTGATTTGTACATTGTTGTTGATGATGTGGACACATGCATCTTAGCAACCACCTTCACCATGCTGCGTGTACGGGTGTTGGAAAAATGACTTAGGCATTTGACTGCACAACCTCCTCTTGGTAGCAAGGCGTGCATTCTCCAAACTTAGTCAATTTTCAACATTTCTCTCTTTTGAAAATCCCCTCCGTGAACGAGCATCCTTTTGGAGTATTTCCACCATGGATTCATCGTTGAAGCTTTTGAAGCTTAGCTTTCAACACCTGGTACTGGTCAATCTACCATTAATGGCTGCGGAGGTCCTAACTTCTTGAAAAATGAAAATAGACCCACCAGAGTAAAACTAACTTTTTGGTGATTTTGACTTGACCAGTGTGATTGTGAAGTCAATTAGTCCTATCAAAATTGTTTTCAATGAATTCTAGCAAGGTCTTATTTTTAGGGGTTTTCCTAAAAACAGGGGTTTAAAACCCTAATTTTTAAATTTTTAGAACTTTGCAGGTATTTTCCTTGACACAAACCCACAAAAACCTAATGTTTTGTTTGACCTAAAACATACTTTTGATGACATTTTTACATGATTAGATCATTTTAACAAAAATGTCTCTTTGAAGCAAAAATTTATTTTGGGGTACAACAGATTTTTTCTGTCTGTTTGATAACACGACATTCAAAACTTAAGAGTTTAAAGACATTAAGACCCTAGTGTTCATATGAGCAAGGGTTACTTAGTCTCTTCAATTTATAGGATCTCACCCAAGTTCTTCAAAGAAAATTTTAACAGTTACAACAATTGTGGTGGAACATTAGGAATTTTGTCACATTTAAGCTCATATTTTGCAGCTAATTCCTTGGATGCAATATTAGGGTTGCAGGATAATGCATTAAATACTATCCCACACATGTTTCAAAATTTCCTTTTTAAGAACCTATTCTGCATATTTGAATTTTCGGTTACAACCATACAAAGCCTAGAATGAATCATTGTGTAGAATGAGACATAAATTCATAAATTTTCACCCCACATGGAAGCAATCCATTCATCAAAAAAATATTCTAGATGGGAGGGCTTCTTCATTCAAACAAACAGAAAAAGGCAAAATTCTTTCATCTTTTTTCCTCTTTTTTAACATTTGTCATTTCCTGTTAGGAGAAATAGCCAAAAAACTCTTAGGAGAGAGATTGCTTACTATGTCCCTCTACTTTATTGGAGGGTAAATTGTTCTCAAACAGGTAGACTTCTCCTCCATTCTAACTCCTAGTAAAGAAGAAAGTAGTTTTTGGTACAGTAGCTGGTTCCTCCACTTGCACAACTTGCCTTAAAGATTTCTTAAACATTTTGCTGAGATGTATGCCAATTTCCCCTTCCAAACTAAATCACTACTGTTTTTCTTCCCTTCTCCATTTCTAACACACTCAAGAGTCCTCATTATTGCCAATTTTGTGTGCTGCCCAATGATGACCTGAGCCATGTCCCATATTTAGGAGATATCACTTAACCTAATCCATTCAATGTAGGAAAAACGTGTAATGTCCCAAATTCAAAATGAACTTCTAGCCGACTTGAAAGAGAAAAGTGTTTTTAAACACTATTAAATTAATAATAAAATAAATAAATATTAGTGTGGGCCAACCTCATTTGAGGCGCCAAGTTCAATTTGAATTTCATTTTTTTTTTCTTTGGCCAACATGCTCAAGGTTGGTGGGTTTGATTAGTATTTATAGGAGTCAATTTCATTGTTTCTTTATCATGGGTTTTAGAGTTAATCTCTTTCCAGGCTATTGGTGAGGACGTAGTCTCTCATGCGCTGGAACCCAAGTTGGTGCATAGCTTCAGCTTGGGGAAATTCGTGTTTGCTCACTTTCTTCCGCTATCCGCTCATTTAGACTCATTGTGGATTGCAGATCAAAGCACTAAGGGACAAACCATTGAACTGAACAACCACCAAGCGACTGGCTTTTGAGCTCGTGACACATCGACCAAGCTTGAGATAAAAATACAATGATATTGGAGTATAGAGCGATCAAGTGCCCAGGCCGAGCCTATTGGCTCTGGTCAACCCAACAAAACTTAGTGATTGATCCCGATCCGTCTCTCTTCCCAGTCGGGCATCTAGCGTATTTGATTCCTTCCATCAGTCTTCAAGTTAGGCAATTGGCATCTCAACCTGACAGCAAGGCGCGATCATTAAGCAATCAGAGTGGAAGGTTGGGCGATATTCTTAGCAAGACACGAACACAGGTTACACAGGGATTGAAGACTAAAGGAGCTATCATTCTTCCAACCACAGACAAAGACAGGAGCTCGTTTCATACATTGGTCACTGCCTATAGAGCGACGCCAGCTTCGGATGGAGCTCTAACAATTGCTCCATTTGATAAATACAACAATCTGACCCTGGCGTATGTGGTACTGGGGATTTGTATTGTATTCAATCGCAAAAAGGTCAATAAGTAATTTTAGAAGCATTGATTATATATATATTCTGAGTTGTGGTCTCACTCTATAGTGTCGCATCTTCTCTTGAATTCTTAGTAAAATGCAGTTTCAGTGAATTACATTAATCTGTGATTGAGTTTTATGTCAAGTATCTTATAGTGGTATCAGAGCAGTGATCCTACTAGCCTAGGGGATGATTCTTTATGCAACTGAGTTAGAGGGATTTTAGGGCTATTGAAAGAGAAAAAAAGAAGCTGGAAGCAAATAATCAGAATGCCAGCTAGGGAATTGGAGGCATAGGTAAGAAGAAGATGGAGGACCAAATCAATGAATTCAGGGCCTTCATGGAGAAGCAAAATCAGACAAATCAAACATTGCTGCAAATGTTGCAAAATCTGACCGCAAGTAACAACAAATCAGGGTCCAACACGATTGAAGAAGGGAATTGTGAACACTTTGATGGAGAGCACATCAGGACATCAAGGGAGTCACCTCACAGATTTTCTCAACCCACATTTTTGCCTAGTATTGAAGCAACACATGAGGAAGAAGAACATCTCAACTTCACACCAGTGTCCAAGACTACATGAAGCTAGATGTTGAAGCTCAGGCTGCCATTCCACTTGGTCAATTCATCGCAGCTAGGATGGAGTTTGGAAGTGATGGAAGACTACATCCACACTGAATGAACAAGGATTTGTAGAATAAGGTCAATAAACTTTCACTTCCAACTTTTGATGGCTCAGGAAAGGTGACAACACACTCATGGATCCAGAAATTGAACACATACTTTTCTCTCATTCCCATGACAGAAGGAGAAGCTATCAAATTCGCCATATTGCACTTGGAGGGCTTGGCTCATGAATGGTGGTACCATGGTATTGTGACCCAAGGATTCGGGCTTGTGAAGACATATGCTGACTCACACAAAAGTTGATAGATAGACAGATTTGATAGGAAAGATCTGAAGGCATTCTTTCATGAGTTGACAAGATTGAAGCAGATGCGCACCATGGATGATTATGTTTCAAAATTTTAAAGGCTTGTTGTAATGGTACTAGATGTTTTAGACAAAAGGCTCACATTCTTTTTCATTGAAGACTTATCTGAATCCGTTCGAGGCTTGGTGAGAGCTTTTGAGCCAGCAACATTAGAGGAGGCTATTCGGAGGGCCTTAAGCCTTGAAGATTCTACTAGGAAGACTAAACCCATGATTAGAAGCACACCTGTAGGGCCGTCTAGGAAGCCTTTCCCTAAGGCAAATCCTCCACCTCTAGGTCTAAATGACATGTCAAGAAATGAACTTTGTTGGAAGGGTTTGTGCTACCATTGCAAAGAAAAGTGGAATGAGCATCATAGATGTCAAGGGAGAGGACAAGTTTACTACATTGAGGTAGTCTTCGATGATGAAACAAAAACCAAAGAAGAACAAGAGGTCATTGTAGAAGGTGGCCCTGTGGGAGGTACTCTTGCCGCACTTTCAGGTACACCACGATACCATTCCCTCCATGTTCGAGGAATTCTCCGAGGACAGAGAGTGACAGTGCTGATAGATAGTGGAGCTACTCATAATTTCATTGACACAAAGACAGTTGCCAAGTTGCGCTTGGGAGCCGAAGACTTTGAAGAGTTTGATGTGGTAGCGGCTGGAGGAAACATCCTCTCTTGCACTAGACGGATTCAACAAATGGAGTTGATCTTAGGAGGACACAAGATGATTGATGATTTCTATGTTGTTGACATCGATGACATAGACATGGTTTTAGGGGTTCAGTGACTTCATTCTTTGGGGGAGTACACCACCAACTACCAAACCATGGAGCTGAAATTCAAACATGATGGTAAAGAGGTTGTTCTCAAGGGCCTCTCCCGGAATGGTCCTATGGTGATTTCAGCAAAAAGGATGAAACCATCTTTTCATAGAGATGAAGTTGCATGGGCAGCAGAATGCTTGGTCACAAACACTAGTCCATCGAAAGAAGAAAGAACCTTTCCCATTGACATTTAGACTATCCTGAACAATAAGTGCAAGGGGTTTCGAGAGATTCTATCGAGGTTGCCGCCGGATAGGGGGTTTCAGCATGTGATAGAGCTTGAAGAAGGAGCCAAACTGGTTATCACTACTCCATATTGTCATTCGAGGATGTACAAGGAAGAGATCGAGAAGGCCATCAAGGATTTGTTGGATATGGGACACATACGGCCAAGCTCGAGTCCTTTCGCCTCATTGATAGTGTTGGTCAAAAAGAAGGATGGGACACTCAGGATGTGCATCGATTATAGAGCTCTGAGCAAGAAGACAATCAAGAACTGCTACCCTATTCCTAGGATTGACGAATTGATAGATGAACTACATGGAGCAGTGTACTTTTCCAAGATTGATCTATGTTCAGGATACCATAAGATTAGAGTCAGTAATGAGGACGTGCATAAGACAACTTTAGGTGTCATTATGGGCATTATGAGTTTTTGGTGATGCCATTTGGGTTAACCAATGCTGTGATGAGCCAAACTGGACTTGACTCAAAACCCCCAAATTTAATTCTTGAAATTCTCTTTTGAAACCAACACGAGCCTCTACTGCAATGATCTCACGGCGCTTGTAGGTCTGATTTGTATTTTGTGTGTTTGATTCTTAATGCCTTTTCGTGTTTTGATGTCTGATGCCAATGATACTCATGAATGTAACAAGCATATACATGCAATATGAACTCACAAATAAACTAAACGCCAATGATACTCAAGCAATGAACTCAATTTCATAATTAAGAGACCTTCTTCATTACAAAGAGAATACATAAGTGGGCTGCTTGCATACAATTTAAGAGATACTTGAGCAAGATTCAAAATGCTATTCAAGATGCATTCTACATGATATAAGAGCTTACATGGAATAGACAACTTGCATCAAATTCGAGAGACAATACATCTTATGTCTTAATTTTACTTACAGCCAAACTTCACTGTGAATAGTGACTGCTACAGTACCCGCGCCCATGCAAATGCTCATACAAAATTAAATACAAGTTTCTCCTACCAATTTCTTGATGGAATGTCTTCTATTGACAGGGGCGCCCACTTTAGGAGTGAAATCAGCCACCAAAGAAAGGCGTATTTATTTCTTTGAGCAAATCAAACCCTTAAAAAGTGCGGCTGGCTGTAGCTGTTAAAAATCAGCTCCAAAGTCTTCATAAAATGCAAATAAATACCTCTGGATGGCGAATGGCGTCCCTAGCAGCAAGTATCCTTCCGAAAGATGCCTCCAACAACTTGTTATCAGCAATTCCAAGCTCCAAAATGCAGCAACAAGAAATTAACCAGCACTTTAGGGTGGTCTTTCACACCTTCAAGATGCCAAATCCTAACTACAAGTCCAAACCAGGCTTACCCACTGCTGAAATTGAGAAACCCTAGTTTCTCTCTTCCACAAACTCCACACTTCAAAACTTCAATCAGCAAACATATCCAAGCATGAAGAGGTCGAACTTTCTCTTCTCCCTTTATAATTTTTAAATTTTACATTGAAACACTATTCATTAAAAAAAACACTATTCACTTAAGTTATTTCTTTTTTCACTTTATCAGTGAATAGTAACAACAAAATATAAAGTGACCCCTTTAACAAATAGACACATGGTCCCCAAGCCTGAGTAAGTGAAATAAATGGTGATGAACAATATTTTAAGCTCCAATTACACGCCAAACGCGCAAATTCACCACGTCACCGACTCCGGATACCAATACTGCTTTTAATTGACCAAGTGCCCGTTCAAGTGATCCTCTATCCAGACCCATTAGCCTACGAGGATCGACATAATAGGCTAATCCAATGACTCTAATGCTCGCGAAAGAATGGGGACATTACAAATGCCCTCGCTACATTCCAATCGTGTATGAATCAGGTATTCATTCGTCAGTTGAGGAAATTTGTGTTGGTTTTCTTTGATGACATCTTGATCTACAGTAAGACATGGGAAGATCATCTAAGGCATATAAAGGAGGTGCTTGACATTCTTGAGAAGAATTCGTTTTATGCTAAGATGTGAAAATGTGAGTTTGGGATGACTGAGATTCTATACTTGGGCCATAAGATCAACACTCAAGGGGTTAGTGTTGATGAGGAGAAGATCAAGGCTATTGAGGATTGGGCTAGACCCAAGAACTAACACAATTGAGAGGATTTGTGGGCCTTTGTAGCTACTACAAAAGATTTGTGAAGGGATTCTCCCAGCTTGTAGCACCATTGACTAATCTGACTAGGAAAGGAACTTTCTCTTGGAGTCCCACAACACAATAGGCATTTGACAAACTCAAGGAGAAACTCAAGGAGATAATGAGTTTGTGTCCTGTTTTGGCTATTCCAGATTTCTCATCACCTTTTGTACTTGAGTATGACGCTTCAGGAGAAGGTATTGGAGCGGTATTGATGCAAAATAAGCATCCCATAGCATATGAGAGCAGTGATAGAACAAGGGTTGGATTGAGTCAATCACTGGCTCAATGCTACTGAGTCCTTGCCTTGAGAACTCCTAAGGTGTCACTACATCCACCATTCAACCTGTAGGTCCTCTGCTAGTTTAGGTACCCCTGGTTCATGGCCAACCCTGCTATCATCTTTAATTTTCTGCTATCAAGTTTCAAGACTAAGCTCAATGCCTCAACCAAGCATTTCTTGGTGCTTTTTCTCTCCTCACCAACTAGCCCTTAATCAGCTTAAAGACCAGTTAACTTCTAAATGTTTCCTAACCTGCTTTCAGGGGTGTGCAAGGGGTTTCAAGGCTTTGAAACAGTCAAGGAATGATTTTTGTCCAAGCGCTAAACTCCTTTCCTCTATCGCTTTCATTAAACCCTAGCTTAGGGTTTGGAGAGGCTACAAGAATTAGGCCTCTTCACACAAGGAAAATACTCCTCACTCATCCCCTTCACCTTATCAAGTCAAACCTGCTTCTGTCACCCTCGCTCAAATCTGGAGCACTAACAAATTTTTGAGGTCTTGGACTGTTTACTGCCCATACAGATAGTGTACTCTGTTCTTGCAAGAACTAGGGTTTTCCTTGGTGCTTTCTTGGATTGTTCAGCTTGTTCTAACCTCCAAAAGATCAAACAAAAGCTCTGCTCTCTTGACTACCATGGAGAAGGTCTCTGCAATCACTTCACAAATTTATTTCATGAAGATACAGCACCCCTGCAACGTGGAAACTGATTTTGCTCTGTCTTTCCCTAACCGGGTGTTAGCCAACTCGCCTAGGGAAAGCTTTTTAACATGCCATCAACACTCTTAAAGACCTCTTTATTTACATAATGTACAAGGGGGGAGTCTAGCCTTGTTTCTACAGATCCCATACTTCTTGGTACGGTCAGGAAATAGGCTAGAACTCCATTTTTCTGATTTTTAATAGTCAAACAGCAAAACAGAAAAACACAATATATACAAGAAAAGGAAATAGCGATGAGTTAACTGACTATACAGCCACAAGTACGAATTAAAATGACTACCCTACATGCTGTAACAAACAGCCAAACGCCTAACTCAGTTCATTTAATCGCTGTTTCCAGAAAACAAAATAGAAAACTGTATTTTCATTCAACAAAATCACTGTTTTTTTCTATTTTCATGAAACTGCCAATATCAAAAGTCTCCAACCTCTTCCCAGGTTGAGAAAGAGTCTTTTTCATGCCTCCAAAACCGTTAGGTTTCATTAGGTTTCACGTTTTTAACCAAGAATGGCAAAAAAACTCGCTGTTTGAAAACACAGTGTGTTTTCAAACTTTTTACAAAAACATAGGAAATGGCCACCAAAACATTTCCTAATTTATTCAACTTTTCCCAATGAACCAAAAAGGTTCCCAAACACAAACTAAAAGGTGTTAAAGACCCAGCATAACAAAACAAAATGATTTTAAAACAACACTTCAAAAATGTGCTTGTAATTTGGCATCTTGGCAGGTGCTCCTGCACCAAGCAGGAAACTCACAAATTCAGAGAAGGCTTTCTCCATCTATGATAAGGAGATGTTGGCTATCATGCACGCCCTTGCAAAGTTTAGACAGTACTTGGTTTGTCATCACCTTTTGTACTTGAGTTTGCTGGTGAAGGTGGACCAGAACAAGGGTTGGATTGAGTCAATCACTGGCTCAATGCTACTGAGTCCTTGCCTTGAGAACTCCTAAGGTGTCACTACATCCACCATTCAACCTGTAGGTCCTCTGCTAGTTTAGGTACCCCTGGTTCATGGCCAACCCTGCTATCATCTTTAATTTTCTGCTATCAAGTTTCAAGACTAAGCTCAATGCCTCAACCAAGCATTTCTTGGTGCTTTTTCTCTCCTCACCAACTAGCCCTTAATCAGCTTAAAGACCAGTTAACTTCTAAATGTTTCCTAACCTGCTTTCAGGGGTGTGCAAGGGGTTTCAAGGCTTTGAAACAGTCAAGGAATGATTTTTGTCCAAGCGCTAAACTCCTTTCCTCTATCGCTTTCATTAAACCCTAGCTTAGGGTTTGGAGAGGCTACAAGAATTAGGCCTCTTCACACAAGGAAAATACTCCTCACTCATCCCCTTCACCTTATCAAGTCAAACCTGCTTCTGTCACCCTCGCTCAAATCTGGAGCACTAACAAATTTTTGAGGTCTTGGACTGTTTACTGCCCATACAGATAGTGTACTCTGTTCTTGCAAGAACTAGGGTTTTCCTTGGTGCTTTCTTGGATTGTTCAGCTTGTTCTAACCTCCAAAAGATCAAACAAAAGCTCTGCTCTCTTGACTACCATGGAGAAGGTCTCTGCAATCACTTCACAAATTTATTTCATGAAGATACAGCACCCCTGCAACGTGGAAACTGATTTTGCTCTGTCTTTCCCTAACCGGGTGTTAGCCAACTCGCCTAGGGAAAGCTTTTTAACATGCCATCAACACTCTTAAAGACCTCTTTATTTACATAATGTACAAGGGGGGAGTCTAGCCTTGTTTCTACAGATCCCATACTTCTTGGTACGGTCAGGAAATAGGCTAGAACTCCATTTTTCTGATTTTTAATAGTCAAACAGCAAAACAGAAAAACACAATATATACAAGAAAAGGAAATAGCGATGAGTTAACTGACTATACAGCCACAAGTACGAATTAAAATGACTACCCTACATGCTGTAACAAACAGCCAAACGCCTAACTCAGTTCATTTAATCGCTGTTTCCAGAAAACAAAATAGAAAACTGTATTTTCATTCAACAAAATCACTGTTTTTTTCTATTTTCATGAAACTGCCAATATCAAAAGTCTCCAACCTCTTCCCAGGTTGAGAAAGAGTCTTTTTCATGCCTCCAAAACCGTTAGGTTTCATTAGGTTTCACGTTTTTAACCAAGAATGGCAAAAAAACTCGCTGTTTGAAAACACAGTGTGTTTTCAAACTTTTTACAAAAACATAGGAAATGGCCACCAAAACATTTCCTAATTTATTCAACTTTTCCCAATGAACCAAAAAGGTTCCCAAACACAAACTAAAAGGTGTTAAAGACCCAGCATAACAAAACAAAATGATTTTAAAACAACACTTCAAAAATGTGCTTGTAATTTGGCATCTTGGCAGGTGCTCCTGCACCAAGCAGGAAACTCACAAATTCAGAGAAGGCTTTCTCCATCTATGATAAGGAGATGTTGGCTATCATGCACGCCCTTGCAAAGTTTAGACAGTACTTGGTTTGTGGGAAATTTGTGGTGAAGATGGACCATAACAACTTGAAGTACTTTCTCAATCAGCATGATTTGAATGATAGACAATAGAAATGGGTAAGCAAACTTCAAGCCTATGATTTTGATATTGAATATGTGAAGGGCCAAAACAATGTGGTAGTGGATGCACTCTCTAGGAAGCCTTATCTTTGTGCTATGACTGATATATCTGTTGATTGGAGGGTAGGCATTATAGCCGAGAATGCTAGAGATTCATTTGCTAATGATATTTTGGAAGGAAAAGTAATTGATGACAGGTACAAAGTGGTTGAAGATCTCATCCTCTACAAGAATTGGGTTTCTCTCGTGCCCCACTCCAAGATTAAGGATAGGATTGTGAGAGCTTTCCATGACACTCCTCTTGTTGGCCATTCTGGATTCTACAAGACATACAAACGAGGGAACATTTCTCATGGAAGGGGCTGAAAATTGATATTTTGCAGCACGTGAGAGAATGTGTGGTGTGCCAACAAAATAAAACAACAAATGTGTTACCAGCTGGTTTGTTGCAGCCATTGCCTATTCCAGATAAAAAATGGGAGAGCATATCAATGGATTTCATCATCGGGCTCCTAAGGGTGCAAGGTAAAGATTGTATTTATGTTGTGGTGGATAGGCTCACTAAATATGCTCATTTCTATGCCATTACTTCAGAATTTAAGGCTCCTCAAGTGGCGGATCTGTTTTTTAGAGAAGTTTTTAGACTCCATGGGTTGCCAAGAAACATTGTGAGTGACAGGGATAGCAAGTTTATCAACTTGTTTTGGCAAGAGCTCTTCCACTTGGCTCACACAGAGTTAACCCCTAGCACTAGCTATCATCCACAAACAAATGGACAAACAAAGATCGTGAATAAATGGATTGAAGGATATTTGAGAAACTATGTGACGGGGCAGCAATCAGCTTGGGTAAAATGGCTACATCCTGGAGAGTATTGTTACAACACCACACATCACATGTCCATTGGAATGTCCCCTTTCAAAGCACTCTACGGTTACGAGGCTACCTCCTTCATGAATTTGATTCTTGCAAACAGTAGAGTACCGAGTGCTAGAGACATGGTATAATAGAATGTTGACATCATGAATTCCTTGAAAGAAAATCTGCAGTGTGCCCAAAACCAGCAAAAATTATACGCAAATCAGCGAAGGTATAAGAGGGTTTTTTAGGTTAATGACATGGTGTATTTGAGGTTGCAACCCTACCGTCAGTCCTCCTTCAAGGGAAATGGAGCGGAGAAATTAAAACCCAAGTTTTATGGCCCATTCAAGATCACAAGGAGGATTGGGGAGGTTGCATATGAGCTCGAGTTGCCTCAAAGGAGCAGAATTCACAACATCTTTCATGTTTCATGCTTGAAGAGGGCTTTGGGACAGCAAGTCACACCATCCATAGAGTTACCACCTCTCGATGACGAAGGCAAACTCATTTTGGAACCTGAGACAGTGTTAGATGTGAGGGAGAAGCGGCTAAGGAATAAGACTATTCCCAAATATTTGGTGAAATGGAAAAATCTGCCCATTGAAGATGCCACATGGGAAGGAGTGAAAATTTTTGAGCATCCGAACTTGAGGTTGCTAGAGGACCAACAATAGTTTGAGGGAGGGGATTGTAATTTCCCAAATTCAAAATGAACTTTTGGCCGACTTGAAAGAGAAAAGTGTTTTTAAACACTATTAAATTAATAATAAAATAAATAAATATTAGTGCGGGCCGACCTCATTTGAGGCGACAAGTTCAATTTGAATTTCATTTTTTTTTTCTCTGGCTGACATGCTCAAGGTTGGTGGGTTTGATTAGTATTTATAGGAGTCAATTTCATTGTTTCCTTATCATGGGTTTTGGAGTTAATCTCTTTCCAGGCTATCGGTGAGGACGTAGTCTCTCATGCACTGGAACCCATGTTGGTATGTAGCTTCAGCTTGGGGAAATTCATGTTTGCTCACTTTCTTCTACCATCCGCTCATTTAGACTCCTTGTGGATTGCAAATCGAAGCACCAAGGGACGAACCATTGAACTGAACAATCACCAGGCGACTGGCTTCTGAACCCGCGACACATCGACCAAGCGTGAGATAGATATACGGTGATATTGGAGTATAGAGCAATCAAGCACCCAGGCCGAGCCTATCGGCTCTAGCCGACCCTACAGAACTTAGTGATTGATCCCATTCCGTCTCTCTTCCCAGTCGGGCATCTAGCATATTTGATTCCTTCTGTCTTTCTTCAAGTTAGGCGATTGGCGTCTCAACCTGACAGCAAGGCGCGATCATTAAGCAATCGAACTGGAAGGTTGGGCAATATTCTCAGCAAGACACGAACACAAGTTACACGGGGATTGAAGATTGAAGGAGCTATCATTCTTCCAACCACAGACAAAGACAGGAGCTCGTTTCATACATTGGTCGCTGCCTATAGAGCTACGCCACCTTCGGGCAGAGCTCTAACAATCGCTTCATTTGATAAATACAGCAATCTGACCCTAGCGTATGTGGTACTAGGGATTTGTTTTGTATTCAATCGCAGAAAGGTCAGGAAGTAATTTCAGAAGCATTGATCATATATATATTCTGAGTTGTGGTCTCACTCTATAGTGTTGCATCTTCTCTTGAATTCTCAGTAAAATGCAGTTTCAGTGAATTACATTAATCTGTGATTGAGTTTTATGTCAAGTATCTTATAAAATGTGGTTTCCAAAAGACTTTTCCAGACCACCTGTACCCAAGGCTCACCCTCCACATTCATGATGGACACTTAATTTGTCACCTGCCTCTTTAGCAGCCAATTTTCATTAAACATCATATTTACAACCGCTTAAAGGTAGAGACTGTTATTAGGTCTGGTGACAAAGATTAAGAGAGATCACACTTATCCACAAAAATACAATAAGTTAATATAAATAAACAAGAACAAAGAGAGAGCAAGGGAACAAATGCTACCAATCTGGAATGAACTTGATGTAGAAGAAGAGTTCCCGAATCAATCAAGAAGTATGACTGTTCATCTTCCTTAACCAGCTCTAGAGCTTTCCAAGTGCCTCCCCTTGATAACAACGAAAACTCCCAAATATCAAGCCTATTTATTAGTTGGAAAATGCCCAAGAGGCATAAGAGAAGGATTTTAGATTGAATTGAACTATTGAAGTGAATTCCAATGGAGTTCATAGATTCAAGTACAATGTATTAGGCAAAAGCAGAACTGAATTGTTGAACGATTGGTTGTCGGGACTGAAATTAGTTAGATTCAGGCTGGTTGTTTGCCCAAGACGATTAAGATTGTAATTGCCTTTGAAAATAGTGGATAAGTGAGTTTTTTGTTTCTCCCAGATTTTGGGTTCTCTAGGGTAAATTCTTGGATCTTCTATTTGTGGTTTATAATTCTTTCCTTTCAAATTCATTGTTAAATTACTTTCCTATAAAGTGCACTTCTTCAAAGGTTAATTTGATTAAAGTTATTAATATTAATTTGTTTGACTTTCAAGTGAACTCTATTGTTGTGCATTAAGGATTCTATATTGTAAATGTAAAATATGATGAATGCCTTATCATTGTTATGATGTTATCAATATTATCATATGAATATTTGAAATTTTCCTATATTTTTAAAACTCTCTATATTTTATACAGCCGTCCCCAAATATGGCCTCAAAAAATCTGTCCCCGAAATGCGTACCCGATGTCCCCCAGCCCTGGAAACTTGGTGGAACATAGTCTAATTTCAATCAACAGTTTTGTTGGAAGTTTACATTGTAAATGTGCCACTTAATAATCATCTTTAACAATGCAAACAGCTGGAAAATTTTCCAGCAGATGCTTTGCTGTGAAGAAAGAGATAAAATCTAATTATATATTCTAATTGCAATATAAGAATTTGATTCTAACCCAATGACTTCTGTATCTTCCAGTGTGGTCGTAATAGGTGCTCCATAAACTTGCTAACCTCTGTTATTAATATTTTTAGGTTGCCTGCATTCATTCTCGCTTGTTCTAGTAGTCTCTATATAAAAAAATGGGAAGGTGATTATAGATATTAAGTTATTAAGTATATTTTGTTATTGCCTTCACAATTAAATACTGTGCTAGACAATAATTAGATTCTTCTTGTCGTGCTGGGACAAGCATACTGATCCCGTTTTTTCAATGCTAGCAGGATTTTTATGAGGGAGCGAAGTCAACAGCTTTAAAGGTCACTGTCATAAAAAAAGGTGCGCTTCAACTTTACGTTGGGCAGCCTCTGAAGGAAGTTGAAGGAAGAATAATTGATATTGGGACTGCAATTTACAATGAGAATAAGAGAGAGGACCATGAAATTGATTCCTTTATGAAAGATGTATTTGACAATAAAAGATCTATTACTGAAAGGAATAGAAGAAAGTCAGCATGAATCCTTTTTAATTATTTAGAAAAAATTGATGCCAAAAGCAGGCTCATTTGTTCTCTTCACTAAAAGCTTTCCTCATTTAAGCTCCTATATATTTCTTGTATTCTAAATTGTACATTTAAGCTAATAATGTTCTTCCATATTATCTTGCTGGCAAAAGACGGCCAGAGTGGGAGGTCATAAAGCTAATTTATTGACTGTATTATAACATTTGCTATTCAACAAGAGGCAATATCTCTCTTAAGAATTATTTCAAAAATTGCTAGGGTTCTCATGATCTGCAACTCATTTGCAGAGAACTAAAATTGTCTGAAGATGGAAACCTTTGGCATGTAGCAGGTAAACTAGGTATTTTTGCTTTTCAGCCCAGGCATACTAGACAAATTTATTGTGGTAACTGTTCCTCAAATTGTCTTTAAAGTTATAGGAACAGAACGTGTGGTCTCTTTGTCAGATGATGTTACCTAAATCACGAGACTCTGTATATACGCTCCTAAAACTGGTCATTTTGTCCCAAGGCCAAAATAAAAGCTGTTTATATTTTTCTTAAATTTGCATACCTACATTTTGCCTATCAATTCAATCTGATGGATTAGCAGAAGTTTTCTGGAACAAATCCTCCTAGAGTTCAATACCAATTATTAAGATCTAGTGAGCCACTAACGGTCCATAGCTTTTAAGATATTGAAAAGTGAATTCCAATGATCAAACTCATTATAATCTACATGGCATTGCAATTATAAGAGCTACAAATTATGAGATAAATTCTAGATTTATTCATGAGTTAGTTCACAGCTGCTTCATGGTATATGTTAAATGCATATCTCCTAGACATTCTATAACTCAAACATACAGTATGAGCTCTGGTATGAATTTGAGCTTTATCCTATGAAAAGTAGTAACCTCGAGAAACGTATTTGGTTGGGCAAGACTTAAACACCATGAATGCCATTCATAGAAGTACTGGATATTCTATATAGAAGCTATTGAAGTGGTATGACGACTTGTATTTGTCACATTCTGTAAAATTTTATATACTCAACTGCCTGGATTGGTCACGGAATTATGCATCGTGTCAGTGTCTGAACCTGAACCAGCCACTTCAAGACCGGGTCCGTTTTCCCAATGTGGAGGCACTCTTAAATTGAAGCATCGTTAATAGCTCTAGCTGCGTAGGGCAGCATCCGACAGAAACAATGCCCCTCCTGCCAAGAGTTATCTTGATAGTCCACTCCAATATTGAGAAATTGGGTTCAGTATCATCATACCTTCTTACAATATCTCGCGACATATCGAGGAATCGTTTGTCCTGGCCAACGGAAGCCCAAGCCAAACCAATCGCTCTTGCCTTGAAGAACTCATTCTTATATGGATTGTTCTCAGGTAGCAACAATCTAGCAAGTAGTTCATCGATATCCATTGTAGGGTAGCCGCCAAAATTCTTGTAGCCCAGCATGACAATGTCATTCTTATTGTTGGAAGCAATAGATTTCTTGACATTCATATCTACACCCAAGAGTTCAGAGGCGTGTCTTTTCATCCGCAATATTGCAACATCAGGGCGCATATCACTATTGACAGCAAGTCCAGAATCATCACCGAACACCCGATAAATGTCGGGCAATGTCCCGAACGTTATATGACAAACTGCATTGACTATCACTGCATTGCAGATACTGTCAATCATCTGTGTGAACAGCGAACCAGAAGGAACACCAGTAGCAGCACGTCTCCACCGCCTGCCATCAGGAGTACGAACAGTGCCATGAAGGAAATTATCAATCACCTTAAACCAGAGATTTTGTAATCTACCAGGCTCAGGGACTTTATTCATGGGCTGATCACCAGTCGCACAGTAATGGTTGAAGTTCATGTAGGATCGAAGAATTTTGAAAGCTTCACGAATCAGTGAATGCTGCAAAGACTTAACAAACTTCTTCCAGTCAATGCAAATATAACCTTCCAGTAGGAAAGTTAGTCTGAATATCCTTCATGCCACCATTTAAGATCTCTCTTCCCCACATGGTAGGATTGGGAGAAGCAGTTACCGCATCATAGAGTGACCAATAGAATACACATTCATGTATCAGCCATCAGAAAGGATAACCATATACCATTCTGATCTTATCTTCCTCCTCGGCCAAGACCAAGTGAGAACGGGGATTACATAGGATATCAAGTTCACGAACACGTTGTCCATTCTTGATCTGATGCGCAAGGTTTCGAGCTTTGATGAACGCATCGTCAATTACATCTGCCTTCTTATGTCTTGTAATAGGCATGCCGCTCCTATAAGGCTCTTCAGCGCTAGAGCTTAAAGGCCATGAATAACCCTTGCAATCATTAAGGTGAGTAGGATAAACCACCGTCCCAGGATGAAAGTCATCTCTGACTTCCTTCAGGGCTCTTTTAAGAGAAGGATGCTTAAAATTTATATGCTTGTAATTGTAGTCATTTAATCTCATGAAATCCTCAACGCAAGCCTGCGGAGACACACGAGAGCGTCTGAAACGGGAAAGACGTTCATCAGCCTTACCAGTACCAAACCATTTGTCAATGTATTCAACAGCTGAAGGCGAATGCTCACCAGAAACCTCACTAACAGACGAGTAAAATTAGATTCGGCATACTCCTAGAGGAAAAACAAATTACTCAGCGTAGGGGAAATGTGCCTATTGTCCCCATGATCCAATTGCTGTTTACTTCTTGTTCACTTGACCCCCAATAACTTTTTACATTTTAGTCATTACAATGTTTTAATTATGCCAATAAAAAATTGCAAATTACACCAGTATATGTTCACTACTAAATGTGTAGCCAACCCAAAAAAAAAAAAAAAAAGTTTAAACATATATTGGTGCATATATGTTATCAACACAAAACAAGTTGCACAAATAAAGTCATTTTTGAATTAATTAAAGTACATTGATGTTTACAATAACCACTCCTTGCAAGTGGCTCAAAGCTTCAACTACATTGTATTTACATGTATACATAAACAGTTAATGGTGCACAATGCCATATAATTTAAAACATTATGAACAGTAATGGTGCACATTCTGATATAATACAAAACATTGATCAGTTTTATGAGCTATCAATTACACATTCACCCACACTTCCCTTCACATCTTCATGCATTAACTCCATCTACTTCTGGTACTCATTGTTTACATTATTTTCAGGCATATTGTTTTACATTTATGTTGTCGGTTTCATTATTCAATATACTCTTTTAAATTTATGTACTCAGTGTTTACATTATTTTCAGGCATATTGATTTACATTTATGTTATCTATTTCATTATTCAATACACTCTTTTATATTTATGTACTCAGTGTTTACATTATTTTCAAGCATACAAATTATTTTGTTTTTAGTCAGTTGTTCAACTTAGCATTATCCATTATTTAATCATATCACAGTTACATTTTTTTCACCAGCATTCATCATAAATCAAAGATAATAATAACAACATTATCCTTAGTAAAGCATACATCAAATATAATAACAACAACATTATCCATTTTTTAATCATATCACAGTTATATTCTAAATCCCTCTTTAATAATCATGAAGTTTAATGGGTATACAGTTTTTGTCCCAATTTATTGAGCAGTTTTTGGATTACAATTTGCAAACAAATATTTATATATATAGTCATGTCTTGTAGTGTTTCATCATATACTTCCATACCATCAAATACTCTCACCTTGCTCTATGATTGTCCTTGCATTACGCTACTGTCCAAATCAATGGCATGTAGTAGACATAAAAATTGCCTGGCGACCCGTGCTGATGTAGATGCATCATAACTCTCTTGGCTTGCAGTGCATGCCATCAGAAGTATTATAAAATCCATGGAAAATACCATGACTGGTGATTTCTTGGCAAATGCCATGAATTTTATAACACTTCATTGCATTCCCTGCAGGCCAAAATAACTCCTCTGTTTCTTCATCCTCACAAACTTAGATGCATATCTTGTTAATCTGTTTACCTTTCCCCTGACATTTTGTATGTTAAACAATGGGTTTCAGTTAGCCTCGAGGTTTCATCACATGAAGCTTCGCAGACAATGACATATTCTTTTCAGATTGTATATATATACACGACATGACGATATATATACAATCTAATAAGAATATATCGATGTTTGCAATTTGTAATATTTGTATTTGTAGACTAATATATTCTTATCAGATTGTATATATATATATATTCTTATCAAATTGTATATATATATATATATAAATATATATTCTTATCAGATTGTATATATATATATTCTTATCAAATTGTATATATATATATATATATAAATATATATTCTTATCAGATTGTATATATATACATACAATTTGATAAGAATGTATATATATATATATACATACAATGATACATTCTTATCAGATTATATATATATATATATATATATAATTTGATAAGAATATATATATACACATACAATGATATATTCTTATCAGATTGTGTGTATATATATTCTTATTAGATTGTTTGTGTGTATATATATATACAATTTGATAAGAAGAATATATCATTGTATGTATATATATATACAATCTGATAAGAATATATCATTGTATGTATATATGTATTCTTATCAGATTGTATATATATGTATATATACAGTCATGCCATGTAGTGTTTCATCATAGCAAGTCGTGTAGGGTTTACATGTGACTGGTAGAAATTTGATCCACCTCTCTTCACCTGCAATATCGTTTGTTCAACAGTGGGTTCTTGTTGGCGTTGATGGTGTTTGAGTGCATTTTGGTGTGTTTTAAAATCATTTCTTTGTATGGAATTAAGGGTTTGACTGTAATCATTTCTATTTACATGTGACTGGTAGAAATTTGATCCATCGTGAATTATTCTGTATATATATATATATATATACACAGTCATGCCATGTAGTGTTTCATCATATCAAGTCGTGTAGGGTTTACATGTGACCGGTAGAAATTTGATCCACCTTTCTTCACCTGCAATATCGTTTGTTCAACAATGGGTTCTTGTTGGCGTTGATGGTGTTTGAGTGCATTTTGGTGTGTTTAAAAATCATTTCTTTGTATAGCATTAAGGGTTTGACTATAATCATTTCTATTTACATGTGACTGGTAGAAATTTGATCCCTTGTGAATTATTCTGTCTATGGCATCAAGGGTTTGACTGCTATGAATTTTTTTGACATAATTCTATGAATTAATCACATGTAATGTGATTTAAATAGAACATTGGAAAAATTTTGACCAAGTATAATCATGAAATTTAATGGGTATATTGTAATTATAATCATGAAATTTTATGAGTTTCAGGATACGGGTTAATGGCTAGATGTTTTCTATTTTTAGTAATTATAATATGCACATGAAATTAAATGGGTATACAGATTTTGTTGGATTCTCTTTGAATCCCTACATTATAATCATGAAATTTAATCACATGAAGCTTTGTAGACAATGATATGTTCTAATCAGATTGTATATATATTTTTGCAGAGAATGATATGTTCCTGTCAGATTGTATATATATCTACACAGACAATGATATATTGTTTGCTGCACTAACAAGTTATTCAATTTTTACTATCCGTGCAGGTTAAGTGGAAAATTATGGCACCTGCTAGAAGGACAAAAAGGGCTATAGGAAGAGGATAACGCGCCATTAGAGTCACTCGTGGGGTGCACTTCATTGAAATAGAGTTTGCCAAGGAAGTTGATGCAAGATAGGGGTGAGTTGATGAACTGCACAAAATTGAGACCCTTGGGTAAACTCCTTACTATGCTTTCCACACCAATCTTTCACCAAGTTCTAGTAGGTTTGCAAATGGGATTTGAAGGGCATAACACCCACACTTGACCATAAATCTTCAAATCCTTGCATAAACACATACCCATCACTGTCCTAAACAACATATCATAAGATAGAGCAAGGTTGTTTCAGAAAATGTGAGTGAACCTTGACTATACCGAGCCCAATTAGGCCTTTTTCTCACAGCAACCACCCTTCAAAATACTCACCAACACAACTCAACACCTTGGAATGGTCTGTTAGATTTCAAAACTCAAGATTCAATAGGTTTCAGGGGCCCAAAGCAAAACAGATTGACTTAATGGCATCTGCACCACTCAACTTGTCAAAAACATGTGAAAGATGATGCCACAGTCCCCTTGGCATCACTTAAACCCTCACAAACCAACTCCCCTTGCCCTAAGCCTTTGTGAACAACAAAACTAGACACATATCTTCCATTCCATTGAGAATCAAAAGGTTTCAACAGTGGAATGGAAATTTATTGCATTTTTCCTGTCATACCCTAGTTACCCTAACTCAAACAGAGCACTTACAAAAAAATCGGGATATCTCACTTCAAACGTTGAGTTAAGGCTTCAACCCAAATGCATTTGAAAGGTGGCTCAATCCTCTATCCAACCATGTATGCTACCCTTCACAATAAGTTTGTACAACGTCGTACAATTGCAGAAAAAAATGAAATTGCAGAATTTTCAATACAAAACAGAGCACAAAGATGATAAATTTACTTCAAAAAAGACCAGGAGCTTCATTCTCAGGGTTTGTGAGTACATTTATATGTTTTTCCTTTAAATCCCAATGGTCACAACCACCATTTGAATTGGTTGGCCGTTCAACTTCCAAACAATACAAACAATTGTCATTTTGTTTACAACCACTTAACAACTTTTCAAACATTACACAAAGCTTGACTCACCAACCCAAATGTTATTTGATCTTTACAATGGTCTTACAAGACCTTATTCAAACCAAAATTGATACCCCTAGAACCTAGGACACAACATGACACCAAAAGTTCAAAATTTTAGTTGGTGCTCCTGCACCAGAAGTGCATGCAATTCCCAGCCAACAAGATGTTCCAGACTCTGTGGATGAAGCCATCAACACAACAAAATCAGAACCTGTTGTTAAGCTAGATGTTCAATCTGTTGTGCAACTTCCCTCACCTGTACCCATTAGGCAGTGGACATATGCTGATATGGAAAGAGCAGTTAAACGTGTCGAAGAAGACATGTTAATTAGAGTAGTAGCAATCAAGTGGGGTATGCCACCTAGCAGTTTGAGGGCATGATTGTTAGGAGTTACCACCACCAAGAGGAGGGGTCCACGTACCATTTTATTTGAAGAGGAGGAGACTGAACTTGTCCAATGGTGCAAGGACATGGCATAATTGGGCCACGGACTTCAAGTAAATCAACTACAAGCCACAGTTGCCCATATAACTGCAAGTCAGACCAATCCTTTCACAAATGGGGTCATGCGAGAGGTCATGGTGGGTAGGATTTCGAAGAAGGTGCCCATATTTGAAAATCAGAATAGTTGAAGGAGTGGACAGTGACAAAGCAATTATGGTTCGTCCTTTTGTCGTGCAAGCATTCTATGACAACCTCGAGAATATGATCAACCTTAACCACTATGGAGCAAGCCGAATATGGAACTGTGATGAGACTGGTAGGAACTGTGGCATGAGAGTTATTGTCAAATTGGGTGCAAAATGTGTACCACATTTGGTATATAAAAGTAAAGAGTGGATCACAGTGCTGGCTTATGTAAGTGCGACTAGGTTAAGTATTCCTGGGTTCTACCTGTTTAAATCAAAGTGGCACATACAAAACTATATCATAAATTGCAAGATAGGGGCATTGATGGCAGTTGAAGAACATGCTTGGATGACAAAGGAACTATTTGTCAAATAGTTAGAACATTTTGTAACTAATATCCCCGGTGGGGTTTCACCGACAAACAGGGCCCTTCTCATTTATTATGGTCATGAAAACCATGTGGCTTTCAAGACCATAGAAGAATCAAGAAAATTAGGAATAAACCTGCTAACGCTTCCTACTCATACCAGTCACAAGCTACAACCATTGGATGTTAGCATTTTTGCTCCATTCAAGGCATATTTCAGAGAGCAAAGAACCATATGGCAACCTGCAAACCCACATATTGATATCAGACATGAAGAGTTGGCAACTCTTGCAAGCCAAGCTTTCAAAAAAGTGTTGAAACCAAACAACATTGTTAGTGGGTTCTATAGAATAGGAATTTGGCCACTTAATCGATCAACCCTTGATAGGGACATGGGGCCAAGTGAGGGCTATGTTGTTGAAGATGATGTTGCAACTCCTACAACAGAAGATGAAGCAGTGACAATGGAAAATGAAGATGATGTTATGGCAACATAGACATGCTTGTGTCTACTTGGTTACAATGAGGATGTAATAGATGGTTTTGTGTGGGAATACGATGCAAGGGATGTGGCAAGTGATGTTGTAGCAAAATGCAATGATGGTACTGAAACTATAACATACATTCAACCAGAAATCCAACAAGTCTTTGCAGATTTCCAACTAGAAGTCCAACTAGTTATTGCACCTTGCAATGAAAATACAACGACTACATCGGCAAGCCTAAGTTTTCCAACTCAAGTTAGCCAACCAGAATAGATGCATGAAGCAGCCAAAAACCTTGGAGTGCAATTAAATCCGATTGAGGAAGAAGTCAACCTTTCTTTTCCATCCCCACCACACATTGATCCAATTGAAGTAATACATTACTTCACTACTGCAAGGAATTGGGAAGAGAATATTGATGGTCAAAGTGAAGATGACAATGCAATTAGTGACAAAGAAGTTGAGTTTGTGCCATGCACCCCACATGATGGACAAAAAACAACAAATTCTTGCAACTTCCAGTGTAGAGGGTGCAAGGAACATCATGGCGAGGTCGTTCAGGAGTGCTTCGCCTTAGTAGGCAGTCTCAAGTACTAACATCTGACACCTTCATCGAATTATACAATGAACAAGAGGCAGGGAAGAAAAGGAAAGAGGAGTTGCAACAACGTAAGAAGGAGAAGATGTTGTAGAGAAAGGAAAAATGTGAAGTGGAAGCAACTCAAAAGGAAGCAATGAGGGTTGAGAAGCAAGCAAGGAAAGTGACAGATGATGAGCAAAAAATGATTAGAATGTGGGAGAAAGCCATTAGATAGGAGCAAGCGAAGGCTAAACGTCTACAAAAGGTAGTTGAAAAGAAAGCAAAACAAGCAGAGAGGATAAAACGTAAGTCTACAGTGGGGAATCCAATACCCCCCCCAACACCCTATCCTGCTTGATATGATGAGCATATTGTCACCATCCTTTAAAACCATCAACAATATGCAAGTTGGGAGTGGCTCACAACAAATGGGATTGACTGCAAATGTAAGCCAGGCATTGCTTGCTCAAATAGCAACATGCCTTCAAGGAGGTATTAACCAAGTATCACCTCCTACAAGTGGACTAGACTCAACTATTGACGGATATCTCACATCACCTTTTCCTAGCAATATGGACAAATGATTATGTTCGTATTGAATTTTCTCTTTTGATCGATGTAGCAATATCTTTTGGTGATTTTCTTTGCACATCAGATTTGTGTATCTGCTTCAAGTTATAATTGTGATATGATTATAAGACATGATAATGCTTTTGTTATTATGTTTGGAACCTCACATATGTTTAAGGTGAGAAGTTGAATACAAGTTTTCAGTGATATTTTCATATGTTTCAAGTATGTTCCAGCCATGTTTTTCTGTCACACCACCCAATCAATTATTGCAGTTTGATTAAAAATATAACTATGATATGATTATAAAATGTCCTAATGCTGCTGTTGTTTTTTATTGGAACCTCAAATTTGTATCTTTTATATGTTTGATGAGGGTTTCAGCCTTCTATTTTCTATTGTATCACTAATTACACCATGTTTCAGTGTTTTTCAATAAAAAAAATCATAAAACTTTGATTGCAAACACAATTTGCAGACAATGATATATTTTTTGTAGATAATGACATGTTATTATCAGATTGTATATATATATTTGTAGACAATGATATATTCTTATCATATTGTATATATATATACACACACACATACAATCTAATAAGAATATATCATTGTTTGCAAATATATAAATGAGGAAGAAAACAGTGGGAGATGATGAGTTTAGGGCTTAAAAATGTCTGAAAAACCGTGGTTAGGTAAACCCATACGTGTGGTTTGATGAAGGCATATGGGGCACATGGTTAACAAGGTAATGTGGTTAGGTTGAGATTAAAGTGACCACCTCCTAGTAGACAATGATACATTCTTTTTCAACAATGATATGTTTTTATCAGATTGTATATATGTATTTTCAGACAATGATATATTCTTATCAGATTGTATGTATATATATACATACAATCTAATAAGAATATATCATTGTCTGCAAATTATAATCATTGTATTTGTAGACAATGATATATTCTTACTGATTATCAATATCAAAATTTAACAAAACTACATATTAATTATCAGATTATATATATATACACATATACATAGACACATATATATAGCTATATATGTACATACATATATGCATAACAATATATATGTATGTACATATATACTTATCAATATATATATGTATATACATACCGATATATAATTAATCTAATACTAACTAATCTCATAATTATTCTATACTATTACTCAATTCATCTAACTTTCAGCCATATTTATAAAAGCACATATTTTTCAGTATTACTAGGTCATTGCCAAAGTAAAGTCAAAGACTTTACCTGTCATTAATGCTTAATGTCTTTTGTTGATTGCAGAGAAGTCCTCGCATGCCTGCCATTAAGAGACCAATGTAGTTAAATATATTCCTCCAATCAAATAAACATTTGTAAGAACAAAATATTTATGAACACAATATAATAGAAAATGTAAACATATCATAAAACATTCAGAGCAAAGTGCCCCTATAGAGTTTATAGTGTTAACAAACACAACTTCGTTGGTATGTTGATAATCCACATACTTGATTCACCTCTCGACGCTCTCGCTTTCCTGCAAAATAATTGTAATAAATGGGGGTAGTACTCGGTACTCATAACATTCCCACATCAAATCATCCTTACAATATTGCATGCACGATAAGAGTTTTGATTGGAGCATTAAAATCCACAATGTTTTGATCCTTAGTATGAAGCTAAAAATAATAGTATATATTGCATACGATGGCACCTTACATGGCAGTGCAATATAAAGGACATATATATACATGTACATATAGATATATTTATTGGATGCCGTGTCATGAAGTTGTTTGAGGGTGCATATTGTAGGTCACATTAAATGTACTTTACAAAATATTTGAGAACAAGTGTGTAGAAAGATTTGAGAACAAGTGTATTCTTCAAAATCTTTCTACATGCTTCTTAAACCTTCAGTAAATTACATTTAATGTGTGCTAGAATACACACCCTCAAACAACTTCGTGCCACGACAGTCAATAAATATATGTATATGTATATAAATATACATGTCTATGTATATACATATACATTCATACATACATATGTATATACATGTACATTGTACATGTATATACATATATGTAATTTGATTATTGAAACACATAAAATAAGTGGAAGAAAACTGATTAACCCATATCATTGTATGTTGTGATATGGTTAAATAATGGATAATACTCATTTGAACAACTAACTGAAAACTGAATAATTTGTATGCCTAAAAATAATGTAAACACTAAGTACATAAATATAAGAGTATATTGAATAATGAAACAAACAACATAAATGTAAATCCAGTATACTGATAAATAAAAACATGAATTTACTTATTTTGGGTGTACCAACATGAATAAGCACCCTTATAAGAGGAATGTGCATAGGTTTCCTTAGTAAGCTCTGAATTTTGCAGAGGATATTCAGGGAATGACCCTGGAAATTCCCTCTTATAAAATCATTCAAATGTGCAAATTGAATCTTCGTGGGAAACAATGTCATTTCATTTTGCAGTGGCCATTTATGCCTAGGTTCTGTCGTGGCTTTTAGGAAATCAATTTTATATTTGGTTTAATTGACAAAATAGGTGGCTTGCAGAAATTCAGTCATATATATGAATTATATTATGTTTTTTTGTTTTATTATATGTACCGAGCTGAATTTTGTAAAGGATATGTAGTGAAAGCATAGGAGAATTCGTAATGAAAATGAAACTAGAAATTCCCTCTTATAAAATCATTCGAATGTGTATATTGAATGCATTGAATTGTGGTGATTGACTTTCAAATTTGAATTTTCCTGCCAAACAATTGGTCATTTCATACTGCAGTGGCCATTTATGTCTAATTTCAATGGTGTGTTGAATGAAAAAAAGCCTATTTATAATTATGAATAAACCTATTTCAAGTTAAGTTTGTATGTGGGCCCACTCAATATATCACGTGGGTTTGCTAGGAGGTGGTTGCTTTAATCTCAACCCGACCACATTACATTGTTAACCACGTGCCCCATATGCCTTCATCAAACCACGTGTATGGGTTTACCTAACCGTAGGTTGTCAAGCATCTTTAAGCCCTAAAATCATCATCTCATGTGGTTTTCTTACTCATTTTCACCTCTATTATCCATATAAGATTATACATATATAATTTGATATATATAATATATACAAGATTATACATATAATATCATACACACACACACACACATATATATGTCTTATATAGATATATATCTATATCAGATTACATATGTATAGTCTTATATGGATATATATCTATATAAGATATCTATATAAGATATCTATATAATATTATATATATATAATCTGATATATATATATATATATATATATATATATATATATATATATATATATATATATATATATATATATATATATATATATATATATATATAAATTGAAATCAAAATTGACATCCCTAAGAAGCCAAAAAAGAAAGTGTTGATTGAGGCTATGGAGAAAGCGGGTATAAAATTTTATGCAAAGTATATGGAGGTTGCCGTGGATGTCAGGAGCTACATAGTGACTATCCATTGTTATTATTTAACCAAGGTTCAAAAGTGATGGGAGAATAGTTCATGGGGAAGGAAACTAATTGTGCAAAAGCGAAGAGCTGCATTAAATGACTTTGATTGGTTTAAAGTCATGCTCACGAAGATTAAGGTTTGTTTTATTCTTCAAGAAGTTGGTTTTACCTCTAAGCTAAAAAAGAAAACTCTGCTTGAACTAGCACTGGTTTTACCTTTTTGTAGTTGGATGATATTTTTAGCATTTGTGGTTTGCATGAGGATATGAACAAATGCAAAGTAACTAAGTTATAGGGATATTAAACTGATAATGTCAATGTGTTTATTAAAGATAACTGCGTTATAGGGATATATGGCAAGAAACATGGACATTATTAAATGGAAGACATTGATAGAGGATCATGTTAAGGTCCATGTGATGAAACCATACACGGCTCGATATGATGAAACACTGCAAGGCATGACTATATATATATATATATAATTTGATAAGAATATATCATTGGCATACGATGATATATTCTTATTAGATTGTATATATATATATACAGTCATGCCGTGTATATATACATATCAAGCCTCATGTTGTGTAGGGTTTCATCACATGAACCTATATATATATGTGTATCATTGTCTGCAAATATATATACAATTTGATAAGAAAATATCATTGTCTGAAAATAATATATCATTGTCTGCAAAAATATATATACAATCTGATAATAGCATATCCTTGTATGAAAATAATATATCATTGTTTGCAAAAATATATATACAATCTGATAAGAACATATCATTGTCTGAAAATAATATATCATTCTTTGCAAAAATATATATACAATGTGATTAGAATATATCATTGTCTACGAAGCTTCATGTGATGAAACCCTACATGGCTTGATATGATGAAACCCTACACGACATGATTGTACATATATATATATATATGTATGTATATATAATTGTCCTCAAATTGTAATCTTAAAACCGGTTGATAAATTGGGAAAAAAACTGTATACCCATTAATTTTCATGATTACAATGTAGAGATTCGAAGAGAATCCAAAAAAGTATGTATACCCATTTAATTTCATGTGCATATTATAATCATTGAAAATAGAAAATGTCTACCCATTAACCCGTATCCTGAAACCCATCAATAATTTGGGGAAAAAATTGAAAACCCATAACATTTCATGATTATACCAGTGTTTGACAATATACCAATTAAATTTCATGATTATACTTGGTCAAAATTCCACCAACGTAGGGGTTGGGGCCCTAATTCAGTTGGCTAAATCTTTCCTATTGCAGGAGGTTGGATACGAGGTCTAGTCTCCCCCACGCCCGTGGTACTGGAGGGTGTGTCGTGCCAGTGCCACCGGTCATGTTAAAAAGTTTACCAAGTGCATTACAGTTCATAGGGGGTCGTGCTACCCAATTAACCTGCACGGATAGTAAAAATTGAATAACTTGTTAGTGCATCAAAGAATATATCATTGTCTGTGTAGATATATATATACAATCTGAAAGGAACATATCATTCTCTGCAAAAATATATATACAATCTGATTAGAACATATCATTGTCTACAAAGCTTCATGTGATTAAATTTCATGATTATAATGTAGGGATTCAAAGAGAATCCAACAAAATCTGTATACCCATTTAATTTCATGTGCATATTATAATTACTAAAAATAGAAAACATCTAGCCATTAACCCGTATCCTGAAACCCATAAAATTTCATGATTATATCGACATTTGACAGTATACCCATTAAATTTCATGATTATACTTGGTCAAAATTTTGTCAATGTTCTATTTAAATCACATTACATGTGATTAGTTCATAGAATAATGTCAAAAAAATCATAGTAGTCAAACCCTTGATGCCATAGAATAATTCACAAGGGATCAAATTTCTACCAGTCACATGTAAATAGAAATGATTATAGTCAAACCCTTAATTCCATACAGAGAAATGATTTTTAAACACACCAAAATGCATTCAAACACCATTGATGCCAACAAAAACCCACTATTGAACAAACAAAATTGCAGGTGAAGAGAGGTGGAGATGTTACCTACAACAGAAGGGAGCTGGAGGAAGTTGCCATGGTCGCACGGGGTTGTGTCGACGGTGGGAGAAGGCAGACCACAATGAAAATGAGGAAAAAATCTGCAGGAGATGATGAGTTTAGGGCTTAAAGATGCCCAACAACCCACAATTAGGTAAACTCATATGCATGGTTTGATGAAGGAATATGGGGCACATGGTTAACAATGTAATGTGGTTGGGTTGAGATTAAAGCAACCACCTCCTAGCGGACCCACGTAATATATTGAGCGGGCCCACATACAAACTTAACTTGAAATAGGTTTATTGATAATTATAAATAGGCCTTTTAAAAAAAAAAAAAAATTGGCTTTTTTATGAGCGAGTATCGGAAAAATAATGAAAATGTACCAGATGGAGGTCCAAAAACACCTTTTTTGAGCACCTTTCGCTTAACATGTTCCACAAGGCATGTTTTAAATACCCATAAGACAATTTTTTCTTTTTAAGGTTCTAACTTGCCTACGAAGAAGCCCAAAAAAAAGAAATTTGAAATTGGACCTATTTTCCACTCTACACGAATGTGCGAAGTTAGCCTTGGCGACTACTGGTACATCTCCCCTAACTTGCAAAATGACTACCCTTTTTTATGTCCACACCTTTTCCTTATGAATCTTGGAATTGTATGCATGCAAAATGGATATAAATAGAAATATGCATGAAAATAGCTTAAATCAAATCAAAATGTAGGAAAAATTTAATAGATTGAATTTATTTTGTTGAATATTTGAATGTGGTTGCTCATAATTCTAGTAGCATATGATGTTAGCATAAAAGATGTTGATCTCAAAATGACAATGATAGGTCTCTTTTATAGAAAATCAAATTTGGATGAAGGGTCATGATTAAAAGCCAATATGACATGAAAATCAATGGTCAAGATTGAAAGATGATGTATGAAATAGGGTTAGGGCTAAATAAGGGCAAAGATAGGACTTGGTTAAGGATGAATGGTTGAGATAAATTAAATGAGACATGAAGAGATAAGATGAGATAAGAATGGCACAGATAAAGAGAATGGCACAAAAAAAGAGATTGTTGGAGTATTTAATTTAGGAGGGAAAGTGATTAATTAAAAAAATGATTATTTAATTATAAAAGAAAGGGAAAATTTTGACTTTTAATTAAAATAAAATTTAATTAAAAGTGAAAGAAAATGACAAAATATTAAATAATTAAATAATTATAAAATTATTGCTCATGTGCCAATGGGTCCCAATTGTCTATGCCTTATTGGATAGATTGAGCACATGGGCAATGACCAAGGCAAAGAGTGAGATGTTATTGTCAATACTGGGTGGACATTTATTGTCTAGTTAAGATCAGTGGCTATGGGAAATCAATTTGTTTCTTCCATCATGAAAGTGTGATTGGCATCAAGGGAGTACAAGAATTTCGCTATGAACTAATGTCATATTAAGTGTGGGTGATTACAATTGTTGTCACTAAGATCTTGAGGTACAATGCTAGACATTTTTGAAATTCTACCACTAGATGGTTGTAGGGGATCTAGGATGAGAAATCTTAATTGGGATCGGATTGACGTGAAGTGGATAGGTTGGAAATGCATGCAAATTAACTCCACACAACATAAATTTGAGGTGGTGTTTTTTCTCAACACATTCAAGGATGGGCACCCCAATGAGACTACGTTGTGCCAAAAAATAGTTTGCGTTCGTGGATTTCATCTCAAACTAGCGTTTGAAGATGATTTGTCTGCACAAAGACATCTTGTGCTTGGAGGCAGTTAGGATGATAATTGGCAAGGAATTTTGTTTCTTGGCTAATAGAACCATGGCAGACATGGATATTTCCTCCCGCTTTCTGGCTTCACTCTTGGATTTAAACATCCCAAAGGTTCACTATCTATTGCTACTTCGCCTAGTTTTCAAAGCTACCATTCTCATGGATGACTTAGATGTGGTGACTGTGGCGAAGCCGGGAGCTGGCATACCATGGGTGGATGACATAGAAAAGATGTTTCGGCTTGGAGTTGCAATGGAACGTCAACCTTTCTTGTTGAATATGGGTGGTGGCTTAGATCGTCACAGAAGGTGGGTGATGGTTGGGTACTCTTTTCTATGTCGTAGATTGGGGATGGATGAAGTGGAAGGAATTTAGTGGTGTAGAGATTTTGTAGAGCTTCTTGAGGAGGGTCAGTTCTACAATGAGGTGGATTAACTATGCCTCTTGTTAGGATAGGGTTTGGATTAGTTGTTTTTGGCTCTAGTGGGGAGTCGTGTGCTTTGGGGGTAAATTTTGTAAACTGGGTTGATGAACATTGCCCTAAGCTCTGGCCCATATTTTGGGTTTGATATCCATGTATTGATTTATATGAATTTTCAATATAATATATGTAACTTCAATTGTGTTTTACAGATAATTTTTTTGTTATAAAATTATTTAATAATTTTAAAAGAGGTTGGAAAAAATTAAAAGAGGTTGTTGGAGAAAATTAAATAATTATAAAATTACTTAATTTAGGAGGGAAAGTGAATAATTAAATAAAAATGATTATTTAATTATAGAAGAAAGGGAAAATGTTAGACTTTTAATTAAAATAACAATTTAATTAAAAGTTGAGGAAAATGACAAAGTCTTAAATAATTAAAATAATTATTTAATTGTATTAGAAAAGTGGAAAATAATTGAATAAAATTGGAATGTATTTAATTATAGAGGAAAAGAGAATTAATTAGTGATGTAATTAAATAATCAAGGGAGGAATAAAGAGAAAATGAATGAATTAAATAATTAAGAATTATTTAATTAATAGAGGATTATGACCTTAAAAGATAATTAAATAAATTATTTAATTATGCAAGCAAAAGGAGGAATTGATATGAAAAATGGCATTTGTAGGCTTAGGACATTTTTCAATGTCTACATGAATATTCTTTTCTTGGTCTATAGTGGGCCACCCTAACTTCGTGCTTCTGAAGTCCTATGTGGAAATTTCAAATCACTCCCAAATTTGTAAAAAATTGTACAACTTATTTGGTAAGTCCCTGCTTATAATTAAAGTTTCAAGGCCACATCATCAAATATGATTCCACATCAGCATGTTTTTTGTTGCGGTGTCCAAAAAGGTCCAAAAATAAGGTGAGATTACTACACCCTTAATATTAGTGTACATCGGGTTATGAATAGTCGACTTGTGGCTATCTTAACTCTTAATTAAGTCATGTTATCATTATTATATTGTTATTTAGTTGTTTAGGTCAGCCTAGGGTTTGCATAGGATTATCTAAGTTGGTCTAGCTAATATCCTAAGCATAAATAAGTATATATAGGAGGTTGTGAGTCTTCTTTCATCATCGTATTGTGAATTGTGTTCTCATTGGAGATATTTGGAGGTTTTCTCCCTCAAAGTGGCTTGTTATTCTTAGTTATTATCAAGTATTTGCAACATATTTCATATCTTCATCTATTGTGCAATTTATTTCATTACAAGTGGTATCAGAGCATGATCTTGGCACCATAGAGGTAAGGTTTCTTCTCAATATTGGAGGTGATTTTGGGGAGAGCATATTTTCCAGATTTTGGTTAATTTTTTTTTCTAATTTTTAAATGGTTCTTGAAGAACATATTAAAGAAGCTACAATCCATATTTCAAAGGAATTGGAGTAGAATTGAGCAAATTATTGCAAAATTAGGGATTGTGCACAATTTATTTGGAAGCTACATATCTCTCACATCCTGCCGAATTGGAGCTTGATTTTTATTGGGTTTTTGAAGACATAATAGAGGATACTACAATCCACAAGTTGGAGAATTTGAAGCATAAATAAGTAGGTTATTGAAAATTTAAGGTTTCTACGAAATTCACTCTCAAGGTTGCAAATTTACTAATTTCTTGGAGTTTTTTTCTAGGTAAGTGGTATCTTGGCCCTAGTAAGTTATAGTAAAAATTTCAGAGAATTTAAGCTTCATTTGTGTGATTTATTGAAAAATTATTGGTTTCCATCATGACGAGGCCAACAAGGGGCAAAAAGAATGTTGTCACACCGAGGAAAACCCCTAATAAGGATGAGGTAACAATAGAGGATATTAATTCCAATGAAGAAATTAGTAAGGTCAAGGAAGAAATTTCCACAATGAAGATGGATATGTGTGACCTAAGAGGAGATTTATCAGACATACAAAGCATGTTAAGTTCCTATATGAATGAACCAAGAAAGGAGTTCTCAAGTAACTAAGGTGAAAGTTCTAGGTTAGCTAATCTTGACCCAAAATTTAATACTCCTATGGAATCTGGGAATTTTTTCCAAAAGTGGATATGTGCAAGTTCAATAGCAAGGATCATCTAACATGGATAAACCAAATGGAGATTTTTTTTGAAGTACATCAAGTCCCAAATGGAAAAAAGGTCACGATGGATTCCCTATATCTAGAACTAGATCAATTCATTTGGTATCGTTGGCTTTGTACTCATTGAAGGAAAAAAGGTCTCAGTGTCTCATGGTCAATTTTTACAGAGGAACTCCAACCACAATATAGAAATAGTGTGATAGACAACTTCTTCAGCTAGCTTGCTAAACTTCAACAAACATGATCAGTTCAAGATTATATTTAGCGATTCCAAAATCCATCCTTAAGAGTGGATACAATTACAGAGGAGAACTTGAATGATTTATTCTTGGGTGGTCTCAAAGATCACATTCAACATGAGGTATGCATGTTTAGTCCTATCGAGCTATAAATGAGTCTTTTATCTTAACACGCAAGGTAGAGAAGTATTTGATTCATAAGAAGCAAGGGGCTAGTGTTACAAGAGAGAAGGGAAATTCAACACCTTCTCTTTCTTAACCTACTAGGTTGAATCCACAAAAAATGAGGAGAAAAGAGCAAAAGGGTTGTGTTTCAATTGTGATAGCTAATACACTCAAGGACATAAATGTAGTGAAAAGAAATTGTTCTATATTGAAGGTCCAAGTGAGGAAGAAGAGGAGGAACCCATATTAAAGGATTAAAGGCAGTCAAATGAGGAATCACATGATTCTCAACCAATCATTTATTGTCATGCACTCTAAGGCTTCAGTGCTCCACAAACTCTCAAGGTAGTGGGTTTCTTAAAGAAGCAGAAAGAAACAACGTTGATCGACTCAAGTAGTACTCATAATTTTATCAACAAAAAATTGGATATTTGTCTAAATTGTTTTATATATCCAACTCCAGAATTTTAGGTTTTGATTGTAGATGGTAGTATAGTTAGTTGTTCTGGGAAGTTTCATAGCATTAAATTTTCCATGGGAGATTATCACCTTGATAGCCCAATGTATGCAATATCCATGGGGGAAACATATATTGTTTTGGGAGTACAATGGATTACTACTTTGGGAACAATTGAGATGAACTTCCAAGAACTATTCATGAGACTTCAGCCAAAAGGAAAGACAGTAGAGCTCAAAGTATTGAAGGAAAGTTCCCCAAAAATGGTAAGCTCTCATCAAATGCAAAATTTACTGAAGAAAGGAGTTGATGGATTTGTGGCCCAATTATGTTCATTAGAAGTATCTCAATCTAAGGCACCCATCCAAATTTACAAGCAATAATTGATTGCCACTTAGTGGTTTTGGGAGATATGCCTAAGGGAATTCCTCCTAAGAGGGATCATGATCATTCCATACAGCTAGTTCCAAGGAGCCAACCACCCAACATCATACCCTATAGAAAACCCCATATACAAAAAAGTGAGATAGAAAAGATTGTTGAAGATATTCTAGAGGCAGGACTTATTAGGCATAGCCAAAGTGCTTACTCCTCACCTGTGGTGATGGTGCATAAGAAGGATGAAACTTGACACATGTGCCCAGATTATAGAGTGCTCAACTTGTACACCATCAAAGATAAGTTTCATATTCCAGTAATTGATGATTTTCTAGATAATTGAATGGAGCTATGTATTTTACAAAGTTAGGTCTTAGATCTGGTTATCATCATATTCAAATTAAGGAAGAGGATATTTATAAGACAACATTTAGGACTCATGAGGGTCATTATGAGTTTTTGGTGATGTCATTTGGTCTTACGAATGCACCATCTACATTTCAAATTTTAATGAATTCTATTTTTAAGAAATTCTTGAGGAAGTTTGTACTAGTGTCCTTTGATGATATATTAATTTATAGCAAGACATGGGAAGAATACTTGCAACATGTAGATCAAGTATTACAAGTTCTTGAAGATCATCAACTCTATGCTAAGCCATCCAAGTGTGCTTTTGGTCTCAAGGAGGTGGAATAATTGGGGCACATAGTTTCACATGAAGGGGTAAAGGTGGATTTGAACAAAATTAAGGCTATCATGGAATGGCCTATTCCCAAAAACATTAAGAAACTAGGGGGTTTCTTGGGATTGATAGGATTCTACAAAATATTTGTGAAGAATTATGGTTTTACAGAAGCACCCCTCACCACTCTATTGAAGAAGGATTCTTTTCATTGGAATGAGTCCACTAATGCAACATTTGAGAGATTGAAGGAGGCTATGTGTACAACTCCAATGCTTTCCACTCTAGGCTTTACCAAGGAATTCATTGTGGAATGTGATGCTTTAGGAAATGGGATAGGATCTATTATCATGCAAGAAGGTCAACCAATTTCTTTTGAGAGTCGTCAATTAAAGGGTAAGAATCAACTCAAACCTATTTATGAGAAGGAAATGCTAGCTATTTTTCATGTAGTAAAACAATGGAGGCCTTATCTAATGGGTAGACACTTCAAGGTTAAGATAGATCATGATAGCCTAAAATATTTTTTTGAACAAATATTATCTTTTGAAGATAAACAAAAATGGGTCACTAAGATGTTGGGATATAACTTTGAGATTGTGTATAAGAAAGAGAAGGGAATGTTGTGGCAGATGCACTTTCTAGGAAGGATGAGAATGTTGAATCCTTATTGTGTGAAATTTCAATACTACAAGAAGATTGGGTGGTTGAAGCTAAAGCAGAGTGGTAGAATGATGTTGCCACAAGTAATCTCATTCAATAGTTAAAGAGTGATCCTAGTAGTTCAGATAAGTTTTATTGGAAGGGAGATTTTGTATGGTATAAAGAGCAATTGTATCTCTGCAAGGATTCCACTCTTAAACACAATATTCTCATAGAACTTCATCAATCTCAAGTTGGAGGTCATTCAGGATTTTTAAAGACTTACCATCAAGTCAAGCAAGATTTTTTTTGGAAGGGCTAAAAGGTGATGTTCAAAAATTTGTGGCTGAATGTTTGGTTTGTCAAAGAAATAAAGGGGAGAAAATTAAGACACCAAGTCTCTTGCAACCTTTAGTTATTCCTAGCCAATGTTGGGAAGAGGTATCTATGGACTTCATCACAGGGCTTCCAAAACCTAAGGACCATAATGTTATCATGGTAGTAGTAGATCACCTTACTAAATATGCACATTTCATTGCATTATCACATCCTTTTACTACAAGTACATTGGAAAAATATTTTTTGGAGAACATACAAAAACTACATGGTACATGGAAGGTTATTGTTAGTGATTGTGATGCTATCTTCACTAGTCACTTTTGAAAAGATTTATTCTCATGTTTGGGTACTCAATTGGCTCATAGTTCTTCATACCATCCTCAATCTGATGGGAAAAAAGAGGTTGTTAATAAGTGATTAGAAGGATATCTACATTATTTCACTTCAGATAAACAATCACACTAAGTAGATTGGCTACCACTCATAGAATGGTGGTATAACACTTCCTTTCATAGTTCACCAAAAATGTCTCCATTTATGACACTATATGGATATCAACCTCCTTCCATCACATCATCATTGAAGGTGTCACCAAGAGTTTAGGTAGTGGAGGACCACTTTCTTCATCAACAACAGTTACTCTCAGGACTCAAGGAGAATTCCTGGCCATGGCACAAAATCAAATGAAATAACAGGTGGACCAACATCGTAGTGAAAGAAGTTTTGAAGTTGGGGATTGGGTCTTTTTGAGATTGCAACCTTATAAGAAAATATCATTGAAGAAACATAAAAAGAATGATAAGTTGTCTCCAAAATATTTGGCCCATACCAAATCATGCAAAAGATAGGCAGTGTCACCTACAAGTTGGAGTTGCCATCTACAACAAAGATACAACCAATTATTCATGTTTCTTGTTTGAAGAAGGTAATTGGGCACAATATCCCTACTCAAATAGTATTACCCGAGCTTGATGAAGAAGGAAGAATCATCTTCGAACCAAAGTGCATTCATCATACCTGCACAAGAGGCTAAGGACTAGAACACTCACTGAGTATCTCATCCAATGGAAGAATTTACCAATTGAAGATGCCACATGGGAAGATGAGGAGTTCATTTAGAAGAATCCACACTTGATTAGCATTGAGGACAATTATTCTTTGAAGAATGGGGCATGTTACACCCTTAATATTAGTGTACATCAGGTTATGAATAGTTGGTTTGTGGCTATCTTAACTCCTAATTAAGTCATGTTATCATTATTATATTGTTATTTAGTTGTTTAGGTCGGTCTAGGGCTTATATAGGGTTATATAAGTCAGCCTGGGTGATATCTTAGGCATAAATAGGTATATATAGGAGGTCGTGAGTCTTATTTCATCATCATATTGTGAATTGTGTTCTTATTGGAGATATTTGGAGGTTTTTCCCCTCGAAGTGGCTTGTTATTCTTAGTTATTAAAAACTATTTGCAGCATATTTCATATCTTCTATTGTTCAAGTTATTTCATTACAGAGACCAATAGTGGAATGTTGATGTGGCATGACACGGTTTGTACTTTTTTTGTATTTTATGAATAAAAATTGCTCCACAATTGGATATTAAAGTTTTTCACTATGGGGCCCACTGCGGACTACTTCTATACCCATTATTGGACCCCGACCCATTATTGGCGCCTCTCCTTTACTTCATGGGAATTCTATTTATTTGGAGTAAAGTAGCTTGCACTTTGGAATTATGTTTTTGAATATTATAACAATCTTGGAGAGCTATTCTATCATTTTATGATTTATCAATGGTACTTGAAACTTCATGATTTATGTATTCAAATTGCCAATCTTGTAGGGTATGAACAACCATTATCATTAATAGAGTATGGTTTGTGCTTAACAATTTCCATTAATAATGCTTATAATACAAATACCCAATTTATTAAAATATTACAACATATTCTTTCAATTATAATAGTAGTCAACCAAAATCTTTAGACAAAAATAAATTATTTTCAAACCTTGTGGGCTTATTAAATGATATTAGTAAGAGGCATGTTAGTCTTACCACATAATTCCTTGCTAAAATCGAGAACAATAAGGAGAGTATCATGCAATTAACAATATACATGCACCATTAATAACCAACAAGGGCCAATGGTCAAAGAGGCTCCAAAATTATGACAAACAATGCATAAATTTGTAGTGAATAATGCATCTTTGTGAAATAGGCACAAAATTAATGTAAACAACAATATAACTTTAAAAAGACATCAAAATTGATAGAAGATGATTAATTTGTGAAGACTAATAATGAAATCTCAAGAGGGTTTCAGCTAGTCAAATTATGATATTTATATCAGAATTCAACTAATAGTTTTGAGTCAAACTCATTGACCCATTTTCTTGAGTAGTGGATCACATAACACTCATTGCATCTAGGTAAAGCTCATAAGGGTGAAGCATCAAGACTTCTTGGGAGGTCACCCATACTTGTAATACTTTGACTCAAGCAAAAATTAAGCTTCCCACAAGACTAAGCTAATTAGCTTGCTACTCCATTTACAAAATTTGCATTAAAGTGTTGTGCTTTATGAGCCATTCATTATAGAGCTACCTTATCCAACAACAAATAAGAGGAATTTTCATTAGTAGTGGTTCACATGAATCCATCTCTCATGATAATGAATGGTTTACTTAATACTCATTACATTTAAGTGATGTTCCACATGGGTGAAGCATTGGGACTTCTCGAGAGGCCACCCATCCTAGTATTACTTTGACTTAAGCATGGTTAACCATGGAGTTTTTAGCAAATCAAGTTCAGTTGGCTTGCTACCACATTTGAAAAACATTTAAAATGTGTTATGCCTTATGAACCATTCATTTTAAAAGCCCATTTAGCTTGTTCATGTCACAACACTTGTTGAAGGTTTTGCAAATGGGGTAAGAAGCTAACGAGGCTTGATTGTGGGGGAAAATCCATGGTTAAGCATGCTTGAGTCAAAGTAGAATTGGGATGGGTGACCTTTTGGGGGGTAATCCCACAATAATGAATCCCACTTTTTGGCCAAGATGAACATTTATATCAACATTTTTAATTGAATCTTCACTTTTTGAGACCTATAGCAGCTAAACTGTTAAGAATTTGAAGATGATGCAAACTAGTGATTTGTGGCAATTTATGTGTATATTCTAAATATATATATTGAAATAAGTTGTGAATATTTCAACATTTCCTTTAATAACTAGTTTTAAATAAACAATATTTTCATAAACTAACATTTATGTCATCCAACATAAATTTTTTTCTAGAAAGGATGAAATTCTAATTTAAAAAATATAGATTCTTAACATCAATATCTAGGGCATGGATAATTTTTCATAATTTTTTGTTACATATTTTTTTAATTAGTTTTTGAAGTCATGTAACTATAATTTGGACATAGGTGTATGCCATCCAACATAACTTGTTCTGTATATGTCGATATTCAATTTTCTTCTTTTTGGTGAAACAAGGACATCAATACCTAGGGAAAAGGTATTTTTTGACTTTTTTTACAATGGTTTATTATTTGTCCACCTCTATAGAATGAAGAACTTGATGTTCAGTGAAAAACCTATGTTACAATAAAAATTGAAAAATGAAAACATATCAAAACTATACTTGTTGGAAAGCTCGTTTCAAGGGCTATGATATTATATTTTGTCAAGTTAACTAGATATGAAGGTTCAACTTGGGGTTTGAAATTGGATTTTCTAAAGAAAATCTGAAGTAGAGTCCAAAGCTATCATACTTAACCCCTTCGTTCGAAGGATAAAATTTTGAGCGAAGACCGCTGTGTAAAAACATGATTTTACGACCAAGTTACCTCTCGCTCAAAGGTCCTTCAAGTGAAGATTTTTCTTCGCTCAAAGGTGCTTTCTAAAAACATCCCACCTCCCTCAAAAAAAATTGTTGCCCAAAAGTGGGACTCATTATTGTTAGATTACCCTGGGAGCTCTCAATATTTCATCCTTGTGAGCATTACCTAGATGTAGTAAGTGTTAAGTATACCATTCATCTAATGAGAGACAAGTTCATGTGGATCACTAATGAAAATTAGTCAATGAGTTTGATTGTAAAACTACATAGTTGAATCTTAATATAAATATCATAATTTGACACATTACAAAAATACATCCTATTTGTTAATGGGTGAGCTAAAAATTTTCTATAATGAATGGTTTATGTAGAGTTGTAAATTGTAATCCTTGAAAATTTCACACTATTTATTGCTCCCCTTTAAGTTATTGGACCTAATTAAGCACTTAATTTCCTAAATTATGCATTCCACAACTTACTTTAAACATTTTTCGATAATTTGCAAGCATAAAAAAAATGCTCTCATTTAATACTTTGTCCTCGACACTTTAAACTTCCAAAAATAGGGTTGGGACATTGGTGCCTATGTCCCCCTATTTTGGCTCCAAATTCAAATATGTCAATGTTAGTATTTTATTATTTGAAATTCAAATATCTGAAGTCAATAATCAAAATCTATTTTTTGGAAAATTAGAATAATAGCATATAAATACCTAGTTATTGCATTATTTCAAATCTATCTAGCAAGTTGAAAAATTTATGATCAAACAATTATCAATCTGATTATTATTGAGAAAGTCAAGAGCAACCATTAGAGGATTTATTATAGAAATTCAAGATCCAAACATCATGTCAAAATGTATGTGAGTGTGTTCATGTTTATGTTTTCATATTGTTTGTGAAGGCTAACCTTTGTAGGTCTCCAAGAAATTCAAGCCATTCAAGAAAATCAAGCAAGCAAGATCAAGACCTTGAGGAGATGTGTATGACTCTAGTCCTTCAAGGAAGCCATTAATGGGCGGTGAGTTGTAGAACTTTGTGGATTCATCATTCCTTCCTATCATTTATCTATTTATCATTGACATTGTCATTGTGGAAGTGAAAACATTAACACAAGGTTTGACCAAGGCAAGCCCCTTAATGACAAAACCTTTCTTCTCTCTTTGAATGTGGAGGTTTCAGGTCTGAAGAGGATTAAAGAAGGATTGAAGTTCAATCATTCATTGTTGCAATTGAAACCCTACACCTTGACAACTCATAAAAACTCAATTACAAAATTATTTGACAACAATCCAACAAATTTGCAAATAAAAATCAGAAGCTCTTATTCGGCTATCGAGGACTACAAAAAAATCTGAAAATGACCTACAAGGATAGTGGTGCCCTCAGAGGAAATTTCTTGGGAAATCAAGCTAAAATTTATACCATGGGTGCACAGTGTCCTGCTTAGTCTAGATCTAGTGTCAAAATTTCTGTTATAGTTTCTCAGTTGTTGAAATCTTGTATTTTCAGATTAAGGCACACAGTTTAACTAGGTTTATTAAGGAAATTAATTTCCAATCAATTTCCAAGGCTTTAAAAAATAAAATCCAAGTTTGATTGAATCACTTTTTATAGTTGAAAGTCGATCTACTTACCTTGATTTGCATTCTAATGTTTTCTTGAAAAAGGACTTAATCCTAGTGTTCCATGTATTGGACCTAGGATCCCTTTTTCATCAAAACATTTTGGTGAATCTAACATTTCAACATTATCGACCCTTTTGAAATCTGAAATAGTTCATCCTAGATCTAGGTTTACAATTGCATTATTCTTCATTGTTCATTTAGGCATCAATTTTTGCACTTTAACAAGCATAAAAATTCAAAAAAATTCATATCATATTGCATCATAGATTGCAATAAGGGTTAATTTCAATAATTATTTATAATTTTCAGATTTTTTAGCATCATTTAAATATGAAATAGGCTGCATTTTGTCAAAATTTTAGAAAATTTAGCCTTTTGTTTGTAAAAAAGTGTCCTTGCATTTGAAAGAAAAAGTGCCAGTTTACTTCATTTTGTGTGAATTTGTGAAAGATTGTTATTTTTTAGTATAAAAAATTATCAGATCTGTAGGTACACTGCATGTATTTTCTGAAACATTGCATAATTGGGATAAATTGCCTTTTATTTTTGCAAATTTTGAAAACCCTAGGTTGTCAACTATATTGCAAAATTCAAAAACTCATAAAATAGAAATAAATTTAGTTCAAAATTGGGGCTTGCACACTATCATAGTCATTTCCTTTCACTAGTGCCTCTAAAATTGAAATCTTAGAAAAAACCTAACTAGGACATAGGCACCCTAGGCACCTCTATCTTGCCAAAATTGTCTAAAATTTTAGGTGTAGAAACATACTTACTATCAATTTGCAAATTTGGAGTTTGATTTCCAGATCTGTGTCTATAATAGGTCTGTAAGTTTGTTTTTAGTCCTAGTTTTCCTTAACAAGTGTAGACATAATTTGAAATTGAAATTTAATGATTAAACTTGGAGAAAGAATAGTAATCTAATCATGTTAGATCTCTTTCCACAAGTGCATTGTATACCAATCCCTTTAGTTGCAATGAATTTGACATGTTAGATGATGCCCTTGGGACTTCATCTCATATAATTTGACTAAGGCTTCTAACATTCCAACAAAGACAATCATTGATACTCATGATAATCATAGTAGCTATTCTCATAATATCCCTCCTAATTGTGAGAATATCTTAACACAAGAGAATGAAATCATTGACACATTTCTTAATCACTTTGCCTAATCTTCATTTACCTCCCAACATCTTCCCCACTTGTGAGAACACTTTAGTGTAAGAGGATGCAATCATTGAAAACTGTGACAATCATAGTTATTCTTCTCCCGATACCTCACCTACTTGTGAAGAAGGTATCTTGGTGTCAGAGGATCCAATCATTGAATTTCATGAGAATCTTGTTTGTTTCTCTCTCAATACTTCTCCTACTTGGGAAGATATTGTGGCACAAGAGGATGAAATCATTGATACATTTCTTTCAAAATATAGTAAGAGGGATGGCATAGATAAAGATACTAAGTTGACATTAGATCCCCTATCAATAGAAGGTCATCAACAAGTAGATAACTCAGTTGAGGTTATGAACGCACAATTGAAAATTGGATCTACTTAATTAGTGGACCTCCTAAATCACCTCTCATTATAGCACCTCCTAAACCCCTTGGCGATATCTTGAATTTTGCAAGACAAATCACTAGTAATCATGTGTCGCAACAACCAAGTTATCACACAATTTCTCACACATATACCATTCCTCATCTTAGTGGTAAAGAGTATGATCTTGTTGAGAAACTTAATAATGCTCCAACAAAAATATCCCTTTGGGACTTGATTCAAACATCACCTACATATCATAGGATGCTCCAAGAGGCTTTGCAAAAGATTGATGTCCCACCTTCTATTAGACCGAATAATGTAGCTACCTTGTTTTACTGTATGCAAATGACAAAGTTGGATATTACATTCCCTCAACATGAATTATCATCACTTGAGATCTAAAATAAACATGAAGCCTTAATGATAAAGGTGATCATTAATGAAATTGGAGTTAGATGTACTCTCATAGATAATGGAGTGGGTCTTAATGTTTGTAGCATTGACCTCCTAGATAAAATTGGTGTGAACAAGAATCTTATAGAAACCAATGATGTTAATATTCGCTGCTTTGAAAATGTTAATACTCAATCATTAGGAATGATCACACTACCCATTGAGGTTGGACCCATGGTTTTTCCTACCCCTTTCCATAACCTGCCAGGACCTCTTTTGTACAACCTCCTCCTAGGTAGACCATGGATATATTCATTCCATGAAGGGAGTCTCGTCTACTCTTCACTGTGAGATGAAGTATGAATATAATAACAAGATATACATGGTTAAAGAAAATGAAAAAAATTATAATTCACAAGTTCAACATGATCATAACACTTCCAACTCTCTTAATAATTTGATTCCAACTTCAAAGGTAAAACCTATACAAGTTGATGGTAATCCTAATTGTCTTTAACCTACAACAAAAATCTTAGATGATGATTGGGGATCATTAAATTTTACACCTTGTTTCAAAGGGGAGTCTAAAATCTCGCCATCAAAGTCCAAAGAGTCAAATACAAATATTGATCACACTAATGATTCATCTTCAAAAACATGTTTTGACGATGATTTGGGTCCATTAGATTTTACACCCTCTTTTTGGGAGAGTACAAAATCTGACAATCTAAACCAAAATAGTCATGTGTTTCATTTTATCAACTTGGTTCTACATCAACAACATCACCCCATGGTGGTGATGGGGGCCCTTCAACACCCATCCCTCATGATATGAAGATGCTTAACTTTAAAAAACTTAAAAATGATTTGTGTGCTCGGGAAGAAGCTAATCCTTCTAAGAAGTATGTAGATAAACCCTCTTTGTATGATTTGGAAGCATGTTATGGTATTGGACACAAATTTTTTTTAAACATGATGTAATGAAAAAATGAAACAAAATGATAGGAATCAAGAGAATTCTATACCGTGCTTTTCCAAGCAGGGTCTAGGTTTCCAAAATTCCTCGCCATCTTCATCTAATACTTTATCATCTATTGTATGTATGACATCTTTTGATAAGAATGCAAGTTTTTCTTCACAAGGGAAAGAAATGACCCCTATTTTGATCAAGATAATATCTTGTTGAGGCTTCTAAAAGCTTGCTTGATTACTCTTCCTCCATGAACATGAAAGAAATTCTACAACAAAAACTCATTTTGTGCATATCATCGAGTGCATGGTCATTCTACCAATGAATGCTAGGCCTTGAGTATTAAAATACAACTTAAGTATTATGGTGCTCTTCCTTGTGTTGATGCACCTAATTCCTCTAATCAATAATGATTTTCATCCTATCATGTTTCTCACCACTATGTGGCATTTGTAGATTTATGTGTTTTGTTCATTGCCATTCATGGTGGTACAATCTTAAGTGCAACCATATTTTTCATGGCAGCAACATGATAGTCCTTGGTGTGGTTGTCCTTTTCTCTACATTTTGGGAGCAAGGATAACTAGTTTTGGAAGGCGTGCATTCTTTTCAAGGATCCCCTCTTCCTCTTTTTCTCTTAAAAATACCAACATAGCAAGTATGTTGACATTTTAAGGAGGGGCATATATTACCCCTATCCATTTTGTCTTGTGATATTTGACCTATTGGCATACCCCCTTTGGTAGTGGTGTTGTTTGTAACACCCCTTAAGATGTGGTTATCAATTTTCCCCCCATGACATTTAAACTTTGTGCACCCCCTGAGGTGATTTTTGTGTTCTCCTTGAAGTGTAGTATGCAAAGTCCTAACATAATGGAGTTTATTGGTCTATGAGTTTAGAGAATTTTTAACATAGCCACCAAGCATAACACACCTTGATTTCTAGTGGAGTCATGCGTTTCATGAGTGTTTAGCATAAAACAACTTGCTAGCCTTGTGGAACCCATCAAATTGCATGGACACCTAGCATAACACAACTTGCTAGCCAGTAGATCCATGTGGCTCATGCATGATTTAAATCCTTGTGAGAGCATCATTTTGTTAGAAAAAACATTCAATGGATGAGTTTTGGTATTTGAGGAAAATTTAAGACTGAGGTCTCTTTACCTTACCAACTCGAATCCTTTTAGTACTAACCTTGTGTTTTGTTGTGTGTCTTTCATGTATCTTCTTCGTGTTTGCATTATGTTTGCATCGTGATTGTGTTCATTTTTTGTCATCTATATGTTATGTTATATCATGTGTTTTCGTCATGTATGTTTTGTGTTTTCTGACATATATGTTTGTGTATGTTGTCTTGCTACATTTCATACATGTGTGTTCATTTGTGTTTATGCTGTCTTGCCATATGATCTTGAATCTCAGGGGCTTGATCACCCCCTAGATTCATTGTCATCCTATCTCTTCAACATTTATACAATTGGACCCCTCTTGACATATATTTTTCTAATTTAGTGTGATTTTGAGCATAAGTTCACACTCTCAATAAAGTGGGGGCTAAATGCAGCATCATAAATTGTCACCCTTGACAATTTTACACTATGTTTTTATTGGACTTAATTAAGAAATTAATTTCCTAAATTACGCATTCTGCTACTTATTTTATATATTTTTCAACAACATAAAAAAATCTCTCATTTAATACTTTGTCCTCGACACTTTAAAGTTTTGAAAATAGGGCTAGGACATTGGCACCTAGGGCGCTTATGTCCCCTATTTTGGATCCAAATTCAAATATGTCGGTGTCGACATTTTATTATTTGAAATTCAAATATTTAAAGTCGACCATCGAGATCTAATTTTTGGGAAATTAGAATAATATCATATAAATACCTACTTATTGCATTATTTCAAATCTATCTAGCAAGTTGGAGAATTTATGATCAAGCAATTATCAAGAGCAATGTTATTGTCACATCCCCAAAATTGTAATGCTAATTATGAGATATTGAAATACAAATAACAAAACTAAATAGATATTAAAATATAAAAATAAGTAATTATCATTTAAACATCATTATTATAATTATAATTATCAAGATTATATTATAATTATAAATACAAATAATTACCATTTAAATATTATAATCTTAAATATTATTTATAAATACTAACAACTTAAATATCATTAATTAAATAATGTAATATATAAATATATTACAATTTAATTTAAAAGAAATTAATATAAATAATAATAATGTTTCATAGACTAAACAACAAGAGAACATAATTATTAATAACACCCACAATGCAACGATCATAATAACTATTAACAAATAAGCAATCCTTATTAATAAGCATCGATCAACAAAGAAATGACTTGTTTAAAGCAACAATTCCTAAACACAACGAATAGTTTAAAATAATACAATGATTATAATTGTTAAACACACAACATAAACATAGTCATGAATTAGTTCCTAAAGGGAAACGACTGCGTAAGGCCACGTCCCTAATCAAAGGGCAAGTACAAGTCTTGGAGATTGGCCTATAAAAGGAAGATCAACCCAAGACAATGGGCATCGAAGAAAGAAGAGAGAATGGTATATTCTGAACTGAGAATCATCAAATCATTTATTAAAAGATATCCTCTGAAAATCAGATCGTAAGGGATATCAACAATTGTGGTATGTTCTATCGTAGTTATTGTATATCATTATATGTTTTGATACTTATATTTATTCTTCTGATAGGCTTTATGTTGACTATTGTATGTAGTTATATATGTATATATATTTGGTTGTTTAGGCTTATTATTCTTGTAGTATGGTATATCTTAACTATTATATGCAATTATATATGTTATTTTTATTATTCTTCTAGTATGCTTTATCATAATTATTGTACACAACTATATGTATATATTTTGTTATTTATATTTTTTATTCTTGCGATGTGTTCTATCATAATTATGATATATTTATTGTTATTTATGCTTACTATTCTCATCAAAACATTCATGGGAGGAGTAGGGGAGAAACTACTAATAGGTTGAGTAGATACTAGACGTCTTCCTAGGTATGCCACTCCTTGATGGATGACTGTGTGTGCCACTTGGATCCAAGGGGGTGATATCTACCTTTGGGCCTAGGGAGAAGATGTTTACGGGCCTCCTATGCTAGCCTTTCCCCAAACCTCTACAAGGATTATTTGTCAAGATGAATTGAAGGGAGTGGTTCAATCATAAGAGGGATGGATAAAGCAGCAAGGGTAGGGAATGCAAGTACAAGTTATCCATCAAGTAGACCACCCCATGTTGGATGACTGTGTGTGCCTCATGAGGGCCAAGGGGGGTGGTATATCTACTCTTGGGCTTGGTGTGGATAGCTTCAGGAAAACCTATCATGCTCTTCATCCTGGCCCCATTATAGTTCAACTTCCAATGTGCATTATGATATTGTGTGGCTTATATTTGCAATAGTTAGATGTTTACATGATTTAGTAGCTAAAGCATTGGCTATATACATTTGATTATATGAATTATATTTCAATATCAACTAACATGGTTGCAAGACCTAAACCAGGATTCATCTTTCTTAAAGTGTCTAACTCTAACTACACCCATCTTGTGATTCTAGGGTAAGATTTAGGGTTTTCTAAAAAGGGGACATTTCAATTATTGAGAAAGTAAAGAGTATCCATTAAAGGATTTATTATAGAAATACAAGATCCAAACATCATGTCAAAATGTATGTGAGTGTGTTCATGTTTATGTTTTCATATTGTTTGTGAAGGCTAATCTTTGTAAGTCTCCAAGCAATCCAAGCCATTCAAGCAAATCAAGCAAGCAAGATCAAGACCTTGAGGATATGTGTATGACTTCAGTCTTTCAAGGAATCCATTAAAGGGTGGTGATTTGTATAACTTTTTGGATTCATCATTCCTTCCTATCATTTATCTATTTATCATTAACACTGCCATTGTGGAAGTGGAAACACTAATACGAGGTTTGACCAAGGCAAGCCCCTGAATGGAACAACATTTCTTCTCTCTTTGAATGTGTAGGTTTAGGTCTAAAAAGGATTGAAAGAAGATTGAAGGTCAATAATTTATTGTAGAAATTGAAACCCTACACCTTGACAACTTACGAAAACTCAGTTACAAAATTATCTGATAGCAATCCAACAAATTTGTAGAGAAAAATTAGAAGCTTTGATTTGACTCTTAGGGACTATGAAAACATATACAAAAAAGGCCTACAAGGACAGTGACACCCCTAGAGGAAACGTCTTCAGAAATTATGCTAAAATTTATATCACAAGTGCATAGTGTCCTGCTCAATCCAGATCTGGTGTCAAAATTTTTGTTATAGTTTCCCAGTTGTAAAAATCTTGCATTTTCAAATTAGGGAACATAGTTTAACAAGGTTTATTAAGGAAATTCATGTCTAGTCAATTTATAAGGCTCTAAACATTCAAATCTAGGTATGATTGACTCACTTTAGAGCGTTAACCACTCTCACAAAAATAAACTTTTTAAAAGTAATCCTTTAATCATTACCATAACCATGCTCCCAAGCACACTTACCTTTGCAAGTGCAAGTTTCCCAAGTGTCAATCCAAATCCATGATCTACTATATTTGCAACAAGCTTGGCCACATTGCTCCAAATTTCTCTTGTAAGAATAAAACTGTTAAAGTAGTTTACACCACTAATGTAGTAGCATAGTGGGATATAGTAGAAAAAGACAAATATCACTATAGACAAGATGACATCTATGAATCTGTTCTCGAAGAAATTGATGATGAAGAAAATTATGAAGATGAGGTTTTGAGTACAATAGATGAATTAGATGAATTGCTTACTACAGTAATGAATAGGTCACAATAAAGTCTAGGAAGAAGAGGAAGAGGATCTCCCTATACTATTAATGCATTTATAGGAAAAAGTAGATCTTCATCTCCTTTCAACACTTTTACTCTTATAATGACTCCACAAAGTACTAGATCTTCCCCCATTTCTTTCAAATCAATAGAAATTAATAAAGAATGGTTAAGAAATAAGCTGACCAGGAAGCCGAAAAACCCTTCATGGGATTCATATTGAAGGCAAATCTATGAATTGTGAAAATGGCATTTATAACTTGAAGAAGAAGATTTTGAAGAATAATTTTAATGAAAGATTTGAAGAAGGGTATTCTTTTATCCATCCTATCATCATTCTTAGTTTTAAAGAAATAAAGTTGAAGAAGCTCTTCCTTGGATTCATAATTGGTTCCATTCAAGAAATTAGGAAAATCAACTAGCACACCCTAAACCAAAGATAGTGCAAATTGGAGAGCCAAATGAATTCCATTTAGCTAAAGAATTTTGTGCTCTTGATCCATCAAGTTGTTGGCTAGTAATTTCTTCATTACCACAACTAGAATTAGACCCAAATATTGAGTATATTATGAATTTGATAAATGAAAAGTATGCCTAGTTCATTTTTGTTAAAAGTAATAGAAAAATTATGATTCTCAAAAAAATATTGGTGCATCCTTATCTTTTGCAGATTACTAATACTAGAAAATTGGGAGTAGTTAAATCATAATAATTTGTATAAAAGCATTGATGTCCAAGGGAACAAATTCACTTGTGATAAATGCAAACACCAAGAAACCATTATCATTGAGGGAAAGTAGTTTAAGTGCACATGACTTCTTTGAAATAGCTAAGATGCTAGTAGACATACTAATAAGAGGCAATCTTATAAATAACTATTCTTGTTATGGTAGCACCAATAAACATGTTTTGTTTACACTAGGAGGAGAAAGAGTCAAAGCACTCAGATTAATTTTTTCCTATGAAATATTCTTTATACAATGATAGTAAATATGAGAATAAGACTAGATTTTCTTAAACTAAAGAAAAATATAGAAAATGAGGTATGTTTATGCGATGTATGAAAAGTGATCCTAGGGTTTTACTAGGATTGACTACTCTCCACTACAAGACATTAGAATTTAGTTCGACAAGGGAATTTGATTGACTTGCAACCTTGAAGGTGAGCCAATCAACCTTGGATCTGAATTGCTTTGGGGGAGTTGAAATGGATTTGGAATGAAAATGCAATGATGTAGTTACATGACTATGAAAATGCATTATTCTAATGTAAATATAGAAAATCTAGAAACTGGAAGTCAAATTCTGAGACTAGATCTGAAAATAGCATAATATTGTGCACTTAAGGTTCAAATCTAGGCCTAATTTTAGGGGACTAAGTCGCCTGGGCAACTATATCCTTTTTGAAAAACTTTAGATCTATTTCCACAATCCTTTGGATTTTGATCAAAGCCTTCTTCATTCCAGTGCTCACTGTCAGATCTTCGTCGGATGCTGAGAGAGCTGAGTTTTTCGTATGTTGTCAAGTTGTAGGGTTTGAATGCAACAATGAACAAATGATCTTCAATATTCCTCCAATATTCTTCAGATCTACAATCTGCACATTCAAAGAGAGAGGAAGGGTTGTACCATATAGGACTTGCCTCAATCAAACCCTGTGTTGGTGTTTCCACCCCCACAATGGCAAAGTTGATGATAGAGAGCTTATCCTTTAGAGGGATAGAGACTAAATGATAAATGAATGATGAATCAACAATGGACTGTAACTCACCACTCAAATATGAACTCCTTGAAGGACTAAAGTCGTGCACATCACCTCAAGGCTTAATTGTTGTTTGGCTTGATTTGTTTGAAAGACCTACAAGGGTTAGTACAAACAAAATGATAGCATAAACATGAAAAAACTCACATGAAACTTGAAATGATGCTTCAATATTGAAATGTTGCAATAAATATGCTCTTGATAATAATTGCTTGATAATGTTGTTGATTCAAGAATTGCCTCTTAGATTTGAAATGATCAAATGACTAGGTATTTATAGGTATTTAATCTAATTTCCCAAAAATTAAATCCGGATATTCGACATGACATTTGAAATTGAAATAATAAAATGCCAACATTGACATATTAAAATTTGGAGGAAAAACAGGGGGACCAAGTTGCCTAGGGTGACTTAGTCCTGTCCCTATTTTGCGGGGTGTAAAGTGTTGGGGACAAAATATTAAATGTTTTCTTAGGTTTTTCAAATGGGTTTTCTTGGTAAATATCCAAATGGGCCATGGAATGCATAATTTGGGACATTAGATGATAAATTAGGTCCAATCACTTGGGAGGGAGCAAAACATAGTGTGAAATTGTCAAGGGTGACAATTTACGATGATATATTTAGCCTCCACTCTAGTGAGAGTATGAACTTACACTCAAACTCACACTAAAGTAGAAAATATGTCAAGGGAGGGGTTTGATTGTTCGAATGTTGAGGAGATAGGATGCAATGAATTCTAGGGGAAGCGTGCAAGCCCCTAGGGTTCAAGATCCCATGGAAAACCAACATAAGGACAAAGGAACACATGTGTGAAGTGAAATTCCACATGAAAAACACAAAGTATACACAATAAAGACACATAACATAACATAAAAAACACAAACATGACATCAACACAATGTAAACAATAACATACAATAAAAAAAACAAGGTTAGTACTAAAAAGATTCAAGTCAATAAGGCAAAGAGACCTCAGTCTTAAATTTGTCTCAAATACCAAACAACATCCATCGAATGTTCTATCTAAACAAAATGATGCTCTCACAAGGATGTAAGATCACTCATGAGCCACATGGATATACTGGCTAGCAAGATGCATTATGCTAGGTGTCCATGCAATATGATGGGTTCCACAAGGATAACAAGTTGTGTTATGATAAGACACTCATTAAACACATGGCTCCACTGGCAAGAAAGTTATGTTATGCTAGGTGACCATGCTAATATAAGGGTACACAAGTTCATGAATCAACAAGCTACATTATGCCAAATACATGGACTATCTTTCCAAAATTCATGTTTTAACGTCCAAGGGGATGAACAAAACTCATCTTAGGGGTTCCAAGGGAATGAATGACAAACACCTCAAGGGGTGCATAAAATTTTAACGTCTAAGGGGAGGAATGAAAAATGTCCAAGGGGACGAACAAAGCATTTTAACATCCAAGGGGACAAATTGATAACCATGCCTTAGGGGGAATTATAAACAACACCACCACTAAAGGGGTATGTCAATAGGTCAAATCTCACAAGACATGTATGAAAAGGATAGGGGTAGTATATGCCCCCCTTAAAATGTTAACATACTTGCTATGTTGGCATTTTAAGAAGAAAATAATGCACACTTTCGAAACTAGTTATCCTTGCCCCCCAAGTGTAGACACAAGGAAAACCATGCAAGAGACTATCATGTTGCTACCATGAAAGATATGATTGCACCTAATATTGTACCACCATGAATGCTAATGAGAAAACACACAAAGCTACAAATTCCACATAGTGAGGAGCAACACCATAGAATAAAGATCATTATTGTTTAGAGTGATTAGGTGCATCATCACATGGAAGAGCACCACGATCACTAAGTTGTATTTTATTACAAAAGGCCTAACATCCATTAGTATAATTACCATGCACTCAATGATATGCACAAAATAAGTTCTTAAATTTCTTTCGTGTTTTTGGAGGAAGAGCAATCAAGTGGGCTTTGAGAAGCCTTGATAAAAATGCTTTTGTTCAATAGAAGACATTTCTTTCTCTTGTGAAGAAAAGCTAGTCCACTTACCACAAGATGTCATAAACACAGTAGATGATAAAGCATTCAAGAAGACAAGGACGAAGGTTGGAAACTTAGACCCTGTTTAGAAATGTACAGTATAGACTTCACTTTATCCTTAGCATTTTATTCCATATTTGTGTTATATCCATTTTTAGAAAGAATTTTGTATCCAAGCCCATAACATTCTTCCAACTCTGATGAAGAAATCATATCTACATGCTCTTGGGAAGAATTTTCTTTTTCCTGAGCATGTAAATCTTTTTAAAGTTTTTTAAAGCTAGGTATCTTCCACTCATGAGGGATGAAAGTTAAAGATCCCCCATCACAATCATGGGGTGATGTTTTTGAATATGTTAATATAGAGAAAGATAGAACACATGAATCTTTAGGTTTAGATTGTGAGATTTTTTACTTTCCCATAAAGGAGGGTGTGAAATCTAATGAACCCCAATCATCACCAAAAAATGTGTTTGAAGATGAAGCAATACCATGATCATCATTTGTATTTGACTCTTTTGATGGAAATATTTTAGACTCCCATTTGAAACAAGGTGTAAAATATAATGACCCCTAATCATCGTCTAAGTGTTTGTTGTGCATGGAACAAAAACATGACTATCATCAACTTGTATAGGTTCTACCTTTTAAGTTGGAATCAAAGTATCAAGAGAGTTGGAAGTACTGTGGTCATCTTGGACTTGTTAATTATAACTCTATTCATCCACTTTAGTCGTGTATATCTTGTTATTATATTCATACTTCATCTCACAGTGAAGAGTAGACAAAACTCCCTTCATGGCATGAATCCATGGTCTACCTAGGATAAGATTGAATGAAAGAGGTCCTGACATGATATGGATGTGTGTTTGTAATATCATAGGCCCTACCTTAATGGGTATTGTGATCACTCCTAATGGTTGCTTACTAACATTGTCAAAGCCACAAATATTAACATCATTAAGTTCTATAAGATTCTTGTCCACATGAAGTCTATCTAGAAGATCAATGCTACAAACATTAAGGCCCGATCCATTGTCTATGAGGGTACACCTAACTCCAATGTTGTTAACGGCCACCATTATCATTAAGGCTTCATGTTTATTTTGGATCTCAAGCAAGGGAAATTCATGTTGAGGGAATGTAATACCCAAGTTTGTCACTTGCATACAACCAAACAAAGCAGCTATATCATTCAATTTAACATAAGTGGGGACATTAATCTTTTGGAAAGCCTCTTGGAGCATCCCATGGTATGTAGGTGATGTTTGAATCAAGTCCCAAAGGGAGATCTTGGTTGGAGTATTATGAATTCTCTCAACAAGATCATATTATTTACCACTACGCTGAGGTATATTAGGTGTGGGTGGAAGGTATGGTTGAGGAAATGTGATGGATGTTGTTGTTTGTTTTGCTTGCTTATTATTTCTAGTGTTATATGTGTAATTAGATATGTGATAAATTGGTTTCTACGACACATGATTACTAGTGAGTTGTTTTGCAAAGTTTAGGATATGGCCATGAGGTTTAGGAGATCCTATAATGAGAGGTGATTTAGGATGTCCAATAATTAGAGGAATTTTAGGAGGTCCAATAATTAAAGGGGATCTAAATGTTGGTTGTGCATTCATTACCTCAATGGAGTTAACTACTTGTTGATGGTCTTTTGTATTGATGGGGGATCTAATGCCACCTTAACATCTTCATCCATGCAATCCATCTTACTTTCTTTTGAAATAAATGTATCAATTATTTCATCCTCTTGTTCCACAAAATCTTTCCAAGTAGGAGAGGTACTGGGAGAGAAACAAACAAGATTCTCATGATTCTCAATGGTTGGATCATCTAGAACCAATATATCTTCTTCACAAGTAGGTGAGATATCGTGAGAAGAATAAACATGATTTTCATGATTGTCAATGATTGAATTCTCTTCCACCAAGATATCCTCACACATAGAAGAAATAGTGGGAGAGGGATCAATGAAAAATAGCAACAAAGGATAAATAAACTCATTTTGACATGCTTGTAACAAAAAATATTTGAAATGCTTAACAAGATCTGACAATAGAACATGAATTATGACAACACAACATTTTTACAATGAGGGCATGATGTTATGCCCTATGGTTCAAGCTACCAATGTTTTTAGCAAAAAAAAAAGTTATAGGACTAATCTCTAGAGATTGAGGGTAGATTTGGGAAAAGACCAGAGACAAGATTTTACACATAAAATTTGGGCTCAATTTGGTTGGACAAGTGTTCCTAGGGAAAAATTTTCCTGCGTAGGATTTTGCAACTTTCAAAATTTAGGACTGATGGATAGTGTCTTAGGGTCTTATTTCTTAGAGGTTTAGGTTTCAAAATCATCAGATTTGTGAAAATACACCAAAACCTAATTTTTCTATATGAAGCACATGTAAGCATGGAATGTTGGATATTTTAGCAGAAATGAATATGTTCAAATAATAATTTCCAAAAATTAAATGTTGTAATTGACTATTTTTTCCAAAAAATGCAAAAAATTAATGCTTTTTGATATTTTGGAATGAAAATACTATGTAATTTTGTCACTTTTTCAATGTCTTTCACCAAAATATGCATGCAAAAATGATAGATTTTTTTTGTAATTAATTTCCTCAATAACAACAATTCGAATCTAAGCCCTAAACACATAAAACCAAATCTGAAATTTTTTTGCAATTTTTTTTTCAATTTTTATGATGAAAAACTAGTGAAATGGATAGTTTTTTGAAAATAAATGCAAACTATCACCAATATTTTTAAACAACCTAGGTTTTAAATTCATTTTTTTAGATTTTATGCATTGAAAAATAAAAAAAATTGCAAGTGTAAGATATGTAATGTGGGAAAAATTGAGCCTAGGGTTTAACTAGGATCTAGCCACTTTTCACTACAAAACCTTAGAATTCAGATTGGTAAGGAAATTAGATTGACTTGTAACCTTGAAGGTGAGCCAATCAGCTTTGGATTTGAATTGCTTTGGAAGAGTTGAAATGGATTTGGAATGAAAATGCAATGATGTAGTTAAATGACTATGAAAATGCACTATTCTGGTGTAAATACAAAAAAATTGGACACTGAAAGTCAAATTTTGAGACTAGATTTGAAAATAGTATAGTACTGTGCACATGTGGTTCAAATTTGGGCCTAATTTTGGGGGATTAATTCACCTAGGATTTGACTATGTCCTTTTTGACCAATTTTAGATCTATTTTCACAGTTCTCTGGAGTTTGATTAGAGCCTTCTTCCTTTTGATGCCCACTATCGGATCGTCATCAAATGTTGAGATAATTGAGTTTCTATATGTTGTCAAGTTATAAGGTTTTAATGCAACAATGAAAAAATGATCTTCAATATTCCTCCAATCTTCTTCAAATCTGTAACCTGCACATTCAAAGAGAGAGGAAGGGTTGTGCCATATAGGAGCTTGCCTCGGTCAAACCTAATGTTGGTGTTTCCACCTCCACAATGGAAAAGTTGATGATAGAGAACTTATCCTTTTGAGGGATATAGGCTAAATGATAAAAGAATTATGAATCAACAATGAACTTCAACTCACCACTCAAATCTGAACTCCTTGAAGGACTAAAGTCATGCACATCACCTCAAGGCTTGATTGTTGTTTGGCTTGATTTTCTTGAAATACCTATGAGGGTTAGTACAAATAAAATGATAGCATAAACATGAACAACTCACATGAAACTTGACATGATGCTTTAATGTTGAAATGTTGCAATAAATCTTCTCTTGATTGCTCTTGACTTGATAATAATTGCTTGATAATGCTCTTGATCCAAAAATTGCCTCTTAGATTTGAAATGATCAAATGACTAGGTATTTATAGGCATTTAATCTAATTTCCCAAAAAATAATTCTCGATAGCCAACATTTGACATTTGAAATTAAAATAATAAAATGCCAACTCTGACATATTAAAATTTTGAGGAAAATAGGGGGACCAAGTCACCTAGGGTGACTTAGTGTTGGCTCTATTTTATAGGGTGTAAAGTGTTAAGGGAAAAATATTAAATGTTTTCTTAGGTTTTGCAAATGGGTTTTCTTGGTAAATGTCCAAATGGGCCATGGAATGCATAATTTAGGATATTAGATGCTCAATTAGGTTCAATCACTTAGGAGGGAGCAAAACATAGTGTGAAATTGTCAAGGGTGGCAATTTATGATGTGTTGCCATTATTTCATTTCCCACCTTGTAGAGTCTTCCGCTTATCTAAAACATTTCATCTTGACGTAGGTGGCATTTTATTTTGCAATGCAAACCTGGGCAGTGTTTTCTGAGGTTAATCGAACCTTCCACTTTGCCGCCTAGGCCCCTTTTATCTCCTTCAAATGTTTAAACTGGGTGATGTTTTGTATATTTTGTCAAACCTTGTTGCTAGCATGATGATTATTAGCATAGGTAGTCTTTCACCATAATATTCGAACTTGGGCACATATTTGTGTTCTCTGAACCTCTTTTATTGCTGCCCATAGACGTTTGTTTTTAAATTTTTGAAAGAGGGTTATGTAGGAATAGTGAAAGTGACAACTACCACATGTCATAATGTTAAATCAAGTCATTAATATCCATCTACCCCATGTTTTTCCATGAAGCCATGTTTGATAAAATAGAAGGACAAGCAAACATTCTTACCACATAAATTATTGACGACGAGTTGGAGAAGACACAAAGTTCAAATTGCAGGGTTTTCCATTAGAGGTATTTCAGTTTCCATTCATTGCAACTATTTTTTGAATTATTTACTCCTGAATTGAAGAAATCTATATTGTCAAGAGTCACTACTGCACATGGCAAGGGTTAAATATGTTGGATATGAGTATGTGTCTAGGTTAACCTATGAGGGGCCTGAAATTGGTGATAATTGGCTAGGGCCTATTAATTTAGATGAATTACATAACAAATTTAACAAACCTAACCCTCCACCTATCATTGAGAGAGTAGTGGACAATGGGTTGATTGAGGTTGCCACATTTTCAATAGCGATGCAATGTCCAAAATTAGTGTTGGAATGTATCAGACATTATAACTCACAGACACAGGAGGTTAGGACAGAAGATAATAGACTCATTTTGAAAATTCAAAGGTCCACCTCCATGTCTTGTTTTAGGATTCTAGAAAGGGACGAATACTCGCCCATGGACATGACCAATTCTCAGATTGAGTTTATTTCCAAAAAAGGGGTTTACATGAATGTAATAACAAAGAACTGGCTAGTCAAACCAAAGAAGGGAAAGTCTCAATTGCCTCGCAACCTGCACAAGAATCATTTTGTAGATGAAGTAGCCGATATTGTTGTGTTATTGCAGAAGGTTAGGGGCAGTGAAAATGTTCACAGTTTTGAGGAATGGATGTACTTCTTCATCCAAATCATATTGAGTGGGGAGAAATTCCTGGATTGGGCTAAGATTATCAGTGACCATGTACATGAGTTTATGACGTTCTTCACTTTAAACAAATTTTTCTTTATGTCATCATATTTAGTATATGCCCTTGCTAGCACTCAACCTTGGCCTAGATTAAGGCCAAGTGATTTACCCCCAGAAAAGAGAATTGCAGGGACGTTATGCAATGAGGTTGTCTCCAGAGGCCATGCAGTTTGTTGATTTTTATGGCAGCCACTTTATCCAATTTCATAGGTTTTCATACATAAGAGTAGGCGGGTATGCAAGTTTCCTTATTAAATTGCCCAGGTACCTTGAAGATAAATGGGTGATTATTGAGGTTAGAAGGAAATTGGCTGATGTTAATAGATTGTTCCAAGGTAGAAAAAGACCGATAGTCAGTTTTCCATTTGGTTTTGGTGCGTACAGTTGCTAATCTATGTTTGATACTTTGAATATTGAGGCAAAATTGTCTAGGTATGGCATGCCCTCATATGATGAATGTGTTGCTTTTTATATGAAAGACTACATTAAGAACAACCTAAAGTTGGGTCCTACCTACAATCACCAACCCAACCTTGAGGATTACTGGGCTGATTGCTTTGATGAATATGAGGTAAGGAGAAGAAGTTGGATGAGATTAACGGTGGAGAAAATTATCATTTATGATTTGAAATGGGATTTGCAAGGTGTTGTTGAAGATGAGTCTAACATGGTTGACCCAATATATACTAAACTCATAGAGAGTCAGCCCATTCTTGCCATGGACTGGAGATTTAAAGAAAAGGAAACTATTGAAGCTAGAATTGTTGATGTCCTGACTAGGACCAGGGAATGGGTAACTAAAAATAAAACTGAGCAATCTTGTCCTTGTACTAGATCAAAGGATACACGACCTACTTAAAGTACCTCCCAAGCCTCCACCAGTAGGAAATCAACTAATAATGCTCCTCAGCCTTTATCATCAGATGCCCAAGGAGGCGACAATGAGGATCCACCAAAAAGAAATGTGTACTCACAGACCTGTGGAGATGATATTTTCAATTTGCCTATTATGGAGAAGGATAATGAAGGAGAAAAGGAAGAGGAAGGATTAGAAAACCTAAATGTTGATTCCCCTCCCTCTCAGAATGAATCGCCTGCCAGAGAGGCAAAACCCTCTCAATGGCTAGGGACAACTGCACCTACAGGAGATACCCCTCCAGTCACTCATATGCTATTTAAATCCCTCGGTTTCAAGGAAACTAAGGTCGCAGTAACCCTAGTCTAGCTAGAAGATTTACTGTCCCAAAAAAGGAAAGCCATATAGTCTAGTTTTCCTAAGTAGGATTTGGTAGGTCAATTGCTACAGAGGATATCAACTCCTAAACCTAAGAAGCTAAAGACTACCGCTAGGCTTATAGATGACACAAAATCAGGGACACGTGCAAAGAGATGTTTCTCAAGTGGCAGCAAGTGACTTTGAAGTGAATAGGGTTGACCTTGGTCCTCCTACCAGGGATGGGGATGTTCAGTTTTTTTGAAGTATCAGCGGCTAGGATGGTTGAGAGATCAAAGGAAGATAAAGAAAGCAAAGAAGAATTGAAAGCTCAGGTTCAAAACTTGAAGGTTTGTTTAAAGTCTATTTTTGAAGCAGTCCCATAGCCTATTTCCTAGGTAGATGCTTATGTTGAATCTCTTAATGTGGTCAGAAAGGAAGCCCTAACTAAAATTAAAACTAATCAAAGTTTAAGTTGAGTTGTAGATGATTGGAATGAATCCCTCATCAAGAAAGGAAACCTTGTCATTTCTGAATCCTCTAAACACTTCCAAGAGGAAAATTCTCTAAAAGCCACTTTAGGAGATGAGGCCATTGCTATTGAAAAGGAAGAGAAATTGTCAGTTAACTATCAAACTGAATTGAAGTTATTGATGAGCTCAAATATGGAAAAACCAGTTGAGGATCAAATCATACCTAATGCTTTAGATACTCGTTACCTGTCATGGACTAAAGGTGTGGAATAGAAATTACAGGTTGCTAAACAAATCTTACAGAAGCTTAAAGAGATCATCAATGAGTGTGCCACCATTTTAGATGAAGCATTGAGCACCTTGGCGGCCCTTGGTCTCCTAAAAGATAAAGATGGAATAGGAGATGATGTAGACGCTAGAAGCTTAACAACGGATTTCCAGAAAATGCTTAAAGAAGCTCTTGACTTACCCACTCTGAATGTTGAACACTTACAAAGGCTAAGTGAATTACACCTAGTATCGTCTCAGGAAATGGACCTTATGAAAGCTTGCGAGTAGCACATGGAAATAGCTAAAGATCTTCATTTGATATGGAAGGTGAGGATGAAAAATGTAACTATTCTCCAGCATAAGGACCTGGTGTATACCCCCAAGACTTTCCAGGCATGGTGTAAGAGACCTTTGGTGATCCAGGAAGCTGGAAATGAAGCAACACCATCATAGTGGCATGACTCCTCTTTGTTTCTTTTACGTGTCTTTTGTTTAATTAGCTATGAACATGAAGAGGTGGTACTCATCCGCCTATTTAAAATTGTATCTATTTTCATATGCTCTCTCTAGACAATTTCTTCACAAGTTTTTGCTCAGTACTATTGATAAATGAAATTACTATTTTTCCTGTGTGCAATTTGGTAGAGTTAATCTGATTTCTTAAATATTTGTGTTTAAGAATATCTTATGCATGTCTTATCTTGGTATGAGAAGTGTAGTTCTTACATTGATTTCATTTCTCATATGGTATTGAGTGTATGTTTGTTTCTAATGATTAATTAGTCTTTGTTTTAATACTTCTATTTGTTGTAGTACACACCTGATATTCAAAAAAAAATTGATATTGGGTATACCTTTCCTGCTTTCTGGTTAAAAGCATACATGACATTGTGTTTCTTGTTTTTCTAATTCATTGAAAATTGTATGAGGGAGTTGTACCTCAGGAAAATTTAGAGAATATTCATCTTGTTCAAAGATTGATATTCAAAGTTGTTAGATAATTTTGGTACCTTGTATGCGTTCAATTGTAAATTCTCAAGGTTTCAAATATGTTAACCAAAACGATGCTATAGTTTAAAAGATCCAAAGAAGTTCTAGAATAAGACTATGCTTGAAATAGAGAATAAGACCATAACAAACCAATACATAAAGATAGGAAAGAAAATTTCCTAGTGCAAACTATCCTAATATAGAAAAGGAACTTAAGGAAAAATTAAAAAAAAGTTATCAACCCTTTAAAATATCCATCTTTTTGTTATTCCTTTATGATAAATAAGCATTCAAAATAGAAAAGATGAAAGAAGAAAATGGTGATAAATTACAAGCCATTGAATGCTATAATTGAACCATTACCTTATCCAATTCCAAATAAATCTTATTTTTGTCACAAAAAGTGGCTAACACTAAATATTTCTTACTTTTATTGTAAATAAGGTTTCTACTAGATTCATGTGAAAGAAGAAGACTAGCCAAAGACAACTTCTAGTTGCCTATTTGGTCATTTTGAATAGATTGTGATGCCATTCAGATTAATGAAAGCTCTTGCATAGTTTCAAGAACATATGGAGATTTTTTTGAAGGTAGTTCTAAATTTATTTGTATTTATATTGATGATATTATGATTTTCAACAAGAATTTAGATGATCAAATTATACTCATCTCTAAATATTTTATAATTTGACAAATAATGTTGGTAGTTTTATTTATAAATAAGATACAATGGTGTCAAAATAGTAGTAATTTCTTAGGTAGGTAGTTATAATGGTTTCTTGGAGGTCCAATCACATATCAAAGGAAATATTATGGACTTTTCTAGTCCCATGGATAAGAAGAAGCTCCTCAGATTCCTTGTAATTCTCAATTATTTAAATAGATTCTACCTAGACTCAAGAAATGACTGAGAACCTTTATAATAACTCCTAGAAAAATGAGGATTCAAATGAGAAGAAAAAAATATTGTAAAAAATTGACAAAAAATAGTCAAAGGTAAGCAATCTTCTTATTTTACATGTCCCATCTACTTTTAAGATTATATTTTGTATACTAATGTAGCTAATAATGCATGGGGAGTAATTTTGTGTTTTGTAAAAGGTGGAGAAGAATATGTTGTAGAATATGCAAGTGACATTTTCTCTAATGATGTCTTGATAAATGGATCTTCTCTCGAACACAAAGATCTATGGTGTGAAGAAATATCTATAGAAATTTACATTGAAATTCATGCACTTTCTAAAGTTCATAATTATAATAGATTGTAGAAAATTCCTAACATTTAAAGACCAATGCCATGGACAAAAAGATGATAGAGGAAAGTGTGTTCATTGCCAAAAGTACTTCAATTGTTTCAACTACAAGTCTAAGCATATCAAAGGATTGATAATATTGTTGTTGAAAATCTTAGCCAAGATTTACCTCTTATAAATATGCAAAGGTTAGATACTCCTAGATTTATTTGTTTTAGAATGATTAATGCCAATTTTAATTCTAATAGGAGTTAACCAGATATATAACACTTTTCTCACTGAGCTTCACATGGCATTCAATCTATTAGAGCTATTTATGCCTCTATAATCAATACTAGAAAACAAGGAGAAACACAATCTTATGCTTGTAGATGGATTTGTAGTTTCTAAGACAATCTTCGCCAAGATTTCCCTCTTATAAATATGCAAAGGTTAGATCCTCCTAGATTGATTTTTTTTAGAATGATTAATGCCAATTTTAATTCTATATAGAGACATGCCCAATCTTAGATAATTCAGATGGGAGTTAACTAGATATATAACACTTTTCTCACTAGGCTTCACATGACATTCAATCTATTAGAGCTATTTATGTCTCTATAATCAATACTAGAAGACAAGGAGAAACATAATCTTATGCTTGTAGATGGATTTGTAGTTTCTAAGACAATCTTAGCCAATGTTTCCCTCTTATAAATATGCAAAGGTTAGATCCTCCTAGATTTAATTGTTTTAGAATGATTAATGGCAATTTTAATTCTATATAGAGACATGTCCAATCTTAGATACTTCAGATGGGAGTTACCCAGATATATAACACTTTTCTCACTAAGATTCACATGACATTCAATCTATTAGAGCTATTTGTTTCTCTATAATCAATACTAGAAGACAAGGAGAAACACAAACTTATGCTTGTAGATGGATTTGTAGTTTCTAAGATTTATTGATATTATTAGGTCCAACTAGACATGAAAAAGAATATTGCATGCAATCATACACCCCAATTGTACAAGTTTGTAAAGAATGTAGGACTACCCATTAAATAATCCTTTAGCATAATTTATTTGAACAAATTACTATCATCACTATAAAATAGTAGAAGGGTTAGTTGGAAGTCATCTTTCCATATTGATCTATAGTTTAATGATGTTGATTTAGATTGAAATCTTCAACATCACATCCAAATTAGAGCACTATGGGGACCAATCACTCAAGGAAATATTTTTAATGAATTTGGATTTGTTCAGTATGGTGAGACTCTCATCACTTTAAGTATAGATTAAATATTCTTGGGACAATTATAGAATCTCACTTTAATAAAGTTACTTTTATAATAAGTGGTAAGGCTTGATAATGTTGGCCATTTGGCATGATAATCCTTATTTTCCACCTACCAATTTACCTAATTTTCTAGGTAAGATTAAGTGTTCTAGATCCTTAAGTAATTTTTTTTTATAAATATGGCTCTTTTAAAGTATTTTGGTATTAGTTGGTTTTGAGCCTTAGAGCATTTGAGTAAGAATATGTTCTTCTCTTGTGCCTAGTTGCAATCTTGAGAATTATAAACTTGTGTCAGATTGTAATAGAAGCCCAATAACTCTTTCTTTTACAATTTAGTTAAATTCATATTCATTTGGACAACCTTTGTTTTTGATTTATCCCAATGATGCTAGCTGCATGACCTCTAGTCTATTATGACCTATCAAACCTAGACTCCTATTCATCCTTTCTTAAGTTCTTTATTTTCTTTAGTAAGAAATTAAATTTTAGGATTTTCTTGACCTTTAAGCAATTGATTTGTGATGAGTCTCTATTGAGATTTAGTAGCTATGTTTATTTCATTAATGTATTCTATTTTTTGTTATCCCTTAATCCTTTTAAGACATCCCTTGAGGTTTCAAATCTCAACTTTATAGTTTGAAAATGTGTCATCCTATTTTTCTTGCATAAACTTAATTAATAAATAAAAAAAACTAGTTGAGACTATTGGTTGATTATCTTATTATTATTTGAATATAGATAAGTGTGTTTTAAATTAGATGTTATTTTTAAATGCATGAAATTGAAAAATAAATGGAGATGAGATGTTTTTGATTATATAAGCAGCTTTTATAGGGTGATGTACCCTTTACACGAGGAGCCCAAAGGGCCAAAAAGTACCAACCCAAAAAGTAGCAAAAATGTTACAGAAACAACAAACTATAGACACAGATACAACCAACTAACAACATAGAAACAACCCAAAACATACCCAAAAGCTAATTGTTCGAACCCTCCCATTTCTTAACCAGGAGATTTAACACATCCTCCCCAATCTAGTTGGGGCCTTCATCTGTGGTGTTCTTGTTTAGCTCCTCCTTAATCACATCCAAGAGAGTGAGAGACAACTTGTGAATCAGCTTGACAACAAATGGAGCCAGGAAATTAACCTTCCGGTTCAGCATAGACACCTGCTCCTACAGCCCTCCGAACACATTTGCTTTGTCGTCCTTGCTATGGATATTCATTTCAACACTATCCCTAGTGTCCAAGGAATTAGTGGAGTCCTCACACAACATTTGGTTAAGGTCCGAGAAGTGACTAGGGTCTTCAATGGGTGTGGTGTCCTTCCTCTTTTCAATAGCTTTGATTCCTTCAACCCTGCTGCTAGACCTATCCGAGTCACAAAAAAGAGTGTTAACAAGGGCCTCTTTTTTTCTCTTTGCCAGTCTGTGAGATCTTCACACTCAAATGCTCTACCCCTAAATCATAACTAGCCCCAACCATAGTATCTCCCTTAGAATATTTTTCCTCATCCAATTTACCTTCCTCAGTGACTGGAAGAACTCTCGAGAGAAGAGACTTGCCTTTCTTCTTAGCTGCAATAGTGCTACCCTTCTTACCTTTCTACTCACCAAGCCCAACCGCCACACTTGCCTGAGACAAACCAGCCATAATTTTCTTTTTCTTCGAGGGAGGAGTGGCAACGATATCAATATCAAGGACCTCTTCAAGGATAGGGGATTTTTTCTTGGAACCCGCCAAAACAGCAGGGGAAGGGTTACCAGTGTTAACCTAAGGAGAAACTAATTATTCCGCCCTCATAGCCGAAATGGGTTTGGGTGAGACCAAATCCAAATGGAAATGGTAAGGTCTATGGATAAACCCTTGGTGTAAAGGTAACTGAGGCAAAGAGTCAAGGTTGTTAATAGCATAATCCTGGGTTTCTTTGATGGAGCTTTCTAGAGAGGAAAGCAAAAAGAAAGGAAAATTGAGTAGCATCCTATGCCTTAAATGATTCAACAACGGTAAGTGATAGAAAAAATATACCTTGAAGCAACCTTCGAGAGTGGCATACTTCATAATGTCCAGGAAAACCTTATCCCACAGTTGAGGCAATGCTTCCCAATCAAATCCAGACTGCTTTTTCATCGACTTCTCATTACCCTTGAAAAATGCGTTCAAATTCATCAAATCCTACGATTTGGTGTGCTTTATATATTTTATTCCTTCACAGGAGAGGCCAGTGGCCCTACTAATGACCTATCCAGTGACTTCAAAAGCAATGCCACCCAACGTGACCCATCAATCCTTCCAAGAGCTAGAAAATCGGGCGACAACATTTAATTGTGGTCCACAAGATTTTCCATTAGAGGCACAAACCCACCTTTCGAACAAATATGCCAAGCCAGGGGATCCTGGCGAAACTCCTCATAGCTGTCAGGCTCAGTTCGAACATGATCACTGCCCATTGTGACCCACAACACATAGTAGAACAAAAAGCACAACTAGACAACAAAAAGAACCCCAAAAATGATACTGTTGCAAATAACTTTACAAAACCCGACAGGATGAATAGGCTTAATAAAGGCATAGTGATATTCACACGTTCCAATAGTCTTTTCCGATGATGGATGCCATGCAGGACTATCATGCACATGCTTCAATTATAGTTTTATGAACTAACCTATTGATATAAATTTGAGTGCAAATGAGTGCAGGAACGTCTCGAAGGTGAGAACATGGCTAAGGTAAAAGTATCCTAGCCACTTGGTAATGATTAACATGATGGAAACCCAATAAACACTCTCACATAGTTGCATTCATCTTGCATTGCGTATGATATGATTGCGTTGTGTTATCAAGGATAAGTCATTGCTTTTATGTGTTATGATTTACTTAATGACTATGTTTTATGGTTATCATGTTTGTGAAAATCAAATTAATTGAAAAAATAAAAGATTTTATTTCCAAATGTTTGATAATAATAAATTGCATAATTCATATTTATATGTATTAATAATAATATAATAAAGATATTACTATTTATATATATAAATATGTGAATGTATAAATAGCTTAGTTATTATATAAATAGTTTATTATTAAAAATGAAAAAAATTAATAAAATGAGTTTTAAATTAATTGCATGATGATTATTGTTAAAGAAGAATACATTAAATAAAATGTTTTAAAAATGAATAAATTAAAAATTGCATGAAAAATCATGTAATCGAACGTTCAATTCTAAAAATAGAGACTACAGTGAAATAATTGCATGAAAAACCATTAGAAGATAGAGCTCATGAAGGGAAAAAACACAATTGTGGAAGGCTATATTTAGCATCAACCAAAGAAATTAAAGGCAAAATCTGTGAATTAACCAAAGGGATAGGTGAGAGGGGTCAGTAGTCATGCAGGCTAACTTTGTCAATATGTAGCAATTGATTGAAATATCATAGAACTTTTTTTTCTTTTTGAAATGTGGATTGACCTCTTATCTATTTGTGAATTGATAAGTCAATCAAACCAAAGAAATTAAAGAGAAAATCTATGAATTGATAAGTCAAAGAAACTATACTCCAATGTTTCCCCAGATAGAGTAGCTTGTGCAATATGGTTATTGAGGATAGATGAGCAAGGAGCATATGCAGAATTGCTAAATGCCCACAATAAAAAAATTAAATATATTCATAGTGGAAGGGACGATAGACTTGGGGGAGGCAAAAAGCACTAATGAAATAGAAAATCTTCTTCAGCAGATACTTGGAATTGGTGTCTATGAAATTGTTAAGTTGAGCATGCCATCATATGTTGTAGTCAATGAGGTATGTTTACTGTATTGAATATTTATGCATTTCTATTGCTATAGTTGGCAGCTTTTTGCCATGACTACTATCCATGCTTTTGTCCCTCATGCTTTCCAAAAACTAGAACTAAGTTAGATAACAACAGTTTATTCAATAATATTTATGATTAAAAAACTAAAGATGTTTCATGGATAGAATAAGAAATGAGCTAATCATCTCTAAAACTCTTAGTCATATATGTTTTATTTCACACTAAAACTTTGTTTTTATGTCAAGACACTTTAAAGGTACGAACACCTACAGTAGGGTTCATAGAATTTAATACTGTCAAAGCCATAAATTCAACAAGAATGTAATGAATACATACCTACATATATATACATACATACATGTATATATAGTGCAAATATGTATCACATGTTAGAAATCGATTTCTTATGGATTAAACTTGGAAGATATTAAACTTAGTCATTATTGTATAAAAATGGAAATAGTATTACATTTACATTAAATATTTCTTGACATTGAGAATAGTAATGTATGTACTTTAATTATTGCATGAAGTTGAGAAACATCATTAAAGATCAAATTTTCATGTTTATAACCAATTGTATGTCAATAATCTAGTTGTATGTCAATGATTAAATTTCATGTCAATTATATATTTTACATCATTAATGCATGAAAAGATGAAATAATGAAAGATGTTCATATAATCATTTGCATGAAAGGAAAAAGAGTATTTATTCATTTTTATGATCTTTGGATATAAATGTTATTCTATATGTGAATTGGGTTTACCTTCCAGGATAGGGTGTCGAATATGGACCAATAGAGAAGGTCAATCCTCTTTTCGGGATCTTCCAGTTTATTCTAGTGTTTTGGCCAAAGCCATGCATTTATTGAAATAGATGAATGTTACCTAGAAAATTATTGATATGTTTCTCTATCATATCTTGATAGTAGGACATTGCATGTTCATTATAGAAATACACATAAATATATCAGGTTGCACTAGGATTCTCTCCTGCTTATTATTTCTAGGTTGTTAGGTATTTCGTGTAGGCTCAGGTATTCTTTGAGTAGGAAGAATTCTAAGGAAGCATAAGATTTGTGGTTGGGTGGAAAAATGCTTGAGCTATGTTCTCGTCTCTCAAAATTGTAGATGACTGTGAGGGCCGATGGCAGTCAGAGACTTTATTGATTATGTTTTTGTATCATTCTTATATCATTATTTATAATTGTATTTCCAAATTGTAGAAATAATTGACGACATGGTATGAGATCGTGAGTTGTAATTTTGTATATCATATGAGGATGTGTTATGACATTTATTTATCTAATGGAGTTGTTACATTTAAATTCTATGTCTATGAGATATTTGATTACTATTTCTTTTTGTGAGATTGTTTTGGGTTTTGAATCTTACAAAATGACAAAATTCAAGAAAACCACTAATATTGGAGGATATGAGGTTATGAATGAAGCATCCCTAGAAGGATTTTATGAGGTCCTTATTGTTGAACCTTCTAAGAATGAAATCATTAGCAAGGAAACACCTAAAATTAAATTTATTGAAGAGACTCATATAGGTACAATAATTACTTAGAAACCTCTTTTGTAAAGGGAGAAAATGTTTATAAGAAATCTATTTTGAAGCACAACCTTTTAAAAAGTAGTACCTTGTATAAATATAGTTTTATTTTATTTTTAAGCATAGGATGAAGGTAGTGGAAATAAATCTATAAAATCATCTTGAGAAAACATTCTAGACCAAATGTATTCCTTGAATATGAGATTCAATATATTTGGAGTCATATCGATGCAAATCATAAGCATTTTGGAGAAATCCTTGTATATGTTATTTCTTGTGTCCTAAAGAGTGTCAAACCTATCTTATATCTGTCTATATGTGATAAATGAAAACTCAAGTTTGACTATGCCTGTTGGTTGTCATCCCTTTCTAGGCTATGTGAAAACTCTATATTTTATGCCTTTTATCCTAATTTGATGGGTTTTGCTAGATATAAAGGTTGTAGAGAACTAAAGCATGGCTCTTTGGACTTTTAGAGAATATTTTCTTCTATTTTTGGTCTAAATATGTTTGGTATATTTAAATGTGCTAGTTTAAATATTAAATTCCTATATAGAATGACAAATACTAACCACCCAAAAGTCCTGGAAAATCTGCTTATACCAAAAGACTTAATGGTCCAATTATAAAAGTGACTTATAAGTAGTATAGAAATCCCTAACGAATGGAAACTAGAATGGATTAGACATGTTGCCCCTAGGATGAAAGAAAAATTCAAACCTATACAAATAATAGAAGGATCTTCTATTCACATAGTACCTAGAAGTTTTTCTCAAAATTACACCAATCTAGTATCCCCTACTCCTTCCTTCTACTCTACTAGATCTTTTAGAAGACCTAATTTTATAGAAAAATCCATTTATAGAGGATATTTATATGTTTAAATAATAGAAGAACCTATTAATCAAGGTCCAAACCTAGAAAAGTAGAAGCTAAGGAAGAATTTTACCATTTATTGTGATGTCCCTATCATTACCTAGAGATACTACTCTTGAGTTCTACAAAGGAAATGATGCTTCTCTTAACAGAGGAAGATAGCCACAGTTAAAAAAAAATTGTAAGCTAGATGATGTATAAGTTAGTGATTTATTGTACACTTCACAACCCTCCAAGGCAAAAGAAAATGAGCCATCTCTAAATTATAAGCATACAAATTATTTGGTTCAATCTTCTAGTCATTTGCAATAAAAATTTTATGACTTGCAAAATTTTAAAGATGTATTATATGTTATAAATAAATTTGATAGGATTTTTGGTAAGCTAGATAAGTGATGCAAGAGCATCTAGGCTCACAAGCAATCACATTTTAGCCAAAAATATTTTAGGTTTTATTTTCAATTCCTTTTTAGATATTTTGTGTTGCAATTCCTATTGTGTTGGTTTCTTCAAGAAAATTATTAGATTTATATTGATTGAGTTAATGCCATCACCTTGTAGAAGGACTTAATGGATACTTGTATTTTTAATTTGGTGAATATTGGATTAATATTGGCTAAGTTATGAGAATATAGGTTTTTAGTGTATAACTAAACTTGTGGAATTGGATATCTTTATAACCAATTCCAAGTTGTTTTCTCACAATCGATTTAACGTTGATTTTCTGCATTTGGCTACTTTGCGGGAACTTTAAGTATGTAGCATAAAAAATTGTCACCCTTGACAATTTCACACTAGGTTTAGCTCCCCCTATGTGCTTGGACCTAATTATGCATTTAATTACCCATTTTATGATATCTTTAGAAAATAGAAAGATGGGAATGAAAATAAACATTTAATAGTTCCCAACGTCCTTGTCCAACCCTTTTTGGCCCTAATTTGAATATGCTAGTTTCAACATTTTATTATTTGAAAATCCAATTTTATTTGTTGGTTATCAATATTTGATTTTCAAGAAGTTAAAAGAATTTTATATAAATACAAGTAATTTTCATCATTTTAATTCTAATGAGAACTAGAATATTCATTTCAAGAAAAAATGAGCATCCTAAAAGCAATCAAGAGAAATCTTGAGAGCAATCTTGAGCAATTAGGAGAAGAATTATTAGAGTCAGGAATCATGTTAGCCATGCATCATGTTTTTATGTAAGTTTGTTAATTTTTTATGTTTAGTTATTTTGTGAGTACTAAAACTTGTATAAATTCGAATCAAACATCAATTTATCCTTGAAGTTAATGAGTAAATGACTTCAGTCCATCAAGGAATGCAAATATGAGTGGTGAGCAATAATAACTTGTCAATTTACCACTTGTTATCGTTTAGTCTCTATCCAAACGAAGGGTAAGCTCTCTTTTTACATCATTATAGTTGTTCTAGAGGTAGAAATACCAAAATTGGGTTTGACTTAGGCAAGCCCCTATATGGCATAACACTTCCCCCTCTTTAATGGTGTAGTCATAGTAGGAGGGTTCAGAAAGAACATTCCAAACCATGTAGCTTAGAGTCAACATAGAAAAAATAACACATGAAATTGATCTTTATTGAATTTGAAATATTACATGCAACATATGCCTCATGGGTGAATATCCAAAGCTCATAGGCCTACCACAAGGGCATTCAATAGTATAACTAGCCAAAAGGGCCTTATTACTTTCCCTCGAAGGGTTGATGCAAAAATATGAAGTCTAACTACTCATGAACCACTGACTGATCATCTAGAATGAATTACAATGATTTTAAATATGCTTCTCAAGCTCCAACAAAGTCCACGTCAACCACAAGGGTTCATAAACCTGATGAATGAACATACATGAAGGTTGGCCTCAAAATATGGAAAGATAGCTCCACGCGAAAAAGATATAACTTGTGAATCTCCAAGATAGGTCCCAATGAACCCAAGATTCTTGTATGATGTCCCAATAGGATTTTAATGATCTGGAATAGGTCTACACTAAGAAATCTAGACTAGGTCAGCCCCAAATGCTCTGATTGGTAATTACATTGAAATTTTAAGAGTGATAACTTTCGGTAGATAAATGCAAACAATGTGAAATTTGGATATGTGATAGATGTCGATGTGTAGATACTATATCCTACTTTGTGAGTTGAGAAAAAAGATGTGGTAAAATGTGGAATGAAATGTAAGAAAATAAATATTTTTGGTTGATACAGGATTGCTTTACAACCAGGGATGCTCTTGCATCAGACACCCAGGGTTGGAAGAAAAGTGAGTCCCTAACTTTCCAAGACTAGGAGGAAAACCAAAATGGTTCACCTCAACTTGAGATCTATCCATGATGAATCCTCCACTGGTTTTCCTTTTCACTTTACAAGATATTCTTTGCACTGCTTGTTCTTAGTGCTCCTTTTGGTTTTGGTGTCCAAAATTTGTTCAATCTCCTTTGGTTCCTGATGTGGTAACTGCTCTTTCAAATCCACTTCACCACTATTGCCACTTGACTGTCCTTCATCAAACTCATGTATGTCTGCAACATTGAAATAGGTGATATACCCAATGTCTCTAGTAACTCCACTTCATATGTATTTCCAGAATCAAACTTCCTTAGAATATTACATGGTTCAAACTTCCTCATCTTCAACAAGTGTTGTATGTTCCCACTGGAAATCTCTCCTTCCTTGGATATACCATCACTTCATCTCTAACAAAAAATTCCTTGTCTCTGGTGCTCATCTTCCTTCTCCTTGTACTTATTGTTCATGTCTTCCAAATGCTTTTGGACCTAATTATGCAATGTATCCATGAAGTCTAAAAATTCTTCTTCCTCCACACTCCTTTTATTCTCCATACAAATGTCTCTTAACTTTGCAACTCCTCTAGGGTGTGTTTTGGTAATGATATAAAATGGTGTCTTCCTTGTACTTTGGTTCACTAAACTATTATATGCAATTTTTTCATGTGGTAAAACGATATCCCAACTTCCTGCCTTATCTCCAACCAAACATCTCAACAAGTTACCCAAAATTTTGTTCACCACTTCTATTTGTCCATCTGTTTGTGAGTGATATGCTAAAGTAAACTTTAGGCATGTCTTCATCTTCTTCAACAATGTTCTCCAAAATTATCCAATGAACTTGGTGTCTCTATCTAAAACTACACTCTTAGGTATTCCATGCAATCTCACAATGTCCTTGAAAAATAAATCAGCAACATGCACAACATCATTAGTCTTCTTACAAGGAGCGAAATGTGTCATTTTCAAAAATTTCTCCAATACTACCATTATAGAATCGTACCCTCTCTATGTTCTTGGCAATCCCAATATGAAATCCATGCTTATATCTTCCCAAGGTCTCTCAAATACCGTCAAAGGTCTATACAATCCAGTATTATGACTACTCCCTTTGGTAACTTGAAAAATTCTGCAACTTTGAACAAACTTCCTGACATCCTTATATATTTGCGGCCAAAAATAATTTTCACTCACCAAAGTTACTATTTTATCTACTCCAAAATGTCCTGCTAGACCTCCACTATGTTTCTCCTTTGTCAAATTCTCCCTCATTGAAATCCTCATAATACACAACTGATTTCCCTTGAATAACATGCCTTCTTGAATGAAATAGTCCAATCATGGCTCCGGTCTATCACTATTGGTTCTTTACATGCTTTCTAGGCTTCACCAAAATTTTCATCATCTCCTTACATACGCTTCAACTCTTCAAATTTCCCAATACTTCCACTCTCATCTCTGTTAGCAAATTCCTTCTTTTACTCAATACATCTACAACTTTGTTTGACTTTCCACTCCTATGCTTTAACAAAAATGTATAACTTTGCAGAAACTCAACCCATCTCATATGTCTCTGAATTAGCTTCCCTTGACTATCCAAATACTGCAAAGCTTGATAATTCATATACAACACAAAATCCTTAGGAAACAAGTAATGTCTTCACTTCTTCAAGGCTTGAATTATGGCATATAATTCATGATCATAAACTAAATATCTTCTTTTGGCAACATTAAATTTCTCACTGAAATAGGCTATAGGTTTTCCTTCTTGACTCAACACTAATCCAATTGCATTTCCACTTGCATCACAATCCACTTGAAATACCTTGTCAAAATCTGGTAATGCTAACACTGGCTATTTTGTCACCTTTTGTTTCAACAATTCAAAACTTCTTTGCACTCTAGATGTCCACTTAAAGTCCTTATCTCCTCTCATTTTCTCAATCATGGGTTACAAACACTACTAAAACTTCTGATAAAATTCTAGTAGAAACTTTCTAGTCCATGAAATGATCTCACCTCTCCAATGTTTACTGGTGTAGGCCACTCAATAATTGCTCTTGCTTTCTCAGGGTCCATCTTCAGTCCTTCAGTAGAAATAACAAATCCCAAATATACTAACGTTGTCTTCATAAAGCTACACTTCTTGACATTAATCAACAACTTCTCTTCTCTCAACCTCTGCAATACTTGTTGGATGTGCCACAAATGCTCTTCTCCAGTCTTAGTGAAAATCAAAATATCATCCAAGTAAACAATGACAAACTTACCCAAGAATTTCTTTAGTACCTCATTCATCAATCTCATGAAAGTGCTTGATACATTGGTCAACCCAAAATGCATCACTAACCATTCATACAATCCTTTATTTATTTTAAATACAGTCTCCCATTCATCTCCTTCTTTGATTATGATTTGATGGCATCCACTCTTTAGGTCAATCTTTGTGCAATACTTTGCTCCACTCAAACAGTCCATAATATCATCCATCCTTGGCAATGGAAATCTAGACATGAAAATGATCCTATTGATTGCTCTTAAATCCATACACATTCTCCACTCTCCATCTTTCTTTGGTGCAAGTACAACAGGTATCGCATATGGGCTCAAACTTTCTCTGATTAATCCTTTCCTCAACAACTCTTGTATCTGGCAATTCAAATTTGTATTTGTCAGTTTCATTCTATGTGTTGCCTTGTTTGGAAAACTTGCTCCCAATATAAGGTCTATATGATGATTGATACTTCAAATTGGATGCAATCCCTTTGGTACATTCTCTGACATGATATCTTCATACTCTACGAGCATTTCTGCTACTTCCTCATTCTTTTCGGTCAGGTTCTCTACCTCTAGTTTACCACCAGTCTTTAGAATCGATGCAAAACACATGTTCTCATGCCTCAATCCATCCAAAAAATTTATTCCATCTACCAAACATAGTCTCATAGTGCCACAAACTTTGAAGTCTTCTCTTCCTCTAAAGGTATCAACTTAATTCTCTTTCAATTTGAAGGTGCATATAAGTATTTCTTCTTCCATCATGAATTTATTTCTTATCATATTGAGATGGTCTTCCTAACAGTAAATGACAAGCATCCATAGGCATAAGATCACACAATACTTCATCCCTATATGATCCAATATGAAATTTCACCCAAACATTTCTCATTCACCAATATCTTATGCTCATCTTGAATCCATGCTATCCTATAGGGATTTGGATGTTTCAATATTTCCAAATTCAATATGGTCACCATCTCCTCTGAAACTAGATTATCAGTACTACCACTATCAGTGATAACTTTACATACCTTTCCTCCGAACTTACATTTGGTTTTGAATAGACTCTTCCTTTGCGGTGGTTCCTCAGTCACTTCTTCATGCATCAATTCTCTTCTCATCACTAGTGATTCACCTTTCTCTAGCTTCCCAAATGAATAGGGGATTCCACATGTCCTTCATCCACATAAACTGTTCTTCTGGTATGCTCAGGTTTCCTTCTAGTACTTCCTTGTTGACACTCAAATGCTCTATGTCCTTCACCTCCACACTTGAAACAGGTTCTTCTAAGTGATCTTCTCTTATTTCTTCCTTCATCTCTCTGGAATCCATTATTGTAGTAAGAATTATGACCTCTATCATTGCAACAAAAATTTATATCTTCTCTTCCTCTGTAGTATGAACTGGCATCCTTTTCTTCACTCTGGTAAGGCTTTCCATCTTTTTTCTACGCTGCATAAGGTCTTCTTTCTCTAGATTGAGATCCACTCTTTTGGAATCTTCCTCTTGCACTTCTTTGTCTTTGTTCAAACTTCTTGTTCAACTTCTCTTCTACTTTCAATGCAAAATGGTAGGCTTCTTCAACTAATGTCATATTTACCAGGCTCAATTCTTCTTGAATGTTTGTTCTCAATCCATTGATATATCTTGAAACCTTTTCTTTGCTTGCTTCACTATGACTAGTTTTGATTATTATCTTGTATAATTCTTCAGTGTAATCCTTCACAAATCTCTCCTTTTGTCTCAAGTTTTGCAATCTTTTCAACAATTTCAATTCATAGTCGACTAGTATAAATTGATTATTCAACTTTGTCACCATTCTATCCCATTTGGTGATTTTATCCTCTCCTATTCTATTTCTATTCAATTGAACTTCTTTCCACCATAAATTAGCATGAACTTTCAACTTTGTTTTTGCAAATCTGACTCTTTCAAGATCTTTAATTTCTTCATATTCAAAGTATTATTCCATTTCATTGATCCAATCAATCAATTCCTCAAGATTCAAATTTATCGTGTAAGTTTAGTTTAAGTGCATGAGAATAAATTAGACTAATAATCAATTAAAGAGTAATTAGTTATTAGATAATGCATGATTACTCTAACACCCCCCTTAATATGAACTTAGGGAGTAGGTAAAAACCCTAAAAATAGAATGCATGATCATGGGTCCCGACAAACAAGGCCTGGTGAGGTACCCATGTACAAACAAAAGATTTCTCAAAACTAGAGAAAAGAAGAAAACCATAATGGGAGAAAACCCCTCTCTAAAAGAGAGAAATGTGAATGAAGGATAGAAAAAGCCTCCAAATCAAGGTGTGAAGGATTGAGAAGCCTCCAACCAAACAAAGTCCTGAAAAAAAGGAACATGTAGAACATCATCGTAGCACGAAGAAATTGTAGACTACTGTCGAATGATGATTGATATGGTGCTAAAATGTAAAACCTTTAGAAATAGGAATGCAAGAGTGTCCATATGATAAATGATCCATCTCATTGAAATGCATATAACCAGTCGTTGATGTACCCTGCATTTGAAAGTACATAGGAACAATGACTAGATACGTAGATCACTCAAACCACAAAACCAAGGAAACATTAACACCAATAGTAGAAACCCCCCATAATGTTGAAAAGGGAGAGTCGTGACAGCTACATTAAAACTATGTGAAATCAAGTGCATGTAGGAGAAATGACCTACAAATAAAAGGGTGTGCAAACTAAGGCACACATGCATGGGGAAAGAATCATCAAGATTCACTTCTGTCATGGAAGGGACACTCACTTAACAAAGGTGTGATGAAAAACCAAAGGAAAACAACAACCCCCCATGGCACTTTATATCATAGTGTGAGTACAAAAGACACAATAGGATGTGCAAAATCCCCAAAAAAATATACACCAAAATGACACTTTATTTTAGTGCATCTATAAAAGAGAATGTGCATGAAAAAGATGTATGTAAATCCCAAATAGGATAGAATAACTAGAAATACATATAGAATAGTAAAAAATGATTCATCCCACACAAATGAAAAGTTTCTAGGAGCTAAGACGTCCAAGCAATTCACCAGAGTGCTAAAACACAAAAACTTGAATAAAATGTACCTGGAGTGAAAACTAAAAAAATGCATGCATGATTGTGAAGAGCTTTGAAATATAGTTCCAATGCCATCAGAATTGCAAAATTTGGAGAAACTGGTCTAAAGTTATGAGCTCGAGACTAAAAAAAAACCTTTGACTTCAACAGGTTGTAGAATGCAACAGCAGTAAAAATGGGTGATAAGACCCACACCACTGGAAAGTGACAAAACCAGCTTTCCAACGATATCTCGTTTTTGAAAAATATAGTTCACATGTAAAAGTTATGTATTTTTGAAAAATGGGATAAATTTTGCTAGTCGACAATCAGCAGACACGATCCTTTTGATTTGATTTCTAAAAAATTTGGTCATTGCATGCAAAAACTAATGGATACCTAGAAAATATTGCTGCCAACAAAACCTAGAAAGCATTTTTGAATACAAAAAGAACATGTGATTTGGTAAAAAACAAAAACTTCACCTTCAAAGAAAATAACTACATTGGGGTATTTGGATAGTCATTTTTGCAAGGTCTGTTTACTATCTTCAAAATCTAGCAGATACCTATATGGTATTTCATGATTTTGAACAAAACCCACAAATTATTTTTCTCAAAAATACACATAGCAAAAGATATTGGCTATTTTCATCCAAAAATGCACCAAATTTAACTTTCTCGACAACTCTGAATCCAACGGTGAGGTCTTTCTCAAGCCAAAATGTACCTAAAAAATGCCCACCTTCAAAATTTGCAAAATAAAAAGTAAAGGGGATTCTAGATCTGATGCCTGTAACACTTGTTGAAAAAAAATCTTATAAATTGAGAAGGGGTTTGTTGAATCCATGCTCTAATACCATGTTAGAATTGTGAAAAACCACAAAATCATGAGCCACAAGATCAAACAACGAACAAAGACACCTTTTACACAACAGATCTGCAAACAATATGTGCAATATTTCTCAAAAAGAAAATACTTTAGAATACAAGAGACCATCAAAAGATATGAAAGCTCAAGAGATAATACAATGAGGGTTGAGTGCTATATAGGAGCAACCCTAATAATTGCCCACTTCAGTTAACAAAAAATCACTTAGTTAACTGAATAAAGAACTCCTAAGTTTAGCTTAAGTGCATGAGAATAAATTAGACTAATAATCAATTAAAGAGTAACTATATTAGCTAATGCATGATTAGTCTAACACTTATTCTGTGTGGATCCAAAAATATAAAAAAATAAACTTGAGGCCTATTTTCTCATCTCTCCTAAATTTTCCTCCGATGAAAATATAAATCCATTTTAGATTTATATGCATCTACTACAAAGTATGACATATGTTTCCTTGTTATGATTGGCTCATGTCTATTTTGGTGTACCTCTCACATTGTACAATCCTAAGGACTTGTCATCCTTTTATATTTATACATGATTCAAATATGACCATTTTGTGTGCAAGTTTGAAGTATCCTCCATGTTTTTTATTACCTACATATATGTGAACTTATCATGCCTATGTATAAGAATATTTATGAACATCCATGTCACTTGACTCTAGCCTATCAAAGTACAAAAAACATGTGCCTGGGTATGATCTCTCCTAACAATGATGCTCAAGTGACAAGGTGAAATATGCATAGAAAGAGGAAAGATTTAAATGAGGCCATGCCTTTAAGAATAACACGCACTAGCTAAAACATAATGCCAAAAAAATAATAAATAATTAAATTAGCTTTTAAACAAAAAATTATGTTGTACCAAATAGATAACTTGCTTGAGTATTTAACATGGGGATATAGCATGTCATTGCCACTAACCTATATCCAAACTACATGCAATATATTTAAGATCATAACATCTGTCATACAAATGATATCTTCACATTTATTGAATTTATTCAAATAATGGAAGCAAGAAAAATAGATCCTAAGGAGGAACACTTATTCATATGATTTTATAGGCTAAACTCCAACATAGTGCCATAATAGGTAAACCTTTTCTAATTGGCATGTTGTAAAATTGACCATAATTGAATTAACATCAATATAGAGAGGTCACATGGTTAAAAAAGACTTAAAAAGTATTTCAAAATTGGTCAAGGTAGCGTTATAGAAATAATGGGTGCATTAATATTTGTGTGGCTTAACACCTTATCCAACACTAGTTTGATTCCATAATAAGTATACCATTCTTAACTATACCACATAGGTGGTTTTATCCCTTGGATTGGGTCATGTTGTGACTAATTTCACTTATTTCAAATTTTATTTTTCATTCCCAAGTTTAAATTTCCTAGAATGAGACTATTATCTTTTTAATCTACATGCCAAAAGTTAAGTTATGTTTCTAGGAGCATGAATTTAAGGACATCTTTCTAGGTCATTTACCATCATTTATTATTAAAAAAATTACATTAGGAGAACCAAGCCTCAATCTCAGTCTTAGTTCCTAATTTCATATTAGTATTAGTTGCATAATCATTTGGATATGTACTTGGATTTTTTTAAAAATTTTGTACATAGGCTAAAGGGCTTGACTATTACTTAAGGAATCTAATGGTCCTTTTGCCTTTAGCAATCCCTTTATGATTTTTGCAACTCATTCCTTAGAAAATGTATACAGTGTCATGAGCATGTTTTAGGAGGTTAAATCAATTCAAGACAAGGCTATACCAATTAGACTAGACCATCTACAACCTAGTCTAAGATGAGGTCACAATTACAATCTTATCCTAGACATCTCTACTATTTATTGTGATCTTTATCCTAGTTCTAGATCTCTACTTCTATTCTTATACCACAATACATTAATCAATCAATAAAATCAATATTAATATCATATCAAAATCAAATAAACTCCTTATTCTTTCTATATATCAACTATATTCTAAAGTCAACTCGACTAGATCTAAATTTATCTTATTTCATTATTAAACCTAGATTCCTTAATAAGAAAATAATTTATTTCTTCTATCAATTATTATAATTAATTTTACATATATTTTATTTCTTCAAAATCAACAAAAGCAACACCTAGATAAATGGTTTTACTAATTCCTTGAGAGTGGTAAGCTTAATTATGTGGACTATAAATTGTTAAAAACAAACTACTTTTTAAAAATATATGGAAGAAATTATCCTACACAAAATTTTAAAATGAAAATAAATAAATAAATAAATTATGAGGCATTTCCTCATATAGGTCCTTTTCCACTAGAGTCTTTGCCACATGTTTTCATGGCTGCCCATAGGATAGCGTATAATATCTTTCTTGTTATTCCCCACACTAACTATCTATTGGGCGTAATAGAGTGGGAAATAGGTAAGGATCACGACCATACATTTTTACTTATACAACCATACTAAGGAATATGACCTTTACATTAAAAGGTATAAAATTTCAATGAAATTTCAGACATTTAAAATTTAGATAGATCATAATTTCTAAATAATGATATTGTTTTTAAAATATATAAGCTTAATAATTTTAAATCACTATGATTATGTATTGACAATTTTAAATTATTTGATGTATAATGAATCATGGTATGATGATTTTTATGAAATATGAGTTGGTATTAAAAGATAGCATAAAGACCTTCCATTTTGAGAACCAACTATCTATACCTCCCACAATAATATATATTTTCAGCCCATAGAATAGTAGGGGGGACCCAGAACTTCTATTTCTTGAGGGCCCCTGGCTATGGCATATGGTTCTAATCTACTAAAGTTGGGGGTGGGGGGGGGGTGTAACAGGGAAAATGCCCCCCTATAGGTGGGAGGAAGGTAGGGGTTGGATGGGTAGTTAAGTCATTTCTTTAGGCAATATCTTGGAAAAGGGTGAAGGTGGACGAAATAGTTCAAGGCTTGGATTTAGCAGTAGACCCAGTAGCAAAGAGCCTAATTATTTACCTTGATCCAGTTGTTTAAGCCCGGTAGTTTCTTCTTTTGTTCAAGCATATCCAGTCCCAGATCCGTATACAAAGTCTATTTGAGAGCCATAAGAAGCATACGTAACCAAAGTACCAGTTTCTTCACCATTGGCATCACTAACAACAGAGGAACACCAATAGAGGTAGTAGTTGATCGAGTGTATGTTGTCATTGAAAGATAGGAATAATATTATCATAATTTTATATGGTATTTGATAATAATATTTTTTTAAATGGTCTTAAAATTTAAGCATTTATTGAAACATTGATTAAAAATGGTCCTCAAAATTGTTGTTTAAAGTTGGACAAGATGAATCAATTTTATTGAAAGACCAAATTCTCACTTGCAATCTATACCATAAAAAAATCAAGATTCTTGAAAGGTTTTGTTTTGCATATAACAATATTAAAATTTTATCATAATCGTTTAATTTTGAATTAATTAGATTATGAAATATAATACAAAAAATTAAGCATCATACATTACCCAATTGTGTATATGTGCTTAAATTTCTTTGGAATGAATAATGCTTAAATAATGTCATATAAACTATCTAAGAAGGTGAAAATGCATTCCAAACTTTCTCAAACGAATGTGCACCTTTCACAAATCTTTAAAATATTGTTATTAACTTAGTCCAAACATGATGAAACAAGTAATATAGAAAAATTAGTAAATAAATTGAATTTACACCTAGTAAATGATTACACAACCTAATTGGCTCTTATACCATGATAAAAATTAGGCTTTTAGAATACTGATCATTATAAATAAAATGAGAATCATATTACACAAGATATACATGGGAAAACCCTTTCAGGTAAAAATCCCCATAAAACATCATTTTATTAAAATACTTTAAAAAATAGTCTATTAAAAAATATAGTGAACTTGGAGACGCTCCTCTACATCCACATGGTCAATAAATCCTCGTGTGCATAGTGATGTAATTCATTATAAATCTCTAAATTCACACTTTCAAATGAGAAAGAACCTCCTTAAATATGGTAGAAAGGTTGAAAAAATACCTTAAGGGGTATTAGTCACACCTATTCAAAGCAACCATTTGTAAACAATTAATAATCTAATCATTATTAGATTATTAATTATTAAATGGTATATACTTTATAACATAAGGTTTTATAATCTTATATTAGAGCAATATATAAATGTTATAAGGGTATGACCCCTAATAACATTATGTTCTAACAATAGCCCTTTCATGAGAACATGCAAAGTAATGAGTAGTTTAGTGGTAACAAAAATGAGGGAAATGGCAAAGGAAAAAGAAAGACAAATTCTACGACAAATATTTTTTTATAAAGGGTAAAGATAAAGGAAAGTATCATTATTCACATTGTGAAAAAATATAACCATTGAGAGGGGAGATGTTGGAAGTTACACATTGAATTTGCACCTTCTAAAGAAAATAAGAGCAAGGATAATATTGTTACTTTTGTGTAGTAATGGAAAAAGTATACCTTGTTCACTTAATTTGGGAATAATTAATATTAAAACGAGCTTAATATTGCCTTTACACATTCACATTGAGTTTAAGGCCCTTTTTAACTAAATGGACTTAATTGTGCCTTATTTAGGGTGTTGTGTGGTGTACCTTTACACTTTCACACTAATCTAGGGCTTTATTAATTAATTAAGATTAATTTTCCTTAATTGGCCCCTTTAATTCAAATCCAAGCCTAATTAATTGCAAATTCCGAGGGATAAAACCTGACATTCATAAATGTCATTACACAACACTTAAAATTTTAGGTGTGTGTCCCAGGTAGGTGACCTAGGACCCATTCACCACATGGAAAATGGGTCCTTACTAGGTCCTAGGACCCTATTTTTACATAACATTTCACCTTTTCTAAAGTGTGTCCTAGGTAAGTGGCTTAGGATCCATTCACCACATGGAAAATGGGTCCTCACTTAGACCTAGGACTCCTCTTTGAAACATGTTTTTGGCGATATTTTAATGATTCCAAATCCATGATTCAATGTCAGCTTGTGATATTTGAATTTCGGGAACTAATCTTAAGTTATGTATAAATACAAGGTCATTCACTAAGTTCATCCTAGAATTTCAAGAGAGCAAGTCCTAATAGCAATTTTATGACATCAAAAGCATTCAAGAGCATTTCTAAGGCATTCAAGGGCATATTTGTAGAAGATTATTGCAGCAATCAAGATTCCATAAATGTCATGTCAAAGATGGATTACATCATGCATGTTGTTTGAGCTAATGTGTTGATGTAGCATTCACAATCAATTCAAACATATTCAAAGGCATTGTTCTAATCAATTTCATGATCAAGATCTACATTCATTGAGGCCACTTCATGCTAGTCTGTAGATTTATCCAAGGTTCAAATAAGGTGTAGTGAGTTGTGACACTGTATTTGTTCATTCATCATTGCTTCATGCTTTCATTCATTTGAAGGTTTAATTACCAAAATGGGGTTTGACCAAGGCAAACCCCTATTCCCTAACAAAACAACATTTTTCTCCTCGTTTGATGTGTGATTGCAGGTTTTAGGTTGAAGATCATTTGGAAAGAAAAATTTCAAAAGATATCAAAGTTGCAAAGAAAGTTATCAAATCATGGAAATTGAGCTATAGGTTTTATTTTCAACTTTCCAATAGTGCCTGACTAGAATCTGGGAGTGCGGACACAGAGGAACATAACCCAGAAATAGATTTTTCGAAGCCCTAGCCAGGACCCATTCTTCATAGGGCGAATGAGTCCTCAATGAGCCATGGAAAAGCACTTTTTGTGAGAGCTATACAACATTTATCCCTTCTAAACTCTCCCTAAAGTATATAGGTTCCATCAACATTTTGATTTAGCTTCTAAATGCACTTTATAGCTTGTAATTTGGAGTTTATTTGATGAGCTTAATCTTTATCCCCAAAGTGCTATTTAGCTTAGATCCCCGTCCTTGCATAGATAGGAAATTTATTGATTCATACCTTGAGTTGAGTCACCTAAGGGTTGATAGTCAATTCTTGGTGTGGATCTCATTTTCCTTGAATGAAATTAGAAGAATAGGTTCATCATACCCCCCTTAACCAATTCATTTTGGTGAACCTCAATTTTCTATGTTTCATTTTGTAAATAAGAGCATTGAAATAAATATTGACTTTTATGAAGATGAGCATATATCATATGCCACACTTTGAAATAGATTTCAAAATATTTGTGATATATCTCATGGAGAAAAGGAGGTCACCCAAATATTCCAAGAAAATAATTAAGTGAAAGGTAAGAAGATAAATACATTATTTGACTCATGTTTGTGGTCTAGTTCCTCTAAATTGGTTAGTGAGATGGTCTAGAGGTTATAGATCACCCACATCCATACTCTTTGGTGTGGTTGTTGTTGGATGTTGCTGATATGTGGTTTTCATTGATGTCAACACTATTGGCATTAATGTCTTAGAGGTTGAATATGTCGAGGATATTGAGAAAATTGTAATAAAATAAGTTGCAGGTTGTCAGTGATGTAGTGAAGTTTAGTATGCTGGCGAGCTCAGTATGATTAGAGGTTGTGGATTAAAGGGTTTTTTGTTGAGTATATCTAGTGTATCCACATTAAGTTTTAGAGATCCGCATGAAGATTTGATCGAGTTATGAATATATGTGTCCTAACAGTTTTTCTGTTGCTTCAGTTGGTGTTCATGAAAGAAGATGATATGATTCTAGTAAGTTGAGTTGTTGCAGATGCTTATTTGGTGATTCATGATGCTCGTGGATGTTTCTAGATCATGCTCTATCTATGTTTCATGTCTGCATTGATTTTTGTGCTCATGATTGATGATTTTCTTTTGCGTGTTCATGTTTTTCATGTTCATGGCTGACAGGGTGATTGTAGCGTGTTGTGGATCTTCAAGGAATAATTGTTCGAGGTGTTTCATGTTCGAGGATGTTGTTTTGGGTCCTCATTATGTTGTGGCCAACTTTGGTTAGTTTGCATTAATAATTTTTTATGTTTTGGGCCGACAGTTTGTATACATTTTATTATTTTATTAAAGCCGACATGGAGATGATCTTATTCCTAGTTGCAGATATATATGAGCAATTTTTTATTCCATTCGAAGGTATGAGATGTGTGAATAATGTCCTAATCATTTGAAGGAAAAAGCAGAGTGTGAAGAAGAGTGAGTAGAGTGTGAAGAAGTGTTCATGTGCTTAACCGGAACTGTAATAAGGCATTAGCAAATGTTATTTTCTTAGTTCACAATCTTGTGGATGTAATCTAAATGTTTCTGTAAGACAGCATGTCTTCCTTTTGGGTAGTAAGCCTTGTTGTAATTGAGCAGTGAGATCAAGGAAGTGTGCCTGAATGCATATGCATTCCCCATTTATTTCTTTATACTTTTAAAAAGGTATAATCTTGTGGACTAACCTCCACAGTGGTTTTTCCCCTAACAGGGTTTCCATGTAAAAAAATATTGGTGTTATGTGTGCTTTTGATGGGTTGATGGTTTATGCTTTCATGGTTACTTCTCAAATCTGAGAATAAGTTGAATAAGTTTAAAAATTTGTGACAACTGATTCACCCTCCCCCTCTCAATTGTTTTCCCTTGTGTTTCCAACAATTGGTATCAAAGCAGGTTCCTTGGAAGAAGTTTAATAGCTTGAGGTGATTCGAGATGGTGACATATAAGAAGGATAGTTTGAGATTTGACAGAACTAATTATTCTTTGTGGAAGACTCGAATGGAATGTCATTTGAGATGCACTGATGAACCCTACTAGAACATTACAAAGAATATGTGTATCATCCCACAAAATGGTCCTTCTACTACTGCTGAGATTAAGGATGTTGAATACAATATCAGGGCTAAGAAAGCATTGTTGAGTGCTATGATTGATTCTGAGATGACAAATGTAATGGATCTAAAGATTGCTTATGAGATATGGAAAAAGCTGGAAAATTTGTATGAAGGTGATGCACATGTGAAGATTTCTAAGTTGCACAGTCTGAAAGGGAAATATGAAATGTTGAGAATGGATGATGATGGGAATATTACTTCTATTATGCAGAGAGTGAATGAACTTGTGTGTAGTATTAGATGTGTTGGTGGAACATTGGAAGAATAAGAGATTGTTACTAAAGTGCTCAGATCCTTTCTTGTTGCATACAAAGTCAAAGCTACTACTATTGAGGAGATCTGGACTGTGAAAAATGTAACAAGATATATGTTGATTGGTAAGCTTACTGCTTTTGAGTTAAGTGAGTTTGGTGATGCTCTTCCTAAGACAAAATCTGCATTCAAAGCTACTATCTCTAGAAAAGATAAGCAGAGATATGATCCAGGAGAAAGTTCTTCTAGAAAGGTGTTCAAGTATGAGGAGGAAATACGAGAGATTGAAGAAGAAGACAGAAAACTGGACAAGCTTGAAGCACTTATTTTCAAGAGGGAAGCTAGAGGAGAAGGTAAGTATAAAGGGAAATTTCCTATTAAATGTTTTTCTTGTAATAAGATAGGTCATTTTGCATCAAGGTGTTCGGAGAGAGTTCCTAAGCCAAGACCTAACAAGCCTAGATTTCAAAGAAAGTGTTATTATGTTGTTGATGAAGGTGTGACAGATGATGAATTTGATCAAGGGAATGTAAGTGAGGACGAATGGGTATTCATTGCTATCAAGGAAAATGATCCAACCCCTACTAAATCTGCTAGCTGCACAAATGTGGAAAAATCTTTGGTAGTTAGAATTGAAGAGAAAGATGAATGGGTAATTGACAGTGGATGCTCTCATCACATGGCAGGTGATAAAAGTAAATTTGTGAGCTTGGAAAAGTATGATGGTGGGGTTGTAAGATTTGGTGATGACAAAGCTGGTGTAATCCATGGCAGAGGATCCATTTCTCTTGATGGTAAGCATAATACTGATGATGTCCTATATGTGGAAGGTTTGAAGCATAATCTCTTAAGTGTTGGACAGATGGTTGACAAGGGATACAATCTTCAATTCAAGGATGAAAAGTGTAGAATATTGGGAAGTTCTAGAAATGTGATTGCATCAAGTACAAAAACAAAAGGTAATGTCTTTCACTTGAATGTTGCTAGTAAAATTTGTTTGATTGCTCAAGTTGATGAAAGTTCGTTGTGGGATAGGAGAATGTGTCATGTAAAATTTGACAATATTATCAAGATAAGTTCTACTCGGGTCGTGAGAGATCTTCCTAAGTTGATAAAACGTACAAATGCCATATGCAAGGAATGCAAGTTAGGGAAGCAAACTAGAGTTTCATTTCAGAGCAAACAATATTGTTCAAATGAAGTGTTGGAGCTTGTGCATACTGACTTGTGTGGTCCTTCTAGAGTAAGAAGTTTACAAGGTTACAAGTATTTCATGTTACTCATTGATGATTATTCTAGAATGATGTGGGTTACTTTCTTAAGGGAAAAATATGAAGCTCTAGAGAAATTCAATATTTTTTAAGGCTATGGTTGAGAGAGAGACAGGTCTGAAGATTAGATGTTTGAGATCAGATAGAGGTGGTGAATTCACTTCCGGTGAGTTTAATTCTTTTTTTGAAGAGCATGGGATAAAGAGACAATTATTTGCACTGTGGACCCCTCAACAAAATGGAGTTGTGGAAAGGAAGAACGGGACAATTCAAGAAGCTGCTAGGACTATGATGCTAGAAGGAAATGTTCCTCATATCTACTGGAGAGAAGCTATGAGTACTGTTGTTTACACTCTCAACTGGGTACAATTCAAAGGTGATACTGGTAAGACTCCTTATGAGCTATGGTATGGTCATAAGCCTACTATTAGATACTTTAAAATCTTTGGAATTAAATGCTACATCAAAAGAGATGAAGATATAGGAAAGTTTGATGCTAGGAGTGATGAAGGAATCTTTCTTGGTTATTCTACTAAAAGCAAGGCCTACTGATGCTACAATAAGAGATTGAGGAAAATATTTGAAAGTGCTAATGTCAAGGTTGATGAAGACACATTTAGACCATCCAGAACCTTTGGATATGATTTAGACGATCAGAATGACAGTTCAGATAAAGGAACAAAATTTCTGACTTCAAATCAAGTTCAAATCATTTTGGTGGACCAAGAAAATCAAGAGGAACTAGTGAAAGTGCAGAAGTGAGATCACAAGAGCCTAAAGTTCAAGAACATCCTAAGAATCCAAGGTATGTAAGACTAAATCATTCAGAAGATCAGATTATTGGTGACAAGAAAAAAGGTGTTCAAACCAGAAGAAAAATTGTAGAATAATGTCGTTTGATTTCAAAGACTAAGCCTAATAGTGTCAATGAAGCATGCAAAGATGAACACTGGGTGGAAGCAATGAAAGAGGAACTACTACAGATTGAGAAGAATGATACATGGATTCGTGTTCCTAGACCTAAGGAAAAAAATGTAATTGGAACTAAAAGGTTCTTTTGAAACAAAATAAATGAGCAAGGTGAAGTTGTTAGAAACAAAGCAAGACTGGTGTGTAAAGGATATTCTCAGATGGAAGGAATTGAATTTGAAGAAAATTTTTCCCCTATTGCTAGGATTGAAGTTGTAAGACTGTTTCTTGCTTATGTTGCTTACAAAAACTTCAAGGTTTATCAGATGGATGTCCAATCAGCATTTCTGAATGATGAACTAGAAGAAGTGTATGTTGAGCAACCTAATGGATTTCAATTGACTGATTAGGGATATATGGTTTTTCGGTTGAAGAAAGCATTGTATGGACTCAAGCAAGCCCCAAGAGCATGGTATGCCAGATTGGATAAGTATTTGTTGAAACTTGGATTTAATAAAGGTACTGCTGATAGTAATTTGTATTTCAAGATTGATCATGATAAAGATTGGATTGTTGAAGTCTTTGTTGATGATATCATTTTTGAAGGAGATGATAGTTTGTGCATGTAGTTTGCTGATGATATGCAAAATGATTTTGAGATGTCTATGATTGGAGAGATGAAATTCTTTTTGGGATTGTAAATTACTCAGCTAGATAAAGGGATCTTTATATCTCAGTACAAGTATGTGAAAGAATTGCTAAAGAAGTTTGGTATGGAAGATTCAAAGCTAGTTGGTACACCTATGGTGACCGGATGTAAGTTGGCACAAGATGATGATTCTCCTAAGGTGAATCAAACTAGATACAGATCGATGATTGGTGGATTGCTTTATTTGACTCAAACTAGACCTGATATCATGAATGTTGTATGCATTGTTGCAAGATTTCAAGTTGATTCTAAGGAATCTCATGTGATTTTTGTGAAGAGAATTTTCAGATACTTGAAGGGGACAGTTGATTTTGGCCTATGGTATCTTAAAGATGATGACCTTAATTTGAGTGCCTTTATTGATGCTGATTGGGAAGGAGATGTGAATGACATAAAAAGTACTAGTGGTGCTGCATTTTTCTTGGGAAAGAAGTTGATTTCATGGTAAAGTAAGAAGCATAATGCCATTTCTTTATCTATTGCAGAGGAAAAATACATTGTTTCTACTAACAATTGTACTCAAGTATTGTGGATAAAACAAATGTTGAAAGATATCAAAGTTGTGTATGATGAACCTATTGTTATATTCTGTGATAATTCAAGTGCAATTAACATTTCTAAGAATCTGGTGTTGCATTCAAAAACCAAGCATATATCTATCAAGTTTCACATTTTGAGAGATAAGGTGAGTGAAAAGGAAGTCAGATTGGAGTATGTGCCCACTAAGGAACAAATTGCAGATATTTTTACCAAGTCATTGCCTAAGGATAGTTTTGAGTATCTAAGAGGGAAACTAGGGGTGATTACCCCTCCTAATCAAAACTAAGATGCATTGACTTGCATTAGTCTGTGCATTTCATAGTCATATCTTGATCCAGATTGATGTTGTGGTGGCTGCTACTCAGGGGGAGTAGTCAGAAGTTCAGAAATGTGGTTCAGAGCTTGTGTATATTTTTCATTGATGTCAAAGGGGAGAAGATTCATGCAAAAAACTTTGTGGGGAGAAGAGTTATGTGAAATAATTAAGGAGAAAAGAGTCAAAACCTAAGGGGGAGAAATTGCTAAGAGAAAGTTGCGTTGATGGTATTTTTCACATCATGTGTTGCCATCAATTCCAAAGGGGGAGATTGTTGGATTTTTCTGATATGTGGTTTTCATTGATGTCAACACTATTGAAATTAATGTCTTAGAGGTTGTATATGTCAAGGCTATTGAGAAAATTGTAATAAAATAAGTTGCAGGTTGTTAGTGATGCAGTGAAGTTCAGTATGGTGGCGAGCTCAGTATGTTGATGATTACAGGCCATGGATTAAAGGGTTTGTTGTCGAGTATATCTAGTTTATCAACATTAAGTTCCAAAGATCCACGTGAATATTTGATCGAGTTATGAGTATCTATGTCATGACAGTTTTTCTATTGCTTTAGTTGGTGTTCCTGAAAGAAGATGATATGATTCTAGTAAGTTGAGTTGTTGTGGATTCTTCTCTTGTGATTCATGATGCTCATGGATGTTTCTAGATCGTACTCTATCTGTGTTGCACGTTCGCATTGATTGTTGTGCTCGTGATTGATGATTTCCTTGTGTGTGTTCATGTTTTTCATGTTCACGACCGACATGGTGATTGTAGCGTGTTGTGGATCTTGGAGGAATAATTGTTTGAGGTGTTTCATGTTCAAGGATTTTGTTTTGGATCCTCACTACATTGTGGCTAACTTTGGTTAGTTCATATTAATAATTGTTTATGTTTTGGGCCGATAGTTTGTATACATTTTATTATTTTGTTAAAGTCGACATGGAGATGATCTTATTCCTAGTTGTGGATTTATATGAGCGATTGTATATTCCATTTGAAGGTATGAGATGTGCGAATAATGTCCTAATCATTCAAAGGAAAAAGTAGAGTGTGAAGAAGAGTGAGAAGAGTGCGAAGAAGTGTTCATGTGCTTAATCGAAACTATAATCAAGCATTAGCAGATGCTATTTTCTCAGTTCAAAATCTTGTGGATGTAATCCAAATGTTTTTTTAAGACAGTGTGTCTTCCTTTGGTTAGTAAGCCTTGTTGTAATTGAGCAGTGAGCTCTAGGCAGTGTGCCTGAATGCATGTGTATTCCCCATTTATTTCTTTATACTTTTAAGAGGGTATAATCTTGTGGACTAACCTCCACCGTGGTTTTCCCCTAATAGGGTTTCCACGTAAAAAAATCTTGGTGTTATGTGTGTTTCTGATGTGTTGATGGTTTATGCTTTCATGGTTACTTATCAGATCTAAGAATAAGTTGAATAAGTTTAAATTTTTGTGACAACTGATTCACCCCCCCCCCCCTCTTAGTTGTCTGCCCTTGTGTTTCCAACAGTTGTAACATGGAATAAATATTAAGGTAATAAAGCAATGCAAATTAATTCTTTTTGTACATCTAGAACATAAGGATGAGGTAATAGTATATGTTGTGTCATTAGATGCAAGTGATGTTATTTTTGGTATTCCTTATTTGTTCGTGAGGGTTTCTATTTGATTCAAGTGAAATATAATTAGTTGATTAAATGAAAATTATTTTACTTTTAATTCATATATTAGTATATCAAAAGTTATAATTACTAATACTTTAAAAAATAAGAGACTAATTAGTGCATATGGAAGAGTTTATTGCCCATTTATTATGAGTTAGTGTGCATGGAAATTTTGTTGATGAGGTTGTTATAGAGTCTCAAACTAATGCAAAATAATAAGCTAAGATGCAATAACATGTAGAGTTGTCACAAGAGGGTAAGCATGTACATTTTGAGAAAGATGGATAGAATAAGCTCAAGTGGGACCATTCAAGGGTAAGTGGCCTTTTATGTTTTGTATGGGTTAGGAAAGGGATAGAGTACCATGGGTGGTTCTAAATATTTAGAGGAGTGGGTTTGGGTTTGTTGTTTCCAAGTTATGCTATAATCAATTCTAATAGATTTATGGGGATGATAATTCCTCATTCTCATTTTTTATAACATTTTAAGAAAAAAAGCCTCCTATTGGGGGAGGTATAGTTTATAAATCAAGTCAAACTCTACTAGATTGATATGGTTAGGGTGATTCAAGTTTATTGGAGAGTTGATAAGAAGATAAGAGAGGTAAATCGTCATAAAAATGGACAAAATGGGTTGTGCTAATGGTTGAGGATGGTCAAGGATTATAAAATGACATCCTTGAGGATTTTATGAAGGTTATACACCTCATAATGATCTAAAAAAGTTATTTTGGTGAATTTTCCACTTTTTGTAGGTGATAAATGTGCAATAGTCACATTGATCTCCTATCATAATGATCTTGACAATACCATAATGAATATTTTATTTACCATAAAAAAATCTATAACATTTTTTATTTCATAAGATGGAGTGTATAAAATAACATATTGGAAAAACTAATGGTTTCACTCTAAGAAAAATATGAAGTGGATATTGGAAATTGGATTGCATCAAATGCTTGTCATTAATGTTAATACGTTTTCATTGATGTCAACGCAATACCGAATGTATGAGATGTTTACCGGAAATCCTTTATCGAAGATATTCTTTATATGTGATCCGGTGTGTTGGTTTTTGGGTCTAGATTCTACCGCAAGACAAGCTATGACTCTGATATCTTAAATATGTCATTATGATTCACTCAGACAACTATATTTGAAATATTGAAAATTTTTGTGTTGGGAGCAGTAAGTTATCAATGACAGAGTTTTTTAGGTCTTGGACGACCTAACACATGTTATGATTTAAGAAGATTGAATTTGTCTTGGGGATATTTTGTATGGAGCTTAACCAATTTGGTATAATCCACTACGTGGATAAAATGATTAAATCATATATGGTGCTGACAAAGAAAGTTATGATTATTTTGTGTTCATCTAATTAGGCCAACCTAATTGATGAATATAGATATACTTGTATGTATATATATAGATATATATAAGATGGTTTGAGGAATAAGCAAGAGGATGAGGAATGAGACATGCATGAGCAGTGGAAGTGGATACATGGAGTGAATGTGAAATGCGAAGAGGAAAAGGTGTGTAAATATTTGAGCCTTAATGCTTTATTAGTTGTGATCAATATAGTTTTGTTGAGCAATTTATTGTGTAAGGCAGTACTTCTTATTCTAAGCTTTATTGGAACTGAACCCTGCACATTGAAGGTGCGTTCTACTAGTTCAATCTTTTGGCAATGAGCCACTATTATCATTATCTTGGTGGTTAGCCATCTTTTGTATCTTTGAGTTGTAGCCATGTTGGACAATGAGTCCTTATCTCAGGCAATGAGCCTTGTCTCAGGTAGTGAGCCTTTTCTCAAGCAGCAAGCCTTACTTCAGGTAGTGAGACTTTTTGTAATCAGTTTTAGTATTCTTTATAGTGTGAGTTAATCCTCACCGTGGATTTTCCCTTATTGGGTTTTCCATGTAAATCTGGTGTTATTATGTTTATGTGTTGGATTTGAGTTTTTGCATTGGAATTTTACGCATTTTTAATTATAAGTTCCAGTGATTGAATTAAAGGTTAAAATCTATGACAATTGGCTCACCCACCCCTCTTAGTTGCCCTATTCAACAATTGGTATCATAGCTTGGTCCTTTGAAATGAGTTTAACAACTTGAAGGAGATCTTGGTAGGTTGAACAAAATGATGAAGGAATTTGACTTGGATGAAGAAGTAAGAACAGAGAATACAAAATCTAAAAGTGAAGATTTGAAGGAAAATGTCAAGCAAGTAGATGAATGCATTCAGAAGCTAAGGAATCAAATCTGAAAGTTCAAAATGAAACATAAAGAAGTTAACCAAGAATTAAAGGAAGCAAAGAAGACTGTTGAAAATCTAAGAATGAAACTTGAAGAAAGAAAAAGGGTAGAAGAGAATCTGAAATTAGAAATTGAACAAGGCAAGAGAGAGAAATGATACATGAAAGAAATTATCAGTCAGAAGACAAAAAAATGTGATAAGCTTGAACAAGAAATAGTAACCCTAAAAGTTGATTTGGAAAAGGTGAAAGCTCATGAAGAAAGGTTCAAGACAAGCTCTACAATGCTTGATGAGTTTATTTCATCCCAGAAACTTGCAAAGGATAAAGGTGGTCTAGGACTTGAAGAAGGACAAAGCTCAAAGACTAAAACAACTTTCAACAAGATGGACAATCAAAGGAAATTCCAAGGCAAGAATCAAAGGAATAATGCCAGAAGGATACCCATCCGAAAACCTAATGCTCAAAGGTACCCATCTTTTAATGGATTTTGTTTCTCATGTAATAGATTCAGACATAAAGCAACATAATGCAAAAATAGGTTGAACCATAATAGAATGAGTCAGAATGTTGTATTCTTTGCTGGACAATGTTATGTCTGCAACAAGTTTGGACATAGAGCAATAGAATGTAGAAGCCAAATGGTAATGAACAAATTTAATACAAGTAGAAGGATTCAATCCTTTCAAGGCTATTGTTACACATGTAATGTATTTGGACACAAGGCTAATCAATTCAATTCAAGGATGAATACAAACTCTTTTAATCAAGGATATGTTGTGTACCACACCTGCAACAAACCAGGACATATCTCAAAATTTTGCAAGAATAAATTTGGGAAGAAACCTAATTCAGAACAAAAAAACATGCATGTGAACAAGGTAGATCCAAAAGAAGTAAGGAGAGAGATGTCAAAGATTTGGAGGAAAAAGGAAGAACCTGAGAACAAGAGTTAATCAAATAACTTTGTATCTGCATCTAATGCAGATACCTCTTCTAAGAACTGAACCCAGTAATGGTTTTAGGGGGAACAACCACATAAAAATCTAACAAAACCCCATTCTATGAGGTGTCGTGCAATGACATGTGGATAAGTAATGTGAATCTCTATTTTGAAGGCATTGGAGAAAATTTCGGCAGAAAAAATGCAAATCAAAAAATTTGTGGAGCACTTCTTGGTTTACAGTGTATCTCATAAAATAGTTAGCAATATAAAGTTTGAAAAGCAATAAATGCAAAATTAGGGCAAATCAGATGAATCCATGACTTGGAGAAAGAGGAAGTTTGTGGAAATGAGTTTGTTGCACCAGACTCTAGTATAAAAATTTTGTCATATGAAAATTGATCCAACAACTTTGGCTAAGAAGGAGGCATTGACAGAGTAAAGTACCGATGATGATGTCATAAGTAATAAATTACCTTTTTTGATGAAACCCTAAAAAGCAACAAGTTATATAAGGAAGTTGAGTAGTCATTCTTTTTTTTTCATTTTGAATTAAACGAGCTAAGGAGTAAAGTGCAGCTAAGAAATAAGGAGTTAAGGTTATTGGCAAACAAGAGTATGGAGAACAAGGCTGAAATAATGGAGTCAAAGGCAATGGTGGTATTTAGTCCGCACAACAACAAATTGCAAAAATTAAGTTACAAGCTACAAATCAATGAATTTAACCATGAGAAGATTCAAAATCTCGAGGGTTCTCTTTCAGTTGAGCACATGCAAAGGTCAAGAATTTAGGGCACAAGGGTTTAGATATTTGGAGAAAATTTCCACACTTTTGAATGTCGATGTTGTTCAGTTTGTCCTAAGAATAATTCAAGGTGATCAGACGATCTTTGACAAACCTTGCCAGATTGCAAAGGAAGCAATTGCAACAATTACATGATTATGCAATGATGGACTCGTACCAGTAAAAAGGTCAGTGAAGAACAAAGAGGTTGAATCCCTAACTGGAGTGATAGGAGACTAAATGGAACTTCTAATTCATGCTATAATCAACCCAGTAATAAGGTATGTGGCATATGACATTTCATATAAGATTTATTTTAGAAATATGGAAGGTTCTATGTCAGCGATTGTTGTTTATGTTGCGCATCAAATGGTTGAAAAGAATGTGGATTTTGACTTGTGTGAGTTACTGAGGAATCAATTAATGGAGAATATTACTGTTATCATACAATCTAGCAGTGCTCGTTCCACGGATAACCCCCCTACGAAACTTGTTCGTTTCCTAGGATTCGTGAAGTTCAAGTACGCATAACGAAGTGATTTTCAAGCTCAAAATGTGTTCCAAAGCCTTGAATAGTCAATTTGAGCATTCCCCCATGTTCACCTCGTGAAGACCTTCGAAATGAACCCCTTCGTGAAGTCTCACTGTTCATACTTATCGAATTGCGAAAAATGCAGTTGCACTGAAAAAGTGCGCTCCTGCTTTCAAGCCAAAATTTGGCTAAGTATGAAAAGTGTAGGGGCGCCCCTGCATGAAAGTGAACTTTCCAAAAAATGTAATAGCGCTTAATTTTGGAACTATTACACTTTTTCCTGACACTTAACTTTTTTGGCTCTGGCGCGTTTCTTCATGATTTTCGCATTTTTCATCAATCGTGCCACTTTTCATGCCTAAATTTATTGCTCGACTTGAGTTAGGTTTTCGATTTTCTCTTTCACTTAAAAGTCTCTTAGTTCGCCATTTTCATTTTTTATGATCTTTGTTCTTCCTCTCTTCATGTTGGGCGAGTTCTCTTCAAACTACAAATACGTTTTTTAGAATTTCGACATTCTTCTCCAGCAATCTTCGTGTTTACATCTTGGTAAGTCATTATCCCTGCTTTCTTTTTACTCTTCTTTCATTTGTGTACATATCTGGAGATTTTCATATGCATTTTTATCTTACCTTCATTCTCTTCAAACGTTTTTCATCTCCACACGCGTATTCTTCCTCTCCATTCGCGTTTTTGTTTCTCATGCCCTTTCCATGCTTCTTCATCAAGTTTTTGTGTGTCATACGCGTTTTTCTCCATTCGCATTTTTCCATTTCCCCTCACGCGATGGAACCCTCACGTTTTGTTTTGAAAACGCATTTTTCTTTCTTCTTCCTAACGTTTCATTTGCAATCTCTTCTTTGCGCGTCATTCTTTTTATGCACTTCTCTCCAATGATTTTTGTGTTGACTTCCTTCTTTGTCGCCTTGCAATCACGTCTTAACACATCACATTGAGGAAACTCTTGTTTTGTAAGGTTGTTATCATTGGCTCTCATCCACATTTGCGATGTTTGTGATGGTAATAAAACGAATTTTTGCAGCTCTATCCAAAGGAAAACAAATTTTGTTTTCAAAGCGTTCCATGTTACAAGAAAATAACACTTTGCCAACCCCAAGCACCGTTTTCATGCGCCTCTACATTTGTTTTACCAAAATATGCCAAAGATGCAGAAGCGCTAAAATTTAGCGCCCTGACATGTTGAACATGTCGAAATAAAATCTAACTCTGAAAAGTGTAGGAGTGCTAAAATTTAGCGCCCCTACATCAAAACTGAAATTTCCAAAATGTAAGGGCGCTAAATTTTAGCGCCCTTACACTTTTTACAATCTTTTTCAAATGAGCTTCATTTCTGTCCATTTCACTCCTGAACCTTGTTCCTTTCATTTTGTGCATCGTTTTGCGTGCCTTGTCATCCGCTCCATGCTTCCCCATCATCATTGCTCATTTCGCACATTCCCATGTTTCCTAACGACTAATGTTTGTTCTAGCTCAACACTTTATAGTCTCTTTTCAAAGATCTTCAAGTCAGAGTGATCAAAATCTAGTTGTTTCTGATAACTGCCAGTAAACCTCCATCTTCTTTGATAGCAAAAGGAAAAATGAAGTACAAATATCAAGGTGTCTATCCGCCGACCGTAGTGTTCTCCAAGGTGGAAGAGATAAAAGACACGAAGGTTGGTCATCAGGACTTGGTTGATTTTGCAAAGCAAACAGAGACGAAGCCTCTTCCTGATCCAATGAGAGCAATCGTACACAACAACCTTCATTTGGTGGCAATGTTCCCTACAGCTGCACATAATAAATAGTTTTTTCTTTAGGAGGTGTCTCACTACATCAGAGAAAGTAGAAGTGTGATCGATTCTTCCAGGCACAAGATTCTGAGACTCGACCCTGATTTCTTTGACATTGTTTTTAAGGTTCCTCATATGGAGAAATACATTGATATTTCTATATAAAAAGCACAAGAGGTCTTTGATGTTGATCCCAATAAGCCTAAAAACCTAATAAATACTCAATGGTTAAAGAAGCCTAGGCAGTCTGTTTCTAGATGGCCAAAAGGACTCCTGCGAAGTGATTTCAAGGATGACGTCAAAGATATGATCACATTTTTAAGCAGAGTGAAAGGTTTGCCGGAATCATCCACTTTTCACGATTGGATGTATGAATACATCAGGATTATAAGAAGACAAAAGGTGCACATTGACTGGGGCAAACAGATCAGTGATGAAATACATGAACAACTGGTCAATGCTCCTTCTACATTGAAGTTCTATATGACTTCTTACCTGGTGTACGCGGCGGCTATAATGAGACAATTCCCAGGTCTATCTACAAAAGTGAATCAGATGATGTTACCTGTGTACATATTTTTCTATCAATTGGAGGTGAAGGAAAGCTTTCATCACTTCAGGCAGGTCACAGATGCTTTCTTTGCACCTTTGCTTTTCAATTTTGATCTAGCTCTTGAAAGGAGAGTATCCGATGAGGCGTATAAGGTGGTAAGTAAAGTTGGATGCCTATTTCTTCAATTCCCAACATTTACTTACTTGAGAGTAGGGTGCTACACTAGTTGTCCCTACTTGCTACCACGTTATCCTTCAGATAAGTGGGTTCTCATGGAAAATTGCAGACAGTTGATGTCAGTGTAAAAAGAATGAAGAAACAACCACAAGCGTGGATTCAAGTTCCCACTGACCATTGGCCGATATACTATCCCTACTGCACAAAAGGCTAAGTTTGTTTATGCTGAAATGTAGATCATGACAATCAAGACCTACATGTATAGGTTTGATTTTGATTATCGAGATGTCAAAAAAATATTGCGAAAGGTCATCATCACAAGTACCATTTTGAGGACATCTGGGCTGATTGCAGAGATGAAGAAGCAATTCACAAAATGGACTATTGCAGGTTGACTATTCAACAGATCAAAGACCTTGATATCGCTAACCTGCTAGAGGATTTTGCAGATCCTGGTGATATCATGAATGTTGTCTATGATGAGCAAGGAATTGCTAAAAGGCCATTGCTTGCAATTTAATGGTCTAGAAAAGAAATTACCAGCATAAGAGAGAGGTTGAGGCCAATCCTAGCCAACACTGCAGAATGGTTACATAAACATGGTTATGAAATGAAAAGTTTTAGAATAGACTCGAAAGGAGAGGAATCTAAAGCAGAAGCTCGCCAACAGCAAGAACTCCGCAAAAAAAAAAAATCAGCGGTTATTCCCACTTCTTCACGAAGAGGTCCTAGGATCAAGTTCACTATTGGCAAGAAAGATACTCAGTCCGTCCCAGAGACAAAAATCATAGAATCTAATCCATCCCACTCTAAGGGTAAAAAGTCTATTCCAGAGAATGTAGATTCTGATGAAGAAGGAACTTCAAGTGATCAATCTGCTGAAGATGAAGATTCAGCAAAAGCAGACTCCGATGCAAAAGAGATTTCTGAAAGCGGGTAAGAGTCTGAAGAAGGATCTGAAGGTGATTTTGAAGGTGAACCAGAATCAGAGAGACAAGAGGGTGATCAACAGGAACTTGGGCATGATCAAGAAAGAACTACTTCTCCTCTTGAGAATGTATTTGACAAAATTCCCAGAACGTCATCACTTGTGACTTCCAATGTTCCTCATACCCCTCCAAATTCAAGAACTCCTCCACCTCCTGTTCCCTCGTCAACTATTCCTACCACAAGCATTCCTGCAGTCGAGATATCCACTATCCCTGCAGCATCAACCCCGCTTGATACTCCCTTAGTGACAAGCATTCATACGGTTGATATACTGTCGAGACCTCCATTGTCCATTCCTAGCCTGTCTTCGCCAACATATGATATCACTTCTGAAAATGAATTCAATCGTTTTATGAATGAGTCAATGCATGATCAGCTCAATGTGCAAACTTCAGGAGCAATGATGACAGACACTTCTCCTATTGTCACGATACCCATGGTAACTTCAGACGTGACAATAACTTCAGAAGTAACAATGACGGCTGAATTGACAGTAAATCCAGAAGTTGACACCTCCTTTCTTCCCCCTTGGCTAATATCTCAAGTGTCGAAGCATAAAAAGCAAATGATTTTTCTGAAGGAGTTCGACCTCGAAGAGATAGTCCTTCCAAAGGCTAAAGGAAAGAAAAAGGCAAAAGTATACTCAAGGTTGAACGTTGATAAGTCTGGCCACAAGTATGCATATATTGGCATACCACCGCATGAAGAAGGTGATGTCAATATAGAAGACTACACGGTGATGAAGGTCCAGCTTGGCAAGGTTACCAATGAAAGTGCAAAGGCCGATGCACAAGTCACTTTGGGTATCTTGGCTGGAATATTGGATAATGTAGAGCAAGCTCGCAATATGTACAAACAGAGGGCAGAGCATTATGCCACTATTGTAAAGAGACTTGCAGGTTCTCCAAGTAATGCACAATCGCTGACAGTGGTAAGTATTGAAGACCTAGCTATCAAGAAAGCTGAGAAGTTCACCTCCAAAGGCAGAGTGTTGTATGATTTTGTTGAGAAGATCATTGAACACGGATCTCAAATTATAATTGTTGCGGATGAGAAAACTACCTTGTTGGCCAAGCTCACCACAGAGCTTGATAAAGAGAAAAGTGTACTTTCCCAGGAGTGCAGAGACATGGAAACATGCCTGTTGTCATGGTCAGAGATGAAACAAGTAAAGCTCAGTAAATTGGTGGAAGTTGGGGTAATTCCTGACAAAGAAAAGTTCGTTGAGGTAAGAGAATCCTTGAAACATAGAATTCAAGTAATTCAATCTCTCACTGAAGATCTCCACCAAGTACAGGAAGATGTCGAAGGACATCACGCTATTCTTGAAAAAGGTATCAAAGAATTGCCTGGTCAACTCCTTGAAGAGAATCGTATCTTCCTGCCGGCCACAGAAATATCTCAGATCTTCAAAGAAGCCATCATGAAATTGATTGATAGTTCAGACTTTTCAGAAGCTTCACTGAACATCATTTGTGATACAAGGCTCACATTGGATAACTTGAAAATGCATCTTGACAGGTGCAAGAAGGTTCACTCATCTACCATAAGATCAATCATGAGAATTCACACCATTGTGGATTACATCGTTGGTCCAGATGAGAAGTTTGTGCAAGAGACTAGGAGGAAATATGAAGACTTCCGCGCCCAAGGCAAAGAAACATGAAGCAACCTCCTATTCTCTAGTGCTAGAAATTTTTGGTGCATCCCTTTATGCATCTTGTAAATATTTCTTGACATTTCAAATGTCTTTTTGTAAATTGTAATTACACCAAGCTCGAAGATGTAATCTTTTGAAAACAAATTACACTTTGACTTTGGTCAAAGTTAGGTGAGATCTCCTAAAATCACTCATCTAACTTTCCTTAATTTCCTCAATCAGTTTCCTAATTTTTCTCATCCCTCTTTCTATATAATGTGAGGGATTTCCATTGTAAATTTATCCTTTAGTATTTTGCAACGAAGTGCTGCCCTTTTTGAAGCAAAATTGTGAAACTTTGCATTCATACTTTGTGAATGGAATTCGATCAATAAAGAAGAGGATTGCAAGCCAAACTTTGTGTTGGATTCGATACTTTTATGAATTGATCTCATTGGTGGTAATTAGGTGATGAAATCTGAAGGAATCTAAGTGATTTATGTAAACTTTGTGTTGCATCTATTATTTAGATTTGCATTTGTGTTTTTTTTATCTTTCGGTTGAATAATCTACAAGACTTTGTGCTTGTAATTGTTCATGCTCTTGGATACTTTTGTTGAATGATCTACAAGACTTTGTGCTTGTAATCGTTCATGCTCTTTGATAATTTGGTTGGATGATCTACAAGACTTTGTGCTTGTAATTGTTCATGTTGTTCGAGAAATTGCTGCGTCTAAGAAGACTTTGTGCTTCTAACATGGCAAACGATACATTTCCACAGATCTAACATTGAAAAAGCTACGAAATGAAGAAGACTTTGTGCCTTTGTGAGCTTTCCCTTTTACTTTATCTGTTTATTGTTAATTGCTTCTGGTATCTCTACACTTTGCTTTGACAAGATAGAGGTATTGGTATTATTGCTAGTTGATCGTTTAAAGTTGTTAAGAATTGCGAACTTCCAACAGTGAAGCATTGTAAACATCTTCTCTGAAAAAAGAGAGAAGGATGAATGTAACACACCCCCCCCACTTCGTAAGTTTTGTGTACATTTTGTAATTACTTGTTTGTTTTACTATCGCTTCTGTTAGCAGTAAGAAGGGCACCTCCCCTTTTCGAGGGGAGAGATTTACATCTCACATAGTTGTGGCTAAAGTCCAAGTTGTGTAATCTATCGAAAAGTTGATTACATGATTTTCACCCAATAGTTTTTTGGCGACTCCGCTGGGGAAACGACATACACAATCTAAGCCTCACGCTTCTGATTGAAGTAGATAAGTTTCCTTTTTCTTGTTGTTCTTTTGTCTATTTTTAACTCTATAACATCCATCGTTTTCAAATCTACATTATTGCGAACCGGATATATACACGAAGATTGAGGGCTCAAGGAGTAACAGATCCAATTTTTGAAGAGTTGTTACAACGCGACTTTCCATTTACTCTCCCACAAGTAAGGTCACCACTGCAACGTGCTATAAGCTTCCCTCCACGTAGCCAAAGGTCTCCTCTCCCAAGTGTTTGGTCTATTTACTGCAGACGTCCTGTTCAAGTACCTATTGTGCAACCAGTCATGGCTGCACCACCTACAGGACCATGGGGAAATGCTTTTGGTCCTGTCCGTTTGGCTGCGCCTTTGCACGAACTGCCACGTGTATCTAGGAAGCATCTCCCAAAATTTCAAGGTGATGGAAAACAACACCTCGATGAGCACATATCCGCAATCTACATCGTTTGTGGCGTTCTTGGCATTGAACACAAAGATGTTTCTGTAAGATTGTTCATTGAATCCCTTCAAGGGTTTCCAGCCAAATGGTTCTTTACTCTTCCTAATGCCTCTATCACCGATTGGGCCACTCTTTGCACTAAATTTGAAGAAAGATTTAAACCTGCTGAAGATTCACATGCTCTATTGGCGCAGCTCACCACCATGCGTAAAGAAGCTCATGAGCCTATGCGCGAGTTTGTGACAAAATTCAATAAGTTGGTGACGTGAATCCCGAATGATGCAAGACCAACGGATCATAACCTAAAGTGCTTCTTCATCAATACCCAACTACCTAAGGTGAGTTTCTACTTATGTAGGGAAAATCTTGTTAACATTGAAGCAAGCTAGCAATTGGCTACCAGTCTGGAGGACAACATGATCCTTACTGGAGAAATTAGGATGGGGACTAATGGAAATAAAAGGATGCAAGCCTCAAGGTCTTCGACGTCCAATGTTAGTACTCCTACTGCTAGCTCAAATTTTATAGATCCCATGGTCCAAAGGTTGGCAAATGAAATTTTGTCTCTTAAGAAACAAGTTTCAAACAACAACAGTAACAACTACAAGGACGTCCCTAGGAGGACTTTCCCTAATTATGCTGGCAACAAAAATTAGAACTGCCACCTAGCACCTCCAGGAAGGCTTGCTCTGGAAGCCCCGCCTGCCAACAATGTTGCAGGGTACTATGAGACTGAACAAGATGATTATGCGCAGCCCGAATATCCTAAAGAAGAAAATGTCGACCTCTTCCAAGAAGAAGAAACTGAACTGGCTGGCGACTCCAAGATTAGCTATTTGCAAATGATGGAAGAAGAAGAAGAAGAAGAAGATGACTTGGTGACTGACACTTACGCTGTTTTTACGCGGCATCAACAAAATTAGCTTGATAAAGCTCAAGCTGCTGTTGTTCCAGAAAAAGAGAAGCCACCAATAACGATCGCCAAAAGAGGATCTCCCCTCCCTTGGCAACCTAAGAAAGCAACAAATCCACAAGTAAGTGCACCTTGCTCTCCTTCATCAACTCCCATTATTCCTAAAGCTAATCCTCTCGTTCCAAAGACCAGTGTGCCTTTTGTGAAACCAATCAGTGAAGTTACCACTTCCAACCTACAAAGTTCTTTCCAGGCTTTCGACATTATTGACCATGCTAAGAAAACCAAGGTTCAAATGTCCGAGGCTAAATACCTCAAAGCCAACCCCAACCAATTTGACAGGCTTGTCAAGTTCGTCAATGATAAAAGAATTTCCCCAAGTCAGGATACTCCTCCTGACATCCCAGTTACTCCTAAACCCAAGATATCATAGAGTAACCTTGTATCTAATCAGCTCACCGCTTCCAGACGCATTGGTCTATTTTTCATCTCCCTACTCGTAAATGGTTTCAAGCTGAGTAACTGTGTCATAGACTCTGGTGCATCCGACAATGTGATGCCTGCCAAGGTAGCTATTGCTTTAGGCCTTGAAATAACCAAAACTTTCAGCCGTTGTTTTTCCATCGAGAATAAACAAGTGCCATTGATCAGTCAGATCAAAGATGCACAATACGCATTCGCCGTGTACCCAGAGAAGAAAATAAAAATGACGGTCCTCATGGCCGATGTACCAGCTTCCTACAGAATCCTCCTCGGACTCAATTTCTGCAAAGATGTCGGAGGAGAACTAAGTATGGATATGTCCGAAGCAAGAATACCAGTAAAAGGTGTGATGCAAAAGCTAATTCCTGAAAAAGAATCAAAGTTTTCAGTGGCCAAGTCAGATGATCCCAGAGCTCAGATTTTGTTCGAATCCTTAGGCGTGGGAACTTACTATCTACAGACAAATGAGGTAGGAGAATCCTTGACTCAAAATGAGTTAGAAAATGATGATATTTCCTCCACTTCAAATGAGACGTCATCAAGTGATTTGTCTATCTCCAACCATGAATCCTCGCCAGATGATGAAGCTTTGGACTTCGACACTGTTAGCATTGGTGATCCCAACGGTGTCTGGTTGCTCGAGTTTGATGGTAGCTGCTCTTCGACCGGCTCTGGAGCAGGAATGGTTTTTATTTCACCAACGGGAAAGTTTTTCCCTTTCTCCTTCAAGTTACAGTTTGATAAGACCAATAACACTGCCGAGTATGAAGCCCTGTTGTTGGGAATGCAAGTCGTGCTGGAGAAAGGTATAAAAAATCTCCATGCACAAGGTGATGCCGAGCTGATAGTATGTCAAGTGAGAAATCTCTATCAGACAAAGAATGAGAGACTCAGGCATTATCGTAATCTAGTATGGGATTCCATTGAGGAATTCGAAGCTTTTGATATCTCTATGGTTCCCAGAGAATACAATACTAGAGTTGATTCCCTCACAATCTCTGCCACACTCTTGGTGCCACACAAAGACTTTCAAGGTTCTACCTACACCATAGAGTTGGTTTTCTGCCCAAGTGTACCTGACAATTCAGAGAACTGGCATATTTTCAATGACGATCATCAAATCATCGCCTTTCTTGAGAAAGTAGAGAATTTTGATGAGTTGTATTTTGAGGGCAGCGATTCTCCACCTCGAGAATCCGTGTCTAATATAGATCCTGTCACGGGTGAAGAATATTTGCAACTAAAAGGGAATAATATTCCTAAAGGATTGGTATCCTTGGAAAAGATTTTTGACAAGCACGATCGCCACGTGAAGAAGCAACTCTCAGATTCTGACTCATCTAATGAAGCGGAACAAGTTAATTTAGGAACTGAAGCCAACCCTAAGATGGTCAACATTGGTAAATGTTGCACGGCCAAAGAAAGAAGGCAATTTGCTTAGATACTACAGGAGTATATTGATGTCTTGGCATATTCATATGAAGATATAAAATCATTTCGGCCTAAAGAAGTGCAACATGATATTCCTCTCAAGGTTGGAGATTTGCCTTACAAACAAAAGCAGAGGCAGTACAATCCCAAGATCTCTGGAACAATTTTGGCCGAAGTTCAAAAGATGTTCAATGCACGGATAATATTCCCTATCCACCATTCAACGTGGATAGCCAATATCGTCCCCGTTCGTAAGAAGAATGGTGAAATCCGCATTTGTGTAGATTTCAGAAACCTAAATCAATTATCTCTCAAAGACAATTACCCACTTCTAGTAATGGATCAAGTTCTACAAAATGTAACTGGATCCGAGATGCTCTCCATGCTAGATAGATTTTCCGGTTATAATCAAATTGAAGTTAATTCAAGCGATCAACACAAAACCGCTTTCACAACGCCATGGGGAACCTTTGCATATCGCAGGATGTCATTTGGTTTGATCAACGTTGGCGCTACATTCCAATGTGCCATGGATCTCGCTTTCCGCGATGTGATGGGAAAGTTCATTGTGGTGTACCTTGATGATCTCATAGTTTTTCTCTAAGCAACGTCGTGAGCATTTCTACCATTTGAGGCAAACTCTAGAGAGATGTCGTCAGCACGACATCTCCCTAAATCCCCAAAAGTCAACTTTTGGGGTGATAGAAGGTAAACTTCTTGGTCATGTTGTATCTGTAGAAGGAATCAAGATTGAGTTGGAAAGAGTCAATGGAATTAAATCTCTCGCTTTTCCATCAAGCAAGAAAGTTGTTCATTCTTTTTTCGGAAAAGTAAACTTCTTAAGGAGGTTTCTTCCAGACTTTGCTGAAAAGACCCGTCATATTGTAAATATGATGAAGGGTAATGCCACATTCCATTGGACGGCAGAAGGTAAAGCAGCGTTCGATGACATCAAGGAGGTCATTGCTCATGCGCCTGTGTTGGTTTTCCCTAACTACACCAAAGATTTTGTTATGTACAGTTATGCTTCTGAGCATACACTATCAGCAATTTTGGTACAGGAAAATGATGAAGGCTTTGAATCCCCCATTGCATTCATGAGCTTCCCCCTGAAGAATTATGAATTGAAATATTCTCAAATGGAGAAGCACGCTTTTGCAGTTGTAAAAGTCATCAAGCATTTTCGGTTCTACATTCAAAGCAGTCATGTTAAAGTTCTCATCCCAGATTCAACTGTTAAATCCATCCTAACACAACAGGAATTTGGAACAAAAAGAGGCAATTGGATTGCCAAGATCCAGGAATATGATCTGGAGATTAAACCCACTAAGTTGATACATGGACATGGCCTTTGTCAGATTATTGCAGAAAATAGTCCAGATGAAGAAATTTCAGAGGATGAAGAAGTTTCAGATGAAGAGGAGGTTGATCCCAGTACACTTCCAATGGTACTATTTGTTAGCACCACTAACAAATGGTATTCCAACATCGCTCACTTCCTGACATACGAAGAATGTCCCAATCACTTGACTCCAAAGGAAAAGAGAACCATCAAGCTAAAATCAGCTAATTTTGTCTTATGGGACAATGGTTTGTATAAGTGTGCAATGGACGGGACATTTCTCAGATGTGTTGATAAAGAACAACAACAAAAGTTGCTGAAATCTTATCATGATTTGGCATGTGGTGGTCATTTCTTAGCACTAGTAACCGCTCACAAAATCCTGAGAGTGAAGTATTATTGGCCCACACTTTTTCAGGACACGTACTCTTGGGTGCGTAAGTGTGAATTGTGCCAACAGTTTGTCAGCCATCCCAGGTTGGCATCTTTGCCATTAAAACCTGTTGTGATTGATGAACCTTTCAGGCAATGGGGCATTGATTTCATAGGTGCAGTTAATTCATCATCAAGTGCTAGACATATCTATGTTTTAACTGCTACTGACTATTTCACCAAATGGGTGGAAGCGATACCTACCAAGCGTGCTACTTCAAAGGTAGTGTGCAGTTTCTTGAAAGAAAGCATTATTTCTAAGTTCGGTGTGCCGAACAAGATTGTTGCTGACAATGCTTCTGCCTTCTCATCAAACAAGATTACTGAGTTTTGTTTTGAACATGGTATAACCTTGTCACATTCTTCTGACTATTATCTACAAGGTAATGGTCAGGCGAAATCTAGTAACAAGAATCTGGTGACTATAATCCGCAAGCTGGTAGATGAGAATCAACGTTTGTGGCACAAGGCTTTGTTTGATGCTTTGTGGGTAGGCAGAATAACTCTAAAGCGAGCAATCGACATGTCTCCTTTTCAACTCTTGTATGGGTTGAATGCCGAGATTCCTATAACCTTGGAATTACCAGCCCTCAAGTTGGCTAAGGCCATTGAAGATGAGACTTTTGACAACTCTGTTGATAAGCGCATCATGTATCTCTCCGAATTGGAGGAGAATCGGGTTCAAGTGGCTGACCGCATCGCGGAACACCAAGACCAAGTGAAGAAGCTTTTTGATAAAAAAGCTAAGTCTCAGGAATTTCAAATTGGTGACCTCGTTCTCCTATGGGACAAACAAAGAGAACCAAAGGGTATGCATAGGAAATTTGACTCACTATGTACAGGACCATTCCAAAAACATCAGTTGCATGGTGAAAACAGTTTCTTGTTAGCATACAGAGATGGAATGCCATTTGCCCTTCCTCACAGTGGGCAACATCTCAAGCACTTTACACAGTAAAGAAGTTGGCGTTGGTATTTAAATACTTTTTATTTTTAAGTCCTTTTGAGTCTTTATGTTTTAGTTTATGTCGTCGTCATCGCCTGACTCTAAGCCCAACGAATGGATAAAGGCACTTGAATTCTGGAATTCTTCTTCCTTCATTCTTTTCAAAGAACGACCAAAGGAAGATCCCCAGCAGGAGCCAGCTATTATCACGGAATCTAGCAGCGCTTGTTCCACGGATAACCCCCTACGAAAACTTGTCCATTTCCTAGGATTCGTGAAGTTCAAGTACGCATAACGAAGTGATTTTCAAGCCACCTCGAAATGTGTTCCAAAGCCTCGAATAGTCAATTTGAGCATTCCCCCATGTTCGCCTTGCGAAGACCTTCGAAATGAACCCCTTCGTGAAGTCTCATTGTTCATACTTATCAAATTGCAAAAAATGCAGTTGCACTGAAAAAGTGCGCTCTTGCTTTCAAGCCAAAATTTGGCTAAGTATGAAAAGTGTAGGGGCGCCCCTGCATGAAAGTGAACTTTCCAAAAAATGTAATAGCTCTGAATTTTGGCGCTATTACACTTTTTCCTGACACTGAACTTTTTTGGCTCTAGTGCGTTTCTTCATGATTTTCGCATTTTTCGTCAATCGTGCCACTTTTCATGCCTAAATTTATTGCTCGACTTGAGTTAGGTTTTCAATTTTCTCTTTCACTTAAAAGTCTCTTAGTTCGCCATTTTCATTGTTTATGATCTTTGTTCTTCCTCTCTTCATGTTGGGCGAGTTCTCTTCAAACTGCAAATACATTTTTTAGAATTTCGACATTCTTCTCCAGCAATCTTCGCGTTTACATCTTGGTAAGTCATTATCCCTGCTTTCTTTTTACTCTTCTTTCGGTTTTGTACATATCTGGAGATTTTCATATGCGTTTTTATCTTACCTTCATTCTCTTCAAATGTTTTTCATCTCCACACGCGTATTCTTCCTCTCCATTCGCGTTTTTGTTTCTCATGCCCTTTCCATGCTTCTTCTTCATCGAGTTTTTGTGTGTCATACGCGTTTTTCTCCATTCACGTTTTTCCATTTTCCCTCACGTGATGGAACCCTCATGTTTTGTTTTGAAAATGCATTTTCTTTCTTCTTCCTAACGTTTCATTTGCAATCTCTTCTTTGCGCATCATTTTTTTTATGCACTTCTCTCCAACGTTTTTTGTGTTGACTTCATTCTTTGTCACCTTGCAATCACGTCTTAACACATCACATTGAGGAATCTCTTGTTTTGTAAGGTCGTTATCTTTGGCTCTCATCCACATTTGTGATGTTTGTGATGGCAATAAAATGAATCTTTGCAGCTCTATCAAAAGGAAAACAAATTTTTTTTTTTCAAAGCGTTCCATGTTACAAGAAAATAACACTTTCCCAATCCCGAGCGCCGTTTTCATGCGCCTCTACATTTGTTTTACCAAAATATGCCAAAGATGCAGAAGTGCTAAAATTTAGCACCTTGACATGTTGAACATGTCGAAATAAAATCTAACTCCGAAAAGTGCAGGAGCGCTAAAATTTAGCGCAACTGCATCAAAACTGAAATTTCCAAAATGTAAGGGTGCTGAATTTTAGTGCCCTTACACTTTTTACAATCTTTTTCAGATGAGCTTAATTTCTGTCCATTGTACTCCTAAACCTTGTTCCTTCCATTTTGTGCATTGTTTTGCGTGCCTTGTCATCCGATCCATGCTTTCCCATCATCGTTGCTCGTTTCGCTCATTCCCATGTTTCCTAACGACTAATGTTTGTTCTGGCTCAACACCTTACAGTCTCTTTTCAAAGATCTTCAACTCAGAGTGATCAAAGTTCCAGTTGTTTCTGATGACTGCCAGTAAACCTCCATCTTCTTCGAAAGCAAAAGGAAAAATGAAGTACAAATATCAAGGTGTCTATCCGCCGACCATAGTGTTCTCCAAGGTGGAAGAGATAAAAGACACGGAGGTTGGTCATCAGGACTTGGTTGATTTTGTAAAGCAAACAGAGATGAATCCTCTTCCTGATCCAATGAGAGCAATCGTACACAACAACCTTCATTTGGTGGCAATGTTCCCTACAGCTACACATAATACAGTGTTTGTTCTTTAGATGGCATCTCACTACATCAGAGAAAGTAGAAATGTGATCGATTCTTCCAGGCACGAGATTCTGAGACTCGACCCTGATTTCTTTGACATTGTTTTTAAGGTTCCTCATATGGAGAAATACATTGATATTTCTATATCAAAAGCACAAGAGGTCTTTGACGCTGATCCCAATAAGGCTAAAAACCTAATAAATACTCAATGGTTAAAGAAGCCTAGGCAGTCTATTTCTAGATGGCTAAAAGGACTCCTGCGAAGTGATTTCAAGGATGACGTCAAAGATATGATCACATTTTTAAGCAAAGTGAAAGGCTTGCCAGAATCATCCACTTTTCATGATTGGATGTATGAATACATCAGGATTATAAGAAGACAAAAGGTGCACATTGACTGGGGCAAACAGATCAGTGATGAAATACATGAACAACTGGTCAATGCTCCTTCTACATTGAAGTTCTATATGACTTCTTACCTGGTGTACACAGCAGCTATAATGAGACAATTCCCAGGTCTATCTACAAAAGGGAATCGGATGATGGTACCTATGTACATATTTTTCTATCAATTGGAGGTGAAGGAAAGATTTCATCACTTCAGGCGGGTCACAGATGCTTTCTTTGCGCCTTTGCTTTTCAATTTTGATCTAGCTCTTGAAAGAAGGAGAGTATCCGATGAGGCGTATAAGGTGGTAAGAAAAATTGGATGCCTATTTCTTCAATTCCCAATGTTTACTTACTTAAGAGTAGGGTGCTACACTAGTTGTCCCTACATGCTACCACGTTATCCTTCAGATAAGTGGGTTCTCATGGAAACTTGCAGACAGTTGATGTCAATGTAAAAAGAATGAAGAAACAACCACAAGCGTGGATTCAAGTTCCCACTGACCATTGGCCGATATACTATCCCTACTGCACAAAAGGCTAAGTCTGTTTATGCTGAAATGCAGATCATGACAATCAAGACCTACAGGTATAGGTTTGATTTTGATTACCGAAATGTCAGAAAAAGACTGCAAAAGGGTCATCATCACAAGTACCATTTTGAGGACATCTGGGCTGATTGCAGAGATGAAGAAGCCATTCGCAAAATGGACTATTGTAGGTTGACTGTTCAACAGATCAGAGACCTTGATATCACTGACCTACCAGAGGATTTTGCAGATCCTGGTGATATCATGAATGTTGTCTATGATGAGCAAGGAATTGCTAAAAGGTCATTGCCTGCAATTCAATGGTCTAGAAAAGAGATTACCAGCATAAGAGAGAGGTTGAGACCAATCCTAGCCAACACTGCAGAATGTTTACATAAACATGGTTATGAAATGAAAAGTTTCAGAACAGACTCAGAAGGAGAGGAATCTCAAGTAGAAGCTCGCCAACAGTAAGAACTCCACAAGAAAAATAAATCAGCGGCTATTCCCACTTCTTCACGAAGAGCTCCTAGGATCAAGTTCACTGTTGGCAAGAAAGATACTCAGTCCGTCCCAGAGACAGAAATCACAAAATCTAATCCATCCCACTCTAAGGGTAAAAAGTCTATTCCAGAGGAGGTAGATTCCGATGAAGAAGGAACTTCAAGTGATCAATCCGCTGAAGATGAAGATTCAGCAGAAGTAGACTCCGATGCAGAAGAGGTTTCTGAAAGCGGGCAAGAGTCTGAAGAAGATTCTGAAGAAGGATCTGAAGGTGATTTTGAAGGTGAACCAGAATCGGAGAGACAAGAGGGTGATCAACAGGAACTTGGGCATGATCAAGAAAGAACTACTTCTCCTCCTGAGAATGTAGTTGAGGAAATTCCCAGAACATCATCACCTCTGACTTCCAATGTTCCTCATACCCCTCAAAATTCAAGAACTCCTCCACCTCCTGTTCCCTCGTCACCTATTCCTACCACAAGCATTCCTGCAGTCGAGATATCCACTATCCCTGCAGCATCAACCCCGCTTGATACTCCCTCAGTGACAAGCATTCATATGGTTGATATACTGTCGAGCCCTCCATCGTCCATTCCTAGCCTATCTTTGCCAACGTATGATATCACTTCTGAAAATGAATTCAATCATTTTATGAATGAGTTAATGCATGATCAGCTCAATGTGCAAACTTCAGGAGCAATGATGACAGACACTTCTCCTATTGTCACGATACCCATGGTAACTTCAGACGTGACAATAACTTCAGAAGTAACGATGACGGCTGAATTGACAGTAAATCCAGAAGTTGACACCTCCTTTCTTCCCCCTTGGCTAATATCTCAAGTGTCGAAGCGTAAAAAGAAAATTATTTGTCTGGAGGAGCTCGACCTCGAAGAGATAGTCCTTCCAAAGGCTAAAGGAAAGAAAAAGGAAAAAGTATACTCAAAGCTGAACGTTGATAAGTCTGGCCACAAGTATACAGAGATTGGCATACCACCGCATGAAGAAGGTGATGTCAATATGGAGGACTACACGGTGACAAAGGTCCATCTTGGAAAGGTTACCAATGAAAGTGCAAAGGCCGATGCGCAAGTCACTTTGGATATCTTGGCTAGAAGACTGGATAAAGTAGAGAAAGCTCGCAATATGTACAAACAGAGGGTAGAGAATTATGCCACTGTTGTAAAGAGACTTGGAAGTTCTCCAAGTAATGCACAACCGTTGACAATGGTAAGTATTGAAGACCCAACTGTCAAGAAAGCTGAGAAGTTTGCCTCCAAAGGTAGAGTGTTGTATGATTTTGTTGAGAAGATCATTGAACACGAATCTCAGATTATAATTGCTGCGGATGAGAAAACTACCTTGTTGGCCAAGCTCACCACAGAGCTTGATAAAGAGAAAAGTGGACTTTCCCAAGAGCGCAGAGACATGGAAAAATTCATGTTGTCATGGTCAAAGATGAAACAGGTAAAGCTCAGTAAATTGGTGGATGTTGGGGTAATTCCTAACAAAGAAAAGTTCGTTGAGGTAAGAGAATCCTTGAAACATAGAATTAAAGTAATTCAATCTCTTACTGAAGATCTCCACCAAGTACAGGAATATGTCGAAGGACATCGCGCTATTCTTGAAAAAGGTATCAAAGAATTTCCTGGTCAACTCCTTGAAGAGAATCGTATCTTCCTGCCGACCACAGAAATATCTCAGATCTTCAAAGAAGCCATCATGAAATTGATTGACAGTTCAGACTTTTCAGAAGCTTCACTGAACATCATTTGTGATACAAGGCTCACATTGGATAACCTGAAAACACATCTTGATAGGTGCAAGAAGGTTCACTCATCTGCCATGAGATCGATCATGAGAATTCACACCATTGTGGATTACACCGTTGGTTTAGATGAGAAGTTTGTGCAAGAGACTAGGAGGAAATATGAAGACTTCCACGCCCAAGGCAAAGAAACATGAAGCAGCCTCCTATTCTCCAGTGTCATACATTTTCGATGCATCCCTTTATGCATCTTGTAAATATTTCTTGACATTTCAAATGTCTTTTTGTAAATTGTAATTACACCAAGCTCGAAGATGTAATTCTTTGAAAACAAATTACACTTTGACTTTGGTCAAAGTTAGGTGAGATCTCCTAAAATCACTCACCTAACTTTCCTTAATTTCCTCAATCAGTTTCCTAATTTTTCTCATCCCTCTTTCTATATAATGTGAGGGATTTCCATTGTAAATTTATCCTTTAGTATTTTGCAACGAAGTGCTGCCCTTTTTGAAGCAAAATTGTGAAACTTTGCGTTCATACTTTTTGAATGGAATTCGAACAATAAAGAAGAGGATTGCAAGCCAAACTTTGCGTTGGATTCGATACTTTTATGAATTGATCTCATTGGTGGTAATTAGGTGATGAAATCTGAAGGACTCTAAGTGATTTATGTAAACTTTGTGTTGCATCTATTATTTAGATTTGCATTTGTGTTTTTGTTTATCTTTCAGTTGAATAATCTACAAGACTTTGTGCTTGTAATTGTTCATGCTCTTTCATAATTTGGTTGTATGATCTACAAGACTTTGCGCTTGTAATTGTTCATGATGTTCGAGGAATTGCTGCATCTAAGAAGACTTTGTGCTTCTAACGTGGCAAACGATACATTTCCACAGATCCAACATTGAAAAAGCTATGGAACGAATTTGTGCCTTCGTGAGCTTTCCCTTTTACTTTATCTGTTTATTGTTAATTACTTCTGGTATCTCTACGCTTTGCTTTGACAAGATAGAGGTATTGGTATTACTGCTAGGTGATCGTTTAAAGTTGTTAAGAATTGCAAACTTCCAATAGTGAAGCATTGTAAACATCTTCTCTGAAAAAAGAGAGAAGGATGAATGTAACACAACCCCCCCACTTCATAAATTTTGTGTACATTTTGTAATTACTTGTTTGTTTTACTATCGCTTATGTTAGCAGTAAGAAGGGTGCCTCCCCTTTTCGAGAGGAGAGATTTACATCTCACATAGTTGTGGCTGAAGTCCAAGTTGTGTAATCTATCGAAAAGCTGATTACATAATTTTCTCCCAACAATTACTATGAAAAAAATGAAAATTACCCTTTTCATTTTGGATCCCTGGTTATATGTCTGATGATGTACTTTTTGAACTCATTACCATTGAAAAATAATTTTGTGTGGAAGTCAATTGTACCAATTGGGAAGTAGGTTTATTGATATCTAAAATGTCTAGCCGAAAAGGAAAAGATTTGTAAAGAATACTTTGCAGATAAAATAAATACATGGAGTTCTGGTATGGTTTCTAGTCTGGTTGTGATGTCTGAAGTAGGATCCTCCTATGGGAAGAGGAAAGCAAGAAGAATTAGTTAAATTTCTCCTCAGGAAATAAAGAAGTTGAAGATAGTAGAGAAGAAAGAAGAAAAGGAAGTAAAGATTACAGAGGCATTTGATTTGGAATCAACAGATGATGATGAAGAAGATTTTTTTTATTTTATTCAAAGGGTAAACGCTTTTGACCAGAGCTATGAACCGGATACAACCATTCAATAATACCACCCCAACGGGGTTTGAACCTTGGTGGCAAGAACAACAATGCCACCTATAAACCATCACACCATGCTAATACCGACGATGATGAAGAAGATTTTACCAAAGAGAAGGTATTGAAGATTCTTAAGCAATTTGATGGATTAAACAATATTGGTGATGTTTGGTTGTCATGACCAACATAGGAATAGGATGAGATTATAGATGCCTTGGTTATTTACATAATTCATAATGATATGGATCTAAGCAAATTGAAAAGATTTTTACTGGAAGTATTGATTAAGTAGATTGAAGACATACGAAAGGTACCATCACCTAGTGAAATAAGAGAAAAAGATGAAATTCAATTGGCCATGGAAGAAAGATGTGGAAATACATAGAAGAAATTGACCTAGAGCATAAATAAATTAAATTCATGCATTAAAAGTGTAAACAATGTGTATAGGTATTTTCTCCAGTGGCTTACTGCTATTGGAAATTATAGAGAAAAAATTGATACTATTGAGATTGAGCTGGATTCTATTGGAAAGACAATCCTTAATGACAAGGATGGAGTGCAGAAGAAAAGGATCAATTCCTTATAGTATGAACTTGCAGTCATTGTGGTATAGAGGGATGGTATTGTGAAGACTTTTTGGAAAGTTAAAGAGATAATTGAGTTGAGATTGGAACAACTTTATCGTCTCCTAGTGGAAGCTGAGATAAATGAACAAAATATCACTATCCCAAATACTCTTCTAGAAACAATTGACTTGATAGCAAAGAACAATATTATCTATTTAAACATCAATTTGGCAGTGGATTCCTAGAAGACGTTTCTTCCAGAATTAAAAGAAAAATACAAGGAGATATTTTAGGGGAAGAAGGATTGAGGTAAAGAACCATTTTTTATATCATTTTTGTTTTGAAGACTGTTTTTGTAAAAAAAATGGTGTAAAGGGGAAATAAATCCTTTTTCATTGATGTCAAAGGGGGAGAGAAATCATGTGAAAAGAATGAAAATCATTATTGCTCGTCAAGGAAACTGCAAAGGTTCTTGTTGTTCATTTTTTCAAATCTTGTGTTGCCATCAAATTGGATAGAAATTGGATTGCATCAAATGGTTGTTATTAATATCAACGGGTTGTCATTGATGTCAACACAATATCAAATGTATGAGATGTTTACCGGAAGTTATTCTCTATCAAAGATATCTTTATTTGTGATCCGGTGTGTTGGTTTTTGGGTTTGAATTCTATCGCAAGACAAGCTATGAATTTGATATCTTAACTATGTCATTATGATTCACTCAGACAACTATATTCAAAATATTGAAAAGGTTTGTGTTGGGAGCAGTAAGTAATCAATGACAGAGTTTTTTGGGTCTTGGTCGACCTAACACATGTTATGATTTAAGAAGATTGAATTTATCTTGGGTATGTTTTGTATGGAGCTTAGTCGACTTGGTATAATGCACTATGTGGATAAAATGATTAAATCATATATGGTGCCGACAAAGAAAGTTTTGATTATTTTGTGTTCATCTAATTAGGCTGACCTAATTGATGAATAAAGATATACTTGTATATATATAAGATGTTTTGAGGAATAAGCGTGAGGATGAGGAATGAGACATGCATGAGCAGTGGAAGTGGATACATGGAGTGAATGTGAAATGCGAAGAGGATAAGGTGTGTGAAGATTTGAGCCTTAATACTTTATCAGTTGTGATCAGTGCAGTTTTGTTGAGTGACTACTGTGTAAGGCAGTACTTCTTATTTTGAGCTTCAGTGGAACTGAACCCTACACATTGAAGGTATATTCTATCAATTCAATCTTTTTGCAGTGAGCCACTATTATTATTATCCTAGTGGTTAGCCATCTTTTGTATCTCCGGGTTGTAGCCCTATTGGACAGCAAGTCCTTATCTCAAGAAGTGAGCCTTGTCTTAGGTAGTGAGCCTTATTTCAGGTAGTGAGTCTTTTGGTAATTAGTTTTGGTATTCTCTATATTGTGAGTTAATCCTCACCATGGTTTTTCCCTTATTGGGTTTTCCATGTAAATCTGGTGTTATTGTGTTTATGTGTTGGATTTGAGTTTCTACATTGGCATTTGATGATTAATCACTTAAGTTGTTTTAAGTATAAGTTCTGGTGATTGAATTAAAGGTTAAAATATGTGACAACTGATTCACCCCCCCTCTCAGTTGTCCTATTCAACAGTGGAATATAAAGATTTTTTGGTAGTTGATATTGTAATTCTTTGATTTTTCTTCCATTTTGAGGTTAGGAAGTTGAAGTGAGGTCATATTTATCCTTTCCACATTTTTATTGGGTTGTGGCTCTCATTTTATGGTAGTTGTATCTATCTTCTTGGCTATTGTAAGTACATGTGTGAGTTTATTTGAGTTCAGTGCTATTGTAAGTGTATTAGAAGCTCTAAAATTATTGCATGAGCTTAGTGATTATAAGGAGGAAATGTACATATATAATTTCAACCTTGTGATAATGTAATATGGAGTAAATTTACTCTTTAGAACTAGAGTTTTCACTTGATATTGGGCTTTCTCCAAGGTAAATTTTGTGTTCAATTTGTTGTGTATGTTTTCTGTTTGGCATTACATAGGTCAAGAAGACCTTTGTATTTTTCTTGAAATACATGTCTTTGTTAATTTTACATCCATTTCAAGTGGATAAGATTGTATATTGAGGGTTTGTGAGGTCATTTCATTATGAATTTATTTTCTAATGGTAGTATGAGGAATATCCTCCCTATTTATGAATTATGGACCTAGTATAATATGGTTTAAGGGAGATTTCTTTAATTTTTCTTGATGCTCCTGAAGAGGCTGAATTTTTGAGGCTTCAGTTTCTATTCTGTCAATCTTGTCTTCAGTACCTCCTACTTTATAGGAGAGATGGTTGACAGTAAGCTCAAGTACTTCAAGCTTTGTTTTATGTTCAAGTCCAGCCTTGATTAACCCCTGCTGGGTTTGCTTAATCCTAACAGCTTCTTCTTGGATTTGTTTCAGAAGATTTTGCTGTTGGTTCATCCAATTATTGAGATCAGTTTTCAAGGCGTTGTAGTCAGTTTTAAGAGAGTTGATCTCTTGGGTAACAAATGCCTTGTATTCTATATTAAATTGGGCCAGCTTGGCCTGCAATTCATGAAACATTTTTTTGTTGTCTTCATGATCCAGTCGATCCTGGATTCCATTTTGGAGGGAGGGAAAGGTGTGTGAGAAATGAGATTGGAGTTCATATTGTAAAGGTTTATGAGGATCTAATTTCTTCACCTATTGAAGAGCACAAGTAGCAAGAATTCCTCATGATGAAGAGGGTTTTGTTGAGACCATCAAGGGAGAGTAACAAGCCAATTTAGAGAAAAAGTCTCTTTCAAAAAAAATATAATTTTATTGGAAAATATTAAAAAATATTATTGAAGGTGGGGGCATATATAATTTAGTTTTAGTGGATGTGGTGGAAAAGATTGGTTTAAAGAAATTATCACATCCAAATTTATGTTGATTTTATTAGTTGTAGAGGAGCTTATGTGTGGTGGTAAGAGATAATATGAAGTTGATATTTGATTTTATTAATGACTTCTCTCTTTTTGGTTTAATGGCAAGAGATAATATGACAACTATTTTTCTCTCTTTTTTATTTGTAGATTTGATGTATAGGAAAAAGAGGCATTAGGTAGAAGTTGATGGAAGACATAGGGTTCAAGAATGGAATGTCATTTTGTTTGTTTTTTTTTTTTTTCATTCAATGTAAAAAAACATTGAAAGAGATCATTAGCCCAATAATGGAGGTGAAAATTTTATTATAGAGAGCTTGGAGTGCATGTTGTCATCTCACATAAAAGGACTAACCAAAACATTTGAGCCTCTTCAAGTGGATCTAAGAGAAAAGGGATGAGTTTCATAGTAGGTTCCAAAACCCCTTGTGTGAGTCATGCCCCTTACCATAAGGGTTGCAACCCCTTTAATGGTGCTATAACTAGGGGTGGGTTACCAACCCTTGAGCCTCCTAAAAATATTTTCATTCATTTTTATTTGTTTGTTTTTATTAGAAATTAATCTCACTTTTTCTTTACTTGGCCTTTTGTAATGGTTTTTTAGATTTGGCTTGGAGTAGGGAGGAATATGTAATATAGACATGGTTTCATATATGCAAGGCATATAGTATTTTATTAATTCAAAATATTTACAAATAATATAGTTTTTTTTGTTTATTCTTTTGTATAATATTTTTCAATAGGACTTGATTATATATACATATGCATATGTATATGTGTATATTTATATGTAATTTTATATTTGTATAATGGTGCATAAAATCCTTTAGAGGAAAGTAAACAAACATACATACATTTCCAACATTCACTCATTCACCCATATGGAAATGCATATATGCTTATGTTTTTATATGCATTTAGATAGGTTATGTTTATGTTGATGTGTAAGACCAAATATATATTTATTGAATATATGTACATACATTTTCAACAATAGAATAGAGAAGAAATTTTATTTTATTTAAATATAATAGTCTATTTTCTAGTCACAGATCAATGAGAATATATATTCCATTTAAATTTAATAAATTATAATTCTAGATTTATCTATTTTCTATTTCCAAAGTTCTACTACAACAATAAATATTTATTATGAATTTTCTCTTTAAATAAATAAATATTCTTTTTATTTTATGTTTTACAAACAACTTCCAATTGTACTTAATACCTTATTTTATTTTTCCAACAACACAAATTAACAACACAACAATAGTCAAAATACAATTTTTTTAATTTCTTAAATTAAAATCATAAGGGGAATTATTTTACCCCAGTAAATACCCTATTATAGCTTTGATATTCAACAAAAATAGACCTATTACATTACAATATAAATCAATATATAGATTTCTACAAGTCCAAGTAGGTAGGAAAATCTAGAAGTCGAAGGTCTTCAAAATAAAAATTCTTCAAGTCTGCATCTTATCTTGAGTGGGTCAACAAAAGGTACTCACTTCCCAACCATATTTTATCATCAAGTTGTCTTGGCTCTAGCCAACCATTAAACCAAGAGGCCACACTAGAATATGTATATACAATCTTTTGGTATAAAATTTATGCACAACATTAGGCTAAAAATAATGGATAGGATAAGCACACTAGATCGTTACCTATAATCTATAAGAGGGAGAAATCAAAGGGGATGCAGCCCATGTGGGAATAAAACTAAGGGTTCTCAAACCCTAACTAACACATTAATAAGCAATCATTATAACTAGTATAATCTTCTTAACGTCCTCTCTAGACCACCATATTTTTGACCTCAACATATTTTTGTAGTGTTGAAAATGTACACCTTTACATTTTCACACTACGTTTGCATCTCCTTAATTAATTGGACTTAATTAAGCCTTAATTGGCCCAATTATGCATTCACAAACCTGGTTAATTTCATTTTTTGAAAGGGAAACCCACATTTAATCAATGCATACACTTAATTACACATCTTGGAAAATGTGTGTCCTAGGTTTAGGGCCTAGGACCCATTCGCCTAAGGGCGAATGGGTCCCCCTTAAGTCTCGAGACCCAATTTTCAATATGTTTTTGGTGGCATTTTAATGATCTAAATTAAAATTGTAAAGGTCGGTTTGTGGTGTTTAATTATCGGGTAAATAAGGAAACATAGGTATAAATACAAGGTCTTTTTATCAATTCAAATCTAATACACTTTATGCAAGCATTACAAGAGAAAATATTATTGTCAAGAGCATTGGAGAGAAGATTTATTAATCATTTATTACAAGATTCAAGATCTTATCATGATGTCAATATTTATGTGTGTTCATGCATGTTTTTTTGGAGTTGATATTGTGATGTAGGTTTCAAGCATTCAAACATCAAGATCTACCAAGAAATCAAGCCATTTCATGCAAGATCCAATCCTTAGAGAGATGTGTTAGACTTCAATCCTCTAATGGCAGCCATTAAAGGGTTTGGTGATGTGTAACAAGCTTTGTTCATTCATCATTTCCTTTATTTTACCATTATTTCATTATCAAGGTTTAATTACCAAACTAGGGTTTGAACAAGGAAAACCCTTATCCATAAAAAAAATCCTCCTCTCTTTGTATGTGCAGGTTTATAGGTGAAGAAGGATTTAAATTTAATCAAAAGTGAAATTTTGCAAAGTTTTCAAAGTTGTCATCAAATTTTTCAAGACACGAAAACTCGCCTATAGGTTTTATTTTTGGCTTTCCGACAATCAAACCTAGTGGAATCAGAAGCTTAGATTTGGGATCTAAGGACTATAAAAATAACATTTAGACCCCTGTATAGAGACCTATTCGTCCTTGGGCGAATATGTCCTTCAGTAGAGCTTGAAACCCACTTTTGGAGCCAGGTGAACAACATCCTAACCTTCTTAGATCTATTGGTTAATGGTTAGTTTTGATAGTGTTATCATAATAATTCATATTCCAAGTGTTATATCTCATAGTTTTGATTGTTAAAGCACCTTTATTCTTCTCCCAAAACTGTTGTTCAGTCATTTCTATCATAAGGAAGTCAAGGCAACATAGTGTCCAAATCTAGGGTTGACTCATCTTCAAGGTTGTAAGTCAATTATAATCATTTGTGTCACTATCCCTCTTCCTAATGAACATGGAAAATGTGGATTTGTGATTAGTTGGACACCTTCCTTTTCTTTTGGCATAGATCCCTTATCTCACATGTCATTTTTAGGTCTCTTTTCTATCTCCCCCCTTTTCCTCTATTTCAATTTTAATGTTGTTTATACCACATCAAACCCATAATTATGCCCAATTTTATCCAAAGAAAAATTCCATCTACAACATCCCTTGATAGGATCCCTCTATTGGAGAAACCAAGATTAGAATACAAGAAAAATGATAACTTCCACAAGTGAATGATGAGCACAAACAAGCATGTATATCAAATAAAATGAGAGTGTGTCAATTGTGCAATGATCAACCTTGCATATAAAGGCAAGGAAGATGAGGTAGGAAGGTAGAATTGAATGTCTAGCTATCCCTCCAAATTTGGAACAGATGTAAGATTATATGATAAGTGTGAGAACATATGTAAGTGTGCATAAGATAGGTGTAGATGCTTGAGACTAGATAATAACTTGACGATCCATGACTATTGAACATTTCTCCCCTTGGAAATAAAAAAACACCACAAATGTGTGCAAGATGACTTCCCATTCTAGATAGGAATATGCAAGAAGAAGGATGAATGCCTCTGAATTTTATACATGATCCAAAGACCTAGATGATTCATATGACGATGCCTTAAAAAATTGTTCAAATGGTCTATGTGAAGACCGCTATAGAACATGATGCAAAGTGTGGTGATAATAGTATTGATGTGGCTATCATCAAGTAGAAGATGAATTTCTTAAATAGTTTCTTCCAAATCTACAATGCAAGACTCTGCAAACAAATATGATATGTTTGGTAGAAATGCATCCCAATATGGTAGATCTAGAAAACTAATATTAATGTCCTAGTGTATAGAATCACTGGAAGCAATGGAGATATCAACACTAGATTTAGATGTATCAATAGGTGATGTGGGAGATGAGATCTCAATGCAAGTCATAAAAATCCATTATTAATCCCTAGATGATGTTGATATCTCACAAGATTTCTTAGTGAGACCATACGATGTTCTTGCATGTGCTAAAACTAGATGATCAAGTAAAGCAATACCATGATTGAAAAGAAGTTGCTTCATTCATCAATTTGATGATGAGTATAATATTTTGATATATGCCTTTTCTTCCCATAATATCCACACTTTATTTTACATTTATTATGAGGATTATGAACAATACTCAAATGAGAAGGATTTAGTGTAGGACATGATCACTTGAACAACAAAATTAAAAGAAAAAACATAGGTAGATTACCCCTTGATTTGATTTTAACTGAAATTAGCCCCCCTAGAAAGATATGCAAGAAATATTACAAGTTGATTTAAGATTGGATGCCTAAATATTCCATTTATATCACACATATATTTTTATAATTTATGATAAATTTGGCAATCCAAATCAAAATTTTACATGCAAAAATGGATTCCTTGTGAAATTCTGATAGTTCAAAAAAAATTTAAAATTTTCAATAATTGGGGTGAAAGTTATTCCTCATCAAAATTTAATGAAATACAAATTTTAGAGGCTAAAAAATAGGTAAAAATAGCATAAATTTTTCAAAAATATTTTCATCATAGTGTTTATGACAAAAAGAGCTTTTCATCATCTACTCAAGTTAAAAAAATGCCTCTTGGATCAAAAGTTATGGCAAAATTAGACCCCCCTTTTTACACTTTGTGGTCAACTAACATCAAATTTTAAGAGCTAATAAGGGTTAAAAATAAATATCACCAAAGTTTGAGGTTTTTCTAGAAATAACCATTAGGGTTTTACTTGGTTGACATGTCAAATGTAGGAGAGCATCGATGGAAGACAACAAGCAGGTGGAATATCTGGGAAACAAACTTGGCAACATTGTCTTTGAAGGATCTCAAAATTGAAAATTGTAAAGGAAAATTAGTAGTCTCTACTTCAATACACTCTTATGGAACCTTAAATTTTTGGACAACACTAGCACACTCACCAAGGAGGTGAAACATATGTAATGAACACTGTGATGCTATTTTTATTGGTGGTGTTGGATTTCCTAGGGTTTATATTTTTACTATTAGCAAGCACAAGGGCATTGAAGTTGAATCAAGATTTGTGGACTAACAACTACTTGGCTAAAGTTGTGGGGCTCATTAGTGGATCATGGCACAAGTAGTAGATCATGCTACGCATCATTTTTTCAATAGCGGGTTTCTTCAAAGCCCAATTGAGAAACACACTATTTAGTTGTTGGGCATGGTGGCATAGGCCTCCTTCACTCCATCATGGCCAAGTGTGTGTCTTAGAACATGAACCAACAAAATTTCAAAGGCTTCCACAAGAACAAAGTTAGTGATGGCACAAATTGTGTCCACACCAAATATGAGTGATTTTATGAAGGTTTCCAACAAAACCACAAGCAACCAAAAATAGGCAAAATAATGTCTTGTAAACCTTGCAAAACAAATAATTTCAACCAAAATGAAGATCAACCGGGGATTTTTTGACCCTCTACTATTTTTCTATTTTCAACAAAAAATAAATGTATAACTTACAATATCCATATGTATTTCATATGATACTATGTTGATGTGTTACAATGGCAATTTTTTTTGTAAAAAATTAAAGTTACCAAGTTTTTCCAAATGAAAGGCTATTATTTGTTTCTTAGGCCTTATAGACTCAATAGTGATGTTTTCTTAATCCATGATGCTCCATTGATAGGGATGAGTGCTAGATTCATGAAATTTGGGAAGGAATTTGCAATTCATGGGTATGATGCCATGTTGGAGCATCCAAGATCAAAATGCAAGGACAATGATAACTTGCACAAGAGATGATAAGCATAAATATTTAGTATATCAAATAACATGAGAGTGTGTCAAATATATACAATGATTAACCTTACATATAAAGGTAAGGTAGTGGAGGTAGGAAGGTAGGACTGAATGTTTGACTATCCCTCCAAATGTGCAACACATGCAAGATCATATGAAAAGTGTGAAAGCATGTGCAAGTGTGCATGAGATAGGTGTATCAAGAAGTCGGTATCTCAACCACATGAAGTGAGACAACAAATAAAAAATACCTAAGTGGAGATTTAACAAGTGTGAATGGGTTGACCTATAAAGAGTGATATGCAACCGGTTTGATAATGAGCCTATTCACACTAACATCCTCACCTCTCTCAACCCCACACGTGGATTTGTCTCAATCTAATTGGACGAATGAAGCCTAAGTAAAACAAAAAATACACACAACTCAAAACATTATTCATAACCATGGATACAATTTGATTCAACAATAAAATGAGGGATAATAAGAAGAATAAGTCTAGTACTCTAAAAAAATAAAAGAAGTCAAATAACAAAAATTCCACACCCAAATTCAACAACTATAGTACTCACAAAAATTCAAAGATGACAACACCAATACTTCCACACCAAATCCTTATATGATAAGTTTCTCTTTTATTTTCTATTTGCTTGAAATTTTAGAAATAAGTCATCACAAAATTAATGGAAGGCCCACCTCAAAATTGGACTTCCAAAAAATAGTGGGTTCTCTTCCTTATCTCCTGTCAAAGTGACCCCAAAATAGTGTGTCCCACGTTTTGGTCAAATTGGAAAATTGAAATCAATATTTTAAAAAAAATATTCACTTGTTGACACCTATATAACAACTAAACCATGTTAACAATTTGAAGATGATGTGAACTAGTGATGTTTGAGATTTTGTGTGTCTATTTGAAATGTATTTTAATTTTTTTTAAAGAAATAATCTGTAATTTTTTTTACATAAATTTTAATAACTTATTTTTAAATAGTTAACATTATTTTTAAAAAGTGACATTTATACCATACAAAATCTTTTTTATAGGAAGGATAAAAAATTAGAATTATTTAACATAAATTTGTAACAACAATGTTTAGTATGTAGATATTTTTTCATAATTTTTTGTTGCATATATTTTTAATTATTTTTGAAGTGGGATTGATTATAGTTTAGACAAAGGTTTATACCATACAACATCATTTTTTCTATATTATCCAAATTAACTTCTATTTTTGTTGAAATAAGGAGATCAATACCTAGGTGCATGTATTTCTTAAAATTTTCTAAATCTATTTTACTATTTTCTTTATGTGTGTGGAATGTAGATCTTGATGATCAATGAAAAACTTATGTTCACTATAAACTAGAAAATAAATATAATAATCAAATTAAATATATCTAAAATATATACTTTTTAGAAAGCTTAATTTGAGGGCTATAATCCTACAAATTATCTTGTCATATTCATTCCATTTGCTAGTCTAACTTGAGTTTGGAAACAAAAAATTCTATGGAAAATCTTAGGCTCAAGGTGGAAAGGTTGTTTCTAGGACCTTCAAATGAAGATACCTTTGTTTGAAGGTATCCAAGGACCTTCAAATGAAGGTAGGTCCTTTGCACAAAAAAATAAAAAATACATTTGAACAAAATTATTTTTATATTGGTAACCTTCGAATGAAGGTTCATGTTCATTCAAAGTTTTTTTTGACTCACCTGCAACCAAATGCACCTTCATTCAAAGAAATACCTTTGAATGAAGGTGTTTCTTACTTTTCACTCCCATCTGAATTGAAAAACCTAATATCCCAAGTTTGTAATTACTCACTATTGTGGGTTTATCCATCAAGAGTATATATTTCTCTTGACACATCCTTAAACACCATTTTTTGAAAGCATGCAATAGTTAAAAAATACAATAAAATGTCTCTTAAGAGACTAAATGAGAAGATTAAATAGGTGGTGATATGTCACTAAAACACATGGTACCTTCCTCAATTTTCTAGCCATGAAAATGAAACACATTAATTGGTGGGTAAGAGGGGTAGGAAGTATGAGTTAAATTGTTATCCTCTCTCTATCCACCTATTTACATGCCTATTCCACCTCCCCACAAAGTCCCTATGAGCTCCACCCCCTATATGCCTAACTTAGGGTGTTATTTTTACTTATTATTCATAAAAAAAATTAGCTTCCCTTTATAATCAAATAATTATGCAAATTTTAGTTTACATTGTTGGAACTATTTTTCTTAGATAAAAATTAAGCTATCATATTTTATTATAAAAAATTCAAATCCACTGAGATTAGAAGAAATTAAAAAATTGAGCTCGACATATGGGGGTCGTAGTTTATTCTTAGACTTTGATACATGGAAAATTGGGAATCACATTCAACTCTTAATACTTCACATGGTGAAGTGGAGGTGATTAGGGTGATGAGGGTTCTATTGTGGTCTCTTACTTCTCATTGAACAACTCATAAGAAGCACTTGCACCCTCAAGGCCCATACAAACACATCTAAAGCATATAGATGAAGCACTATAAAATACCAAATTTGTCCATAATCTTGTTTCTAATAAATTGATACACCATTATCATATTTAATTTTTAATAAATGTTAGTTTAATATATAATATCTTATCTATAAATTTCCTAAATTTTTGAAAAGCATAATAATATGAAATCATATCTAAATCCTCATATTACATGAAAACATGATATTAGAATTGGTTCCTCATAAACCTATTTTCTCCTACAAGTAAAATAAATCAAGGAGAAATACCTATTAATTTCTATCCTACATCATGAGGTTGATCACATAACTAAGATTATATAATAAGAAATATTCAATCCACTCTATCCATCAAGAAGGTACAATGGAATATGATAATCTATCAACATGATCATGGAATTAAGATATCAACATATGTCTACACAACATTCATGTCCAAAATGAAGTACAAAACATTGGAGCCAAGATCACTGCTTGAATACTGATTTTGACAAGTCTATGACATTGAGAAACAAAGAATGTAATGTAAAATGGAATAAAGTAGAATTGGATGCCATCCTCAATGAGGAAGATGCACATATATAATAATGAGTTTGAGTCACTATAGGAGTGCTCAACTCAAGGTGGGAAGAATGCCCCACCAAGTGGAAAATGAGAAATGCCACACACCTTTGAGGAGTTCAAATAGCTCTCCAAATGACACATCACCACCTAAGGCACGACTTAACACATAAAGTAGAATAAAGCAATTAAATAATTATTATTCTACTCTGACACCCCCTTTTAAGCTTAGCTTAGGTGGGTACACAGATGGATGGGTCTTGAAAACTAGGCCTGATAAGGTACCCATGTACAATGAAAATCTCCCATAAAGTGGAGAAAGGTAGAAAAACTTGTGGGGAAAACCACCCTTCAAAATGGAGATGATAACAAGAAATTACAATGAAGAGAGATTGTGGATCCCTCCAAAAGATTATGCTCAATTGGTCCTTGTGATCTTCTACCAGAAAGAGCCTCTAGATGCTCTTGGTGAAGCGCCTCTGAATTCTAATGCAATAATAGATAGTGGAGGAGATGAATTGTCCATACTAGAAGTGGAAGAATGAATTTGTGAGTATGAATCCGATGGAAAAATGTGGGAAAATGTGTAAACATGAGAGAGATGATCAATCTCACCCACTGCAAAAATCTCTTTGCTATGTGAATCTCAAATTGCCACTATCAAAGTAGATGTAAACTCAACTATCTTACTAGAATTTGTAAGCTAATAAATGGGAAAAAAAATGTTTGTCAATTTAGGAACAAACAAGACATTAGGGATACTCTGATTGCATATCTCAATAATACCTTGTCCACAAACACATATGAAAGTGTTATTAGCTGCTTGTACTTTGTTTACATAAAAAGGATAAAAGGACATGTATACTTCTAGATAAGGAGTCATATGATGTGATGCTCCTGAATCAATAACCCATTTATTAGGCTTTGAACCTATAATTGTCATTAGTAATTTTCCTTTAGATATATCCTTTGATTTTGAACTAGATGAAGATTCTTTGATGGATGTAGGAACCCCTTGTTGCTCAAGTAGATGTGTAAGATGGTGTATCCTTTTTTTTCATACATTTGTCTTCATTATTCCTAGTTTTCTTGTAGAAAACACACTTAACTTTTTGTTGTGATTTACCATCTTTTATTTATTTATCCTTTTGTTTAGTTGCAGCAAGAAATTGTGGCTTTGAAGGTTGCATGGTACCCATTTGAATTAGTTTGTCTTGCTCCTTTGTGAGAGAAACATTTTTTTTTGAAAGAGATGGCATAGTGTAGTATGCACCAAAAGCATTCTTTGTTGCCTGAAAAGTGGAAACAAACATTGAATATTGAGGACCTAAATTGGATAAGATACTTAGGACTAATTGTTCATCCTATTTTTCAATTCTACATTGCTTGAGTTGAAACCTTAGTAAATTCAATTTACTTAAGAACTCCTGAATTGTGTTAAAGTCTTGTGGATTAAGACTTATATGTTTATTTTCCAGTTGATGTCCCCTCATTATATCTTGCTTGCCAAGCAAATTTTTTAATGTTGTCCATGATACATCATTATGTGTTGTGGTGGAATTAATGTAGAGAAGGTCAAAAGAAATGAGTATACATAATGTTCCATAGGCTTCATAATTTTGATTATGCCATTTTTCATTTTTTAGCTGCTCTTGTAGGTTCAGGTTCCAAACCCATAGTGACACGATGTAATCCTAGTTTCTTGAGCTTTATATCCATTTATCGCTTCCATTCGTATAATTTAAATGGAGTTAGGATTATGTCCATTTTGCATAATAACACACAAGGCATTTACCCCCTTGATTATGAGTTTAATCTCCCCTCAATTTTGACACTTTATATGTTTTAGTGCATATAACAATTTCAATGTAACAAATAATAACACTTTATAATTGAGTGTGATATCATTTCCAATGAAATAGGCTATTGATATTCACTTTCACAAAAGCAATACTCAATGTGAGGAGCTAATCAAAAGATACAATAATCTTATTTACTTAATTTTGCACTTAGAAACTTAAAGTTTTATTGTTAAGTGAGGAGAAAAAATATATGTTTAAATAAGATAATTTTCACATTGTCTCAATGCTAAAGTCTTCAAAATGAAAAGAGTTTTCCATTGACTATTCACAATCAAAAATCCGACTCACAATTTGCAAGTTACACCAAAATAAAAGACCCCCTTTTACAAACACTCTGAAAGCCAAATGAGTAGTCTTGACTGCTATTGGTTAGATAAAAAATGCTAGCATTAATGATTTTTACAACTAATGTGGCATTTTCAAATATTCATAGGACTACAGAGAAAGTGAGAGGTCAATGAACTTGTGTGAGGCGCCTAAACAAGGTATGGAAGCCGCGTGGCAACTAGAAGAATCCTCGTGAATTCCTTTGATGGAAGCCCTCTACAGGTCTGAGTTAATGCTCAGATGAATCGTATTTGTCAGGCAGAGATAAATGAATGAGGACATGGTCACCGAATACCTTAAAACTGAATGTACGTGCCAAGCCCGAGTCTAAGGGCGTAACTCGAGTGGAAGAAGCCGCTCAGTTGAGAGTAAGCCCGAGTCAAGGGTATGCATGGGGATTTAACTGCCTGTGGGGTCGTCCCAAATAACAATTGAATGCCATGATTGCCACGTGTGGAGGGATGATCATATGCAGGTTGATGGCTTCAATATCTCAGCTTGAATTTACAGAGCTATGGCGCAACCTGAGCGTTGTATGGAGCGTGGAGGGAGGCGTGGGGAAGACTAAGATGTTGGTCTTGAAGAGCGTATGCTGCCTCCACTCGTTGCAAATGATTTACTTCATGCAGAATGCACAATCATCAACTATGGCGAGACTTAGAGAATGGACGATGCTTTTGTGGAGGGTGAATCCTCCCTCTAAGTAGACCAAGAACTATGCAGATCATGGGTTGTATACTCAAGATACAAAACTACATATATCATCACGCTGCCTGCATAGGCAAATCACACACGATTGGCCAACAAAAAACATATTGCATGTCGTTCGATTGCTAAATTTAGGCTATTAGATGTCGTTAGATTGCAGATCTAGATTTCCAACGTATGCAAATAAGCCTTCCAATGCATAGGATGAGTTTGAGACCAACTTATGAATTCCTCCTTTGTTCATGTATGTAAGAATACACACCACACCTCTGCACAATACTTTCCAAAACACCAAAATACAAACCAATAACCAACTGCGGAACCGTTCTGATATCATGTTGGAGCCAAGATCACTGCTTTAATACTGATATCAACAATCTATGAGATTGAGAAACAAAGAATGCAATGCAAAATGGAATGAAGTAGAATTGGATGATAGCCTTAATGAGGAAGATGTACATATAGCATAATGAGTTTGAGTCACTATAGGAGTGCTCAACTCAAGGTGGCAAGAATGCCCCGTCAAGTGGCAAATGAGAAGTGTCACACATCTTTGAAGAGTTCAACTAGCTTTTCAAATGATGCAAGGTGACTTAACACATAAAGTAGAATAAAACAATTAAATAATTATTATTATACTCTAACACAAAAAATGTGAATAAGTTAGTAAAATATAATGGGTCTTGAAATTTGACCATTATGTAACTATTGTCACGTGGGACCCTCAATCCTCATCAATACCCCTTAATCTCTATGATGTCACCCTCATTGATAGCTTAGGCTTTTGGTGTAATGGTATTCGGTTTGTGTTAACAAAACTAGTGACTCTACTAGGGAGGGTTTGACTCCCACTCTTGACACTCTTTCTGTCTCGCAATCAACTGTTTCCATCGACCTCTTGACTAGGGGGGGGTAAACTATTGTCACATAGGACCCTCAACCCTCATCCGTACCCCTTAACCTCTTTGATGTTACCCTCATTGACAGTTTAGACTTTTGGTGTAGTGGCAGTCAGTTTGTGTTAACAGTAACTAAAATGGAACACTTGTAGCATTAGTTACATGTGATTCTTGTAGAAGAATAATGCGCCTCACTATCTATGGTTGAGACATAAGCTTGACATAGATATAAATAAGTATAGGAATATAAGAGTGGTTATGGATGTGCTAAGGATTGAACATGGGTTGAAAGAAGAATGAGTATGAGCCAAAATAATGGGAGGAATTAAAGTAGACATAAAGGATGCATGAGAGCTCAAAGAGAAAGTATGGGATGGTGAAGGATCTAAAATAATTAGGGTTAAGGATAGAAGTGGAGATCTCATAGGAAAAGTACAAATAGGATGGATATAACCAATGGTTTGGGGAAATATGCTATGCCATATAAGGATCTTTTATATCATAAATGGTTTTCACTATAACCTTGGTTATATTCATACCACACTTTTTGTAAGAAGTGTCTTGTGGTGGACATCATCATCCATAGTATCTAATTATTTTCACATTGATTTCAACTTATCAACCATTTCTTGCTTCCTTTGACTTCCAATACATTTAACAAATGCATCATGACAACAATATCTCTCAACCTCGTTAGAATCCATGTAATCATCATAGAAATTAAAACCTACCTTGAAGTAGTCATGGTGAAGGTTTAACCTATCACTTCAATGAAGAGGACTTAATGGTTGAAGGAGCTTCTTAGCCAGGCAAGGCTAAACATAGGGTAAAATTTCATAACCATGTCACACTATTATAAAGGAAATGACCAACACAAATTCAATTCTTAATGTCGACCACCTAGAAGTGACATCTATGTTTTGAATTTCAAAATTATGTAAACTAATGAAATGTAGATCTCTTATGATAGTTTAGGTTTATAAATTTTTATTTTTATTTTTTAAATTAATTGGAAATTATTTTTTTATAAATTTAAGAGAAGAATTTTAATTGTCATTCTTTTTAAAAGCAAGGTCGATGGGATGTCAAAAAAAAAAATGATTTTTTTTCTTCAACTCTCCCCCTCCCCACATAGATAAATTGAAAATTTAGTGCATAGATTTTTTTTATGAATATTTATATTTTAATAATTTTTTCAAGTCAAACTTAATCAAAATGTCATATTTTTTATGGGATATCAATTTTTTTCTAAATTTTTTATCATTGAAAAAATACCCCCTCAGAGAAGATTCTCTCCTCTAGTGCATTGCATTTTTTAATTCTTTAAAATATTTTAATATTAAAAAAATTAATTAGCTTGATGTTTGATTATAATAACCTACTTGTAATATTTTTTAAAGTTCATAATAAAACAAATCAAAAAATCAAAATTTAATTTGAATTTTAGACTTCAAGCTCTACAAAAGGGTATTTTTAAATTTTCATGAAAGTACCCATGTTAGAGAAATCTAGAGTTGAATTTTTTTTATTAAATTTACCCCAAAAGAGGGGCTAAGTTGCCACAGACAATTTTAGGTGAAAGTGTTTCAATCATAATACTATCACTTTAAAATATTTCAACATGCAAATTCAATGTACTTTTAGTGGTTTGGATGAAAAGGTTTTGTTTGAAACTCTTTGTGCCTCGTAGGTGTCAATTAGTTTTAGGAAAAACTGTTTAGGGTGAAACTATTTTGCTCAAAACTATTTTGTTTAGGAAAAATTGTTTAGGGTGAAATTGTTTTGATCAAAACTATTTTGTTGGCTAAAAGTGTGACACAATTCTATACTTTTACCTCACAATGGTATGAAAAATAATAAATATACACAATGATAGCCTTGACAATATAAATGTTAAAAAATTCCACCCTTAAGGATACACATGAAAGCTACGACACCAAAATTTAAGGAAATAAATCACCACTATATAAAGGAGTCTAAGGAGTAAAATACTAAATATAGATTAAACCCTAGATTCTTTTAAAAGGACATGAGTTTGTAATAGTAAATATATATGAGTAAACTAAGATAAAATAACTAGAATGATTGAGATGTAAAAATATCTTACCTAGTTAATGGAGTGATGTCAACTTTGATCACATTGACTACATAAGACATTGTGATAGAATCGAAAACTAGAAACTAGTATTATATCTATGATTAACCTACCTAAGATAGAGTTATTCTAAAATTTCTTCCCTAGACACTCTCTGTTTGCATGGATAAGTCCATTACTGTGGGTATGTACTTCCCGCCATGATTTTGTCTTTTATGGTGTAGTTTTGTCCCTATCACTTACAACTTAAAGTTTTTTCTTTCTTGCACTTGTACTCATGTCTTAGTTTTGGTGGTGTTAAAAATCATCTTTAGGGTTCACTATAAACAAGGGTAAGTTCATTGACTTCGTTGATGACATTCAAGCTCCAAGATTGATTTAACAAGATTGAAAAATAAACAATAAAGAATGTTGGATGTTGAGTAGACTACGACTGATATGAGACTAAGATATAACTAATAAAACTTTTTTTGATGAGTTAAATGTAGATATTTTTTCCTAACTATCTATGTGTAATTGATTATGAAAGTGGCCTAGGATGATGCCTTAAAATAGAAGTCTTAGACACATAATTTGTGATCTTTTACATGCAAGTAGATGGGAGGAACCAATTATATTCTAGGATTGTCAACCTTGGAAGTGATAAATCTCAAAATCCTAATTAGAGGACTAGATTGCACAAATAATTTTGTTTAAGGGATAGAACCATGGACGCCATATAGTCTATATAGTGAATGAATTAGCATATCAAGTGATGAGTATTTGAGGGTTAAGCTAGTATGCCAAAAGAGACAAATTGAGTGTTCCAACTACATATTCACAACATTTACACAAAGTGTTGTAAAAAAAGAAGAAATCAAGCCAAAAATAAATGAATTAGGTGTTATATTAAATATATTTACAACTTCCACTAAAAATGACATAAAACCAAAAACTACAATGTATGCATTTTTCTCCTCTACATAACATGAGACTCATTTAAAAAGCTCACAAATACATTCATTTGACCCCTAAACCTCATAAACTAACATCTCTAATAACTCAGGCACTAAATTCCATAGATATGTTTGAGCCTTCAACATAACAACCTCAAAAATCAAAGTTCATTTAAGACAATCCACACATGCTCAATATTCAAAGTTCTTAAGTTTAGAATTATAAATAAAGTTCTTTTAAGACATTCATCACATGCTTAATATTCAAAGTTCTTAAGTTTAGAATTATAATCAAAGTTCATTTGAGATATTCAACACATGGTCAATATTAATTTTTTTTAAGTTTATAATAATAATCAAAGTTCATTTAAGACATTCCACACATGCTTAATATTCAAAGTTCTTAAGTTTATAATTATAATCAAAATTCCTTTAAGACATTTTGTAATTGCTCAATATTCAAAGCTCTTTAGTTTAGAATTATAATCAAAGTTAGCTTAGGACATTCCACACATGCTCAATATTTAAAATTTTTAAGTGTAGAATTATAATTAAAGTTCAGTTAAGCCATTCCACAAATGCTCATATCCAAAGTTCTTAAGTTTAGAATTATAATCAAACTTCATTTAAGACATTCCACACATGCTTAATATTCAAAGTTTGTAAGTTTATAATTAGAATCAAAATTCATTTAAGACATTCCACATGTAATCAATATTCAAAGTTTTGGGTGCTTGCAAGAAGTCGAGTCCACTTTTTGGCCAAAAAGTGGAAGTGTTTTCCTTGATTTTTAGAATTTGACACATTTGACCTTAAAATTTGAAGCACTTAGAGATTGTAACGTCAGTCGTGCAAACCCCAAATAATCTAATTATTTTTCTGTTTTCTTTAAATCAGAAGACCAGAGAAGAAGTAGATAAAACCTGGAGTCCTACGCTTATTTGAGAAGCTGATGATGCCTGCTTGAATCCGATGGCCTTTACGAAGCGCTTTTGGTTCTGCTTCGAAATCTCCTCTCCAGAATATCGTGCTCAACTTCAAATCTAATATTCTCTCAAAAACCCTTCCCAAAACATGCAGCAATAGATTGAGAAACCCTTTTTCTGAAAACTTCAGAAGATTTCAACATTCCAAGACATTATTTTTACTTTGTTTTTATTTTATTTTTCAACTTTTGTCACATTCTTCCCGTGAATGAAAATTCATAATTCTGCAACTAAATAAAAGATGCCTCTTTCCCTTTTTGAAAATTCTAAAAAAAAATCTAATAAAAAGAAACTATCTAATTTAATTCTAGTTAAGTTTCCTTTTCCAATACTTTCTATTTTAAATCTGCTTTTGCAAGTTTTATTTGCTATGCACATAATATACTTTATTTTAATAATTTATTTTAATAATTATCCTCAACAAGATAATTAATTAAAATAATAAATACAATTTAATATTAAATTAACACATGACTTTTTAAAATAACACATTTAAATATTTACATACAAATTAATCTAACATTATAATAAACAATTATTACCAACATTTAATAAACTAAACCACGACTTATAAAATACCAACACCAATAACATACGACAATACACAAACATGACCCACAAAGAACGAGAACAACAAGAACGTGCAATACCATTCAATTCGACGGTTGACAACATGGGACGGGATGACTTCATGGTCACCTCTGTTTCAACATTTGACCGTTGGGCTATTGGTGCTCGCCCTGTCCTGCCGAAGCAGGTGGAATTGAGACTATGTACCTGCAATCCCTGCATACAAACGAAGTCGTGTACATGTGCATACATATATATAAAATCAAAGCATTGCATTGTGAGAAGGAATCACAGCGTAACAGAGCACTCGCAACGAGTGATGCTACACTGTCCTTCATCACATCTATCCTAACAATTATAATATGATTGATAAAATAACATTTCTAAACTAACAATTCATCTCATGACATAATTTATTAAATCACTACATCATAATATAATTCTGAAAATCAACTAACATCACCAACCACAATGTCATATGAAATAATCATGTCCACAAATGGAATAACAACATCATCAAATGTCTAACTAACCAAATCACACAAAAACAGTACCATCATAGTATCAATGTATCAAATCAAAGCATAAAAACTACTGAGTCCAACTAGCAACTAGGAGGGTTATTACAGAGATGGAATCTTGAAAAAAGTCACTGATCATAAAATGTAGTACTTAGATTCTAGTTTCCAAATATGTAATTTATTTCAATACCCAAATGATACAAATTGATTTTCAATAGGCATTTCTAAAAACCACTATTTAAAAGTCACTTTTTTTACCATACTATGCACGTGTACGTCATCTAGATATTTTGACCTAAATAGTCATATTTTTCTAAATCCTTTTGGGAAAAGATTTGTAACTCATTGAAGCACGTTTTTTGATATTTTTTTGTATTTGTTTATTTAATATTTTTTGTTAAATTTTTATTGGCCATATTTGTCATTTTGAAAAATTGTCGTGTACGTCACACATAAGATGACCTAAACTTATCTTTTTGATTTTTTTTTCAAATTTAAAAGAATGATCTAAAGTACATTTTTGTCCAATTCGTTTTACAAAATTATTTTAATAAAATGTTATTAAAATACTAAAAAACCCTGATATTTCAAGTTTATGGACCAATTTCATCAAAAATTAATTGAAAAATAGAAAAAATAATCCAATTGTAAAAAACATTACATATTTGGAATCTACACTGTCTCATTTATAATTGGTTCTAATTTCGTCAAAAAAATCTACAAAAAAGGTCTTCAAACATATGTCCAAAGTCATTATTTTCTACTCATTTGGAGGGAAAAAAAGAGGAAGACTTTCACTGTTAACATTCATTTGTGCTTGAGAATTTTATAATCATGGGTTCACGTAATAAGAGGAAAGATAGGAAGATATTGACCCTTGAGGAAATTGAAGCAAAGAGAGAGAAAGAGGCAAAAAGGAAAAGAGATAGAAGAATGAGGATTTGATCAATGAATAATGTTGAAGCATCCAATTCCACAACTATTGAAGATAAAAACATTGAGGAGAATGTAGAGTCTAAGCTAATGTATTGTAAACTTGGTAGAATCTACTCAATTCAGAAGTTTAACTAGCTGAATAGCCCACTTCACATTGCTTAAGAACAATTCTAAAGAGCACACAGGCCTATGGATAGTAGGGCTCTCAGAGAGGTTTCTAATATGGAAGATCGCAATCATTCCTTTGCTTGATCAGAACACCCCACCCAAGACCCCACCACCCATGCCCCCAACCCCACCGACCATACCTAGGACCCCACTTACCAGGGCTTCGCCTAAATTCTTCCCTAGCTTCTAACCGCTCGAGCTTCGCTCATCGGCCATATGTGCCTTACTCCACCTAAGGTCAATATGGTCGGTGCCGAATGTAAGCCCTAAGGTGGTTAGGAGCCTCAGTCGTTATCAACCCAGGGCTTGTAAGCTTATGATGGTGCAACATTATATATGCCTTCATTGACTTTAAACTACTTAAACTACCCTACCTAAGTTATTCTACTTGTTGGAAATTCACAAAACTTCAAAACAATAAAAGCATAAACTGGAACTAGTTGCTACAGGTAGCTACAGTAAAGACTAACTAAATTACTGCTAATGAAATGATGTTGTATTAACCAAAAACTTAATAAAAATTAATGACTCAATTGGACTATCCTCTGGAGTGCTACTAAGACTTGTTACATGCATAAAATGAAATTCCAATTAACTTGCATATGATTTATGAACAATGATAAACTAATCATAGCTATTAACATAAATAAATAACTAAAAGATGAAGTGAAGAACAATACCTTGAGTGGCTTGCTCAAGTAACTATTCCCACTTAACTGAATGCAATCTAACTAATAGATTCTATGCATCCCATAAGATTAACTCCATTCATTGCATATTGTAAAACATTACAAAAGACCTTTCCACAAATTGAAAGCAACAACTAACTAAAATCATTAACTTCACTCCTAGATAATAGATGGTGGAATTAAGATTTGAATTATTCAACCTATAACTAAAAAGGAAAGATAAATCCTATCAAAACTAGAACTCTATCAAAATAGAGTTGTATGTAAACATACAACTTGTTAAAATTCCATAGGTGAAGGAGACCTCTTCAACATTTATTAAATTGGTCATAATAACACACATCCAATCTTCATTAAGAGCCTTTGATCAATGACCACCACGTTTAGCTTAACCTAGAGCTTCCCATGTTTCAATGTCTATTCATCCCTTTTGCTACAGGTTTACCCCGCAACTACTACGCTATGGATCCTTTTTAGCTACAAACAAGTTAATTCCACAAAAAATGTACACGAGGATAACTATCATAATTAATTCATAGCACTCCATCAACATTCCATACATTCATTCATATAAACCATATAATACTAATATATCATAATCATAATTCCATCATCATAATTAAGGTTCAAGTCTGCATAATGGATATAAAGGATAGCATAATGTAGGAACATTGTTTGAAGAATTTGTTTAAAAGTATCTTAAAATAGGTATAAAAACAACTAAAAATAAGCTATTATCTAGAACTATCACTCCCCCCAACTAGCTTTTTGCTTGTCCCCAAGCAAAACATTAGGGATCTTGATTGTACTGCTGAGCAATTTGTCTTAGGTCCATAATTGTGGTAACACCCCGAATCTGCCTCAGTTAAAAACCTTGATGTTCTGAAAGTTGTCTCATTTGAATAGCTCCTACTCTCTCACATTCATCACTTTTCTCCCTTGTCCAATGTGGAATCCGATAAAGGAGAATAGGTGGATGAAAAGTGAGTGGCATCCAATGAACTCCCTTGCTAATACCAATTTTCTTACAATCTCATTCCCTCTGAAGCATACCAATGAAATTATGCATGGAATGTGGTTGTTTCTTTTGCAATTCAGGTGTCAAACTATTCCATATATCTTTCACATATTTAAAACACTGTTGTCCTCCTCCCACAACTAACATTTTTTTTATTTTTTCATAGTTTGCCTCCTTGAGCTTCATGATTTTCTTACCTACTCCCTTATGTGTAGGGAGTCCCATCCATTCATCAATTATTGTATCTGGACCCTTAGCCTCTCTTCTAATTGGAAGTGCAATATATTTTTCTTTCTCTTCACATTCCTCCATAATCTCACCCCTAATTTGTTCATTTTTTTAGTAAGAGGCAAGTACCCTGATCTGAAGATCCTCTGGGCACAAAGATTAAAGGGTTCCATTTTGTTTCATCAAGTATCACATAGTTGTGCAAATAAAATTCACACAACTGATCCCATTCTTCGAGTGTGGAAGCAACAAAAACTTCAAGAAACTCAAAAGTTTGACTTATGCCAATTGAATGCTTGCTAACTAATCCACTCAACTGAAAACATAAAAACCTTTCTTGTAGAAACAGTGCATAAGTTCTTGGTGGAGGCCTAAACCTGACTATTTGTGCAACCTTATCTGCTATCTCCTCCAACTGAACTACTATTTTATTCAATTCTATATCTCTTTTCTCCAATTCTTGTTCATATTTTTCCTTTTCCTTTCCAAACTTATCAGTTACTTCCCACAATTGGTATCCAAGTGAGCAGGCTGTATGATAATCAAGAGTTTTAAGAGGAGGGGGTTTCTCATATGGCACTACAATTCTTTATCTCCTGTCTTAGTAACAACCAACTATGCCAAAACATCTAGTTTAGTGACATGACCATATAGCTGCAGTTTCTCCTCCATCTCCTTCATCTTTGCCTCTCTTTATTTATCCTTCTTCTCATAATTCTATACCAATTCTTTCAGGTGCTTAATTTTGTCCAGTGCCTCCTTGAGTTCATTTCTTACATCCTTATCTTCAATGTAAGCTTCCTCTATGTTCTCAAACTTCTCATTACTCTCTTCATAATCTCTAGGAGTGGGGAAGGTTTCTGTTCAGAATTTCTTGGCATCAAATATGTCTTCTGATTTAGAATCGAAAGTGGTCTCTACATACCTTCTCTTTTTCACTGGTACATTCTCATTACTAGGAACATTCCTCTCTAATTTAGAGTCATTTTCTACAAGCATGAAATTTTCCTGAGGTTGTTCTTTTTTATGTTTTTCTTCTTGAGGTTTTTCTTCTACATTTTCTTTTGTAGCACTTTGTTTCCTGAGCCTGCCAGAGCGTCTAGGTGTTAATACTTCTTTCTCAATTTTCCTCTTTCCCTTTTTAAGACTTTTTCTTCTTCTTAGGAACTTCCTCCTTTTTCTGCTTTTGAGTATCCCTCTATTTCTTTGAAACATCTTCTCCTGATTTCAAGGGCATAGGGAAGGTAGATACACTGCCTCTTTGGATTTTAAATTTCCATGACTTAGAAGAAGAAGGTAATTCCTCATTTATGGGCAGCCTAGAGTCTAGCTCTATAGGTTCTTCATGATCGCCTTGGCTATGGGTAGGTGAGTCCATAGGAAAAACATGAGGGTTTTCTTCTTTAGGTTTATCTTGGGGCTCATTTTAGTTTTCTACATCCTCATGCACTACGGGTGCATCAAGCAAACTATTAATGTATTTGCATTCTTCTGCCTTGAAATCCTCCCACCTCAATTGTGGGTATTGGATTCTTAAACTCATTTTTATCAATAAGGTAACTAAGAAATGATGAGAGAGGGATGTATCACATTGCCTTTTCTAGTATTCGAGGCCATTCATTTCAACAATTTATAGAGAAAATTTGGTACATTTACTACCCTATTATGCCTGAGATGACTTAACAATTTGAAATGGGTTGTATACAAAATATTTTTTCTACCATCACAGGTAATGTATCTAATAATATAAAAAGCACATCATGCCCACAACCAGTGGAGAGAAAATCATTTTGTACCTTGTGATGAGGAATCCAATTCCTCTCCTCTTATGCAGAATTCTTCTCGAGCTATAACTACATCAAACCGAGTTGGGAATTTTTTTCTTGTCCGTAATAGTCCTATAACCTATGTAATGGAAGTTCTAGATGCATCTATAGAAAGTCCATTTACCATGGCTTCATTGTATTAAAGAGTTTCTAAAAATCTTCTTATTAAATCATCACTAAATTTTGTCAACTTTAGAAAATAGTCAAGCCATCCAACCCTTGTGAAGATAGGCAAGACTCTTGTGTCCTCCAAAATTTGTTGGTGAGTTATTGGCTCTCTTCTTATAAAATCTCCTCCCATCCATGTTTTCTTCTCTACTCAATATACCAAATTGAGCTGCATAAATTCAATTAAATCTTCCCACCACTTTCAAACTACTCTGCCACTTCAAAACCTCTATTCCTCATATATCCTTACTACTATACCATATTGCAATTGCAAATTCCCTTTTAAGTGAACAACTCTAGTCTAACTAGCCTAAAGTTCTCATAAACTCTCAGGGTTTCAAGTTTTAGCAATTTTGAAAATGGCAGCAAAAATAGCAACAAATAAAAAACATAACTAAGGGTTTTGAATGCCATAATATTTATTAAATTCGGTTTTGGGTGAAAAATTCGAAAGGGCTGGCGAAAATACTGAGTAAGGTGTACCCTCCCCCCAAATTATTTGGTGAAGTGACCTCACTTCACGTTGATGATTTGGAGGTGGCATAAATTCATAATGATGGAAATTAAAGATATAATATTTTGCATGCATAGAATTAAATGAAAAAGTGTATGAAAATTTAATGAAAACTAGATTAATCATAACGACATACCTTAAGTACTACCTCATAAAAATAACCATCTTTCGTGCGTGGAAATTGAAAGAATTGCAAGATAATGAATAGTGCGTGGAAAGTGGATTTGATGGGATAAAAATGATGAGTATGAGTTGGTGATTTGACAACTCAAGTAATTGAAATGAGAGTGGGTAATAAAAGAATTATGTCACTTTATTTTGCATGAAATGATGGATATTATTCATGAATATATTTGAAATGAATGTGAATGGACTCATAGTAAATATGGCACCAAGTGAGTTGAATATTCTTTTGGTTGCCAAACGTTGCTATGTGCACCTACAATGTCAGGTCCCATTCTGAACGTTGATAGTGTGAAGCTACAACTTCCTTTAGTATCAGGACCCTTGTGAATATTAATAACATGTCCCTTTGAAAATATTTTGAACATTACTATAACGTGCAGTGTGTGCTTGTGAGAAAAAAATGAGAATTTAGTGCCAAGGAAGTGCAAGGACTGAGCTGTGTATCTCAATCTTTGGGCCATCAGAAGTGTTGGGTATATCTTGTATTATTGAAGTAGGACTTTGTGTATCAGATTATGTATCAAGTTCACTAGAAGCACCATATTTTTGGATCAGTGAAAGTATAAAGTCATCCTTCTATAATGGATTTTTATACAACTTTAGTCTATGGCCATTAACAAGAAGGGAAAATTGGACTGTATCAATGGTGTGTAATTGTACTGCTCCATTGGGGTAAACCTTGGTAATCTCATAGGGGCCCATCCATATGGACTGGAATTTTCCCTTGAAATATTTATACCGTGAATCATATAACAAGGCCCAATCTCCCACAGTGAACTCTTTTGTTGTAATATATTGATCATGCCACTTCATCCGTTGTTGTTGTACTACCTCTGTGTGATGTACTGCTTCCATTCTTATTTCATCCCACCCATTTAAAGAATGAATCATTTCCTTCTATGCTTCTATTATCCATTCCCAACTCTATTGTTGTCTTCAATGTTCTATATTCAAATTCAATAGGAAGGACTGATGTCTTTCCATAGACTAAGTCATAGGGTGTAAATCCAGTGGTTGTTTTCCATGTAGTTTTGTATGCCCAGACTGCTTCAGGTAACCTTGAAACCCAATATTTCCCATGTATTTGCATTGTCTTGGTGAGAATTCTTTCGATCTCCCTATTAGTGACTTCCACCTGGCCATTAGCTTGTGGATGATAGGGTGTTGATTTCTTATGTCTAATTTGGTATTCCTCAACCAACTTGGCAACTAGATCAGAAGTAAATTAGGGCTCTTTATCAATGACTATTTATCTAGGTACTCCATACCTAGTAAAAAATATCTTCATATAAGAACTTAGCCACATTACCATCTCTAGAAAATTGTAGAGCTTTAACTTCCACCCATTTTGTCAAGTATTCAGTGCAAAAAAGGATATATTCCTTGTTATTAGATGTAGGAGAGATTGTCCCAATGAAGTCCAAACCCCATTTGTCAAAAGGTTCCAATGTCAACTAAGGTTGTAAGGGCACCTCATCACTCTTTGTTGGTCTTCCCATCCTTTGACACCTATCACAACTCCTGGTATATTTAACATCTTTATGTAAAGTAGGCCAATAATAGCTAGTTGTGAGGATCTTAAGATTTGTTCTCTTTGCTGCAAATGACCTCCACATGGCTCATCATGGCATACTTTCATGATATCAAAAATATCATCTTCCCTTATGCATCTTCTCATGATGTTATTAGGCCCTGTATAAAATAGATAACCAAAGATCTAGGTGTAAGGAAAACATTTGTGAACCAACAGTCTTTTCTCTCTTGGTGATAAATGTGGTAGAATCTGCCATGTGACCAAATAATTAGCAATATCTACATACCAGGGTATTTGTACTTTCAAATCAAACAAGTGTTCTTTAGGAAATGAATCATCCACCACTCCTTCAATTTATTGTGTTGGCAATCTTGATAGGAAATTTGTTACCACATTTGCTTTACCAAGTTTGTCTACAATGGTAATGTCAAATTCTTGTAAGAGAAGTAACCATCCTACTAATCTCCCTCCAACTACTAGCTTGTTCATCAAATACCGATTGTTGTGTGATTTGTATGGACAAAGACTGGATGTCGGTAATATAGTGTCTAAATTTATTAATAGCATAGACTACAACAAGCATCTATTTTTATGTTATAGTATAGTTTAACTTTGCCCCTTAAAGATTCTTGTAGATATAATAAATTGCATACTCTTTATTATCATCCTTCTAACCCAAGATTGCTCCAATGGCAAAATCTGAAGCATTAGCATGTATGTGAAATGGGAGAGTCCAATTAGGCCCTCTCAACACTGGTTCTTGAGTTAGAGCTTTCTTTAGTTCTTCAAAGGAGTGTTGACACTTGGAGGTCCATTAAAACTCAATATCCTTACTCAACAAAACAAATAAGGTGTATAAATCTTACTAAAATATTTGATGAAATGCCTGTAATAGCCTGCATGACTAAGGAAGCTCCTAATATCTCTTTGTTTATGAGGAATAGGGAAAGTAGATATTATTCTATTTTGTGTGGATCAACCTGAACTCCTACACTAGATATAAAATGTCCCAATACAATCCCCTATGTTATCATCATAAAACACTTTCCATTGTTGAGTGATAGGTTGTGTTCTTTACACATTTTCATCAAATTTTCCAAGTTATTGAAAGCTTCCTCATAACTTTCACCATAAGTGGTGAAATATGTGTATATCTCCATGCAGTCATGTGCATAATCAGAAAATATGCTTTAGTTACTCTTTGAAAGGTAGTCGAAGCATTGCATAAGCCAAAGAGTAGAACAAAGTAAGCATAATTCCCCCAAGGACATGTAAATGTAGTATTGGCCTAGTCCTTTGGAGCAATTTTAATATAGTTATAACCACTGAAACCATCAAGAAATGAGAAGTACTTCTTCCTAGCTAGTGATTCAAGTACCCGATCTATGAAGGGAAAAGGAAAATGATCTTTCCTAGTGGTCATATTTAATTCCCTGTAGTCTACACAAATTCTCCATTTCCTTCCTTTCTTGGGAACAATTACCAAAGGTGAGACCCATTCACTATCTGAGATTGGATAGATAAAACCTACATCAAGGAGCTTTTGTAGCTCAGCTTTCACTATCTCCCTAAGAGCATGATTCATATGCCACTATGGTTGTCAAATGGATCTATAGCCATCATTAATATAAATCCTATGCATACATAAATCAGGATCTATGCCCTTCATATCATGGTAATCCCATGCATATGCGGCTGAGTGTGCCTATACCATTGATTGTAGAGAATTTTGATATTCCTCTATCAAGGCATTATTAATAATTAACTTTCTTCCTAGCATGATTTCCAATTCCTTTGATGACTCTTGAATTGACGAGAGATCAAGGCTTGGTATGATGGGTAAACATTGTTGAGGTAGTAATGAATGAAATAGTTGTGATATCTCTTTTGTAGAATTGATGGGTATAATACTTTGTAAGGGGTCTTGTAGGCATATGAGGTAGTCTCGTTGTTGTGGTCTCCTACCACAGTCATTTTGGATTATGTGAGAAATGATCTCATCTTCATCCTAGTCATCTAATAAGGGGTTGTGCTCTATAGTCATCAGTGTGTGCAGAGAATAGTTATCCTCCTCCTCCTCACCCAAATTGGGCCAAATGGTGTGCTCAAGGTCTACATATGGTTGGGCTGGTGGATAAAGAACTGAGTTCTTTATAAATGTCCCATTGAATATTATCATTTTACCAGACCTACAACCTATAAATGCATCATTTGTTGCCAACCAAGGCTTGCTTAGGATGATTGGGTAACCTACAAGATTAACTTTGGGTTGTAATACTATGAAGTCTGTAGGGTATTCCTAAGAATCCAATGCAATGACTAGGTCTTCAATAATTCCCTCAGGCTTGACTATGGACCTATTAGCTAGCTACAAAATAGTTTGTGTGGGGCTGAGGTTGACTAACTGAATCAACTACATTGTTTATTTTTTCATGACATTGATGGTTTCCCCCAAGTCTATCAAAGTATTCTTAATGAGGGTTCCATTAATCTTAATGTCCACAATTGGACTACCAAGATTTGTATACTTAGGGATTGCAATGTTCCCTAACATGATATCTATAGAGGCAAACTAATGTGTTATGGACATGGTAAATTTTACACAATTTAGGCATGTACCAAACTGAACAGTCCTCTTGACATTGTAGGCCTACATTAAATTATCAACCAGGGTGCGTAAATTTATGATGGCATTCCACTATATGTGTCCTCATAGGCTTGTACTGACCTAAATTACTTTACTCTAACTTATTCAAACTATTCTACTTGCTAGAATTAACATAATTGTAAAAATAGTAAAAGTAGTTACAAAACACTGATCATATTACGTATATAATCTAGCCCCACCCACCCCTATCTGCCCCTCTCTACCGAACCTTCACACACTTTTGGAACGTGACATAGGCCAATAGATAGAAAGGGAAGGGGCCCGATAGTTTATTCTATATGTAACACGGGTGGGTGGGAACTATAGGGCTAGAAAGAGGGGGGGCTACTAGAACTAGTGTCGGGGTGGTTTTTCTATAGCTTCCCACCCTGCATCCGCAATAGGATGTTGAAACTAAGAGTGGCAGATTCCCTTAAGCACACCTGACACTATAGTTGGGTGGGAACTTAGGAGGTACTTCCTTCCAAACAATCCAATGAGGGGGTGTGGGCAATAGGACGAGGGTGAATGAAGGACTTCCCATCCATCCACTGCAAAACAATAAATCCCATTACCGAGGGTGAATGCCCCCGACAATAGCTGAGTAACCTTTCAGTTGTCAACTCATCTGGATACTATCTTGATTGAGGCCAATTAAGCAGGAACTCCTTTCTGAACTCCTTTTTGTGTTGCAGAGCAGGTTTGTTCCTAAAATTACCCAAGGTTGGGGGATGGAGCACCATTGGTTGAACTCTGGAGAAGACTTTCTTGAACTACCTCCCAAGTTAGGATTGATGTTCTTCCTTCCAGCCAATCAAAACCAATTCCTTGTCGTCGGATGCTCGGAATAACTGAACTAAACCTAGGGCTATAACTCCCTGGAAGGGGTCAAGGATGGAAACTTCTCTAGTCAACCATGCATCCTTCCAAGGGAGGGCAAGAGGTGGGTGGGTCGAGTGGGGGAGAATCATAGTTCCAAGTGGGAGGGAATCAACCATGGTTCTTTGGCAGTCGATAGATTCTAGTTAGTTGGCCAATATGGTTAGAATTTAGCTCCTCTACTTCGGCTAGAACTCCTTGGTGAACTCCTGGAGGCAAGACAATGAAATGTAGTTGGCTCAAACAAACAAACAAAGACAATATTTTTTCTAATGGAAAGGACAAGAAAGACACTCTTTATTTGCTAGTTGGCTACTAGGTAAGGGACCCCTCCACCCCTAAAGGGGCTCTGGCCCACTCAATCAACATGAAGGTTGGAGATAGATGAAGGCCCCACCCCCAATCAGGGAAGGCCCTATCTTTACAATGATGATATTATGAGCAGTCATATGAAGTTCCAAAACTTTTTCTCGAGCCCCTTCAACCACTATTGTTAATTCAACTCTCTATTGAAATTGACCAACTCACTTTCTTTCTCTACTAGCTCTCCTTCATTGGATTGTTTGTTCAACTATTGGTGCCTATCCTTAAGGACCATCTCATCAATGAAGTTGACCCCTAGGGACCAGAGAAAATGAAAGCATGCGAAGGTAACAACAATAGAAAATAGATTTGGATGAGTGACTAAATACACTACCTTTATCTCTCGGGTTCAGGCTAGAGGGAAAGTAATGATCTCCCCCAGAAAGTAGGGAAAGCCCATCCACCCACATAGAGGAGTGTAGACTAGTTGGGAGGACAGAAGGATGTTGGATTTTTTGGAAGGCCTTCCGGAAGGTAACTATAGTTGGTGGTTGGCCTAACAAATGAAAGAAATCTCTTTCCTAGTTGGCTTTTCCTAACATTCACTAACATGAGAAGCCATCCTTCATTGGTTCATCAGGTAGTTGAACTTCGATTAGTCTACTGAGGGAGGTAGGTGCTAACATTAGTCTAACTGGAAGGCAGTACCTAAGAAGAAGCTAGTCGATGCAAAAAATGGAAGGAAGGAAGCTAAACAAATGTTATAACTGGATGGAAGGTCCAAAAGGAAGACTAATTTCTAATCGGGGGTCCCTACCCCCAGTTTCCCTACCGTGTGAATTGTATCCCTACCATGTGAACTGTATGCCTCCCCTCTTCATATTGTTCTAGTCTGGCCCTCCCCTCTGAATGAATATTGTAGTTTGGCTAGAGCTTCGGAAGGAAGGAAATAATGAGTTCAACAACTATAATACATTCAGTCGGGAATAAAGAAAGAAAGGTCGAGAATGGCAGTTGAAGCAATGAGCGATAGCTATCTATAGAAGGAGCTTGGTGAATTAGCGAGGTTGTTTCTGCAATATGATCAAGAGCCCGGGGTGTGAAGAACGAACGTTGTTGAGTGAGGCTCCATTCCATATAGTGAGTGATGAATAGTGTTTGGTTCAATCCAATACCAAGTTTATTGGAACTATGGGTTCCAAAAATACCACTGTTCCAATAGAGTTTAGTTGTTCCCGAACCAGCTATATGATCTTAGGGGTTTGGTTCTTTACTCCACTCTGGCGATCCAACTCTCCATCCATCCATCCATCCATCCACCATGGTCCAGTCACATCAAGGAGAGGGGGTTTAGTTGACCAATGCATAAACTTTATCTCTATTTGTATTTGTCTTTCCACACCTCAACCCCACGAACGAATCCCCAACCCCCCCTCCCCTTCTATATAGATGGAAATGGAGATGGGCCCCTCTATCCTCTATCTATATGGGCCAATGAAACTATATACTGTGGGTGGGCACCCCTCAATATTATTGTGGGATGGATGGTCTTTCCACTTCATCACATGATGTGAGAGAGGCTAGGCTTATTCTTATAAGAATAGGAAAGAGCGGTTCAGCTTTCAGGTTCGACGCTTCTGACCAAACCGATGAGAATTCCAATCTATCTAATATATCATTCCGCTCCTCAGCATCTTGAAGAAGGAACCTAATGCAATTCCCTATCTGATGGTCCTCTCATAAACTCTCTATACGTCACATGATGGATCGATACGTTACATGCATACCATACTATCCTCCACTCACAGTTGCCCCCCATTGATGAAAGGACTGGCATCCCCCATCCATCACCATCAAGATCCACCCAATCTATCCCCTCGGTCTTGATCTGATGCCTATATAGAGAGAGGGGGGGAAGAGAGATGCAGTCAAGTAGTTACAGAACCTAGTGGCTATGGGTACCTGCAACATAAGTTGCAGGTGTTTTCTAAAAATCTGCAGATGCAAAATCAATATGAAACTATTTAAAATGATAAGATAATTAATCCTAATCTCTCAAGAACTATTTTCTATCTTTGTTCATGAATAAACAAAACTTCTAACTTATCCATAAATCATTTACTTGCAATGCATGTATAAGATAAAGAAAACAAAATTAATGAAAGCATATAAATAACTGAAATATAAATAAAGTGATGAATAGTACCTAAGTGGCCAGCTCAGAAGACTACTTCACTTAACTAAAAACTAGGTCTAATTCATATTCTTATACATCCATGAGTCATACAATGCCACTCATTATATAACACCAGATATTAGACAAAATATTTCTTTAGATTTTATTCCATAACTTCATTGTAACAACATATCCTTGATCAACTGAAAAAACTACTAACTATTGAAAGTTTGTAACAAAATCAAATAACTAATCAATGAGCTCATCACCTAAATTTATACAAAATGGGGAGAGTATTATTTGAATTGCCAACTAACTAACTAACAACAATCATAAATCTCACTCCTAGATATGAGGGGGTGAAATAATGATTTGACTTATTCTTCTAATCAACTGGAAAAAGAGACCTATTCAGATAAAGACAACTTGCATGTGAAACACATGGATAACTGTCCAATATTTATGAACAAAAATCTTCCAACATTTATTCTTCTATAATGACCACATTCAACTCCATAGTTCACTTCACTTGATTAGCTCGAACTCATTAATCTCCTGCTCTACAACTTGGCACTTGTTATAAATACTCATCGTGTGTTAAGCTGCAAAAGAGTTTAGCCCATCCAACACATATATATAGCTAACTACCATAATCAAATCATAACATCCATTCACATACATATATATTCATATTTAATCCATGCAATTATATGAATAATTCACCATATTTCATTTTCACAAAATGGGTTCAAGGCGGCAAGGTATGCATAATAGGATAACATACTATGGAGATAGTGTCTAAGAGATACTTCAAAAACATAAGTAGAGTGTCATAAAAGTATATAAAAAACAATAAAAAGATGTTAATAACTAGACTCATCAATATCTGCAAGATTCCCCAAGACATGGATTGTTTGTGGATCTTTTATTTTCTTGCTTGGTTTCTTAAGACATAGATCTCTTACAGTTTTGGTATAGATAGGGATGTCTTTGATAGCTTGGATAAGTGGGATTTTGATGCTCACATCTTTCAATTTCCTTAAAAGATCTGTCTTAGCCTGTGTGTGATGCTTTTGTATAGCTAGGCATTCAGGAAAAGGTGGCTTGGGATTTGAGGTAGTTTGGTGTACTAGATTTGGTCAAGTTCCAAAGATGGTTTATCAGAAGCCTCAACTGTAGGTTCCTCATCATCCATTCTTGTAATTTGGGGAGATGAAGGTCCAACAAGTTGTTTTTTTGATCTAAGGTGGACATCACTCACCTCTACCCCATAAGTGGGGTATTGCATAGCTTCGTTAGTATAAGCCTACTGAACAGGCTTAGTGTTAGAGTTAGATGTAGGTTGGGCAGGTATTTTCTATTGCTTGGGTGGCTAGGATGCAGGATTTGATGGAGGCATTAGATCTTTTTTTTATTGTGGAGGAGGGAGAATAGCCTATTAGTAGTTCATATTTTGCTACTGCCATTGTTGACCTTTCTACCACTAAGGTTGCCACTGATTTTGCTAGGTTGGCCATTGTGGATTGTAATTGGAACCCTAAAAAAATTTTTGTGGCCAGGATTTGGTTGTTTGTTCAATTTTGGTTGATCCTGTGACCACTGTTAAGGGTTCTACCACTAGTTTTGATTTACTTGCCAGGGCTGAGAGTTCCAAGCAGAAAAGTTTTGATTCCTAATAGGAAAAAATGAATTAAAGCTAAGGGGGTCTTATGGCACACCTTGTCTTTGCTACCATGGCATCCTTTATGCTATATAAAATATTTTTCCATCATCTCCTTCAAGTGGTTGAAAATCAGGCTTCTAAAATTTATCTTGCTGGATACTAGCCACTCATTTGCATTTACAATTGGCTTTTCTTTGCCTACAACTTGTACAATATTCAGTAAGCATAGCCTTAGCTTCCTCCCACTTTTTCCTAATGTAAAGAGTATCTAACTGAGTTGTCAAATGACTGATGATATCCTCCTTCATGTTGGATAACAAATTGCTTAGCTTTATTTTTGAAACCCCTGTAGATGATTTACCAATTACTGATGTTCTACCTCCTCTTTGCCTTTTTGTAAAGGTCCTGAAATAATTCTTGCAAGCCTTATAAATGTCTAAAAATGGTAGTTGAGAAATATCTCCCTGGCCAATGAGGTCTAAGGCATCCATGCAGTCTTCATTAACTCCCCTCAGAAAGACTAACTTGAGAGACTCTTCTGACAACTTGTTTTGAGGGTTTTTCTTTAGAACAAATTGAAATCTTTCCACATAATCTTCTAAAGGATCATCATCCTTTTATGTCATTCTAAATATATCATCTTTCATCTTGTCAGGCCCTCTACAGTAGTCTTGATACTTCTCCAAAAATAGTGTCTTCATGGTGTCCCAATCAGGAACAACATCTTTACCTAATCCCATAAACCATATCAAAGTTGCATCTTTGAGAGTGGTAGGGAAAAGCTTTAACCTATGTGCATCAAAATTATAGTTATAACTTCTACATAAGACATCAAATTTAAAAAGGAATGTATTTGGGTCCTCAATCATTAACCCATTGAAAACTGGAAAGGTTGAAGGAGGAATGATCTTCAACACCGTAGCCCTTTGCTTATCAGTAATGGGAAACCAAAATGTTGTTTGGGAATCATCATCATCTATTGCATCACCCATGGTGCGGTATATTCCTTCTGTATGGGTGCTAGAGGTTGGTGAGAAGGAAATTTCTTCTTCAGTGGTACCTTCACTCTGAGCACTATGGTCACCAATTTTTGCAATAACTTCTTGGTGTGTGGAGGGAAGGAACCTACCCAAGGAATCTCTCTACCTTTTCATACATGAAATATGGCTTTAGATTTAGCGGCCCCGCATAATGTTAGTGCATCTCAATGTTGAAAAGGATGGTATCTAACAATCCTAATGTTTGAAAAGAGAAGTTAACTATGAAAACTATAAAAACTAGTCTATGAAGATAGCACGATCCCTGACAATGGTACCAAAAATGTAGAGTCTAAGCTAATGTATTACAAACTTGGTAGAATCTACTCAATTCAAAGGTTTAACTAGCTAAACAGTCCACTTCACATTGCTTAAGACCACATTAAATTATCAACCCATGGCTTGTAATCTTATGATGGTGCAACATTATATATGCGTTCATGGACTTTAAACTAATTAAACTACCCTACCTAAGTTATTCTACTTGTTGTAAATTCACATAACTTCTAAACAGTAAAAGCATAAACCATAACTAGTTGATACGGGTACCTACAATAAAGACTGTAACTAAACTGCTACTAATAAAATGATACTGTATTAGCCAAAAACTTAATAAAAATTAATGACTAAACTAGACTATCCTTTGGAGTGCTGCTAAGATGTTACATGCATAAAATGAAATTCCAATTAACTTGCATATGATTTATGAACAATGATAAACTAATAACAACTATTAACAAACATAAATAATTGAAAGATGAAGTGAAGAACAATACCTTAGGTGGTCTACTCAAGTAACTATTCCGACTTAACTAAATGCAATCTAACTAATAGATTTTATGCATCCCATAAGATTAACTCCATTCATTGCACATTGTAACAGATTACAAAAGATCTTTCCACATATTGGACTCAATCATTTGGAATATTTTTTCATGTCTTGAAAATTGAAAGTAATTGGTAACATAAAACTAATTAAAACCAACTAACTATCCTACAAATTCAACCAACAACTATATAAAAATTGAGGGAATCTTTATTGAAAGCAAAAACTAGCTGAAATCATTAACTTCACTCCTAGATAATAGAGCGTGGAACTAAGATTTGAATTATTCAACCTATAGTTCTGAAAAAGGAAAGATAAATCCTATCAAAACTAGAACTTTGTCAAAATAGAGCTATATATAAACATGCAACCACTTGTCAAAATTCCATAGGTGAAGGAGACCTCTTCTTCAATGTTTATTAAAATGGTCATAATAATGCATGTGTCCAATCTTCATTAAGAGCCTTTGATGAACAACCACCATTTTTAGCTTAACATGGAGCTTCCCATACTTCGGTGTTCGGTCATCCCTTTTGCCATGGGTTCACCCTACAACTACTGTGCTATGGTTTCTTTTTAGCTGCAAACAAGTTAATTCCACAAAACACGTACACGAGGATAACTATCACAATTAATTTATAGCATTCCATCAACATTCCATACATTCATTCATATAAACCATATAATACTAATATTATAATCATAATTCCATCATCATAATTAAGGTTCAAGTCTGCATAGTGGATATAAAAGGATAGCATAATGTAGGAACATTGTCTAGAGAATATGTTTAAAAGTATCTTAAAACAAGTATAAAAACAATAGAAAATAAGCCATTATCTAGACCTATTAGAGACCATGGTTGTAGACGACGCTAATTTGTAAGAGGTCAATTTGGAAAATAATACGATTATGCAAACTAGTCCTAGTATGTCTTCAAATCCCCCTTTCAATGCTATGGAGAATGTTTCAATAGGCACAAATCTAGGTACATATTCAAATCCACATTTTAGTGAAATATAATCTTGTTTTGTAGAAGTTTTACAAGATGTTGGATTTAAGGATGTTGACATTGATAATATTGGTAGAGAAGAAGATTTTATACAATTTTTTGAAAATGAAATTAAAATTGTTTAAATGTTGTTGAAAATGAAAATAAAAATCCTTTTGTTGAAAATGAAAATGAAAACCATTTTATTGATGAAAATTAAGATGGAAATGCAAATCATTTTGAAGTTGAAAATCAAAATGAAAAAGAAAATCTAGGATGTGATGTTGAAAATGAAAATATATATTTTTTAAATTGAAAGTGATGTTTTGGATAATCTTCTTGGTAAGATATCTTGGAGATAAATAAGAACTCATGCCAATAGTTTATGTGATCCTAAGAATTTTATCCTACTCTAGTGTGCAAAATAACTTAAAAATGCGAATGATAAAAGACTAAGGACACTTCAAGATTAGCCAAAAGAGTGATAAAACAAGAAGGAAAATGGACAAAACAAGACACAAACGATTTCACCTTCCTTGTTGTTGATGTCTCCTTGATTGGCCCTTGCTTGGGATGATTTTGTGTGCTCCTTAGATGATTTCTTGAATGACTAAATGCAAGATTGAATGTGCAAAGTGATTAGAATGGATAGCTAGATGATGGTAAGTGATTGAGAATGCAAATTGGCAGCATGTAGTTATCAAATGGCTAAGTGTTGAAAATGCCCTTGAGGAGGGGGTATTTATAGGAGAATTTGAATTCTCTAGAGAATTCAACGGTCAAGATTGATCCAACAAGGTCAAGATGAAGGGCTATGGTGGGTTGAGAACTCACAAGCCCTCACATCTTGACATGTGGATGGTGAAGTGGCTAAGGGGATATGAGGTGTAAGTGAGGTGTCAAAAAGGTACATGAGGTGGAGGAAGGACAAGCACCTTGGGGAGTGAGGAGATTTCCTCAAAAAGGGATTCCTTGTCCCCAAGTGGGAGTGAAAGGGACATTTGAGGAATTTTGGAATTCCTCAAAAATCTACATGGAAAAAGGAAAGGTGGTTGGGGATATAAATGTGAATTAAAAATTCACATTCCTAGGAGGATCTAGAGGATAAAAGGTGGGCTCCAAAAGGTGGGACTTGGTCACATGTGGAGATTGTGAAAGTCCAAGGTTCTAGAAGCCTTGGATGGAATGTGAATTAAAAATTCACATATAAAGGAGGGGAATCTAGGATAAATAAATATGAATTAAAAATTCACATGGGAAAGGGGATTCTAGGAGGAATAAAAAGGAATTAAAAATTCTTTGGGAGATGGAGAGAGTTGACCAAGGTACGATTAAGATTAATTAATCAGTAATTAGAAGATAAATGAGGATTAGAAGCCAACTTGCAAAAGTTGGAGGATGTGACACATCCTAATCAAGGATTAGGCATGTGCACATCCCTAATGAAGAAATTAGGAGATGGATTAGGATTAGATGAAAATGACATGTGAGGAATTAAATAAATGTAATATTTATTTAATTTATTTGATGAAAAGAGGATTAAGGAGGGTAAGTTATTTAATTATTAATTAAATACTTTAGGAATTTGGCAGAATTAAAGATATTAATTAAATAATAGTAATATTACTTAATTAACTCGGATAGGAGGATGTTTAGATGAAAAGTGATAAATTTGGATAAATTAAGTGTCCAAATTTGGATGTCTAGATAGTTTATACAAATAATTTTTTTATCGTAAAAAACTTTAATTTCAATGTCAACTAATGATGCAATTGATGAGAATGTGGAAAATAAGAAAAGTAATGAAAAAGTTAGGCGTTTTTGTTAAACCAAGAAGAAAAGATCAATCACTAAAACATGGTATGTCTACTGTTGATAGTGCCATTGAGTCTATTGGAAAAAATAGTCGATCTAAAGATAAGAATGTGAGAGTTATAACAACTGCTATAGTTAATAAAGCAACTTTGAATAAAAGAATGGTAAGTAATATTAGTGAAATTATAAAAATACATCCTATAAAAACATTGCTAAGAGTAGCAAAAAGAAGATAAAGTATAGAAAATGATCCAATCAACCAATGTTGGAGTTTTAGTGGTTTACTCTTGAGGTCTAACATGAAATTGAATGTTGAAATCAAATTTTTGACTGAAAAATATTGGCATAATAATACTAGGGTATCATCTAATGCTAGAGATGTTTTAAAATTAAGAGTGGGGTCCAAAGTTTGCGATCCTCATCCAAAACACCTATTAGATACAACACAAACTAAATTTTATAGAAAATTTTGTGGTGATTTAGTGTTACCTGGTGATATTAAAATAATTCAAAGGTCTTTTGAAAAATGTAAACCTTGGTATGTAAAAATGAATAAGCAACGAATATCTTGTTGTTGTAAAACACATGTTCAATTTTGTTATTTCTATGATACTTTTTGATACATGTGTTGTACTTTACATACTAACATGATTATGCAGGAATGTGGTATTAATATTCCACTTGAAACAATAAGGGAGTTTGTATCAAGTTTGTTTTGTGAAAGATCTAATGTGAAATTATTTTATTTAAGTTCATGTATTTCTAGACAATGCACTAGTTGTGGCAATCTTTCATTCTTAAGAGTTTGTATGAATGAAAGTGTTGATAATGATTTTGGACAACAATTAGTGGATGTTAAAAGATTTAAGAATTTTGACTATTATTTAAAAGATGGAAAAACTAGAAAGTGTTGTGATTTAATTACAAAAAAAGTTAGTGTACATGCATTCATATCATAATTTAAGAATAAGATTGTACCAAAATATGCCATGCACTCTCAACATGCTCAATGTCTTTATGGCCAATTTTTTGCATGTAGAAACACATTTCTAGTTGGTACTATACTATCAGTGGTTGATTTTGCATAAAACTATACTCTAGCTCCACAAGAGGAAATCTAATTACAATATTACAATTCAGTGGAAGTGGCTATGTTTGTTCATATTGTTTATAGACATGCAAATGATGGCACAAAGGATGATAGAAAAGTTTTGAGGGAGTATCATTTCTATTTGAGTGACAATTGGTTACACTCGTTAGAGTTTTTTCAATATCGTTTCAATATATTTTATACAAATTTAAGAGAAAGAGGAATCTAGATGACATAACATCTCATATGGTCAGATAATTGTACAAGATAGTTCAAGAATGCTTGAATGTTCTATTGGTTAAGTAGGGTTCACAAGGAACACAATGTCCAACATATGTGGAGTTTTTTGAAGTTAAACATGGTAAAGGGGAACACGATGGAGCTGGTGCATGTGTTAAAATAATTCTTGCTAGAGAATAATTGAAATTTGAGGATGCAGTAAAATTTAAAGATGCGTGTGGGATTATGGATTGGTGCAATACAAGATTATCTACACTTGGTTCAAGCGATTACTCCACAGTTTGATGATTCTTTTGGTTGGTTGAAGAAGAGAACATTCTACTTAGAATTGATTGTGAGACAATCAATGGATCTATTAAATGACATTCATTCAAGAGTTTGAATGCAAGCACATGGGCTATCTGGACAAAGGAGCTTGCATGTTTTTGTTAGTTTTGTATTTCAGGAGATTGAGAAGCATGTGAAAATACAAAATAAGTTGAAGTGTGAAAGAAAATATTGTTGACACCTGCACAAGCATATGATCAATATGAAGAAACAATTGAAGACAATGATCAAGTGTTTACATCAGACGAATATGACCGCGTTTTAGACCTTGTACAAGAAGGTAATTTAATTCAATTTATTTTACTTATTACTATTTTGTAGTACTTTTATATATTTATATACATATGAATGGATGTATGTAGATTGGTCAAATTATATGGACACGTACAAGTTGTTAAATCAAATTTTGTTTATAGGACACGTGTATGTTGTTGTTGCACCTAAGGGGAATGAAGGGGAAACAAAATATTTGTTGGCTCATTGTGTGGAGACTAAACATGAGTTAATAACACCTCAAGAAGATGATAATGGATATCATTATCCAATAGGTACAATGATCCCCTTAAGATATCCCCTTAAGAAAATTTTGAGTTCTTTGATCCCCTTAAGAAAATTTTGAGAACTTCTTTGATCCCCATAAGCAAAATTTTTGAGAACTTCTTGGATGATGGATATCATGTTATCCAATAGGATCGGTGGTGGTTGTTGGCACTTGGCTACGAAAATACCCAGTAAGGAAGAATAGTCTACTTGCATTCGAAGATTATAAAAAACATAAGAAGATTACACACTACTCACATTTGGTGGTGGCAACAAATATAAAACTAGCGAGGTATCGTGAAAGACCTACAAATAAAGAGCTATGGACAATTTCTATGGAAGAGCATGAGACAATCATAGATGCATTGCAAAAAGGAGAGGACGCAGATGGTACTAATGGAATACTTGTAAATACAGGTAAATATAGTTTTAGTTTTATATTTTCCTTTTAAATATATTAAATACATGTTTTGATATTGCTTGTGTGTTATTAGTTGAAATTGATTTAAATTGTCCTTTTATATCCTTTTTCTGTATCCTTAATTCATCATCACATTGATCTCATACTTTGAAACAAAAATGAGAGGATGCATATTCAACGTACACACATTTGTGGAATACTCTTAAATACAAGTATTTGAGTTGTGTACATATAGATAGTTTTATATAAATTAAAATACATGTTTTGATGATTTCATTGATATTGCTTGTATCATTTTGATATCAAGTGGCATGAAGACCTACTACATTCCAAGCACAAGTTTCAGATTTTTTGAGATGGCATAGACAAATTTTGTAAACATTATTTTGAGTTGACATATATGTACATACATAATTACACAATTACACATTTTGTACAAATTTATATAATGTACATACACAATTATATTCTACACTTTTATGTATCAAAATCAATATTCTATATATTTTGTTTGTTAAATGTGCATGTTTTCCTACTTTGAAACTTTAAATTTGATTGTATAATCACTAAATATCATGTATATTATTGTTAAATTTGGTTGCCTTGGGTAACTTCACCAAATTTTGAGAATTTTTTTGATCCCCTTAAGACGTCGTATTAGGACCCCTTAAGGTCCATTCTATTAGGACCCCTTAAGACATCCTATTACGACATGAATTAAATAAACATTGACACTATTTAAATTGCATAGAATGTGATTGTTATGATGAGTCATCCTAAATTCTAATTTAATTATATCAATTTCAATTAAATATGAGACATGTACTTTGAAGTATTTCATCCTCTTAAGAGTCCTATTAGGACATATCCTAAATATTTATACTTAATCATATCATTTGTTATTATGATTCACTCTAAAGTCTAATACTTGTTTATATCACTAAATATTTATACTTAATTATATCATTTGTTATGATGAGTCACCCTACTTTGAAAATTTAAATTTGATTGTATAATCACTAAATTTCATGTATATTATTGTTAAATTTGGTTGCCTTGGGCAACTTCACCAAATTTTGAGAACTTCTTTGATCCCCTTGAGACGTTGTATTAGGACCCCTTAAGACATCCTATTACGACATGAATTAAATAAACATTGACACTATTTAAATTGTATAGAATTTGATTGTTATAATGGGTCATCCTAAATTCTAAGTTAAGTAATTATATCAATTGCGATTAAATATGAGACATAATTTGAAGTATTTCATTCCCTTAAGACGTCCTATTAGGACATATCCTAAATATTTATACTTAATCATATCATTTGTTATGATGAGTCACCTTAAAGTCTAATACTTGTTTATATCACTAAATATTTATAGTTATATCATTTACTATGATGAGTCACCCTACTTTGAAAATTTAAATTTGATTGTATAATCACCAAATATCATGTATATTATTGTTAAATTTGGTTGCCTTGGAAAACTTCACCAAATTTTGAGAACTTCTTTGACCCCCTTAAGACATCGTATTAGGACCCCTTAAGACATCCTATTAAGACCCCTTAAGACATCCTATTATGACATGAATTAAATAAACATTAACACTATTTAAATTGTATAGAATGCGATTGTTATGACAAGTCATCCTAAATTCTAAGTTACTTAATTATATCAATTGCAATTAAATGTGAGACATGTACTTTAAAGTATTTCATCTCCTTAATTATACTTAATAATATCATTTATACTTCTTTGATAAGTTAATGCCTTGACTATGGATCACTAAATTTGTAAAGTACAAATATTGAAATGTCCTATTAATTTCAACTTTAATTTCATATTTATATTTAATTTCACATTAATGTCCTATTAATGTCTTGACTATGAATCTTTTGTAAAGTACAAATATGTCTTGTCAATTACATATTGAAATTTCACATAAAATGCATAAAGGGACATGTGTAAATTAAAATTAAACAATAATAAAGTCCATGTTTTGCAATATATTAAGTCCATCAAAGTACATCCCATGAAATAAAGTCCATGTAACATTATATTAATTCCATGAGGAACTAAATATGTAGTCCATGAAATAATCAAATACAACCCATGAAATCATATAACTCATAGCATCTCTATAATTAAGAGACCTCTTCACACCATGTAGACTACCAGGATGACTTGAACCACTTTGTACAAGAGAAATCATATGTAAGATGATTAAAAATGATTTAATGACAATTTAATTTATAATTCATCATAAAATTAAATTACCATGATATCTGGCTCTGCATGCTTTGGTGCACCTAGACCTGTCTCTAATTGCTCTTAATTAATCTACATATACAAGAGAAAGAAAGTTGAAATTAGATGTAAGTCTATGATTAAAAATGATTTAATTCAATTTAATTTATAATTTATCATATTTAAATTATACTGTAAGAGGTTGTGCACCCTCTATTCCACGACCTATCTCTACATGCTTAGCTACATGATGTGTCTCATGCTATAAAAGAAAAATAATTTAACATGTATGAGCATATATATATATAATTTTAAATTTAATTTAAGTTATTCACAATGTAATTGAATTTAAATATAATAAAAAAATTACATTACCATGATATATGGCTACTCTACATGTCATGGTTGAGGTGATGTGACCTTATCAAGGCAGAAAGTGGCACTAACAAAGTCCTACAAGGTCAAATTTAAAGCACGTATACTTGAATTAGGTTAACATATATATATTCAAGTGTGCACACATTGTATAGAAGCTTTTTTAAACAACCTAAAATTCAGATGCCTCTTGAGTTGCCACCACATCAAATGTCTGTTTGATCCCCATTCTCATTGTTGTGTCAACCTAGACATGCATATAGACATAACACCTATAATATTTACTTGCACATGCACATTTGATATATAGTGAATTCAAAATTCATAATTGTAAGTATAGTAACAAGTTAAATAATTTACTTGATATAAATGTACTTGCCCCTGATGGGAGACACTCGACAATGGATGAGCGCTTGACAACCCCTCAGGTGGAATCGACATGGAAGTCAATTGAGTCCCTTGAACCAACTTAAATATTTAAAACATATGTTCATGATTGAATTACAAATTAAAAAGTTAAGTTAAAAAATTATTTCATATATAATTAAAAAAATTGAAATCAAAATATCCCATAAGGGTTGTTCACTAGCATTGGTGTTGACATATGTACTCGAGGAGCTGATGATTCCCCTATGGTTAGTGTCATCTACACCAAACAGTTTGATTGTTAAAACATTGCAATTTTTTTTGATATATATGTTCATTAAAATTCTTATAAATTCAACTTGTAGATGCATATTTATACCTGTGTCACACTATCTATAGGGTGATGCTCTACAATAAGAAATTCTACGAATGAACTAATGTGACCAGATGATCCACCAGAATCTCCATGTCCACTTGAACTAGGTGTAGCCTAATTAGGTCCATAACATAGATGACAACAACTAGTACATACATGGGGCGTCGACACTCGTGGAGTGGTACTAGTATGACCAAATCCATAGAACGCCCATCCATCGTCATGGTCTTTAGGCTCCCCATCCACCAACGCAAAAGTATACTCACCAAGGTTTCCTACGAGCATACTCAAAGATCCCAATATAGATATCACCGCACATTGATGCATAGGTGCAAGAATGGTAGGTGCAAGAGGAGCAACAAGAGGTTGTGCATGCACAGGGCATTGGGGATCAACCCGTGCCCCTAACCTCTGTTGTGGCATGCTACCACCAACACCTTGAAATAATTTAAAATTAAAATAATTGGGATTTTTCCCCAAAACAAACTCTACATATAGTTTCCTCAAAAAGTACAAGGGACCTCGAGATTAGCATGTGGTGGATGGTCAAATACCATCCACCATGACTCCCAAAAATGTGCAATCATTTGTGGATGAATGCACCACCTCATGGATATTCTAGATTTAGTTGTAGGAATGGGTTGGTGAGTGTTAAGGTCGATAAAAAGAGGTGTTAGATGGGATTTTATTATTTTTAGGTCCAAAATTTGTTTATAGAAGAGACCATCTATGCGAACCCTTTTCCTAGTACCTGCAAAACAACAGGAATAAACAAGTTAGACAAGGAAATGCAAGCTAAAACAAGGATTCCCCATGAAATCCATTTACAATATCAAACTAGGAATGAAAATATTGAAGAACACAATGAAAATGAGAAAAGAAAGATTAAATCCTAATTAGAAAAGCAAACACATGATCCCATGGGGGAATTGGTGCCAATTTGATGTGAAAATTAGCCCTTTCCCAATTCCTATGATGAAATCTTGATATGTTGAAGATGATTGATCCACTTTGGTGACAAATGGTGAGAGCTCCAAGCCAAATCTGCAAAAATCCTAGCTAAGAACTCAATGATGGATGGAAATGGCTAAGTATTTTAGCATGGTAACTTTGCTTGGATTGTGGATGATCAAATGAGGAGAGGATCTCTTCATTTATAGGATTTCAAGATGGATGAAAGTCCAAATTGGAGAAATGTGGGACTAACATTCATCCAATGATATGGTGCCACTTGTCAAACTATGAATGGATGAGTAATTTAGCTCATGACTGACCATTGTTCTGCTAATATAGTAGATAACCCTCTCTGTTCCATTTTCATCATGTTGAGCAAGAAGAGCTCCAAGGGCTGCTGCTATTGCTGACACATATAAGATCAATGGCTTTCTCGGGATAGGTGGCATTAACACTGGTGGTGTCAGTAGGTATTCCTTGATTTTGTTAAATGCCTCTTCACACTTTGTATCCCATTTGTATGCTACCCCCTTGTGGAGTAGGTGAGAATATGGATTCTACTTGTTTGTGAGTTGTGCTATGAATCGTCGGATGGATTGAAGTCGGCCTTGGAGGCCTCTCAGTTGTTTTAATGTCTTTAGTACTTCCATCTCGAGGATTGCTTTTACTTTTGCTAGATCCACCTTGATACCCCTCATGGAGACTATGTATCCTAGCAGTTTACCTAACTGTATGCCGAAGACGCACTTCTTGGGATTTAGTCTGACTTTGTATTCCTCTAGTCTGTCAAAGATAACACTTAGGGTTGCTATATGATCTTGTCTCTTTCTTGACTTAGCTAGAAAGTCGTCGACATAGTCTTCGACTGTTTTGTGGATCATGTCATGGAATATTAATGTCACGGCCCTTTGATAGGTTGCTCCTGCATTCTTTAGGTCGAATGGCATCATGTTCCAACAGTAGGTCCCCCATGGACAAGTGAAAGCCGTCTTATGTTGATCTTCTTTTGCTATCATGATCTGTTGTATCCTAAAAATCTATCCATTAGTGATAGCATCTCATGCCCTGCTGTCATATCTACTATCATGTCGATGTTGGGAAGCGGGAAATCATCCTTGGGACATGCCTTGTTCAAATCTCAGAAGTCCGTATAGATTCTGATGGCTCCTTCAGGTTTTGAAATAGGTACCAAATTTGACACCCATTTTGGATAATCAACTAGTCGGATAAATCCTACATCTAACTTTTTGAGCTCCATTTTGACTAACAGAGCAATTTGGGGATGCATTTTTCGAAGCTTTTGTTTGACAGGTTTTTCTTCTGGATACACTGCTAAATGATGAACCATAGTCTTTGGATCAAGTCTCAGCATGTCAGCATAACTCCATGCGAAGTTTATTTTCCTTTCCCTTAGGAATGTTGCTAGGAGTTCTTGCTCTTCTGATAATAGTGATACCGCATAGAATGTGATATGCGAGGTCTCCTCTGTTCCTAGGTTGACAGGATTGCATTTTTCGGCCAAGACTGTTGACTTCTCTTGATGAATAGCTCTTAGAGGAAGATTGAATCCTTCATCCTCGGGCACCTCAGAGAGGTTTTCACCATTGGATACGTCCTTTCTTTTTACTATTTTCTTGTCAGAGAGTGCCACTGTGTGGTTTTCACTCAAGGACTTGGATATGATTCTTAGTTTCTCACTTTTGCGACTGAAGGATTCAATCGTTTCCCTGTAATAGGCATGTGTGTCCAATTCCATTATAAACCTTGCCTTGTGATCCCCCTCTAGAATGTTATCCCTCAATCCCATGAATTCTGAGAGCGCCTCATCGTTTTTGAATGTATCAAGAACTGGTGGTCCTTGTTGGTCATAATCGATCAATTGGGGATACACTAAACGGATCTCATGATTGTGTTGATCTGGTTCGAAGGAGACAGTGCTAATCATACACAGGGTGGTATCTTTGAATAACCTAGGTAGATTGGTCATGGTATCCTCATCATCACTACTAATATAGGGATCAGTTATAAAGTTATGTATGTCCCTATTTATGGATATTGGTGAGTGCACTTGTGCTAGTATTGGCTAAGGAGAGATGTTAACCATTCTAACTGGAGGACTTTGGCCACGTATGGTTATTCTCTGAGGGGTACATCCAAGGCCAAGATTTGTTATGGGTTGTGTCCCTGGCATGATAGGTACTATGAGCCCATTGTCGTTTTGTCCCAGTCTCTGGTTTCTATTGTAGCCCATTGCAAGCATAATTTGTAGGCCCTTGCTTGTCTCATCCATTGGTAGTTCAGGTGTCAGTCTTTCATCTTGATACAACATGTGAGATGGATCTGATTCAATAATCTCTCGGCCAAGGTCTCCCCAGCTTATGAATTTAGGATAGTCCTCAGGAGACGTTCGTGATGTGGAAGCTTGGTTTGCTTGTGGGCGTCCTCGTGATCTAGGAGATTGTGGTAACTCTCCCATCACAAAAGCATTGTTAGGAATTTTGTAGCTTCCACAATCGTCCTCCTGGATGATGAGCTTGATGTCGGAGATGGTGGGGATGGTGGGGATGGTGGGTGTCTCTATCGCAGAAGTGGACACGAGAGTGGTGGGGTCAATGTATGATGTGGATGGACCCTCATCATTCTTTGGTACTTGGGGGATTTTGTAATATTTGGCCTCAATATTTTTGCAATATGAGAACGGTTTGGGATCTCCATGGACAGTAACCTCTTGTCCATTATGTGTAAATTTCACACATTGGTGGAAGGTTGATGCTACGGCTTTCATCGCATGGATCCATGGGCGTCCTAGGAGGATATTATATGGCAAATCGAGGTCCAAGACCTAACAAGTGGTTTCCATGAGAGTCGGCCCTACCTGAATAGGGAGTTTGATTGTGCCCTAGGACACTCTTTCTTGGTCATCATATGCTCTTATCATGATGCCCTTTCCTTTGTCAATGGAATCTTATGATATTTTCAACTGCTTGACGAGGTTGAGAGAATAAATGTTCAAACCTGCACCTCCATCCACCAAGACCCTTTTGATTTTGTTCTTGTTTATAATGGCTTCCAAGTGAAGTGCATGGTTGTCAGATGGTTGGGCGGGGCAATCCTAGTCAGAAAATGTAAGGAGATTAGGTGTTATGATATTTCCGACCATAGCTTGGAATTGCTCCGCATCAAGGTCTGCGGGGACAGTGGATGAAGCTAATGCTTCCTCAAGGATCTTCTTATGGGCTGATGATATTTTCAACAACTCCATGATGGAGATGTGTGTTGGTGTTCTCTTGAGTTGATCCAAGACATTGTAGCCATTAGGAACATATCTAGATGAAGGGACTCTATTCGGTTGGGATGATCCTGCAATGGTGACTTTGCCGCCTCTTGTGGTGACTCCACAATCTTCGGCATGGGCGCCCTTGATGGTGATGACCATGCAGTCTTCATTTAATGAGGCAACGACGGATTCATACACATGGTTTACATTACCCTTCCCTTTGTCATTTTTATTCCCTTTGTTACCATGATTTGACATCGGATTCGTGTATATTTTAAGATCTTGATTTCCCGTAGGTTGTTCCACGTTTATGATTTTCTTATCAATGAGATCTTGGATGATGTTTTTGAGTCTCATGCAATTGTTTGTGGTGTGGCCTTTGATTTTGTGAAATTCGCAAAGTTGATTCTCGTTATACCAAGGAGGTTTGACATCGGGTTCTTGGTAATTCTCGAATGTAGGAGGCTTGATGATTTTTTCGTTGATCAACTTTTTCATTATGTCCTCAAGTGGTTCCCCCAAAATGGCATATTTTCGTTTGGGATAAGTTTTGCGTTGAGGTGGTCCCCTTTGGTCATTGAGGTTATTGATGGTTGGATTGTTGTTGGGTTGATATGTTGTGTGATGAGTGTTTTGGTGTTGTGTTTGGATTTGCGATGTGGGTGTATGTTGGCGTGGACCACTAATGACCACCTTGGAATCAACAATGCCATCATTAGTGACGTTTTTATTTCTTGCCCATGTGCGAGGTTTTTCATTGTAATTGGATGGTGGGCGGTTGTTTTGCTGTTCGTGGTATGATGTTGATTCTGCGGGTTGAGTCACAAGGGCTCTTTCGATGCTAAGCGCCTTGGGGATCAATTGATCATATGTGGTGATGCCCTGAACCTTAAGATGAAATGCCAAGCGGCTTTCAAGGTTGGCTATGATGGTGCAAACTTGTTGTTCTTTTGGCATGGTCCACTTGCTCCGATTGGCCTTAGATCGCCATCGTTGAAGGAATGAAGCAAAAGATTCATTCTTTCCTTGTTTTATAACGTATAGTTCTTCGAGACTAACATCCATTGCAATGTTACATGCGTAGTTCCTAATGAATGCGTCCCTAATTTCTTGGAGTGTTCTAATGCTTGAAGGTAAGCGAGAGAACCATTCTATAACGAGGCCCGCCAAGCTTCTAGGGAATAGGCACATCAAATAAGTATCGTCATATGCAACCTCCATGAAATGAACCTGGAATTCTCTGATGTGATCTTCAGGGTTTCCCATCCCTCGATAGTTGTCAAATTTGGGGATTTCAAAACCCTTGAGGAATGGTTTCATTTCTAGGCTCCTATCAAATGGATAGGGAGACAAGTTGCTTGGTGTTTTGGTTGTTTTCCCTGATTGAAGGTCGAGCACTTGTTGCGAGAGCAACCTGATTTGTGTCGTCACATCATTTTGGGGATCAGGGGGTGGGATGAAGATGTTTTGGGGTGTTTCAATCGTGGGTTGGGTGGTTGGGTTGGTCGATGTGTTGTTTGACGTTTTGTTCAATGGTATGTGTATGTTCTGTCGAGCTAGGTAGGCTTCGACTTACTTTTGTATGAACAATGCTTGTTGTTGATCTTGTTGTTGTTGCGCTTGTTGTTGTTGCGCTTGTTGTTGCTCCAACAATGCTTGTTGTTGTGCCTATTGTTGGGCTGCCAATTCTGCTGCTTCTTGCTACTCTTGGTATTGCTTTAATGCTTGAAATTGCGCTGCTTGGCGAAGTTGTGCTTGATATTGGGCTTGTTGTGCCTGATATTGTGCTTGCACTTGAGCTTGCGCTTGTGCGACTTGTGCTTGGGCTGCTTGTTGTTGCAATAAAATTTGTGCTTGAGCGATCTTTTGCAATGCCTATGCGGCTTGTTGTTGTTGCAATAAAGCTTAGGCTTGTTGTGCTTGTTGCGCTTGCAATGTGGCTTGTGCAGCTTGGGCAGCTTGAGTGGCTTGCACAGCTTGAGCAGCTTGTTGAGCGGCTAGTTGTTTGGCTTTTTGTTTCTGAACTTGTTGGTATCCTCTTTGGAAAGCAACTTGCATTGCTGTGTCGTATTGGCTTGATATGGTGAAAGTTGGTGGTGGTGGATTTGGAATGGTGTTTGTGAAGGTGGTGTTGGTGTTTTGTGTGATGGATGGTGCTGTTGATGTGATTGGTCCTTGAGAGACCATGCTTTGCGATGTTAATGGGGTGTTTGATGATGATGCAATTGCTTGTGTGTTTGTCATTTGTTGTTGCGTTATCAACGACAAATTTTGAGCGTTTGGTGTAATGCTTTGATTGATGGTTGGGATATAGGTTTGATTGATACTTGGTAGGGGAGGAAGCCCTAAACCAAGGAGTGGTGTGGATGATAATGGCAATGGTGGAAGAGGTGGAAATGTAAGGGGTGCGAGTTGTTGTGAGAATGTTGTGGTGTCGAACATGCCCCCTGGTCCGAACATGTCTCCCTCTTCTTGCGAATTTATGAGGAGAGAGGTTAGAGGCGTTGCGTGAAAAAATGATGATGATCGATCATAATGGAAAGTAAGAGGAACATTTTTGTGTAATGGTTTTTTAGGTATGTTTTGTTCCAATGTGGTGTTTGTGTTCACGTTTTGATTATTAACAAGGGGGTGTGTTTGAAGTGCATTGAGAAATGCACTTCCCTTATTAACATTGGGTTGGTTTGGAGCAAATGATGTCGTGACTTGCGGAATGTTTTATGTGATGTTTTGGGATGGAGGTGTAGATGAAATGGGGATGGTGGATGAGATTGGTGGAAAAGATGTCTCCACTATAGTACTCACATCAAAATCCGAAGGTAACTTGGCCCCTTGTTTTTCTAGTTCAAGCATGTATAACGAAGGGTTGAGCCTCATCATGATGTTGATGATTTTATGATTCTCTGGATTTTGAAGCATTTCAGTCATTTCTTCGCGGGACATTCCAAATGTAAGATCCTCTCCTTGATTTTCTTCTTGCGGATTTTGCGATGATGAGAGGGTCAAAGGATTACTTGATTCAGTGGGATTCATTTCGACATTTGTTTGGCTAAGATCGCTTGAAGTGGGTGTTTCTTTGTTGGCTTACATACTCTTCTTGTATTGAGATCTAGTTAGAAGCATAAAACAAGGATCAATCTTTAAGAATTTGGGAGATGAATCTCTTGATTCCTTGAATCAATCTTTATCTTATGTTCCAAAGTAGAAAGTTTTAGGATGCCTTGAGGATCAAAGGTGATGATATGGCGATGATGTTTAGGGATGGATGATAGGGATGTTTTTGGCTTTTGATAAATCTTGAATGAGATACTAGGCTTTTAGGACTTGGGGATTTTGATTTTGATTTTGGATTTGAGATTTTTGTCCTTGATTTTGATTTGCTTTTGATTTGGATTTTGAACAAAAAGACCCTAAGATGTTGGATGATGATCTAAGGAATAGTTTTGTTCAAAGGATGATAATTTGAATATGTGTGAGGAGAAGGATGCATCTACCCACACCTATTCAAATGAGATGATTGTTTCACTTAAGTATATGAAGAAGGATTCATCTACATACACTAAGCTAGACAAGATGATTTTGATACCTTTAACTAAGCATATGCAAAAGGATGCATCTACACATGCCTAGCAAAATGGTGTTTGATAATGTCTCCAAGGATTTAGTCTCAATGATTTTGATGATTTTGATTTTGCCACAAAGCCTAGTATTAAGGATGATTTCAAGATTTTCCAAAAGGTGATGATGAGATGGAATTGTTTTGATGTTTTGAAGGATGGATGAAAAAAGATTTTGATATGTTTTGATCCTAAGATGAACCTAAAAAGATACACTTTGTTTGCCTAGACCTAGGAATTGAAGAGCATGCAAATGCTTCCTAAAGACCTTTGTAACCAAAGAATGATTTGATTTGAACACACATTTTAGGATTTCCAACCAATGATGATTTTTCTTTGGGGTTATGAGTCTTCAACACATATGAAAGTTCATTTTACTTAGCTTTGCTTAATGTCTTTATTTTACCAAAAACACTTTCTTCAATTAGGGTTTCAAACTAAGATGTCCAATGTCTTAATTTCTTCAAACCCCACAAGATATGTTATGTGGAATCCAATGAACTTAAGACAAGGGTTTCCTATTGTTTACTTAAGAAGACAAATTGAGATATAATCCAATGTTTAGAAACCTCTAAGGATGTGAATCCCAAGGGAAAGCAATAACATATGGACTGAGTCAATTGTATTTGTCTTCAAAAGGGTTTGAAATTTGGATGATGTTAAGTGTTTATTTTTGAGATGTTTTCGATCAAGCAATGCATTTTGTAACCCAATAATAAGTACAATCCTATGGATGTGTAAGACAATATTTGTTGGATTCCCACTTGGACAAGTCCAGCTACGCTTATCTCTAGCGAATGGTTAGATACTTGACCCCACTGGCTCCCCTCCATGGCTCATTAACGTCAATCGGGGCAGCCAAGCATCAACACCCATGAAACTCCCATGGCATGCTTTCCATTTCTACTTGAAGACCGTAAAAGTGTGGGGTGGCTTCAAAATGACCGTTCTTGCACCAACAAATAGATTAAGGATTTTGGAAAATTCTAGCACATGGGTTTTAGTAAGGACTTTCCGTTCGTAGGAGTTGACCCAACGTGGCAAGAGTCCCCTTTCGAATCCATCTTGTTGGAGTCAACTGCGTGATATTGGCGTTTCTTCCAATATCCACATTTATATCCTGGCTGGAAATACTCTTGGCTTTAGAGTGTTACCGGTTGAGTCGTTCCCTTGGGTGAGTACTTTTTCCCCAAGGCAAACCCTCTAGGATAAACAAAAGCGAATGAAGAACAATATTCGTAACTTGATCAATCCTTGTTGGCCACAAACAAAGAGAATATACACAACAATGCCCCCACTCACACTCTCATAAGATTTTGTTCAATTTTAAGCCCAAATCGAAGTGTGGAGGTGATTGCTTTGTCTTAACCCAAAGTCATGAAAAATACCTTTTGATTCTCAAGATCACTATAAAGCACGAGAGAAGCGCATACGTCCTTTTTCAATGGCTTTAGTCTAAGTAAGCCCTCACAAAAACAAAGCTACACTTGTTCTTTTTAGATCCTCAAAGCAATATGTGAGTTCGTTTTAGAGCACCAAATCACAAGTGAAAGACATTTGTTCAATTTGTTAATCCAATAAACAAAATTTAGTAAGTTGTTGATCCTATTGTTCATTTTAACCTTTGCAAGAAGAAATTGAAAGGTTCTTTTTAAGCCCAAATGAAAACTAGTGTTCTAAGAATGAAAAGATAACAAATTCTTAAAGAAGTGTTAAACAAACACTTAAGTGTTTAAAAACACTTTGATTGAACGAAATGTCATTCATCATGCTCCTTTTTTCCTTTGATTTTGATTTCCAACCTACAAAGAGAAAAACAGTTAGATTCTGGAAAAACACATAAGTTAAAAAGTAGAAAACAAAGGAAGAAGCAATCATAAATTAAAGGCATGTGCTAAAATTAAAAATTTTCCCTTTTTTCTGTCTCTCAGCGTCACAGTTTGTGAAGGCGTCACAACTTGTGAAGGTGTCACAGTTTGTTCTCCCAGCGTCACTCTCACAGCACCGCTTACCAGTCAGCAACGCTCTGTGTTGGGACAAAGAGCTCGATTGCGTCACAATTTTGCCCAGCGTCGCAGTTTGTGTCAGCGTGGGAGTTTTCAAAAATTTCAAAAAGTCCTGCAAGTCAACGAGTCTAGCGGCAAAGTTAAAAATTTAAATTTTTGGCGGGATGAGTCCAGCGATGTAGTTTGTATTTCAAGCGGCAACGCTGGCGAGCCCACAGTGCTAAAACAACGACGCTGACAAGCTCGCGGTGCCAAAACAACGACGCTGACGAGCCCGCGTTGGAATTTCTTGTGTGTAAAAAAAAAATGCAGAATTTTCACAAAAATGTTAGAAAAAGTGATATCCAACCCTCCTTCTAGCGCCAAATGTGCGAACCCTTTTCCTAGTACCTGCAAAACAACAGGAATAAACAAGTTAGACAAGGAAATGCAAGCTAAAACAAGGATTCCCCATGAAATCCATTTACAATATCAAACTAGGAATGAAAATATTGAAGAACACAATGAAAATGAGAAAAGAAAGATTAAATCCTAATTGGAAAAGCAAACACATGATCCCATGGGGGAATTGGTGCCAATTTGATGTGAAAATTAGCCCTTTCCCAATTCCTATGATGAAATATTGATATGTTGAAGATGATTGATCCACTTTGGTGACAAATGGTGAGAGCTCCAAGCCAAATCTACAAAAAGCCTAGCTAAGAACTCAATGATGGATGGAAATGGCTAAGTATTTTAGCATGGTAACTTTGCTTGGATTGTGGATGATCAAATGAGGAGAGGAGCTCTTCATTTATAGGATTTCAAGATGGATGAAAGTCCAAATTGGAGCAATGTGGGACTAACATTCATCCAATGATATAGTGCCACTTGTCAAACTATGAATGGATGATGGTTGTGCAAGATTTGGGGTTTGTGCCAATAAATACCAATATTTGAAATTCAAATTTGTTGAAATGACATGTAAGAGGGAAAGGAAAATGCAATAAATGCCACTTGGCTCAAGGTAAAGGACATGTAAGAGATCTTAAATGCCTTGTTGGATGTACATGTTGATTTGGAATTTTTGAATTCAAATTGAGGGAATATTCCAAAAGATGCCTTGTGAAGAAAATAGAGATTTAATAAATGAATTAAATCTATTTTCATGTGCAACTTGCATTATCTAGAGGATGTGACATGAGATGAGGTTAAATTAATCAAGGATTAATTAATTTAACAAGAGATTTGATGATGTGACTTATTTGATTTAGATTTATGGATTTATTTAAATCAGATAAGAGAAGAATATGATAAGAGGTTAATTAAATAAGGATTTTGATTTATTTAATTAAAAGGGGTGGTGTTAGATTAAATCAAATAAGGTTTTAATTTATTTAATCTAATGGATAGAATTTAGAGATTTAATCAAATAAATTGATTATTTAATTAAATAGGGATAATTAGATCAGACAGATTGATTTAATTAACAAAAGAGATTGACTTGATTAGATAAAATGGTTTATTTAATTAAGAGACGAATATTGATGAATTTAATCAGATGGGGGAATTTGATTAAATGGTTAGACCGAGGGATGATTCAGGAAGAAACGATGTTAGTAAGTCAGGATCAGATGCACGATGTCAATCAGTATAGTTTACGTGTCTACACCATCTAAATAAAATTGTCTCATATAATCCCTATCTCGTTGATGCCTATCTAAGTTAGAATCAATAGACCTGATGGCATTAACAATGTTTTGCATCGCAGATGCAAAACACCTCACATGTGGTGGAATCAATGCTTCATTTTGCATAGCATTGATTTGATTCTGAATGGATGCAACATTTTCATTGATTCGTGCTTGCAAGCGAGCCTCATTAGATCTTGCAGGTGGTGGAGGTGGGATGTTATGAGGTGGAGGGGGTGGAGGTGGAGGTTGTTGAGGAGGCACTGGATTAATGATATCATCAATATCAAATTGATCCATTATATATATATATATATCCTGCATTAAATTATACAAAATTGACAAACAAACTTACAAAATTACAAGAAATAGTTAATTTTAAATGTACATGCAATTTTTAAAAAATAGGATGTACATACAAATGCATACACATACACACGTTGATTCAACTTGAGCATGTACATATAAATTTCAAAATTTAAGATACATACATTTAAAATACAAAATAGGATGTATAATGCATGCATAGATCACTCAACTTTACCATGTGTACACACAAATTTCAAAATTTAAGATCTAGAACTATGTAATTTTAATACATGTACATACTAAAAAATAAACTTAAAACATTCACAAAAAGCTCATTTACATCTAAGGCATGTAAATTACATTTTTCCAATAGGAGAAATTATGATAGTAGTCATAAATTATACTATTATAAATTCATCATTAAATACTATTATATTCATAAATTAATCACTAAAAAATATTCATCCAACCAAATTCATAAATTCATCTCTAAAAATATCCATCCAACCAAATTCATAAATTCATCACTAAAAATATTCATCTAACCAAATCCATAAATTTATCACTAAAAATATCCATCCAACCAAATTCATAAATTCATCACTAAAAATATCCGTCCAATCAAATTCATAAATTCATAAATATAGGATCATTGTCTTAATAAAGTCTTGTGGCTCTCTACTGCATCTTTTCATTTCTTTGTGTTTTCCTTTTCAAAATATGACTTTCTCCTCTCCTCTAGCCATCATCGATGCTCATCTAAGACCACATCCATGGACCTAACAACATCAAAATCATTTTGCATCGTAGATGCAAAACACCTCAAAGGTGGTGTAATAGATTCTTCATTCTGAATAGCATTGATTTGATCTTGAATGGATCTAACATTCACATTGATTCATGCTTGCAAGCAAGCACCATCGGATTCAGGTGGTGGAGGTGGGGGGTTATGAGGTGGAGTGGGTGGAGGTGGATTACAAATATTGTCATTATTGAATTGATTCATGATCTCTAAGATATAAGTGAACCTGCATTATATTTGTAATTTCAAAATGTAAGATACATGTTTAAAAATCCCCTTAAACCATTCAATATAAATGGCCCAATTGAATACAAATGAAAAAATGTGTAAGCCTCATTTATATCTAAGGTATGTTACTTGAATGAATAAAAAATTAACTGTTAATGTGATGTGAAATCTCATTAAAATTTACATTAAAGTAGGAGAAATTATGTTGGCTTAAGGGGTCCTCATAGGGTGGCTTAAGGGGAACTATGAATTAAGGTCCTAGGACAAAATGACATGGCTTAAGGGAATAAAATTTGGTGAAGTTGCCCAAGGCAACCAAATTTCATTAAGGTCCTAGGAAAAAATGATGACTTTAGGGTTTAGGGTTTAGAGTTTAGGGTATAGGGTTTAGGATAATACGATGGCTTAAAGGGATCTATGAATTAATATTCTAGGACAAAATGATGGATTTAGGGTTTAGGGTAATATGATGGCTTAAGGGGATCTATGAAGTAAGGTGCTAGGAAAAAATGACATGGCTTAAGGGAATAAAATTTGGTGAAGTTTCCCAAGGCAACCAAATTTCATTAAGGTCCTAGGACAAAATGATGGCTTTAGGCTTTAGGGTTTAGAGTTTAGGGTTTAAGGTTTAGGGTTTAGGGCAATAGGATGGCTTAAGGGGATCTATGAATTAAGGTCCTAAGATAAAATGATGGATTTAGGGTTTAGGGTTTAGGGTAATAGGATGGCTTAAGGGGATCTATGAAGTAAGGTCCTACGACAAAACATTTGATGGCTTAAGGGGATACATTTTGGTGAAGTTCAAGATAGTGCTTGTAGCTTTAACTAATTTTTTTTACATCAATGTCAAACATAAATAAACTATAAATAATGAAGCACTATCTTTCTCAACTCTATGTGTTTACTAAAAGTTAATATTTTAAAGGGTCTTCAAAAGACCTTGCAATGTTCTATAAAATTTTTATTGGTTGAGCTACTCATGATATAACTACAATGTTAGTTACATTTTGAAACATAAAAGGCTTGCAAAATGAGTTCCTTCCAAATAATGGGCTTGATAGAACCTGAAAATGTTGAAGCTTGGGTGGCCCTTGGAATAATGGACTTGCAAGTTAGTGAAAAAGGTAGTGTTCATAAAGGAATGGAAAAGATGAGTAGAGCCTTTGAATCATATACCCATACTATGCAATGGAATTGAATCATTCATCAAACCATTTTTTCTTCACAAAACAACATTTTCTTGTGGAACAGTTGATTGAGGTAGCTCTTGTTTCGATTGACCAACCTCTCATGAATCTCATTCATATTATAATCTTGCATGATCTTATCATGAGAAGCCTTCATCCTCCCCTTCCATGAGAAGCCTCTCTTGAAATTTGGGGCCTTAACACCCCTAACAAGAGGAAGGTGGGAAGGCTCTAGGCTATAGTTTAATCACTAAATATTGAATGTATATTATTGTTATATTTGGTTGTCTTGGGAACCTTCACCAAATTTTGAGAACTTCTTTGATCCCCTTAAGAAATGTCATATTAGGACCCCCTTAAGACATCAGTTTAGGGTTTAGGGTAATGGGATGGCAAGTAAGGGGTTTAATATTTTTGATTCATCACATATGCAAGAACATTAGTTTATGAATATTTTTGAATTTATGAATAGACTGATTATTTCCTTAGATTACTTCTATGATTGAGGAATTAAGCATGCAACTATAAATTAGCCCAATTTGGACAATTTAGGATAGTCTCTATGGTCTACCCTTGAATTTATAGAAATGCATATATTTAGAGAAAATCAAAATGTGTCTTCACAAGTTGTTGGAGCTAGATCTTGAAATTCGGTTATTGAATCCTTGATTAGTATTGGTAATTTCTATTCCTTCCCTAATCGTCTTCAAAGTCTATGAATAAAAGGAGTGGAAATATAACCTATGGCCATAGTTGGATTGATTTTCTATCTAGATCAAGGCAATCATCCATAATAAATTTGAGGATTGTTAAACATTCAAGCGTAGGGAAAAATAATTCATTGATCCTAAACTAGCTACATTTTTCTTGGAAACAAGGTCAACAAAACCCTTAAGAGGCGAGTCAATGTAGAGTTATTTTAAGAGTATTTTCCATATAATTATTGAGTAATGATCTTTAACTCACAGAGTGGACCAAGTTTTATAATGCTCTAGCTAGATACCTTGCAAACATGGGTTTGAGTCTAGGCTTCACACATATGTTTACTCATTGAAAATCCATAAAAATAGAATATATCACTACCATATAAGTATATGAGTGATCATAAAATTATGTTGAGATCTCTACTCTTCTAGTGAGGAAATGCTAATGATCATCCATAGATCAACTTAGTGTCTGGTCTTTATCTAAATTTAACTATTTGTATTCAGTTTAACAATCACGGTTTAAATTGTAACATATTATGACATAGTATCATGTTGTAAGATAGTATGAATCAAAATAGATGCATAAGGCCCACATTATTAACTCAATTAAGGTACCACATACAATTACCCTTTAATTAGCCATTATAAAAAAAATAAAACATCAAAGTCCATGTTAAATATTTTTTATTGTAAGGTAAAATAATAATTTAACATCTCAATAGAACATAATGAAGCATCATAAATTATGCATACATTTAGATCTATTCATTTATCATGTGGTAATAAACACATAAACTAATTGAGCATAATCCATAATAGAAACACATAATTTATATAAATTCTAACGATCTACTAGTCCCATAAGTAAGGTTTCACATATTGTTTTCTAATCTAATTATATATATGTTCATAACGTTTAATTGATTGTGTCTCAACATGTCTCTAACTTAATGAATACATATTTAAATGTATAATAGTTATCAAATCCTATTTCATTGTCAATATCAAGGACCCTAATTTACTAAGTATCAACCTAAATCTATGGAATAATTTTTTTTATAGGCATGCCTACATACTTGTCTCCATACAATGCAAATGAAATTTAAAACATAAGGCAATGTAAATGATTTTTTTCCATTTTCAAAAAATTCAAGCTTGAAATTAGGGTTTTCAAATGTAAATTTTTTTGTTTGATTTCAATTTAGGGTTTTCAAATGCAATTTTTTTTGTTTGAATTCAATTTAGGTTTTCAAGAAGCAATCAGGGTTTTCAAATGCAAAACTTTTTGTTTGATTTCAATTTAGAGTTTCAAATGCAAATTTTTGGGTTTGATTTTAATTTAGGGTTTTCAAATGCAATTTTTTTTGTTTGATTTCAATTTAGGGTTTCAAAAAGCAATCGGGTTTTCAAATTCAATATTTTTGTTTCATTTCAATTTAGGGTTTTCAAATGCAATTTTTTTGTTTGATTGAACAATTTAAGGTTTCAAAAGGTAAATTTTTTTCTTTGGTTATGATTTAAGGTTGATTTTTTTGTTTCTTTTTAATATTTGAGGGTTTCATTTCATGTTTTCTTTTGATTTCTACAAATCACCATTTCTTTTATTATAGGTAAATAAAAATTCAAAAAACTCCAGAAATTGAAAAAATACATACTAAAACCTAAATTTGTATTAAAAAATAATAAAAAAATTAAAATGCAAAAATCTGTTTTCTCTTCCTCAATTGGTATGTTGTGCGTGCAGGTGAAAATGACTGCTATTTCATTTTAAAAAAAATAAATACCATTATAAAATAGGATCTTGATTTTTACAAAACGGGATCCTGATTTTTACAAATCGAGATCCCATTAGGCCGGCTCGGGACACCATTACTAAATGAGATCCTGTTTTTAAAAAAAAATGGGATCTTGTTTAGATTTTAGGCTCGAGACCCCAAACCTAAATGGGATCCCGTTTTCTTGAAAACTTCCACATTTCGTGGACTTATCTTCTTCACTTTACCCTTCTTAAGTTTAGAATTATAATCAAAGTTCACTTAAGCCATTCCACAAATGCTAGAATTATAATCAAAGTTCATTTAAGACATTTTGCACATGGTCAATATTCAAAGTTCATTTAAGACATCCCACACATGCTCAATATTCAAAGTTCATAACTTTAAAATTATAATCAAAGTTCATTTAAGACATTCCACATATGCTCAATATTCAAAGTACTTCAGCATTGAATTTGATTCTAAAATCAAAGTTCATTCAAGACATTTCAGGCATACTCAAAATTCAAAATTCTCAAATTTAAAATCATTTTATATCCTAGATGTGTTTTGAACCTTCAACCTTTAGACCTAAAAAATCAAAACCCTTTAAAGATATAAATTATTTGATATAACAGATATGTTTGAACCTTGCACCTCAAAAATCAAAATTCTTTAAAAATATTCCACATATGCAGCCTGTCATATAAAACTTTGAGGATACTGTGATCACCCCCCACCTACAGCTCCACCTCCGTGTGGTTCTACGTCTTATACTCCATACATTTTTGCTTAGTGTATTTAAAAGAAAAGAAATGTGAAACTTTGGAATAATTGGGTCCTTGGATTTAAGTTAAAAAAGGTTAAGAAGACTCTTTTGCCTCGAGTCTCCCAGACAAGATTTCCCTTTCTCAAAAAGAAAAACGGAACAAAACGGTATTGAGCTTCGCAAAAGCGACACGTCAAACGTTAATTACCGAAAAAGAAAACCCGCGTCAATTAACGTGAAATCGCGTTAATATCTCGGCAGGAACGCCGGAGCCGGCGGCGCACTGACTGACCGGTACTTACCATCCGTCACATCACATAAAAATACCCGTCGTTTGCAATTCAATCACGTTAATATCTGTTGAAAAGACAAGTAAGACCATACCTAAGAAATTCCAGGACAGTTACGATTAAAACGCGTGTACGTATACCGTATAATGCGTACAAAGCTACTACTTTCTCACGTATGACAGATACGGTACGTGCGAGAGCGTACGTATATACGGACGGAATTAGTGTTGCAATAATAGTAGTTTTAATGGTCTGATATGGCGAATTAAACCCCTCGGAGGGGGCACCCTTTTTACTTTATTCTAAAGAGGTAGCCCGCGTGGTAACAGTAACACCGAAATGTACGCCTCGGTATGGTAAAAACTTTAACCCCGGCGTCAAATCATTTTGACCGGCTATCGTTTTCGCCGCAAGGAATCGGACGGTGGAAGCGGCGTACGGAATATGCCGACGGCGATCGGCCGTCGGATGAGACGGCGGCGAGGGGCATAATTGTTCTGCGATCTCAGGTCATGTCGGGCCGTAGAAAATTATTTAGTGTTTATATTTTTATCGCGGCGGATTTGAAACGGGAATTAAATTATGGGAAGTCGAGCCCGAGCAGGCAAGCCGGCAAGTGGGGCATAGAATATAAGGGGTTTTTAATTTGGAGGGGATTTGGGTGTCGGCGGGATGGGATTGGCCGACAATTGCCAGACAAATCTCAAGACTTACTCTTTCTGTCTGCTGTCATATCTAGCCTGCCTGGCGTGGGCCAGGTGTTTAGATTTTGTGACTTTATTTTTGGTCCACGTCAGCGTGGGGTTTTGACAAGGGATGCGTGTGCAGAGCGCGAGGGATTAGACCTCACGACCTTTGGATGCTTGAGTTGGAAGCTATCACAGTAGGCGTACGGTGTGATGATAGTTTAGGCTTGGGCTATTTTTATGGTAATACGGGCCTGTAGGGTGCGGATACGTTGAGTAATTGTGGTGGGCTTTAAAGGCGCACAGGTAGACGGTTCAAGTCTCTTTGACGGCGGTTTCCGGAATCGAAGGGGCCTTTATTGTTTCGTCTCCTGCAAGCGGATCTGAATTTATAGGCCGATAGATTTGCCATGCAGCGGGGGAGTTTATAAGAGAGTTTTGAAAGTGGAGAACTTACAGGAGCGCACTTTGAAGTCTGGAATGGCTGCCAAAATGAGAGGAGATGGAAATGATGAGAACGAGGAGGCTGGTTATGGCGCTTCTGTGACTTCTGCTGAGGTGGAGTGTTGTGAAGCTCATCATGTGTTGGCCGTTGATGACTGTGTGATCGATCGGATGGTCATTGAACGCCTGCTACGGACGGATTCTGTTAAGGGTGTGTGTTTTTGGCCCCGAGGCTTAGAAATTTATGCAGTACTGTAAAATAATGCCTTGTTTTGACTCCAGTATGTTTTTGATGGCTTGCCTTCCGTTCACTTTGTCTTTGTGCTTACAGTGGTTTGTTTTGCTTTCAGTTACTGCAGTAGAAAGTGCTGCGAGAGCTCTAGAAGTGCTCGGAGTAAACGAAACGCAACCCCATGGGGTCTCTAATAACGTGAGTTTAAATATCGACTCTAGCCTGTAGTATTTATGTAGAATAGAATGATTTGGATCCATTTCGAGCTTATGTGAAAGAATTTGCGGTTCGGCAGCGTTTTTTTTAGAGGTGTAAATCGTACGCTAGGTAAGTTTCTTGCGTTTTCAAGATCTGACGATTGAGTCTTGTGAGGGACTGGCACAAGGCCAAACTTCAGAGTAAGTACTTCCTTTTGACAGTGCAGCAGACGCTAATATTTAGTCTTCCTTTTGACAGTGCAGCATACGTTAACATTTAGTCCTCCTTTTGCAGCATACATTAACATTTAGTCCTCCTTTTGAGAGTGCAGCAGACGTTGATATTTAGCTTAAGTCTGAATTAGAACTGTACAGTTTTACAGTGACGTTTGACTATTTTAGGTTTTTGACTTGTGTGTTTTCGACGACTTTGCAAAGTTTAGCGAAATTGTTTTGATTCAAGGTTTCAGGATTCAAGAGACGCAACAACCAGGGAAAATAATAGTCAAATATCCAGGGAAAATGGCTGTCAAACATTTTCTTTTGTAGTCAAGATTTATGTTAATTAAGAATTTAAATTGAAACTACTGTAACGAGCGTAGCTTAATATTTTCCTGTTTTCTGTTTTAATGTCGGCTCAAAGAATTCTGTAAAGGTGAAAATTCTTTGTTAGAAGATTTAGCGAATAAAGCAAAAGCTTCGTTTTAAATTTCCTTTCAGTGTGCCGATGGTCAGAGGATCGACTTTCGGTACGGAAAAACCAGTCCAAATTCAAATCGAAACCTTGATATTGTTCAAATGTCTTACAATGCAGGAGGCATATAAATACAGCATGATCATTACAGACTATTGTATGCCAGGGATGACAGGCTACGACCTTCTCAAGAAGCTCAAGGTTCAACGAATTCTTCGCAATTATAAATTTATTGCTGATTTCTTCTGCGCCATTTTCTCACCATCTCCATGGGTTTTTAGGTTATAATTTAACAGCATGCCTTTATTTTGTGTACCTGTAGGAAATTAAAGGATTGAAGGATATACCGGTTGTGATGATGTCATCTGAGAATGTACCTCACCGGATTCAGAGGTAAGAGGAATCTTTGCAACATTATATGGTGTCCCCTACCTTTATCTTTAAATAAGAAAATGACAGATGAAATCAATGCAGATGCATGGAGGAAGGAGCCAAGGATTTTATCATAAAGCCTGTACAGTTACAGGACATTCAGAAGCTGATAAGCCATATCAAGTTAGAACAACCTGGAACTAATAATTCTAGTGCCAGTGCTGCCATTGTCAGTGCCTGTAAAAGGAAGAGAAACAAGGTGGTTCCGCAAGACTCCGAGAGGCGAGTAAGACCTCGCATTGGTGGCGTTGCAGTGGCGTAAATTTCTCTCTAAATTTTGTGGGGGAAAAGCTGAATCTGAATAAATCTATCCTCGACAACTAAAACTGTGAAATCCTTTATAGGATATAACGCAATAAGAATATAACTGGAGGAGCTATTGAAGTTGGTTGATTAAACCCTTTTATTTTTGTAGCAGAGATTTAATCTTGACTTTTTTTTGTAATGTTATATATGTCAGCTTATATTGACAGCCGTATCTCCAGCTTTGCTATTTCTGTGTACATTCTTAGCTGGAAGTTGAGCTCGAAGGGTTTTGACGGAGATATGTTCAAATTCAAAGAGTAATCGCTTTTTCTGTATCTTATTATAATTAGAAGGATTTTATATTAAAAACGAATGCCGGACCAAGATACATATATACATATATTACATTTTCAACTTCATTTTTTATTTGATTAATGGTTGCTTGGGATTGCCGTTTAGCATGCATTGCCTTGCCTCCTTGCAGGCCTGTGTTTTCACAGTTAACGTGCGTAAAGGAATAAAATACAAGTTTACTGTAAAATATTGTCCACGCCCTAAATTTAGTGAAACCCATCAATGCGTGATATCAACTTTTTTCTTCCAAAAGATGGATTGACCATCTGTAGTTAACTACTTTGAGGTTCAAATTTGTCAACTTTTTATGGTGTCCAGCTACTCAGCTTCATTGGTTTTAACCCATTATTTTGGTAGTTTTCTTGCAATGAAGGGGTATCAACGTTTTCGAGGCATTTGACAGACTTGTCATTCTTGCCCACTCTCGTGCTTCGGGTTCTCACTACACTCTTTTTATATCAATATATTCATGATGATCTTTTGATTCATTCAATTATTATAATAAGCATTTGGTTCGTCTGATCATTGAAAGTTTCAAGGGCGTCAGTATTGTGCATGACATGGCTGGACCACAGTATCATCATTCAATGGGGAAACTGCTGCATAGACAATTCCTAAACTTACTCATGATTAGCCTAAATGGAATAGCAGTTCTATCTATGGCAACATTCCGCGATAATAAGTAGTACCTGTACTGTGGGCATTAATGGTTCTTAAAGATCTCTGATATAATTCAAATATGATGAATCAGCATCATTAAGAATTTTCATATCATTGCCTTTATTTTTTAAAGCAACAATTGGCTTTTGGTAAAGTCAGTGCAGGACGGGCTTTCAGTCTTAAAATGTGCAGGCTATCATTATTAAAAGAAAAATGTGAAAATGTAAATTAATTGTACGAGGATAGTTGTATCTCAGCCTTATCAGATTGGTTAGATAGCACTCTGATTTCAGCTATTAAAACAGCTTGGCTTCGTCAAGCAGTGTATCTGGAAAAATAATAGGCCTGAAGACAAATGTGACTGCCTGGTTTTTCGAAGTCATTGAAGTTCCATGATTACCGAGTAGTCTATTGCTGCAGTAGTGAAATAAATTGCTGGGAATAATTACATGTCTTGTAACATTCTAGATCATTAGTTCCTTTTTTAAAGCACCTTAAAACAATGAGCAAATATATTTATACGCTTTTTGCTTTTGATATACATACATGTAAAGTACTCTCAGATAAGGTTTTTATTAATTTTTAATAAGATTGTTATATATAATTTTTTTTTTTTGGCAAGTTTTCTATCTGTTCTTTAAGCAGATTATTTGTAAAATTAATCAAAGATATTAATTTTATATTTATTGTAACACAGTTATGTGAGTTTATATGATGAATCTATGCAACTAAACCTTTGATCAGTTGTATTTCTTGTAAAAATATATGTAGGGGAGAGGGGCCTATAATGGAGCAGGGTCCAATAGTGGGGATATAAGTAGTCCTGAGTGGACCCCATAGTGGAGCATTTTAAAATCCAATTGTAAAACACTTTTTATCCAATAAGTACGCAAAGTGACAAATCATGCGATGCCACAGCAGGTTACCAATAAAATATGATAAAATATGACTTAGTGCACCAATATCGGTCTCACCTTTTTTTTGGGCCTTTTTGGATACCTCAACAAAAAGCATGCTGATGTGGCATCATATTTGATAATGTGGCCCTAAAACGAAATATAGAAGCACATGAGTTGCCAAATAAACTGTTGTACAGAATTGGGAGTGATTTGAAATTTCCACGTAGGATTTTGAAAAACGCAAAGTTAGGGTGCTCCACTATAGGCTCCTCTCCCCTAATCATTATTGCAAAGCAGCTAAAAAATATGCAATTAAAATCTATACAAGAACACATTTAATGTTGTATTGTGTAGGGATTGAAAAATAATTTCATATTAAGATATATCAATTGGAGATGGTCCTCCTACATATATATGGCATTTTAAGGTAAGACTTTGATGGTTTGTGTTTCAAATCGCTAAGGTTTATAGATGGTCATGCTCTGAACCATTTTTAAGATGGCTTTGTTATTGATTAGTAATTGAAATCATTTCTGTTTATGATTTCAATGGAATGTTGAAAGTCCACAAGGAAAAAAAAAAAGAAAAAGCATCAAGGACAAAATCTTCTGCTGTCCTTTGAGAACTTTACCCTCTTCAATATTTTTCTTTCTTCTACCTTGTTAATCTTCATTTTAGCGTTTGACATATTTTCCACATTCGATTCATTTTCCTCAATCCTCCTTGTTTGTAGGAGCATCTTCAACTTTTTTTTTTTCCTTGAGATTTATCCTCAAATTCGGATCCTCCCATCTCTTTTCATCTTGCAAATCTCGTGAATAAAAAACATCCCTCTTACGTATCTTGGAAGGTCCATTGATTTTCAAGATTCGAATACTTTAGATTTATCCTCAAACTCAGATCCTTCCATCTCTTTTGATCTTGCAAATCTCGGTAATACAAAACAACCCTATTGCGTATCTTGAAAGGTCCATTGATTTTCAAGATTCAACTATAAGAAAACTTAAGAAACAATAAAATATTAACAATTTTTACTAGAACAAATACATACTAATCCCCTTCAATGCTTAAATGATGAAATCAATCATGATACCATTTTTGAAAGAAATTTATGCTTTTAATATTAATATTTTTATTTATTAATTATTTGATCTATTAAATTATATTACTTTTAAAATTTCATCATATTAAAGATTTTTTTTTCTTCATATAATACAATTATTGTTTTACATTACATATTAAAATGAATATATATCAAATTTGTATATCATAAATTGAAATGAACTAATATTATTTTAATGAAAATTTTACACAATTTTTGGAGACAATCTTGTGCTTAATTTTGTACGATTACATGCAAGTTGTTTTGCATGTTTGTATCTTTTGGAAAGAGAATGTAGGGGATATCCTTAAATTTGACAAGCTTTCAACTCATGATATGGTTGTGAAGGTAACAAATAATCTTTCAATTTGTGTTTTCAATGTTGATTGAAGCTCTGGTGATTGTTAGACCTTATGCTTTATAAGTTGTCAATGCCCAATCCATTTGGTGACTCTAAGAAAGATATAAGAGGTGATCAAATCTCATTTTTTGGAAGTTGTAATGTCATGACAACAAAGAGATGATTAGTTGGCTTGCTCTCATTTTTGTAAATAATAGCAACTACTTCACCTTGGAACAAAATTCATGAACCCAAGACATGAAGTTTACAAAATATTCCACATTAAAATCATCCCAAATGGTTATCAACATATCACTATTAGAGAAAAAAACACATCATTTCTAAAATATACAAAAATGGTACAATTCCAATATCAATATGAATTGTGACTTCTCAAGTTATTGTCAATATTCAATGTCACTCCTATTTGAATCAACCTTTAAATAATGATAATTTGGATGTAATCAATAGAAGATTTCCTATAATTAATTGTTAGATTGGTAAGTTTATTTGCATGTAGGTTGGAACTTATCATAATGCATATCTAAATAGGAAGCATTATTAAATGGTTCCTAAATATTACTAGACCCTAGTTTTAGTTTGTTGTTACACCTTGTTTCTTATTTACTGGGTTACTTTTTCCTTCATGAGTAAATATGATGATAAATGTAAATCATGACTTTGATGTGATTAATAGGTTAATGAAATACAAAAATATGCATTAAGATGCTATTGATTTTAAAGGTATGATTATGTTTTATACTGCTGGAAAATGCAAGAAATGAATATATATTGCAAATGATTTCCTTAATGCTTTGATGATGCAAATGTTTTATGATGAATTTCAAATGAATGGCTAACTACCTTTGAGATGCATGAAGTTGGATGTAGGAAGGAGTTCAGCCCTCAGGTACAAGAGGGGGAGTATCACTTAGGAGAGGAGCTTGGTCTGGTAACCCTTAATGAGCCTAACTGAGCATACACACTCACACCCTAGTTGGTCAAGTAGAGTCGAGTTAGTTTGAGAAATGGTAAGTAACCTTTTGTTAGGGTTTGAGTATGTTTTGTATTGGTATGTGGTTGTAGTCTTTGAATGTTTCTGTTTGGGGTTGTGTGATTAAATCTCCATGTTAAGTGAAAGTTCTTCGTGTGTATACATCGATTGATGGATATATGAGTATGTGAACTTATATAAAGATATTAAAGTAATGTTATATATACATAACATATATATATATATTAATACATATGTATATAATTATGTATATACATATATATTAATATATGTATATATTTGTGTGTATATATAATCATTTTTTTTAATATATGTTATATACTTTTAAATTGGCAATTAATGCATTTGATAATCTCGAGATTATAAATATATATTAATTTAGGTTAAAAGCAAGAAGTTGGGTCTACAAAGAGGGGAAGTTTTAGCAAAAAAAAGAATTTCGCAAAAAACATGTATGTGTTCTTAAAAAAAAAGTGTATGCATTATGCTTCGAGTTCTCGAGTTTAAAAAATGTGTATGCACTAAAAAATGAGTACCCATTATATAACGCATACACGTTTTATAACACGTACAAGGCATTTATTTTAAAAATTAAATACCTTTTAGAAACGCGTATACGTTTTGTAATGCAAAATGTGTACGTGTTTATAAAAAAGTATTTAATTTTTTAAATAATCAAGCAATAAAGAGCGTTTTTAAATTTTTGAATGCCCAATCCACATGCTGCCTCGGTTTTAGGCTCGGGAAAGGCTTAGAAACCCAAACCTTAGCCTTTGACCTGCAACTAAAAAACTAAGGTAGGTTCAAGAGAAATGTCCAACTTTGGCAATATGGCTGATGAACTTTTTTTCCGAATCAATCTATGAAATTAAAACCCATTAGAGAACACAATGTTTAGTTTCCAAATATATATATTTTTTAAAGATTGGATTATATTTGTTATTTTTTAATTAATTTCTAAGCAAACTAGTTCATAAACTTGAAATATTAGACCTTTTTTGTTTTTTTTTGACAGGTGATCTCTTTTGACTAGAGCTGCGAACCAGTGAGGCCACAATTTATGGTGGACCTCATCCCCATGTTTTCTTGTTTGGTATTAACACCAATCCATTCCATTTTTTCTTCTTTTCCTCTCCTCCATTTCTGCTATTCCTCTTCTCCTATTGCTCCTCCATTTTCATGCTCCCCTCTTGCTCCTTTCGTCCGCCTGCCTTCTCAACTTCTTCCTCCTCGGGCCTCCTTTCCTCCGTCACCCCTTCGTTCCCTACCTCCCTCTGGCACCTCTCTTCTACCTCATTCCTCCCACAACCTCTGTTTCTCCTCTCCTTATCTCTTCGTTTCTTTATCACCTTTCTCCCTTCTCCCCCATCGCACCTCCTCTCCACCTTTACTCCTCTTCTCCATCTCCTCTCTTCTGTTGCATCTATCTCTCCTCCGTCTTTGCGCTTCACCCTTCCTCCTGTGCTCCTGACGATCCCTCTGCTTTCACCTTCATCAGCACCTTTCTCTCTGTCGTGGATCCTGCTTGCTTGGCATGAACGCCATTTGACCGGGTCAACACGCCAATAACTATCCTCATCGTCCGATGTTCCATCTTCAAGCTACCGCCTACATAGAGCCTTCATCTAGCCGCTTGTTGGTGCAATTTGAACTTGGGATGCCCTATCAACAGGGCTCATGACTTACCATCCCGCTGCGGGGTGAACCCCCAACCTTTTTGGTTTTCTAATAACTTCTTTTTGGTTTTTTTTTTTTTAAAATTATATGGCATCAATCTTCAAACAATTCTCTACACAATGAAAAAAAAAGATTCAAAAAATGTTTAGTTTAGGTCCAATTATGTTGTCCATACACGTTGATTTTTAAAAACAACAATTAAGACAATAAAAATTCAATAAAAAAAATATTTAGAAAAAAATTACAAAAACATATCCCCATCAATCTTCATGCTGCTAGCTATCTTTCCCCAAAAGAAATTAGTAAAATACTTTTATTTGGGTCAAAAAGTGGTGTCCATACACGTGCTTGGTATGGTAAAAAAAATGACTTTTAAAAAGTGGTTTTTACACATCCCTATCAAAATTCAATTTCTATCATTTGGGTGTTTGAATAAATTACATATTTGGAAACTAGATTCAAAATTCAAATTTTCATATTACTAACTTTTTTTTAAGATTCATTGTGTAAGTGCCTCAAATTTTTAGTCCAAGTGTGACAAATTTTGAAAAACAACAAAAACACTTCCACTTTTTGAGCTTTTTGTGGACCCAACTTCTTGCATCAACCTTTTATATATAGGTATGCATATAATTAAAGATATATAACGTTAAAGTGTTTGAAATATATAAAGCACATTGTTATAGCGCAAAAGTTGATATGATAATAGTACTTTGCTATCTTTAGTATGTTGTAGCTAAAATTTAACCAATGCATGAATCTTGGGAATAAGTCAAAAGACTTAAAGCACATGGAAATAGGAAAATGGTTTATGCGTTGCAAGAGGAATGATAGCATATTTAACAATGTGGAAATAGTCTTTGCCTGCGCTATATAAAAGGGCGCTTATTCTTTAGCACTACCTTTAATATGTTGTAGCTAAAGTATAACTAGCACATGAATCTTGGGAATAAGTCAAAAGACTTCAAGTGCATGGAAATAGGAAAATAGTTTATACATTATGAGAGGAATGACAACACATTTAACAATATATAAATAGTCTTGGCTGCGCTATATAAAAGGGCGCTACTATATGAATATGTGGCACCAAACTTTGTGGAAAGAAGAAACCGATAGAAGTCTTAAACCTGTGCTAAGTTCTGGAAAAACAAAATGATAACCATAAAACCAAGTCAAAGCATAGATGGCAAAAATATCAGAGGGTAGTTGACTTGCAAACCAAGTGGGAAACCTACATAAAGGCATTGATGTCCATTGACTCAGTAAAAGAGTCATGTTATCTCTTGAATTTAGTCAACTTAGCCATTGGAAATGTAAGGACTGTCATGTGTTGCAATATGAGAGTTTAATTAGCTGAGCTGTTGTATGCGCATAGGAAGGTGGAAAAATTGTTAGCTTGTTTGTAACCTTTGGATGCTCAAACTTTAGTATATATAGAGGTGCTCTCTCTACCATTTTCTACACTTTTCATTTTGACTACTCTGTTGAACATTATTCTGTTGTATTTTTTGTGTAAGTGAGATGAGAGCTTGAGAGTCAGTGAGTTGCTTTGTTATTTTTCATTTGTATTTGTTGAGAGAATTGCTAAGAGGCTAGAAATGGGAATTGGGTTGATCTTAGAGGAAGTAGCTAGCGGCCTTGAGGAATTAAGCTAGGAAGGAGGAATTATTAGTTGGACCTTTTATACATGCATGCTAGCTTCTATTCCTTTGTTATTTATGTTTGAAAGGTTATATGTTTATGGTTGTCTTGATTGGAAAGGATTCATTTAAATGTGTTATAATGCTTTGGATAAGCTTGCATGTTCTTGGTTGTTTCTAGATTTGGTGGAACTTATCTTTTGGGTTATTACTTTTATATACCCTATATGAGAATTTATATGATTGTGTTTCTTTTATACTTTGCATAGTTTGTCAATACTATATGTAGTTTGTCAATACTATGTGTATGTGGCATGAAATGATGTGGAATATGTTGATGTCTTGAAGTATTTTAGATGAAATTGTCAGCTTATAATGCGAGGAAAACCTTTATGGATAATGAGGTTAGTAATACAATGGGAATGATGGCATGATAAACATGTCATCTTGATAGGTTGTGATGCTATGCAAACCATGTTGATAGTATATACTTGATTGATTACTCATGTATCTCCTTGAAAGTAGGAAGATATTCTTTTCCCTAGGGTTAGGGTTTATACTTGATTGTTATATCAATATTCAACAGTAGGGTCAAGAAATGTATTTTTGGTTATGCTATTTCCTTATTTGGTTAAGAGTCTATTCCTATTCACAAAATTTTAGAAGAGGACTCATGTACCAACAACCCAAAGCTGTAATGAGAAAAGGACTATAAGTGCAAAAGCACAAACTCTTCTTAGGCTATTGTCCTACATATTATATACAAATGTAGTGAACATTGTAAACATATGAATATTTGAGGTATTTTGAAAGAGAGGTATTATGATTTGTTTATGATTGCTTGATCGTTACATCACTTTTGATTGAAACCCTAGGTTGGGAATAACCTATTTGGTTGAGTTGTTTACTTGATTATTGATTAAAACAAATAGGTTAGGATTAAACTATATGATGTGATTGATCATTTGATTCTTGATTATACTTTTGATTGGAGTTGATTTATTGTTGAGATTATACTCCTAAATGGAGTCATTTATTGATAAGATTATTCTTTTTAATTGAGGTCATTTATTGATGAGATCATACTATTTGAAATGGAGTCATTTAATATAGTGATGTTATATTTACCCAGATGGTTAATTAGGTTATTCTCGGGGTTAGGATAATCCATGGAAAAGGGTGTAACCTAGTTAATCCAGTTGTTATGTCAAGACTTCCTTTTTAGACAGAACGTGTGTAATGATTATGAATGGTCATAAACCAAATCGATATAGAAAGATGGGTGAGCATGTGACCTCCACTCTAAATTTTGGGTGATGAATACTTTGGCCAAAGTAGTGTAAGTAGCCACAATTTACACTATCAGTTCACTATGATAAGGGTTTACATACTAGGCAAGGATTGTCATACATGTAGGTTATAGCCACTGTATGGTAGCTCTAGATATGTAGGACACAACACCATGCTCAAAGAAGGCTAGGATTATGAGGTTACCAAACCAATCTCTTCGTCAAAGGGTAGGGCCATCTTACCAGTTTAGTAGGTGTGCAGGGGACTACAGTAAGTCCGTGGTTGGTGAAAAAGCACTTGAGTGATGCTTCTCCTCATGCAGTTGGCGGCCAAGATTTGAGGATGTATGTGCTAGTATTGGGGACAACTAGAATGTATGCACCAAGGAATGGGGACATCTAGAATGTATCCACCAATGTTGGAACATCTAGACCACTTGTATCTCTATATCAGTAAACTCGTAGAAGCTATGTATTTATGTATTCATCTATCTCTATGGAAATTGTAAATGTAAAATATTATCATGAAACTGTGTAATATGGATATGTTACTTGGAATTTATTAATGTTAAATTGTAATGCAATGGAAAATTTTGAAAGGAGATTGTATCAAATGTGCATTTTGTTATTCGTTTAGAAAATAAAAAAATATTGACTACGTGTTAGTATCATATATTGTTCACATGTGGGTAAAACAAAGTAAAAATTTAATGGGTAGAACAATGAGCATGTTACATTTGTAAACTAAAACTTTATAGTTTGAATTATAGAATTTGTGAACATGTTACTTTGAGTAGCAATGAAGATTGTAGAAGTAAGTCCCATTTTGAAGGCCATGGGACTCATGTGAAGGACAATAGTAAGTCAATAGAAGTGTAACTTTGAAAAGTTAAAAAAATCACTATCTATTCTTTCAAATTCCAAGTAATTTTACCTACTATTTTCAAGCTTAGCTATCAAGCTATCATGGATAGGAAATCTTTTATTGTTTTCACTTCATCAAATATTATGCCCTTACATAATTTTTATGAAGATGAAGATGTCACTATTAATGTAGATATTACTTTTAAATTCCCTTGATATCTATTAGTGACTTGTGTTGAACACTTTCAAAGACTAAGAGGTGGGGGTGGTGAATTGGTCTACACAAAACTTGACCCCTTCTAGAACCTAAAACTTTCAACACAACTTTAGTAGATAAAGATACAACTTTAGCCAAAGCATTAATAGAGAAGATTATAACAATTAGAAACTTTAGCACCTTCGACAACTTTAACTATAGAAAGATATAGTAGTAATCATACCAACAACAAAGAGATGAAAATGAGAACACACACATGCACAATGAGACACTAGATTTATGTGTAAAACCCAACGAGGGAAAAACCACATAGAGAGTTAACTCATAATATAAGGCCCACTGCAAAAAGACTTGTTGGAAGGCTCACTGCTTAGGACAAGATACAAATAGGACTTACATAATTGAAGTATCAACCAAATCCAAGAGCAAGATACAAGAACTTGATGAGATTCACTATCTTCGAGAAGGATATAATAATGATTTAAAGAGAATTACAAAGATTTCCAACACAACACTCTGTTGACTGAGGCGTTATAGTACAACTTATCTTTCCTTTCACAATCTTCATCACTATCTTTGCTAGTTATTCAATGAGTTGCACACACACTTCTTTAGACTTGTACACTACATCTCTCTTATTGCAACTGAAATGATCTTATATTTATATCCACCTCAACACTTCAATTCTTCAACTAGGTTAGCCAAGAAGAGAATAATCAATGAATATAACTGGTCGACCACCAAAGCATAGTGCAATCCTCTACTGAAGGTAGAGAGGACCAAAACAATCTCACTTCTCTTGATGTGATCCAAAAATGATTTACATGCAGACTCACATCAACCTAAGTTGACATCAAGGAAATGTGTGGATGAAATAGTTGAAGCACATAACCAATTGACCCATAAACACTATTTCAATTGAATTTACTTGATGTAGACCTAAGAAGGGTAGGCTAGGACCAAAATCCATTATGATTTCATTATTGGTGCAACCCCCCAAGCACATGACACAAGCAAAGGAACAAGCTCTGTCAGCTAGATATCCACATATAACCTAGAAAGCCAACTCAAGACACAATGCGACACCAAAGCAACCAATTAGCAACATGTAGATCATATAAGGATGTTCCTTGAACATCCAACATCACTTCCATATACTTCTTTCATACTTTCATGCCATCAATAGCCACTGTAGAACAAAAAGTTACATAACACTCTATTCACGAAACATAGGATATATGATCAGATGATGTAGCATTAGTAGAACAACTTGTAGAAAACTTGAACATCATATGATATTGGAGCTGAGACATTGCATAGATGTTGAGAGCACACTCACCAAGCTACATGAGCAAAGACATCAATACAAAAAAATGCAGAGCATTTTTCAGACTAGTCCAGATAACTAGCAACATTACCAACCTTTTGCAATTCATAGATTTCTCTTTGACAACACAAGTGACTTAAAAATATAGGAGTGCAACGCACACAAAGCACTGATATTGAATACCAAACTACAAGACTAGAACTGTAACAATGGAGGAATGTAGAGCATTCTCCCAGAAAAACTTCAAAGCAACTTCCTGAACCAGAATCAATTTAAGAACATGTGGAGACCAAATATTTATTTCATTAACACATATACTATCAAGAACATTAGGAGAGAGCAAGAGACATATTATAGACCTTTAGTAACATCTCTCCAACATTAGTCATGCTTCTAATCCTCATCTGATCATATCAGTGTGAGAACAACTCTGCTGATAGAAAAAATGCATTATATGAACATCAACAATAATATTACTTTGGTAAGGCATGAAAACCAACCATGAACTTCTTCAAATCTTCTCTTCTTTGATAAGACATGACATCCAATCATGAACTTCTTCAACTCTTCAATCAATATTAGCCCAAACTAAATGTAACAAAGACAACCAATGCTTAAGGACTAACAACATATTACTTAGGTGTAGACATCAATTACAACTAACAACCAATGTTGACAAAAACTACCAACAATCTCCTTAGTGTTAACATCAATGAAAACCATTAGCGTTGACATCAATGGCAACAACACAACCATTAGTGTTGACATCAATGACAACAATTGCCAACAACTTGTATGTTGAAAAGTAAACTAAGTTAGGTTTTTTGAAAGTTGTTAAAATAGTTAAAGGCTAATTTGATGGTTAAAGGTGTTAGAATTTGTCCTATCTATGTTTCCTTTATAATACCCAAAGATGTTTGAAGGTGGAAGTCTAAAGGGTTTCTTCATGCCCACTTCTCTCATGTAGACCTAATCGTTCACCCACAATTAAATTATCAAATTGTTATTGAGTATTTTGCAACACTAATTGATACCAAATGATAAATATAGAAATACGATGTTTCTCAGTTTAAAGGAATTCTCATGGTTGATGTGAAATATACAAGTTAAGCCAATTGAATACATTATCAAATGTTAGATGATGCACATATTTATTCTGCATTTTGTAAGATTTTATAGGTTAAAGGGCATATTTCATCCTCGTATGAGTTTATTGTGTTATAGGAGGTTGTTGCACCTAGAGGTTGTTAAACACTATTTCCCTTTGTCTAAATTTCTACAAGAGTCTCATTTCTCAAAGGTTTTTCAAATATGCTAGATTATGGTTGCCATATGGATCATATTGGTTTTCCCGTTGTTGAGCAATTAATTAATGAAGATGACCCTTGATTTAAGAGAAATATTTTCCATATAACCTTTTCTTTCTAGTTGTCCATGATTTCAGAAGGGAGTTTAGATACAATTGAACAAAACTTGATCAAATCATTATAGAACAACATAGAGAAATTGATCCAACTAGAAATTTTCTAACAATATGTAGATCAATTTACTAGTCCCAATTGTAATATGAAACCATTTATTGGTTATAATATTAACAAATCCACCTATATTTCTAGACAACCTATAAGGATAAACACTAATAGAACAAGTTTCTTTGTCAATCATATCCTTCAAATGCATCTATGGATGTAATTTTTCATTTGAGCAATAACCCCTAGTTGGTAGATTTTCTAGCCAAATAGGCTGGCCTAGAAATTCAAATGGGGTTTTAGTCTAAGAAAATTCTTAGTTATGAGCTTGGTATATGGACAAAACTTAAGACTTATATAGTCTTAAATACTAACAAGATGCTATAGATCAAGTATGCTACAAGACTACATACTAATATTGTTAAACACATAAAAACTTAGAAGCTAATAGGAACTAGATTGCCTTGTGGAACTTTATACTCAAGAAAACATATATGACATAACATGCAACCCAACCAACACTTTAGCCAAGGAGGAGAGCATACAAAGAGATGTTTTACAGATGCCAAATTAAGATATGTGTACCTATGCTAATATTATAATAGTAAAATATAGCTAAAGAAATGAGTCATCCCTTAGTGGTATGTCTAATTAGTAGACTAGATCATAAACCAATCTAGATTATCTTTATGATGAACATTCAAAAGAAAATGATAGAAACAATATATTTTGATTAAAATACTAGAAAATAAATATCTCATAAGTATAATGTCTTTGAACCAAAGGAAATAGGTGTCCACCTTTTGGGAGATGGAACTTAGGGACCTTTTTCACACTTTAGTTCAATAGGAAACCAAGATCACTCAACCAAGTACTCAATTGAGGGAAGGATTGGGGGTTTCCTTGTGTGATTAAATGAGGGTTCACTATTAAATGAAGTTTCAAAGGAGAAATGCAAAATCTAATGCACTAAACCCTAGAAACTTGAAAGCATTAAATCAAATTGACAAACAACATTAAACAAAAAAGTACCTAGAAGAATGGAGAGGTCAAACAAGGTCTGAAAACCCTAGAAATCTGTCGTTTTAAGGTGCACTGGGACTAATACACTAGGTTGGGTGATTTAGTCCCACTCTAGGGTTTTTGGAGCAGGATCTGGGATTCTCAAAGTTGATTATGATTTGCTGAACGATGATAAAAAATTGTAATGGGACTAATATGCTAGGTTGAGCGATTTAGTCCCACTCTAGGTATTTTTGAGGATCTTTCTGAATCTTCTGAACCCAAATCCGACATTGTCGAATACTGTCGAAAGGCTATATTAGGGACTAAATCACTAGGTTGGCTGAATGAGTCTCGTTCACCTAAATCTGGAAAATAGGTCACAAGAGAGAAAAGAATGTTGTTTTGTTAGTGGATGGGGGTCTGCCTCAGTTAGAAACCATTTGAGTAATTAAACTTTGAAATGAATTGAAATAACATGAAGGAATGATGAATGAACAAATGAATGTAACAACTCACCAAACCTTGTTGAATCCTTGCAGTGCAGATCTGCAACTTGTATGAATTGGCTTCAATGGATGTAGATCTTGATCATGAAACATGATATGGCTTTGAATGCTTGAACTCGGATCACAAATGCTACATCAACATGTTAGCTCACAAACACACATGATGCATGAAGAACTTGATATGATGCTTGAATCTTGAATTGATGCTCCAAAATGCTTGATAATCAACTCATGAATGCTCTCTTGATCCCATAAACTTTCCTTAGGAATTATTGGATAAAATTGCTAGGATACTTGAATACTTGAATTGTTAGGAGAAATTATGTGAAATAACCTTGTATTTATACTTGTTTATGCCTAATTTCCCAAAATCACAACACTACAAGTCGACATCAGATCTAGGATAATAAAATCTTGTCAAGAATTTGATTAAAATAGGTCCAAGTTAAAGCGAGACTCATATGCCAAGTTGGAAGTATGAGTCCCAATGGCTTAAACCCGAGACACAAACTCCAAGAACTGTTAAGTTCAATGCAACATTAAAAATCAGGTCCCAAGACCTAGGTGTGACCCATATGTTCCAAAGGGGCATATGAGTCCTAGATCCCTAGATCTGGAACACATAACCTCAAATATTAAATTAAGATTTTTCATTTATTAAGTGTTGGGATTATCCTCCAAATAATGCATTTTCTAAGGCTTGTGGATGCAAAATAGGACTAATTAAAGCATAAATGAACCTAATTTTCACAGGGAGGACCCAAACATGTGTGAAAATGTAAAGGGATACATTTTTCTACACTACATTTATCCCCAACTTTAGTGAGATGAGGAACTTGCTTCAAACTCACACTAAAGTAGACAAATTCGCATCAAGAGGGGTCCAAGTGTACCAACGCTAGTGAGATAGGATGACAATGATCAAGAGGGATCAAGCCCCCAAGATCAATATCCTATGGAAAACCAACATAAGCACAAAAGAACAAGCATGTTAATGATGTATGAAGCAACAACAAGATACAAGCATACGCTGTCAAAGACATAAAGTATAAAGAAAAAGAGGGGTGGATCAAGCCTTGACTATTTTTCCAACACCATGTGGATCAAGCCTTAGCTGTTTGTCCAAAAAATGTTTACAAGTGGAACACAATGTCCACTATGCAAACAAACGCACACTCACACGAGCTAGTGGAATCCTATATCCACTAGGTGAGTCCCCAGTGAGACACATACGCATGTGGCTAGTATGCGCCCACATAGACAAGCAAGTGGCTATGGGAAAGTCACACCTATGGCCGGCTCCCATATGTACTAACCCTACCGATACCAAAGCTATACCTCCTGATAACTTTGATAAGGTGCCACACAACATGAACAACAAGATCCATGAGGCAAGCAAAAGTTCGTATACTAACACTTATGAAGAAATAGGATGGCTCCACAGGAAAGCAGAGTCTATTATGCAAGGTGGTCATATAACGGTTATTACAAATGCAAAATAGTGTAAGGTACATTCAAAGGGGTTTTTCTTAGTTCATGTAAGGTCTTAACTTAGGGAACATTGAACCTAATGTCTCCAAGAGAGAAGAAATTGAAGAAATATCATGCTTTCAAAGGAAATCAAGCCTAATGGTACCACCAAGAAAATGATGTATCACAAGAAGAAAGAAAACCACACCATAAAACATGAGAAATGTTAAAAGATAATGTCAATGTATACCCCCACTTTAAAGTGATTGCTAACATCATTGCTGTGAGTAATCTGCTTTAAAGTAACCAATGAAGACAACATGAGAGCTTATTCGGAAAGCCCTATGCCAAGTCATATGTTCCCGAATGAAACTACATCATGAATAAAGGGTTACCCCCAAAATGTAATGCTAAACATAGAAAGAAAAGTATGTCACTTGCGAGCCAACTTAAGGCATGTCATCCACATCCCAAGCTTGTTCTTATATATACATGGAAGGTGGACAACTAGCCTAAAGAGACAATGACAAGTGCCATACGAGGACAAGGCTACCTAACCCCCTTGCCCCAACTTAGCACAAGACAAGGTTGAGCTGAGATGATTGATGAAAAACATGAAAATAAATATCAATTAGAAGGTGCTTCAACACAAGGAAGAGCACCACAATCCTTAAGATGAATTTTATTACCCAAATCCCTACATCCATTAGTAGAATGACCATGAACTCTATGATATGTGCAAAATGAACTATTGTTTTACCATTTCTTTCATGTTTTTGGAGGGAGAGATATCAAGTGATCTTGGAGGAGTCTCAACAAGATAATCTCTTGATCAACGGTAGGGGATATTTCTTTCTTAGCATAAGTTGTCATACACACAATAAATGATAAGGCCTCAGATGAAGATGGAGATAGAGGTGGTAAACCTAGATCTTTCTTGAAAAGGTATGGTATAGAATTTACTTGTTCTCTATCATTTTACTCCATGCTTTCATTGTATCCATGCTTAGAAAGTGGTTTGTATCCTAGACCACAACATTCTTCCAACTCAAAAAAAAGGGGTTTTATGCTTCAAAGAAGGGTTGACTTCTATTGGGTGAAAATTATGTAATCCCTTTTTAATAGATTACAAAACTTGATTTCAGCCATAGTTGTGTGAGATACAATCTCTCCTCTTAGAAAGGGGAGGCGCCCTTCGTATTGCTTATTGAAACTAAGTAAAACTAATTAAGTATTCACAATAATGTACACTATGATTAAGAGATGGGGTAGGAATATTAGAATTACATTATTTGTTTTTAGTTTGAAGTTGTATCGAATTAGGAACTTAAAACTGTGAAGCATTGTAAAACATATTCTCTAAAAAAAGAGAGAGTTATGAATGTGACACACCCCCATCTCTTAATCGTATTGTATATTATTGTGAATACTTAATTAGTTTTACTTAGTTTCAATAAGTAGTAAGAAGGGTGCCTCCCCCTTTTTGAGAGGAGAGATTGTATCTCACACAACTATGGCTGAAATCAAGTTTTGTAATCTATTAAAGGGATTACATAATTTTCACCCAACTTCTTCACGAGAACACAAATCCTTTTTAGGTTTCTTAAAGTTATGCATCTTCCTCTCATGAGGGATGGGGGTTGGAGTCCCCCCATCACCACCATGGGGTGATTGTGTTGATGTAGAACCAAGTTGAGCACATGAAACACAAGGCTATTTAGGTGTAGATTGTGAGATTTCATACTCTCCCATAAAGGAGGGCATAAAATCTAGTGAAGTCAAATTGTCACTAAAGCATGTATCTAAAAATGTATATGAATCTTTGGATTTTGAGGGTGAGATTTTGGATTGTTCATTGAAATGAGGTGTAAAATATAATGACCCCCAATCATCACTAATGAGTTTTGTTGTAGGTGGAAGAAAATCAAGATTAGCATCAAATTTTATAGGTTCTACTTTTGATATTGGAATGAAAGTATTAGGGTATTTGGAAGTGTTATGATCATGTTTAACTAGTGATTTATTACTTTGTTCATCTGCTTCAACCGTGTATATCTTATTGTTATATTCAAATTTCATCACACGGTGAAGGGTGGATGGGACTCCTTTCATAGAATGAATCCATGGTCTCCCTAGGAGAGGGTTGTGTGAAAGAGGTCCTAACATGATATGGATAGGAGTAGGAAAAAATATAGATCTGACCTTAATAGGCAATGTGATCATTCTTAATGGTTTCCTATTAACATTGTCAAAGCCACAAATATTAACATCATTGAGTTGAATAAGCTTCTTGTTCACATTGATTTTAGCTAGGAAATCAATGCAACAAACATTAAGACCAACTCTGTTGTCTATAAGGGTATGCCTAATGTTGGGGATAGGATGCCATTTAATTGCAATCCTAAACATATTTCATGTATCTCCTAAGTCCTGGGAAAGTGTTCCCCAACACTAGGATTAGAAAGAGATTAAATTAGAATGAAATGAACATGTAAATTGACATTTGTAATTAATTCTAAATGATAGGAACATGTGGGGACACCCAAAAAGAGCTCCTACAAAATAGGAGCACATGGGGCACCCACATGGAAGGTGGAGCCCGCCTTGCTTAAGTTAACTGTTTGGAGAAAAAGATAACACTTTAGTAATGCATGTAAAGATCGTAGAAGTTAGGGATTGATATTTACATGAGTGGAGTTTAGTTTAGTTTAGTTCAATTTAATTCAATATCAGTTCAGTTCAATTATCTTCAGTTGCATGTAGTTAGTTTCAATTGAATTCTAGTTGACTTCAGTTGACTTGGAATGCATGACTAATGACTTTAGTTCCATGACAGATAACAAAATAGGCGTAGGTTTTTGAGAGGAGCTTCAAGCTCTCATAATTGACAATTCTTTGGAGTTTTCAATGCTCATTATTGTCTATTAATTGCAACAAGTTGAAGAGAGTTTAATCAAAGTTTGTTGTAGGTTGTGAAGAAGAATTGTTGAAGGAAAAAGAAGCACACCAGTCAAGGATTGATACAAAATTATTGTAATCTTGTTCTAAGGTTAAATAATACAAGCATTATTGATTCTGGTGGCGATGTTTTTTCCTGAAAGGGTTTCTCCACATATATGTTGTGTCACTCTATCTTCTTGTCTCATTCTTCTGTCTAATTTCTATAATTGGTAAAATTGATCTAAACAGATAATCATACACAAAAAATTTGTAACAAAGAACACTTAAATTAGATCTACAATCTCATAGTTTTACAAGTTTTAAAGCTACATAATTACCTCCATTTTTCAACACCTAACTGTAGTTTCATTAATAATCACCTTTATCATCAAAGCCTCATTCTTATGTTGTGTCTCAAGCAAGGGAAATTCATTAAAGGGAATGTTATTTTTGTCTTTGTCACTTGCATAAAATCAAAGGAGGTTGCTACATCATTCAATTTCACATAAAATTACATGTTATTCTTTTGCAAAATTTCTTGGAGCATCCTATGGTGTGCAAGTGATATTTTTTCTAAAGACAAAAGGTAGATGTTTATATGAAAAATTTGCTTATCAAGACCATTCTCTTTTCTACCATGTGAAGGAAAACTAGGAGCAATAGGAAAGACATGTTGAGGAAATGGTAATTTGGTTGTTGTGAAACATTGTTACCACACATTTGTCTAATAATGTTTGAGTTAACTTCTGGAGGTAATGGTTTAGGTTGTTCTATGATGGGAGGTGACTTAGGAGGCTCACTAATTAAAGGAGGCCCAATTTATGTAGTCATAACCTCAACTGAGTTACCTAAATAACCTTCTAATGAGGGGGGATCTAAAGTGAACTTGACATCTTCATCTATGCCATGCACCTTAGTGTTTGTTGAGAGACATGTAACATTAGAAGAGGGACAAAAAACATTCTCATGATGCTCAATGATTAGGTCTTCTAACACAAAAATACCTTAGTCACAAATAGGACAGGTATCAAGAGAAGAACAATTAGGATTATCATGATGGTCTATGTGTGCATCCTCTTGCTTGGAAGTTTTAATGGATGACCTAGGTGAGTTGAAGTTGTCAAGGGATTCATCTAACATGTCAAATTCATCACAACTAAAGGGTCCAAGATTCACCATTTAGTTTTAGTTTTATTTTGTTTGATGTTTTTGATTTTTATTTTCTAATGAATGCCAAATGTAATCTAATCTTATCAAATTATGAAATAATGATAGAAATGAAACAAAAGTGCAGTAATCTAATTCTATCCACAATTGAAACATGCACTTGAAATGAAATCAATTATGAAAATATTGCTATTGATAGTAATTTTGTAAACTGAAATAGTAATGCAAAGGACCAGAAACATAAATGACAAGATTTTAATGTTGTAAAATGCAGATTCAAACCTAATTTGGGACTAAATTTCCCAAATGAACGAATGAGTCCCTATTAGGGTTTCTAGAGGGTTCAAATAGTGAAAAAAAACCAACACAAAATACCCAAAAATCTATAAAAATAACCTGTATAGGGACTAAATCACCAAGGTGGGAGAATTAGTCCCAGATTAGGGTCTAAGTTGATTTTAAGGTTTCTAGGTTGTATGCTCAAATGTTTGTTTACAAGTATCTAGTTTTCCAATGAAATTGAGTGATGCAAAATACAAAAATGCAACCTATATGCAATTTTCACTATTGCAAGATTTAGAAGCCCTAAATGCAATTCAACTAATGAAAATCTAATGCAAAGTTAATGCAATCTAGATCTAGGACTACAATGCTCTCCAAATAAAAAATTCAAGGGTCTAAAGGTCGGGTTCACCAAAATGAACCAAAGGAAATAGGTGTCCACATTTTGGGAGATGGAACCTTAGGGACCTATTTCGCACTTTAGTTCATTAGGAAACCAAGATCCCTCAATCGGGTGACTCAATTGGGGAAGTACTAGGGGTTTCCTTGTGTGATTAAACATGGGTTCACCATTAAATGAAGCTTCAAAGGAGAAATGCAAACTCTAATACAATAAACCTTATAAACTTGAAAGTGTTAAATCAAATTGACAAACAACATGAAACAAAAAAGCACTTGGAAGAATGGACAGGTCAAAACAAGGTTTGAAATCCTTAGAAATCTATTGTTTTAAGGTACATTGGGATTGATTTGCTAGGTTTCCTAATTTAGTCCCACTCGAGGATTTTTAGGGTAGGATCTGGGATTCTTAGAGAGTTGATTAGGATATGTTGAACGGTGATAAAAAATTGTAAAAAGACTAATACACCAAGTTGGGTGACTTAGTCCCAGATTTCATAATTCTCATTAACTTAGCTACTTAATTCACCCAATTGGGTCATCTATCGCAATAACATTATTTCTAAATGACTATTTACATAATGCATTTACAAATCAACTATGAAAGAATTCAACACTCATTAACAAAAGATCATTTAATTCATTCATTTAAACAAATCCTCCAATTATCTAATTTTAAATAAATCAATTTTATCCTACTTAATTTTCCAATTTATTAATCTAACATAATCAATTAATTAACATAGGAAGAATTATTTCTTTTTTATAACACACACACATCATGAGATACATATTCATCAATTACCCAATATAATGTGTATTCATCGGTTACCGCAGTACACACACATCATGAGATACATATTCATCAATTACCTAATATAATGTGTATTCATTAGTTACCACAATATATTACATATTCATCAAATTCCCAAGCATATTATGCATTCATCGAATATCAAATATAACATATTTATTGAATTTACGAAAACACATCACAAAGTATTGACTGCCAGGCATAAGAGATAACCGTCGACATAAAAAGTAATACATTGATTGCCAAGCTTAAACAACATACCCAGTATAGCCATCAAATGGAGATCAAAATATAAAACACAATAAAGCCATCGAATGGGAGTCGAAAGATCAAGTATGAAATCACCATATAATATCAAATGCCAAATATTAAGCACAACCAATGAATTCTAAACATATTGTACATTCAACTTTTATCAACTATATTATATCAATTGTATTATGTAGGAAAAAAAATCGCAAAGAACATGATTAAATGAGACACAACCAAACCCTAAAACGCCACAACTAGCAGGTATGCAAGGAAGGATTTTAATATATAGTTTCAGCTAAGAGTGCAAAGCATACCCTAAGGCACTGTCAAGGCAACAAAATCATAGGGAGAGGGAGGCATTGAGTACCAAAAAAATAAATTACATTTAAAAGAAAAGAAAAATGAATTTAAAACCGTTGAAACAATGGACAAAAGCCGACTTTAAGAAGAGCACAGGCCAATTCTATAAAGTTTAAAAGGCAGAGATAGAAATTTAAAGACCATTGATAATAAAGCAAATAGGTTGGCATAATATGTGAGAGAGAATCAGTTTAGAAGATCAGTATGGATCGATGGAAGAAAGGAGTGGCTATTTAAAAGTCATCGAAAGAAAAGCCTGCAATAGATTAAATTCTATTTGATCCACAATAGACAACAAACCAGAGTATTCAATGGTGGAATGGATTATGAAGGAGAGTGCTCATCTATAATACAAACCAAGGCAACAAATAGGGCTAATTCAGTTTGTTCAAGATAGAGTATGCGTTGAAAAGATCGACTGATACAGAGAAACACCGCTACCATTTAGAATGAAAGAGGTATATACCAAAAATTTTAAACAATAGTGTGCCATAGAAAAATGGACCCTTTTCTTGACATGGGATTAATTCATGATAAAATGGACTTAATGAGGTCTTAAACTAGTGTTGAGGAATTTTATGTGTCCACAGTAGGACTTAGACCCTTGCAAGTTGAATAACATGCTTTTAATGACGTCTTGTAAAAGTGTTGTAGAGTCTTGTAAGATGCTTTCATGCTTTTCTAGACTTAATTAACCTATTTATCCTTAATTCAACATTATAAAATGTGTTTAATAATATTATTACATCAATCTAAAAGGTTTATGAATTGAGATTAATGTTAAATCTAGTGTTATAATGTGTCTTGCACATTCACATTGGTTTTTGTGCCTTTCTAGGCTTTGCAGACCTCATTTCAATGTTGCAAAGTGTATTTAATCACACTTTCACATTGAATTTTGTGTCCCAATCCCTATTTGACATTTACATCATCATTAATAGGCCCCTAATAACCTATATTGTGCATCCTGAGGCCTAAATTGATCAAATACCCAACAAAGTTGCAATTTAAACCTTATTTCCTTATCTCCTAGCTATTAGTGTAATTATTTATTTATTACACTAGCATAAGTTAGCTTAGGTCATACATCATTTAGTGCTAGGTTTCTTTTTAATAAATCATCTAATAATGGGGTAATGTCCCCCTTCTTGTTTGTAGGGATAAGATTCCTTCTAGAAGATGAGTTGTCCTTCTAGAACTTATCTCTATCTTTTATCATTTTCTAGATAGGGCTCACATGTTGTCACATGTTGTTAGATCATGACACATGGAAACATATCATGAATCTTAGGTTTTCTCTTTTGCCTATATATTTAGGGCATTTGTACATTTGTAATCATCTCATATTTTAGAGATCAATAGCAATCTCCATTTGCAGCCCTTAGTTGCAACACTTTCTGTGTGGTGTAATTTCTCTTGGAAAGATCCTTTGAAGTGTGCACAACTTCATTGGATGATTCAACATCCATTATTCTAACATGGTAATTGTCCTCATATCCTTTGGACTAAGATTTGGGAGATATATGGAGGATCAAACACTCCACCTTTCCCCGATGATCATGATTCAAAATGCCACTCTTTAGATCAGGTACCCCATGATGATATTGTTGTGCAGGAGGTTGATTGCCTTGAATCTTCCAAAGAGGTTGACAAGGTTCCTTCAGGTGCTTCTTCTCCATCAAAGACAGTTGGTATCCCTTCACATTCAATGATTACTTGTCTAGAGTCATTAATTGAGGCTTCCATCATCATTCATCAGGACACTTTTAGTTTTCCAGACTTGACATCACAGGATGGCTTCATTTCAGGTATCACTGGCTTGGATACTTCTACATGTTTGGAGGAAATTCTTGAGGGGATATCACTCCTCTATTTAGATTCCACTTTGGAGAGTTCTCTTGAGTCTCCTCATCCTTTATCTCGACCTTGATTGGGGATCCTAAGACTATCTTGGAGGAACTTGGTTTCTCTTTAGAGATTTCATGTATGAGACTTCTTCCTTGTAATTCCATTCAGGATTTGAGGTTTCTTCAACATCCACCGTTGGATTTGCTTCAATATTACTTCAATGGTTTTTAGGACACTTCATTTAGGGGGGCCATCAAGTCTCCATCTTATTCATTGCATCACCGTCTTTGGATCTAGTTCAGCATTAGTTTATGCATCGTCCTAGTTTGTCACCCTCTTCATTGATTGTGGCATCTTCATCTTCAGGCAAGGAGACACATGAGTAGAGTTCAGAGACATCATCAAAATCCAAATTCATCCTTCCTTCAATTCCTATCTGGAATGGGAAGCATCTCTGCACTTGCACTTGGTTTTGTTTCTTTCGAAAGGAAGACAAGTTGTTTGTCGACATTGGATCATGTTCTGTCTTTAGACACTTACCATTTTTGAAGGTGATATCATCTTCTATGGGGGATATATAGTTTCTCTCCTTCCCTCCTATGGGGGGGTTATTGATTGTATTGTATCCATGTGACAAATGGTGTACTTGGGGGGTATTTGGGAGTCCTCCATCATCCCACATTTTTGCATTTTCATCTCCTTTTTGGAGAGGGGTTTTGTTCCCACTGGGTTTTCCCCTTTTCTCTGGTTATGGGATATTTTCTGCATCTTCATGTAAATGGGTACCTAACATGGCCTCATAGCCAGGACCCATCATCAATCATCTTTGCATAATCATTGCATTTCCTCCCTAAGTTGCACTTATGGGGGGGTGTTAGTGTAATTAATTATAGCATAAGTTAACTTAGGTCATACATCATTTAGTCCTAGGTTGCTTTTTAATAAATCATTTAATAATGGGGTAATGTCCCCTTCCTTGTTTGTAGGGATAAGATTCCTTCTAAAAGATAAGTTGTCCTTCTAGAACTTATCTCTATCTTTTATCATTTCCTAGATAGGGTTCACATGTTTTCACATGTTGTTAGATCATGACACATGGCAAAATCTTATGCATCTTAGGTTTTATCTTTTTCCTATATATTCATGGAATTTGTACATTTATAATCATATCATATTCTAGAGATCAATAGCAATCTCCATTTGCATCCCTTAGTTGCAACACATTATGTGTGGTGTAATTTCTCTTGGCAAGATCCTTCGAAGTGTGTGCAACTTCATTAGATGATTCAACATCCATTATTCTAACACTAGCTTCTTAGCTATTGGAATGGCCCCTATGGACCCATTCACCATGCATGGTGAATCATTCCCATCAAGGTGGGACCCATTCGCCATGTGTGGAAAATGAGTCCTATTTGGCCCCATTTTGACCTTTGAGTGGGAAATAAAGTGAAATTTGAGTTAATTTCACTACATGTCGGCTTGTGATGAGGTATAATTGGGATACTAAGGCACAATTGTATATAAATAAATGTTTTTATCCTCATTTTACATCTAAAAACTCATTCTTACATCTCTCATCATTAATTCATCTTCTATCTTCTCATCCAAGTCAAGCAAGTTAGGGTTTCTTCATTAGAAGTCTTCAAGTTAGCTTGATAAAGAATTCAAGGGATAAATCTTCATGTATTGTTGTAGAATTTCAAGATAAATCATCATGGCAAGGTAATTAATTCCATTTTGTATGTTTCATTACTTTCTTTCGTCATTTTGGTTTAATTACCTAAAGGGGGTTTGACCAAGGCAAACCCCCATGCCCTAATATTCAACATATCTCTCTTTTGTCTTGTTTGTATGCAGGTTTCATAATATTGGAATCTTGGAAATCATTGAAGATCAACTTATAAAATCATTCAAGTCAAAGAATCAACAAAAAGTCATTTTTAGACCCGAATCTAACAGTTTCTGAAGCACACCTGTAGAAGACAAAAGTGCAGATCTAGACCTACAAAATCAAGTCCTGACTTTGTAGATTGCTATAGGAGGACTGATTCACCATGCATGGTGAATTAGTCCCACCTATAGGCCTGAAAACTTATTTTCTTAGAATTCAACTATTAGTAGTTAGAAACTTGTTTCTGAAAGTTTTCACTATAAGCAGGACTGATTCGCCATCTGTGGAAAATCAGTCCCAGTATCCATTAGTAGTGATTTCAGAGACATTCTAGAACCTTCCAATAACATCAATCTACCTCCAGGTGCACTTTGTTTAGTTTCATCAATTTTTGTTTTCATTTGTCTAAGTTTCTAGTTCATATTTGCAATCAACACTGTGTTTTCTAGCATCTTGCATTAGTTTAGTTTACATTCATTTATTTGCATTTGTAAGCATTCCAACACATCCACACACTATTCATATCAATATCCTATCCATCCTTACATTAATCTTGACTGAAACATTGTGCATTTTGAACCCTATTCCTTCTCTTTTAGGTGAAATATCCTAGAAGGGTAAGTGTCCAATAGGGCACCCAAAATCCTTCATTTCAAATAGAAAATAACCATACTGATCCAAAACATCGAAATACGATGCATACCAAGAAGGAAATAAAAGTTTAAATCTACTCCATTCTAAACATACATCTACATGCGAGAATATATAGATTAATAGGGTTGATCCCATAACTTAGCTAGTTCAACATATACCAAATCCAATCAGAGAAAATTCCATTTAAAATTATATCAAAGGAAAAGTATAAAGCATGAGTAGATCGGTTAAAAGGGAGGCTACTCAGATTAAAAGGAAGTATACACATTTCCAAGGGTTGTAGCCACTTAACTTTCAAGGAGATTGTGTCTAGTTTAGTAGAGGTTTATTGAAAGCTTCACAAATGTAATCACCAAGAGGAAATAAATATTATCCCAAAAATGCAATGATTACAGGATATGCATAAATAATATATATTTTCACTAAAAAGATAAATGAAATGATTAAATCGTTAATCAATCAAAGCAATAGCGTTAAAGAATGAAGACTCATCTACAAATTCGTTTTCCCCAAATTGATTTGATACAATGCCTTCCTTCGCCTATCCTTCTACATTCCTCCCTTCCAAGAATCAATGATGGAGTGCAATTATCTTACAAAAATTTTCTTCCCAAAACCTTGAATTAATTTCCTCCAAGAATGCCCCATTTCCCCACAAAAGATACAACATATGGAATTTTCTTGTAGAGCCATTACTTCCCTTCCTAGAAAATAGAATGAATAATCCCCAAAAATCTCCCAAAAGGATAATTATTTACAAAAGGAAGGCTATCCATTTTTTGAAAACAAAAATCTAATAAAATCTCTCAAAATCCCCAAGAAAGCATTAAGTTTCTTTTTCAAAAATCTGTTCGAAGTTGTGCATGGAATTGCATGAAAAACCTTTCTATCTTTTTATATTATTTACTATTTATTAATCATAATTTTCCACCATGTAATTCTATTTTATTTTATTTTAATATTATATTACACATTTAATTTATTATAAACTATTATTACTAATAAATATATTTATATTTATCTATCAAAGTACCTTTTACTTAATATTTTATTTTAATGCATCGATTAACCAAAAAGAAACATTTATCAAATAATTTTAAATTAAACAATCACATGCCAAACAGTTACCTAAACCCTAACCAAGGTAAAAAAACAATACCTCAAGCAACACCAACCGACCATAGACAACATTGACACATCAACAGGGTATCAGATTAGATACTCATCCTCTTCGAGGATGATGGCTAGGGTAGGGGACCAGGTGCTATCTTCGATCAACTGTTCCATTAGTCATTAGAATTTCCATAAGCAGGTATCAATATGATAAGCATATCTAAAAGCACATGTGATAAGTCTTAACATAAAATGTCGCACATAGCCATGACAATGATCTAAACATATCATTATAAAATGTTTTAACCACAAGCAAAGAGTACTTGAGACATAAAATGAATCCACAAACATCTGACATAAACATCATAAAAAGGTGAATCATGGAGGGGCACTACAATAATAAAAAATAGTACTATCTCTCACATGTATCACAATCCTTTTCACATTTCATGTCAATTACTTATCATCTAACAATTTGTGTTCACATCATATAAGTTGTGATTCTTGTTTAAAATATATTGACAATTAATGCTATATGTCTCCTTCAATAATTGACTTTTTTAAATACCTACATTCCTCACAATTTGTTAAGTTAGTAGAACCATAATATCTTCCTCAAGCAAAAACCCTTTTCACTAAAATCATTAGTTTAAACAAATTCCCATGTTTTAAAAGATACCACATTAAAGTATATTAAATGAACATAGAAAATAAAATGTATCAAAAATGCAACACATCTTCCATACGAAGTTTCACTAAAAATGTAAATTTAACACCATATATTTTACTTATAACTACAAAGAGGATGTACATAGTATCTCAATCTTGATGATGGGTACATAATTTATTTCTACCCCATGCCATTAATTTTTGTGCTGCTATTACCCTTTGCTTCCTCAACCAAGACAAAATCCAAATATAACTTTTGCTCTCCTATATAGGTTTAACTTGCATGGTTCAATTACTTACTAAAATTATCATAAATAATAGGTAGGTTTACTATTTAAGTTGCACCATAAATGATTGACACATTTGCTCGTCAAATACTTATTTTGCTTTATTGTACATTCCTTCAAAGTTTAACCTTGCTAATAATGCACTAATATTATATCAACTGATTCCAAACCACTTTTTCACTTATGCTTATGCTAATAATGCACTAATATTATATCAGTTGATTCCAAAACACTTTTTCATTTATTCTTATAACATTTAATGCATTTTTTGAACATCTACACTACTTTCAACTTACTTAGAATACTTTGTAAATTTGTATACTATTTTTTCTCACTACCATTTCTTCTTATTGTTCTTAAAAATGCAGCAAGTTAACTACCATAGGCCACTATTTCGAAAACAATCACATTTATAGGTATTTTTCAAAAGTAGTTTTTATCCTATGTAAAGGTATTGCAATTTATTTTTTTAGCTTCGTTTTTCATGGTTTTAATAAAATATATTTATTCCTTTTTATTTATTAGCAATTTAGTCAGCTACATTATGTTGAACTTCAACTACGTATTCAATTTCTATTTCAGAAAGTACACTTGTGTATTTCAGTTGTAGTAAATAATAGTTGTCGGTTGTAATTTACTTCTACTAGGACTAGTTCATTCTTTTGTGAAAATATATTCTTTGATCGAGAATGTAATCAAGATGATCAATGATGGAAACCTAGACTTGCAAGCCCATATCTACAAGAATTAGATATTTTGATGTTTGGCCATGGCCTCAAACGGACCAATCAATATATAGTACAACTCTCTGATGGGGTACATAAGCAGAAGGCTACACTTCTAAAAAAATACAATCACTACATAGATTTTGAAGAAATCTAGAAGGGATATATTCTTAAACTCATAGGATATAGTTTCCCTATTATTTACAATTCAAGGTAAGCCACTATATTTAAATGCTCTTCTACAAAGTGCCAATTGACAACTTATGGCTTAGCATTCTTGAAACCATTATTTCACATTTCTTCCTATTCATAATACTTACTCATGGTACCTTTATAGGTGGATTGTCATCTCCAAATTAGAAATCACATGTTTGTAGTAGGATATTATTGGACAACTTACCTACCTATTTGAAGAACAATCCCAACAAGTACATGCTACGAGCTTAACCAATCCATCTACAAGCCTGGTTGACAATGTTAGAGTAACAAAACCACCTCTCTTGACAATGCATTCTTTGATTAAGAATGCAATCAGGATGATCCATGATGGAAACCTAGACTTGCAACCCCATCTACAAGCATTAGACATTTTGATGTTTGGCTATGGCCCTGAACTGACTGATCGCTATAAATTAGAGCTCTCTGATGAGATTCATAAGAAGAAGGCTACACTTCAAAAAAATTCAGTCATTGCATAGATTTTGAAGAACTCTAGAAGGGATCTATACTTAAACTCATAGGATACAGTTGCCCTGTTATTTACAATTCAAGGTGAACCACCATATTTCAATGCTCTTCTACAAAATGTCAATTGATAGCTTATACCTTAGCATTCTTCAACCTATTATGTGAAATTTCTTCCTATTCATAATACATACTCATTGTACCTTTATAGGTAGATTCTCATCCGCGAATTATAAATCACATGTTTGCAGTAGGATATCATTTGTCAACCCACCTACCAATTTGAAGAACAAGCCCAACAAGTACATGCTACAAGCTCAACTGATCCATCTACAAGCCTAGATGATAGTGTTAGAGTAACAGATCCACCTCCTTGCAGGGCACTTTTTGGAATATGTTCATCCCTACAAAAGAAAGACCTTCCCTCCAATATTACTCCTATTAGAAATTTGAATCCATTCTAGACAAGGTGGCTTATAAAGGGTTGTGTTACCATGAATAAACAAATGCACCACTTCAACACACAACATGGACAAGGGCATGTCTTTTCATTTGAATTTATAAATTGTAAGTTCATTGAAATACATGTAACTTGCTTTAATGAAGTTGCAAACCTTCATTACATGAATGTTCAGGTTGGAGAAGTATATAAAATATCTAGTGGAAGTATTAAGTCATCTAATAGGTTGTACAACAAACTGAATAGCAACTTGAAATTTGTTTAGTGGATTCCAAAATTTCTCTCTCACAAGATGACCTTGCAATTCTCAAACATCAATTCTCTTTCATGACCTTCAAGGACATTATAGAAATGACCAACAATATCCTTGTTGATGTTATTAGAATAGTCATATGTGTGGACCCGAACTCAACCATAAGAAGGAGGGATGGGACTAAAGTTCTTTGAAGGAGCATCAAGTTGATAGATATCTCTTCATCTACCATTAATATTACTTTATGGGGTCCAACTAATGAAAAGGAAGGTAAAAAACTCCAATATATGTATCACTTAAATCATGTTGTACTTGCAATAAAAAAATGGCCATGTCATTGAGTATAATGGAAAGGATAAGCACTTTGGCAAGTACCCACCTATTTATAAACCCAAGCATAGAGGAGGTAGAACAACTCAAATCATGGTTTGAACAGAATGGGAATGATGTTACAACATCAAATACACAACCTTTGGATGCACCTCTCCTGATTACGAGAAAAATAATTGCTAATATTGAAGAGAAAACTACCAATGTGAAACAAATTGTCCAATGCACTTAGCAACAGTGCAATTTATAAAAAATAAATTCATTTTTCTATGCATCTTGTCCCCTTGAATTAGATGGAAAACAATGTAAAAAAAAGTTGTGCAAAATAATAATCAAACATGGTACTGTTCAAAGTGCAAAGCTACATCTGCCACATGTACCTATAGATACATACTTCAACTAAAGCTACCAGATCATGTAGGAATATTATGGGATGTTGCTTTTGAAGAATGGACCACCAAACTTCTTGGGATGTTTGCAGATGATTTATACATGCTGTAATTCAATCATGAAAAATAAATTAAAGCTAAGACTATAATCAAGGGAGTGTTATTCAAGCAATTTCTCTTCACCAACACAAATTCATATGACTCAAGTAGTGTTCAAGGATGGGTAAAATCAACAATCACAAAGGTTGACAAACTAGATTTTGTTGGAGAGAATTCCTTACTGTTGAGTGGACTCACTAATATGTGTAATAATACTAGTGGTTCAATCTAGCTTGATTGCTTTTGCAATGTACATACAATTTTCTAGCATACTGTATAGTATACTTTATATACTCTTGTTTGAATGTATTTTAGTTCAAAGTCACATGTATACATACTTGAATATATTGTTATTATAAAAATAATGTGTTTAATATCTTCCATCAAATTATTTCTTTATATAGCCTACAAATCATATCTTAAATAATTATCAAATTAGAATGTTTGAAGAACTCTTTCAATACAATTGACATTTTTTCCCCACTCATGTTTATCTTCTTTAATTCTATATGTTATTTTTAATTATACATGTGATGATGTTAGTTCCTATTTCCTTTACAGATGATGAGTTCTAACCATAAAAGCCTATAATCTCATAAAAGAAGTCATGACTACTATATTCAACATAAAGAAGAAATAAGTATACATTGTTATATACAACACATAGAACAATATACATTACAATCCAATACACCAACCTTTATTCAGTCAAACCAACACAACAGTGTAGCATATGAAGCTACAACATCCCAAACTGAACACCCTTCTACCCAATTTTTGTCAATGGGTTCACAACAAACACTGCATAATCTTGAAAATCAATCCACAAGCTTACCACAATACGACAATAACTTTATAACAACTTCTAAAAAAATTCGTACGAGAATAGATGAACTATCAAACTTGCCAACTTGCATAATTTGTAGTGAATGCTACCCTGAAATGTACACCAAATCAACAAATAGTGGTCCAATTTGTATTAGATGCTTTCATGAGAAAGGTAGACATCATTTCTCATTATCTAACTTTATGGACCCAGGCGTACAACCATTCGAGTTAAAAAATATAACACAAGTGGAAGAAATGCTTACAACACGAGTTAATCTAATAATACACATACCCATGCTCATGGAGGCCAATACAAATATAGTGGTCACACAATTTGTTTCCCACAAGATATTAAAACAATAGCAAAATTCCTTCCACATTGAATTTCAAACTTGGATGTGTTGGTAGTGCGAAGATTCCATACAAAAGGTAACCATTATGACTGCTTCATAAGTAGAAGCCATGTTTGGGATGCATTTAAATATAAAATCACATATGACCCATACTACAAAGCCGTTGACGTAGATTTTGCATCGCTTGAACAAATCCCTGATACAAGTACATACGTTTCCAATATGCTTATTCCATTAATGATGACAATGAAAATATGGTGGAACCAAACATTGCATCTATGTTTTTGTGGATGAACCTGACAATGAAATAATTCACTCATCATTTATGGCTAAAATACCAAATGAACGCCATGAGCTAGAAATCATCAAAGAAACATTGTAAGTTAGAGATGAAAATGACACGATTATTGAGTGGCCACAACTTGACTCCACTCCAATAAATGAATATAATACTAAGGGCCTTTTAGACATTCCTTTTCCTTCACTCTTTCCAAATGGTATTGCACTACAATTGCAACCTCGTTATAGACAAGTTGAAATGCATGAATATGTGTTGCACTTAATGAGGTTTCATGATAATAGATTTGGAAGCCATCCAAGATTTAGATATTTTATTTTGAACCTTTTGATGCACCACCAAAGCCAAGGAGTTGCCTCAATTTTTGTCAAGAAAAATATAGAGGACTGCATACCAACCACCATTGATAGTCTTTGTCTCCATATACAACAATTTCCTGACACTCAACTAGCTGAACAATTGATGCATTGTGGATCTTTCCTAAGAGGTACTCAAGCATATTCAAATAAGTGTTGTGGTGAACTCTCAAGCATGATCAACCAAATAGGTTCCCCCACACTCTTCTTCACATTGAGTGTTGTAGATACTAAGTGGCCCGATTTACACCAACTCTTTTCTTAGGGCACAACAATAAGAGCATAAAATAATAAAGAGCACATAGATAAGATTATTAACAACCCACATACCACATCCTTGTACTTGCATCAATGCTTCACAATATTTTGTGAAGAAGTCTTAGAGTAGTTTTTTTGTGCAATTGACTATTTGTATAGATATGAATGGAAACACCGAGGGTCTACATATGTACATGGATTCCTTTGGCTTGAAGGTGCACCAAACATGGAAAAACTTGATTGAAGCAATGACACAAATGTAGAAATAGTAAAAACATTCTTTGATAAATATGTTAGTGCATGGAACCCTCGTACTCTTGCTGAAAAAACTAATACACGACATTGATCTTTGCAAGATGATCCATACTTACTAAAAAAACCTAAAATATTATCTACAAATATGCTTTTTGACTATGAAGAACTAATAAATTGTGTCAAAAGACACACCAAATGTTTTGAATCAACATGCCTTTGCAAAAAAGGAAAAAACCTAGAGTGTCATTATAGGGCTCCTTACGCTGAATGTGCTCAATATTCCTTGACTTGCAATGAAAATGGGAAAAAAAGCTTTGCCCTTGCATGTAATGATGATATGATGAATATACATAGTCCAAAACTGATTTTGATATGTAGAGCCAATATGGATTGTCAACCTATTGTTTCAAAAATGCTTGTTTTAAATACATTGCAAAATATGTATCCAAGGTAGAAAGAAAATATAAAATTTGTATTGATATGTTGACACACATGTAGAAATCAAGCATCAAAAGACTAAGACCTCATAGCATACAAAAAGTTCATGTCTGATATTATTGTAGACCGCAATATAGGTGCACAAGAAACATGCCATATGCTACAAAATTTTCCACTTGTATGAAATCATGAGTTTCTGACACTTAATGTTGGTCAAAAAGTGTTCCATTGAATTAGAACAAACCTAGGTGAAAATACTTTGAAGCTGAGTTATCTCCAATAGTACATACAATGTCCTCTTCAAATGGAGACAATAACACTCATTGAATCTGCACAATCATTTTCATTTTCTTCCAGACACAAAGGTTGCAAGTGGAAAGAAAAAAAACAAAAGGAAATTATCAGTGTCTTTCTTCAATTTAGTGCTATTCTAGAGGAGTGTTTCGAACATTTCAAGACATTTTGTTGGAGCGAACTACTATACAAGCATTTTTGAAACATTGTCACAGACATAGGTGTCGACAAAGAAATAATTGTTGCAAATTGGAAGGAAATGAATATACATAAATATTTTGTGTGGCATATTGACCACATAGTCGATACAAAGGTTATTCATGAAGAGGAGGAAATAGAAAATGAAATAGATATAGGAAACAAAATACAAATGAATGAATGGGATTTTTTATCGCAAACAGGTCTTGCTAGTGGTGGAAATATTAATTCCCTTGAAATTATTGGAAGACGTGACTTTGATAATATCAAAAAGTATAATGAGTGTACGATACCTCAAAATTTACATGACACTACAAAAAATTTCATAAGCACAAACAAGTTGTCCCAAAAAGATGCCCAAACAACATTTGAATTTAACAATCTCCCATATCCACTCTCTCCCAAACAACAACTTGCTCTTGCCATTGTTCTAAAATATTACAATGATAGTTCATTCGATAAACCCTTACACATGATCATACAAGGAACAATGGGTACAAGAAAATCCTATCTTATTCATTACATTAGACATTCACTTTGCAATTTAGTATCAAAAGAATATAGCCCACTCCTTGTTGTTGCTCCTATAGGAATTTTAGTATTCAGCATACATGCATTGACTATCCATTCAACCCTTAAGATTTCGATAAAATAAATGCAACCATTGAAGGGTCAGTCACTTACAGTTTTTCAATAGAACATGAAACACATAAAATACCTCCTTATTGATGAGATGAGTTTCATAGGCCCAAAATTACTCTTGAAAATAGATTGTAGGCTATGTGAAGCTTTCCCCCACCATAAACATTTGTGTTTTAGTGGGACATCTATCATTTTTGTAGGTGACTTGGCACAACTACCCCCTATTATGGACAAACCTATCTACGCATTATATTCAAATGAAAAAGACCTATGGGAACAATTCACTATAATTGTTACATTAGAAATGATTTTTCATCAACAAGGGGACACTCAAACATAAATTGACTTCTATCGAACTCTACAAAACATTCATAATGCAAAACCAAAAAAACAAGATTTGGAACTACTAAGGAATTGCACAAACACATTACTATTGAACAATGATAACAAAATATTTTGACCAATCAATGCACCTATTTCCTACCAATGATTTAGTTGGAACACACAACAAAAAAATGTTTCAACTGCTACATCTTCCTATTGCACTTAGTGTTGCAAAAAAAAAAACCACAAAATCAAACATCGATAATGATGTTGACCAACTTCCCCAAGAACTCCTACTTTGTAGAGGCCAATGCATTATGTTAACTACAAACTTGTGGACTCAAATAGGCCTTTTCAATGGGTCAATGGGAGAGGTCTTAGATATTGTCTATGTAGCTACCTCTAAACCACCAGATTTACTGTTGTATGTAGTAGTAAAGTTTGATACTTACAATGGCCCACCTTGGAACATACTCATAGACAAATACCACTATGCATGGAATGAGTAATTACTATACATAAATCCCAAGGATTAAAACTCAACAAAGCAACAATTGATATAGGTACAAAAGAAAGACAAGGCTTAACTTTTATAGCTCTATCTAGAGTGAAATCAATAAATGGCCTTAGGATAGATCCACTATTTTCCTTCGATTGATATTCAAGAATGAAAAACAATCCATACACAATTATCATGAAAAAGGAAGAGTTTCAACTACATCTCCTCTCATTATGATGAGTGTAGGTACACATATCAAATTTCACCCTTCTCAACATAAACTTTATTTGTTTTATTTTACTTATCATCTTCATACAATAGAAATTACTATTTGTATACTTACAAACAACTTCATCACATGCAAGTGGATGTTCTAAATACGCATACTTTTGCAACAACTACTTTGATCATGCTACTGATATATTGTTTTCTAACCAACAACTACTTTCACTTTTAATGCAACTTTTACCATTTAGCTTATGCTAGCTTTGCAATTGTGGTGTGGGTCCACTAACTTCTTTTTTGACTATGTAGGAACATAAAAAAAATACAAGGAAAAATTATGTGCTAAATCATTCCATACTAGCACAAGGAATCATCAAATACAAAACCACCACAAGTTGAAATAGATGCAAATCTTTCGTTCAATTTCCAATCTCTAAATATGTAATAGAGACATCTTGTAAATTTTGCAAAATAAAATAAAATTTGTTGCAAATATTTCATTCAAATTTCAATCTCCAAATATGTATTATAGACATTTTGTATATATTTTACACTACTCTTCCATTCCATGTTTATTTCTATATATTTTTCTATTGATGTAACCCTCACACCCCCCCACCCTCCACCTCCCACCTCGATGCAAGTGCTAGTTTATAACATTATAGATGCTCCAAAAAATATACCTTGAGATAATAGGTATGGCAAGTAATCTAAGTAAAAATTATGTGGGGAACAAGAAATTAATAATGTATGTCAATTGCTCTCTAGAAAGAGTCAGAAATGGAGGCATTTAGAAAGGTTGTACTGATTTTTCACTACAATGATAAAAATCATTTTACCATGGCATTTTTGCTATTTCTTGTTCTTTTCTATATAAAAATACACTTTACCTTGCAATTTTGTTGGTTTTATACGCTATTAAGTATTTTAGGAGCCTTTAAGGGCTTAAAGTAGCACATGCCATCCAACCAATCATATTGTTGTGTGTTCTCATAGTGCACCCCACCCCCTGTAAGGGGATTTGAAGTCAATAGTGTGATTGAGGAGCACTGGACCTAGTCTGAGTGTGGTGCAACTAGGTTGTACCCTTGGTGTTACAAGTTTGGTGCGGTGTGGTGCACCAATGCACAAGCCAGGAAAGTCGTAGTGGTCGTGCGAGTTGGATCAATGAGTCTAGTGGATGCAACGTCTAGGACTCTTCCATAGGGTACACCTAGCCAAGGAGCCATGGGGCAAGCCATTGTGCACCCATCTACCATGAGGCGTGAACCAAGCCCGTAGTCCATTAGACATGGCTAAGTTGCATTGGAAGCTAGGTATTTGATGTTAGTGTTGTAGAGATACTAAGGTGAGTTGGGCAGCCAGTTCCAATGTTGAAGTCAAGTTACCCCAATGTAGCATGGGCAGTGTAGCACATAGCATGCAAGAGTGTCAAATCATGCCAAGTCATGGCGAGTTGTTGTAGGTTGTGCAAGAGTGGTGCAACTCTACAAGGCGAGTTGGAATCGTCAAATCAGTTAGTCAGATACCAAGTCTACAGAGTCATGCCAAGCCATGACGAAAGAGTTATCCAAACACCAAGTCTGCAGATTCATGCCTAGCCATGGCGAAAGAGTTAGCTAGACATAAGTTTGCAAAGTAGTAAGTTCCTATGGGTTATTTGGAGTTGAGTAAAGTTAGAAATGGGGGAGTCATCCCAAAGTACGACGTATTCCTACAGATGTAAGGGATTCACACAAATAGCTTATATAGGGAGGTATGGTCATTCAAATGGATATGGATGTCATAGGGATGCAATCAAGTTGCACTGAGAGTTCATAGCAGGACACCCCAACATGTTCCTCAAACTCTTCCTTCTAGGAGTGAAACAAAAGTAGCTCCCACCCCGAGTCCCTAGGGGCTCAAGTGTTCATTATGGTTACTAGGAATGAGGAAGGATCTCATTCCAACCTAGTCATGGTGAAAAGGGTTTGGTGGTGAGCCTAGTATCTTGATCCCTGTGAAATGTAGTAGTAGGGCCAACATGAGTTAGTTCCAAGGCATGCCACCGAGGGAACTGGATGTTGGAACTCGTCCCTCAGTGATGGGGTAAAAAGAGGAATACAATGTTGGGTGAGCTATAGATCTGAGTCAGAAAGAGTAAGCCTAGGATGGCCAAGCACATTCCAGCAATGTTAAGCAAAGCCTAGAACAAGCAGGGGAGTTATAGAAAGTGAGCTCATGTAAGCCAGAGGATAGAGCAAGTATGCTTCTCAGCATTGGGGTGCAAGTCAAGGAGCCACACCAGGTGCGCTCCCTACAAAGTAGTGTTGGACCATGTCGTATAGGGAAAACATGGACACCATCAAGTGGAAGCATGTTAGCATACTCTTGAGGTAGATCCAATCCTCTTCAGCCAGGATCACATGGGTTGAACTCAAGGGCCGACTTAATTAGTATGGTGTACAATACGAGCAAGGATGGATGCTAGTGAAGTTGTTGTTCAACACAAGAATGGGACAACAAGGAAGGAGTCCTAGATACTTAGATTGGTATTGTTGGTGCAAGTCACATAGTCCTTGAAGTCATTGGACTAGGTGATCTAGGATCCTAGGCTCAATGGTGCAAGCTGGAGTTACTCATCTAGAGTCAACCTCCCCAAAGAGCAAGAAGGAACTCATTGTGAGTTTTGTGTTGGATCTGGAATCCCTCCAAGAGCTTGTCCACATGAAGAGTGAACTTAGAGTTCAAGGTGAATGAGACTAGTAATCCATCGTCTTATGGGAGACACCAGGATGAAGCACTCGGTGGAATCACCAACTCTGTACCAGTGTGCAACATCATTCAAGAAAGTGAACAAAGTGAGTCATGTTCCTAAGATGTAAGCCAAAGAGCTCATAGCAGCTCATAGGTGCATTATTCCATGATCCACTTGTAGAAGTTGAGTTCCTCATGAAGGAAGACTCACTGGTTCAAAGGCATAATCTATGAATAGGAAAGGGCTTGTTCGCAAGGGAGTCACAAGTAGTTTGTTGAGTAGTGCCACGCAAGATAGACCTCTTAGAGTAGAAAATATGCATTCGATCCATGCATTGGTTTAGCCCCGTGACAGTTGGTATCAGAGAAAAAGACAGATGCTCTCTTTTAATACTCTAAGCTAGTATTGGATGTGTGTTTGAGTTTGGGTATTATCGAAGTATGAGGTAGGGCTCCCTCCGAGCCAAACAAGTTACCCAGGTATGAGTTGAGTAAGGAATGGCTTCATCAAATACTCATGAGAGTCACACCTAGGGAACACCATTGTCGGTGTTAAAGTCGTGAAGCCATTAAGGTTTCGAAGAGAAGATTTACAAATGGAGTGACAAGAGAGATTACCAAGAAAGGTCTCATTCTAGTAGTATAGTTAGTTGTGCAAGAAGATTGAAGGGGACCATCAGGGCATGGTCCTAAATTTAGTCACTGCATTCAGGCATTGTAGTGTGCAACATCTAGCAGCGGTGCGTAGAGTGAATCAGGATGGTTTGAAATAGTATCATGTGATTTAGAGGCCAATCCATGCAAGGATAAGGATTTAGTGAGTGATCCATGGCCAAGTTCTAGGGAAGCACTTGTTTTTGGATTGAATTTGTGTGTTTGTGTATATTCTTGATGATGCTGGAAGAGGTTATGGGACCTATTTCCTAGTGTGAGAGGGGGAAATGAAGGATTATGGACCCTAAGTTGTGCAAAACTTTAGTAATAGTAAAATAGAGGAGATTTGGATGGTGTGTTGTTAAGTGGGGTTAATCAACTTGAAGGTAGACATAAGTTGTCCAAGTGTTCATCATCAACATCGAAGTGGGATAGAGAGTTCCCTAAGTTAGACTCCTAGGCTGAGTTCACAGTCAAGTTGCACTGGATCCAGTCCAGCTGCACATATGAAGTTGCATCAGTATAGAGCTACGTGTGCATCAAGTCAGACCTAATGGAATGGGTACACATTGAAGTAGTTCCTAGGGATTCTTCTAAGTCACATCACGAGGATGTGTACCCAGGCGAGCTAGACTTGTGCCTTGTCGTACACCCCAACGTCAATGCCAGATAGAGCAGCTATCTGCGAAGTTAGACCCATCATGGAATGCATTGAAGCCAAACACTGGCAGTGTGGATGCAGTTCAATGCGGAATCAATGAGGATGCATACTCTAGAGCTCCTACATTGGAAGCCGCTTATCCAGAATAAGCTAAGTCCAGTTAGCCAACCGAGTATTGGATCAGATCCAACAGTGGTTATGAGTGATCCTCAAAGGTGAGGAGTTCCAAAGAAATTTGACATGGCCTACAAGTTGGATTAAGAAGTCACAAGCATTGTGGAATGTCTACAGGAAAGCATAAGTTGATAGGGAACCAGACATGGTGTATTTGTTCCAGCGGTGTTGTGGGTGTTTCATGGCAGAGCAAAAGGGGGACCTATGCAACCACCATAGAGTTTAGGGTGTAGGTTCCTAACCCAGTTTAGAACCGAGGTGAAATTGAAAAGGGGGACCTGAGCCTAGTCTCAGAGTTCAAGGTGTAGGATCCTGATGAAGCTCAGATATGAGGTGAAATCAATGGAGGACTTGATCACATCCAAGTGCATCAGTTCAAGGCGTAGGATTGTGCCAAACACAACTCCGAGGTGAAATCAAATGGGGGACCTTCCCAAGGAAGAGTTTAGGGTGTATGATCACATTTGGGATTGATTCGAGGTGAATTCTGGTGGTGCGCAAAGCTAAGCAATTCAAAATCCCACATAGCCAAGTTGTAAAAGGAAGTCTTTAAGCACAACAAGTTTGGTCAGTCAAGTGTATTACAGAGGTTTTTAGAAGGGTTTGGAACTAAGCCAGGTACCACAAAGGTGTAATCTATGTAGATGAAGTGTGCAAAGCAGGGTGTTCTGAGTCAACACCAGGGAAAAATCCAAGAGTTTGTAGAAGTACACCACATAGGGTGGAAAATAGTATGATAGAGTATTGAAGGATTACTAGACACATGATGTGTATCAGCTGACAAAGGTTGATGTTCATCTTGGGTTGCAGTTTGACAGGTGAGAGACTCCAAGCAGTTGAGTGGGTGCCAAGCCAAGCCACAAAGCCATGCCTACACAGTATACTAGTCACCAGAGGCTACAGTACTGGGGCATCATAAGCTGAAAAGATGGTGTAGCAGATAGAAGTTGCAAAGCTGAAAGTTGAAGGTGTGAATTTGAGAAACAACTAGAAGAGGGTATGCTAGTCATCGAAGGCTAGGTACTGAACCTTCACAACCGGGTTATCACAATGAGGTATTTTAGTGGATGCTGGAAGTCCCCGAGTAGTGTATCCCCAATGATTCAATGTTCTCCGTCGAACAACTCAAAAAGTTAGTCAAGGCAGCAGAACCTTGCACATAAATTATAGTGTTAGGGACATGCAACTGAGCTTCACTTCAATATGAGACAAGTTGTCATTAGTTCAACATTTGGAGATCCCTTGAAATATTAGGCCTTCTTCAGGAAGCAGCTAAGGATGAGACTTGCATCTGCATGTTTGACATCGAGGATGTCACTTGTTTTTAAGTGGGGGAGAATATAAGGGGCTTTGAAGTGAATGGTGTGCTTGAGGAGCACTGGACCCAATCCGAGTGTGGTGCAACCAGGTTGTACCCTTGGTGTTACAAGTTTGGTTATGCGAGTTGGATCAAGGAGTCTAGTGGACACAATGTCTAGGACTCTTCCATAGGGAACACCGAGCCGAGGAGCCATAGGGTGAGCTATTGTGCACTCATCTACCATGAGGCATGAACCAAGTATGTAGTCCATTAGATGTGGTTGAGTTGCATTGGAAGCCAGGTACTTGATGTTAGTGTTGCAAAGATGCTAAGGTGACTTGGACAACCAATTCCAATATCGAAGCCAAGTTACCCCAACGTAGCGTGGGTAGTGTAGCACAAAGCATGCAAGAGTGTCAAGTCATTCCAAGTCATGGCGAGTTGTTGTAGGTTGTACAAGAGTGGTGCAACTATACAAGGTGAGTTGGACTCATCAAAGTAGTTAGTAATATGCCAAGTTTGTAGAGTCATGCCAAGCCATGATGAAAGAGTTAGCCAAATGCCAAGTCTGTAAAGTCATGCCCAACCATGGCAAAAGAGTTAGCTAGAAATCAAGTCTGCAAAGCAATAAGTTCCTATGGGTTATTTGGCGTTGAGTAAAGTCAGAAATGGGGGAGTCATCCCAAAGTACATCATATTCCTATGGATGTCAGGGATTCACAAAAATAGCTTATATAGGGAGGTATGGTCATTTGAATGGATACGGATGCCATAAGGATGAAATCAAGTTGCACTGAGAATTCACAGTAGGACACCCCAATGTGTTCCTCAAACTCTTCATTCTAGGAGTGAAATAGAAGTAGCTCCCACCTCGAGTCCCCAATGGCTCAAGTGTTCATTATGGTTACTAGGAATGAGGAAGGATCTCATTCTACCCTAGCCTTGATGAAAGGGGTTTGGTGGTGAACCCAATATCCTGATCCTTGTGAAATGTAGTTGCAGGCCAACATGAGTTAGTTCCAAGGCATGCTGCCAAGGGAACTAGATGTTGGAACTCGTCCCTCAGTGACAGGGTAAAAAGAGGAATGTAATGTTGGGTGAGCTATAGATCCGAGTTGACAATTGTAAGCTTGGGATGGCCAAGCACATTCCAACAGTGTCGAGCAAAGCCTAGAATGAGTAGGGGAGTTCTAGCAAGTGAGCTCATGTAAGCCTGAGGACAGAGCAAGTCTGCCTCTCAGCATTGGGGTACAATTTGAGGAGCTACACCAGGTGCGCTCCCTAAAAAGTAGTGTTGGACCATGTTGTGCAGGGCATACATGGATGCCATCAAGTGGAAGCGTGTCAGCATACTCTTGAGGTAGATCCAATCTTCTTCAGCCAGGATCAGAGGGGTTGAACTCAAGGGCCGACTTAAATAGTATGGTGTATAGTACGATCAAGGATGGATGCCAATGAAGTTGTTCAACCCAAGAATGGGAAAACAAGGAAGGAGTCCCATATACTTGGATTGGTATTTTTGGTGCAAGTCGCATAGTCCTTGAAGTCTTTGGACTAGGTGATCTAGGATCTTGGGATCAATGGTGCAAGCGGGAGTTACTCAGCCGGAGTCAACCTCCCCAAAAAGAAAGAAGGAACTCATCGTGAGTTTGGTGTTGGATCTAGAAGCGCTCCAAGAGCCTATCCATGTGATGAGAAAACTTAGAGTTCAAGGTGAATGAGACTAGTAATCCATTGTCTTATGGGAGACACCAGGATGAAGCACTCAATGGAATCACCAAGTCTGTACCAGTGTGCAACAACATTCAAGAAAGTGAACAAAATGAGTCATGTTCCTAACATGCAAGCCAAAGAGCTTTTAGCAGCTCGCAGGTGCATTTTTCCGTGATGCACTTGTAGAAGTCGAGTTCCTCATGAACGGGGACTCGCTAGTTCAAAGGTGTAATCTATGAATAGGAAAGGGCTTGTCTGCAAGGGAGTTGCAAGTAGTTTGTTGAGCAGTGCCACACAAGATAGACCTCTTAGAGTAGAAAAGGTGCATTCGATCTGTGCACTGGTCTAGCCCTACTACACCCCCTCTATTGTCTTTGCTTTAGCCCATTTTGGTAGTTGAAGGCTTTATCCTTGAAATCCTCAAGTTTCAAAATTTGGAATCTTTATGGCCAATTTTTTTTTTATAAATATGGTGAATTGAAAAATAATTGGACTCATCTTTTGTGGTTTTTCTAAATTTGTTAAATGTGCAAGTTATTCATTTGCGAAATTTGCTTATCCATCAGGATCAAAACTGGTTCAATTGTTTTTCTCACAAGGTCTCTCATAAAACTTCTCTTTTGGTGTAAATCCTGTGCCTTATTGAACTCCCATAATATTCAAAATATTGGTTCCATAACCTTTCTCCATAAATCAGTTCACTAAACATTATTTGCATATGCACTTATTAGGTAGATGAAACCATGCAACAATTCATTTGCTACTAAACTGAACTATTAGGTATATATCTAGTTCACTTGATTTTTTCTACACGAAGTCTTGATTTAACCTTTGTGGAAGTTTTACGTTGTACTGAACTTCCCAAACCAATGCTTCCCAAATATTTGGTTCACTTGCCTTTACTCACATAACCAGTTTAGTAAGGTTTTCTCGCAAAGTTCACTTACAAGTGAATTTATGTGAGACCATATGAAATTTATGTTATGCTTTGCTAATATTTTTGTTTGCAGGAAAACTATTCCCATTTGAACCTGGACATAAAGTAATGTTTTTTCATATGATTCACTATAGAACTCTTGATTGTTGATAGAAACTCAAATTTTCATATAATCCCACCATTGCAATAAATTCTTACCTACCACTCTTTGAGTATTCAATGAGTTTTATTTTGCATAGAATTGAAATCAATAAAGGTAAATTAACTTAAACAATTTTTCATAAATCGATTCCAAATGAGTAACAATGATTTTGGGAAATTATCATTTGCAAAAGAATTTTATCACACAATATAAGGAATGATAACAATGCACTCATGAGGTTTCTTGATAAATTTAGAGGTTTGATTCATAGAAATAAACTTATACATAACCCTCTATAATTTATAAATGAATCAATTATGTATTCTTACAATTAAGTTCAAATTTTAATTGTGCAAATTATGGTTCAGTAAATGAAATATATTGCTTGTTTCATTATGTGTATGAAAGTGAATGTAAATATAACCTAGGTCAAAATTTGGATAAAACCCAACCCAAGAGTATATGATAAAACCCTAGCATTTGGTAATAGAGGGTGTTATATATCTTTACAAGATTAATGACTCAAAGAGTTAAAAAGATGAAAGAAGAACTCAAGGGTATGTCCTTTCCATCATAAATCAAACTAGATTATGGTGAGATAACAAACATGAACCTCGGGTTCGTAAATATGGAAGACCTTCATCAACAATTAAGAAGCATCGAGTGAACTTTGTGGTATGAGAAGATTATGATCAACAGATTGGATAAAGTATTAGCATTGGAAACCCTAGTGATGGATTTCTGAAACTTCAAACCCTAGAGGGCATGGTGGTGACACTCAACCATATTATCCCCCACAAATTTGATAAGAAATGACACCTAAGGACTATTGTAATTGTGATGCACAAGCCATACCCCAACATTGCTCTAGAACCAAGCCCCACAATGGAATACACCAAAAAATATTTTAAACCCACGCACCATTTGGGATTAATGAGAACTTTGACCACCTTTTTCACAATATCTTTAGCTTCCCCTAAGTCCAACATAACTACCACAAATTGAGAGGTGATAATGGAATTGACTCAAAATCTATTTTCATCTTCCATGAAACTTTTTCCTAAGACCATCTTAATTGCTTCCAAAACCATTGAAAAATTTCTTAAATATATTCTTCATCATCAACTTCAAAATATCCCCCTTACATGCAAATTGACTCTTCTTCAATTGTAAGCACAATGTTAGCTCCATTATAGTGTAGTGAATAGAGAAGAAAGAAAGTAAATATATATAAAGGATACAAATAACATCAAGTTAGTGAAGTATATATAGATTGAAGACATTAAAACTCAACCCTTCAACATTTAATTCACCATAAATGAATTAGATATCCATCAAAGCCACCAAGACTTATGCCTTTAATATTTAATTCACAACAAGAGAGTAGATACACACAATGCTACAACAAAAAAATACTGATAAGACACAAGTGCCAACCATACATTGCAATTGATTTGACATATTAGTCTACTAAGTGTCAAAAAACCAACATTTATTATTTATTTGTTTATTTAACTTCCTACAGACTTATTGACACTTTTCTCTATTTAAGAGACTTTATGTACAAATTTGGTTGTGTCAAAACTTCAGCCCAAAATAGATCTTATGTTGATAATCTATGATCATCCAATGATGTATGTGTAAGTCTATTTAAAGTTATAAATTCACCAACTAACTTAATCATTATCATTTAGAATTTGATATTTTTGCCACCCACAATATGATTTTTCAAAAACTTACCAACATATTCACCATATAATTAATTTTATAGTTTTGAATATTTGTAAAATTCGCTAGTGAACTTATTTTATTTGTTTGAATACAAGTTTAATTTTCCAACGAAATTATTTTATTGGTTCGCATACAAGTTTAATTTGCCAAAAAAATTATTTTATTTTTTGAATACAAGCATAATTCACCAACGTTATTATATTATTTTTTTGAATACAAGTGTAATTTGCGAAGATTTTTTACAAATTTTAGTGATTTAAAAAAATTCTGTAAAATTAATATTAAAAAATAAGATTCACCAAAAGAATTAATATTGCTTTATAAAAATTGTAGACATGCAAAATTAGCATCATGCATTTGATTAGGTCATATTCATCCATTCATCAAATAAATCAAGTTTATTTATCAATCTCCTAAAGTCATCAATTTAAGTTAAATAAATCAACTTGATCCTAACATCACCCTCCTTGATTAAATAAATCAAACCTTTATTTAATTAAGTCTGAAATCACCTTCTATCCGTTTTGATTTAATTTAAATCCAAATATTCAAGTCAAATGGGTTAAAGCATCTAATCATCATCTAAGCTAATCTAATCCTAATTAACCTAATCTAACCACCCATCACATCCTCTAGCTTTTCCCACTTGCACCAATAAATCATTTTAATTCATTTATAAATTCCTCATTTTCTTTCAACTTGGCATAAAAATGGAATATTCCCTCAAGTTTGAATGTGAAGACAAGTTGACTTGTCCCTTCCAACATTGCAATAAATTCTCTCTTTCATGTGCCCCTCTCAACATTTAATTCACAAATTCAAATTTGAATCTCCCTCTCTTGGGCACATTGGCCAAAACTTGCACATTCCTCAACCTATTATAATGTGACGAGTAGCCTCATCTCATTGGTCCAATCATTATCCCACATTTCTCTATTTTGAGCTCTCTTCCAATTTGAAAATCTATAAATAAAGGGTTGATTCTTTATCAAATCATCCACAAAGCTAATGCAAAGTCACTCTCTTCAATTAAGAACTAATTTTTCCCACCTCATATCATCCTCATAAGCATTTTTATATCATTTTCATCATGGAGCTTAGCAAAGGATTGGGAAAGGGATTTTTTTCCATAGAAGCACCAATCCACTATGAGATAAACATACTTCATGTTTTTCATATGCTTATTTAGCTTACTTTTGTCATTTGTTTGCATTTGGAACCATTGATGTATTATTTCATAGAGATGTTATCAGTTTTGTTTTAGCAACTAACCATACTAAGTGTGTATGTGTTGGAGGTTTTAGCAATTTGTAGATTTCACCATCTACAAAATGGCACTAGAAGGAGGGCAGATTGGTTTCATGTTTGAAGATGTTTTCTCTAGATTAGTTTTCTGAAGATATTTTCTTAGTGAACATTCTTGTTGTTGGCAAAGAAAATAAACTTGCAGTAGATTAGTCTTTAGCTCTTTTTACATACGGTTATAACACACATCTTGGCTACCATTTACATGATTTTGGGAGTCTAGTTTTCCCGGTAGCATATTTTTTTATTGCTTACTGCATTGCACAAGTCATCTGAAGAAATTCTATATTTATGTCTGTCCTTACATTCAGTACAATTCATTACCTCTGATCTGTTATGGGTAGGGAATGCTTTTGTAGGGAATCCTTTAGAGGGAAACAAAAACTTAGTGTCAAGAAAGGTCAAATACTGTGTAATCTTTGCTTGTCCATTTGCAACACAAACTACGAGATGACCCTTTTGCAGACTTTTCCCCTTTAAGCCCATATTTCAAAACACTAAATTTCACCTTCCCACTCCCTCACACACTTGAACATTGCTTTAATCTTTACTTCTGCTGTTAAACTGGCATTAAAATTTAAATCTTGGTGAGTGATTTGTGTGGAATTGATATCAAAACTTTGAGGAGGGGTATTAGCCAACGTAGAAGTATGCGAAGGGAAATGCTTTTATTGAAACACATGTGTAGACCAACCTTATCTTTGCTTCCCCATTGTGCGTACATTTTTTCCAAAGCATTTCCAACTTATAACATCTGACAAAATGTCATAATGCTTTATGCTTTTGATGGATGTCCATACACAGTTCTAAAGATCCCATCTACGGGCAACCAGGTAGGATGTTGGAACGGCTGTGGAGTTTTGATTTACACCTGACAGTTGCATTTGCTTAAAATATCCAAAAGTCTTTCAAACAAATCCATTCGGCATGTATCCTGCAAATGAGATAAAATTTCTTCCAGGCATTTTGTCAAGCAGTTCATGTGCCTTGTATATGTTTCAGCGTGGTGCATATAGATCTACCAAGCATAGGGAATGTGGAAAGGGATTAAGGAATTTGACCTTGCGCTTGGTGATTTTAAATGCTTGGATTTTTCTAAATCCCTCCAAAAAATCCATTCTATGCATATCCTATAACCTACGCACCTGGAAGATAACATTTTTTTTTTTGGCGCATTCTATCAAGTGGTTCCTACACCTTCTCATGCTACTTCATGTTTATGCAGGAATCGATTAAAGCATTTAAGTTTCTTGTCATGTTTCATTAATCACGTACATTCAAAGATTTAGACGTATTGAGTTTGACATCATATCAAGGCTGTAGCTCACCAAATTGGAGAAGTGAAAGATAGATCTGCAGGTGGAAGTCGCTATCTAAATCTATTGCCATTAACATAATAGGTAATGTATGTAACACGCCTTACGGTAGGTAAGCACAACTTGGACTAAATCTGCAACTTAACTGAATGGACTGAAATCCCTTTATTATTCGCATTAATGGTTGTATTACTCATTTGGATTGGTTTAACTACTACTGGTGTCACCGTTGCTTTTGCTATGTTACTAAGTAAAGTTGTGTGGTTTGCTAAATCTGCTTGCGGAGAGACAGAGATGGAGGCGTGATTACATCTCCTTGTTGCAATCACCAAACGCATGGATGACGGTGATGATGATGACTACAAAATGCTCAGATTTGGAGTGGATGCAATCCGTACCCTTACTAAATGAATCTTCAAAATTGTTTTTGATTTAATGAACACATGACTTTTATCATTGATTATTTTCCAAATTCTAGGTATATCAATTGGGAATCATAAATTTGTCTTGAAGAAAATAAAATGTCTTGATTTTTTCCCCTGCTAACCATTTGATGTTGGATACTCATGTTATTTTTCTTCAGCACAGACCATGACACTTCATTTTTGAGGCTGTGAATCATTCAAAATAGACCATGGTTGTACCAAGAGGCATCAGATGCGCTATCTCTTTATAGATTTTATTGCTGTACACGATCCTTTTTATTAAAACATTGTTGCTTCCTTCTTTTTCATTTGTGCTAATGTTTGATTGACTGGGTATCACGTATCCTATTAACATTCATGTGTGGTGTATGGAACCAGTTGTTGCTTCGAATCTGAGAAGCAATATAGGTGTTGATTTTATATGGGATTTTTAGTTCTTGTGCTTTCTACCATAAATCAAGTTTGAAATATTTTGAACTAGATCTAGAGTGACTTCCATTGTCCTTCTTGCTACTTTGCAGCCTGTGAAATCGCTTTAATATGAGATAGCCAGTAGTCTTTGAAGTCAGCGCTCTTTTTGCGTGCTACCCAACTACGCCTATTCCACATGACCAAAGATTAAAACTCATTTTTAGACAAGATTTGTGCTAGATTATGGGGTGATCGTTACAATGATAGACAATTTCATTCTCTATTATTGTTCAAACAAAGTCATAAATAAGTACCTGCCGTAAAGTCTTTATTTTCTTTTGAAAAAGTGCATTTGAAAGAAAGCTGAGTTTTTTTATATCTCATTTATTTTCTTGGGATAATGCGTTCAAATCAGGAAGATAACATGACATCGATTGAGTCAAATTCATATCATTCATTCATGCATTTTCTTAAGTGACGTTGTTCATTTGTGACTTTCTATAGGCCGAGTGGAAGAGACTCTAAATCTTACTTAAATCACATCAATTATTTACCTATCCACATTTAATTTTATGATTGTTAGTAGAGGAGGCTTTGAGCTTTGTTGGAAAAATGTCTATTTTTGACTAAGATATGTTTTAAAAGTTAATGGCAAGTGGGATTCTTATTAATGCTCCATTTCTTAGGTTAAAATCATTGGTCCTTTTATTCAAAAATCGTTCTATTATTTAAATACTAATGCTCAAAATCCATTTTAATTAAAAAAACTTGGCTCTCATATAATTGTATTTGTTGTCTTATAGGAAAGCAAAAGGATAATGAAGGACAACAAAGGTAAAAGAAGGAAAGCAAAAGAAAAAATGAAAGAAGGGGAAGCATAAGGAAGATATTTCACAAAGATCAAAGTGTTTTTTTTAAAACACTTTAGTGTTTGTTTAACACTTTTTCATGAAATTGTTATCACTTCTTTCGTAGGACACTAATTTATTTTTGGGTTTAAAAAGAATCTTTCCATTTCTTACAAAGGCTAAAATGAACATTAGGATACCACTTATTAGAGTTTGTTTTGGATAACAATTGAACAAAGTATCTCTCACTCATCTTTTGGTGCTTAAAAAGAAATCACATTTTGCTTTGTGGATTTAAAAAGAACAAGTGCAACTTTGTTTTTTGTGAAGGCTTACTTAAACTAAAGGAATTGAAAAAGGACGTATGCACTTCTCTCACGCTTTATAGTGATCTTGAGAATCAAAAGGACTTTTTCATGATTTTAGGGTAAGATAAAGCAATCACCTCCACACTTCAGTTTGGGTTTAAAATTGAACAAAATCTTGTGCAAGTGTGAATAAATTTATTGCATGTGTTCTCCCTTTGTTTCTAAACAAGGTTTGATCGAACTATGAATAAGTTTATTCGCTTTTGTCTATCTTAGAGGGCCTGCCTTGGGGAAAAAGTACTCACCCAAGGGAACGACTCAACCGGTAACACTCTAAAGCCAAGAGTATTTCCAACTGGGATATAAATGTGGGTATTGGATTAAATGCCAATATCACGCGGTTGATTCCGACGAGATGGATCCGAAAGGGGACTCTCGTGTATGGGTCAATCTCCAAAAAAAGTTTGAAATAAAACCCTTGTTTGTAGTGGCCTATTAACTCATTCACCGAGTTTATCAAAGTGGTGCATTGGAACTTAGATTCCAAGAAGTTACTTGCCATGTCCGATCTTGGTTGAAATATAGAGGTTAAGACTTCATTCTTAACATACCTTTATATTTTTTCCTTGGTTGCATGTAAAATCATCTCTTCTTCTACGAAGGGCATGAGGCAAGCCCACCAAGAAAAATGTACCAATTGAGCTAGGGTGTTATATTGCTTGTGAGTTAGTTTGAAAACATAGTGCTTTGATTGAAAACATTGGAAAACCAACATTCAACATGAGCATCAAATTTCAAACCCTTTAGGAGAAGCAAATATCTTTGAACAAATTCACATGTTATTGCTTTCCCTTGGGATTCATATCCTTAGAAGCTTCTAAACATTTGGATTTCATCTCAATTTGCTCCTACTAAGGTCAACATTAGGAAACATTTTCCTTGATTTCCTCGATTTCCGCATAATGCATTTTGTGGGATGAAAGAAAATTAGGACATTGGACATTCAGTTGAAAACCTAATCAAGAAGTGTTTGTGATAAAAAGAATCCATTAAGCAAAGATTGAATCAACTGGACCCCACACATGTGCTTGGCATCTTTTGGTCATATGGTTTTCATGCAAACATTAGTCTTTTGAATTTGAATTACTCTTAGAGAAAAGGCATGTTCTTCACTATCTTGGCCTAGTAAACAAGTCCTTCCTAGGTTAATTTAGGATCAAATCAAACACTTCATTCATTTTAACATTTATCATCTCCATCCCACAAACAACTTTAGAGCTTTGGAAACATCATTCTAGACTTGCATAAATCATCAAAATCAAAATCACATTGTTTAGTTGGGTATATGGGAATGCATCCTTTCTCATACATTTAATTGAATTAGCAATCCTTTGAAAAAGTTCATCCTAAGATCACATCTAACATCTTAGGGTTTACAAGTTCATTATCCAATCAAACCAATCAAAATCAAACCCTAAATCTAGCATTGATCCAAAGTCCCTAAACGTTCAACAGTCATATCATTTCCCCTTTTCATCCTTCATCTTGTCATTGGTCCTAAGAACCTTAGAGGTCACTTTTACAACAAGGTCAAAATACAAAAGGAACATGGAATATAAACTTGATCCATACATCATGGGTAATCCAAGTCAATCAAACTATCAAAGCCTAACAATGCCAATTGATTATCAACACTTACATCTATACAATTCGCACATGGGATCATTATATCCTATAAATGTCAATGGTAAAACAAGTGTGAGTATGCCCAAATCAAATATTGGAACACATTTCCCAATGGTAGATCTAAATCGAAACCTACAAGTCTGTCAACCAAACAATCAATGCATGAGCCTTCAAACGAACATCATCCCATCAAATCCCTACATGCCAAATGTGAATGTACCAAGTACAACTTTACCAAACATGAATCAGAAAACTTTGGGATAAATATGTTTGCAAATCATACGAATATTGTTCAAAGTCCAAACAAGATGTTAACGAATTAATCCAAGTCAAGGTAACACCATGCAAAATAAAAGTTACCTAAATCAAGGCAATGTGATTCCCAACATAACAAATGGTCAATTTCAACCTATCATGCCAAATCTGAACATCATCCCAAATCAAAACATTGTCCAAAAATCAATTTGTCCATGATCCCATTCAAAACCACAAGTATGCATCCCAAATCTGCTTGAACAAAAACCAAATCAACTATATCAAGGGTCAAGATCAAAATCAAGATCAAATTTGGCGAGATCAAATTGCTACACTTACCAAAATAGTTGAGTCATTATGCCAAGAGACATCTCCACCACCATTACCCATATCAATATCATTCCTTGGTTTAGGGCTCCCCCCTTTACCTAGCACCAATCACTCCATCCAAATCAATCCACCTAACACCAATCAAGCCATCACATCAAATCCTTTGAATATACCATCGACATCGCACCAACAGATGGTATCTAATCAAATGACAACATCAATCTTGACGAATCAAAATATGGTCTCCCAAGGGCCTATCACCTGGTCATTCCAACCATCCCTATCACTTCGATCATTCCAACCACCACTATCACGCCCATCACATCTCAAACCCTCACGATCACTCCAAGCATCTCAACCACTCATCACTACATCAACACAATTCCAAATCCACCACCCCTACCACCAAAACCAAATGTAGTAAGACAATATAACATTGCGCTAAAAGCTCACAGGCCTACCAAAAGGCCATCCAACAATATCTAGCCACACAACAAGCAAGACAAGCTCAACAAGAGCCTCTCAAGCTCCCAAGCCTCTCAAGCTACCCAACAAACACAAGCACAAAACACGAAAAATGATAACTATTGGGGATAGCGATGAACATTCAACCACTGGTGATAGCATTGACAATCTCCCCACCACAATTTTTGAAAGAAATGATCAAGATCTATCCATCAAAGAGCACATTGAAGATGTTTCTATCTCATCTGAAGATCAAATCAACATATGTCAAGAGTCACTTTTCAATCATGATCAAAATCCACCAACCAACAATGATCCAATTCAAGAAATGTCAACATCATTTGACCCATTGGTTGAAGACATTGGAAATCCCTCCACCACAACTATTGAGAACAAGGGTCAAGATCAGAGCACTTTGAAGATGTTTCCACCCCATCCGATGATCAACTCACCATACATCAAGAGCCACTTTTTAGTGATCTCTTTCAAGGAGTGTTAGAATTATTTGATCCCATTGAAATAATTTACAACCCATCGACCAATGATCATGTTGAAAATGTCCCTACATTGCCTAATGAGTTAGAGGACATATCTCAAGAATTTATCCCAAAGCATGATCAAAATATTTCACTAAGGTCTAGCAATGGTCCTTTCCAAAACATGTTGACACCCTTTGACCTATGGTTACAGATACTGAACGAACCTTGAAATTGGCACTTGAAGATATTTAACCACTTACCATGCCTAATGAAGATATCCAAGAACCCCTTATAAGCAATCCATCCTTTGAAATTGACCCATGTCGAAAGCAACTCTAAAATCATTCAAGATCAATAATTTGTATCTTCAAGATACTACAATGATCTAATGGACACTCTCCTATCTATACAAGATGTCGCAAAAATGATCACATCCACATAGCACATACTCCTCCATCTACCCATGAGATACTTTCTACGGATGGACACGTAGATGATCTTCATTCAGAACATGGATTCCTTTACTCCTGATATTATTACACAAAAAGAGCAGGTTATTGATTCCTATAGTCAAATAGAGTTTTCAACATCGGGATCGGATATATCCAAAATCCAGATGAAGACATCATGTATGAAGACATCCAACATTATCCACTCAAGGAAGTGGGGAATAAAGATACTTCAAAGTCAGCAGGCATCCAATCGAAATAACATCATCTGCAGTGGTAATTTGTGGGCTTGTTTTGAACAGGCATCTCTCAAAACAAGCAGAATCAAGGAACGAAGGTGCCACAAGCACTATACTGGGGGAAACTATGTCTCAAGCAAACATCAACATAGGGAGCACGAAGAGTCCTTATGATGAAACTAATGTCAATACTACAACCAATCGCATCACGAATCTTCATCCACCCATCACCCCATCCATGACTTGGGACCAACTTTGAAGGAAAGATTTGAATGAAAGCACATAGAACATTATCAAAGCAAAAGAAGCTGAGAAGCATAATGGAAAAATCAAATACGCATGGATACCAAAACATACAAAGAAAGAGTATCCCTATCAAACTCCATCAGTCAAAGAAACTATGCTAAAAAATAAAAAAGGGAAAAGTATCCATCAAAGATGTCCACAAAAGCAAAATCTAGCTTTTCAAGCGATGTACAAAGTGTATCAAGCAGTTGGTCCTAATTCCACACACACTTTCATATCCACCCATCATTGCTTATCTTCCCAAGTTTGGAGAGTCAAAGATTCCAAGCTATCAACCAATCCATCTTTTATGATCCCTAAACACACTCTATCCATTCCTCCACACATAATATCCAATTCTCACATTGACCATGTATTGGCAATGACCCTTCATCATAAGGATTCTGAAGGCACTCTATCACGATGTACGCACAGAGATAGAGTTAACCCCGATATCAATAAAGCAGATCAAGAATCCTAAAAGTTGCATTCAAGTGCACGTATTCTAGCAAAGCAGCTTCTTCAAGTAGGATATTGATGGCACATTATGATAGGGGCATCTACATCAGCAACACCTTGTGATTTAACATGAGCTTAAAATCTTTCGAAAAAATAAAAAAAATAAAAAAAAATGAAAATCCAAAAAAATCAGAAAAAGGATTGAAAACAGTAAAGAGAGAAAAATCGTCCTCTAGTGAAAACCACTATGGTGGCGCTTTGGGCAGGTACCATGATGAAAACCTGGAAAATAGGCGTCATGTGTAGAATCAAGCATTTGTGTTTGCTATTTCACATGAAAACATCTCATCCCATCCGTAATAAATCTAGCATTCCATCCATCTCAGCCATAATAAATCCATTCATCCATAAACCATTTGTCCAATCCATTTTCATCCATCTGCATCCATCCTCCAAGTTATCTTGATCTTGATGAAAGTTTGGGGCACACTTTACACTTGTTTATGATAAACGTCTTGACATGGGTCATTTTCATTGATCCTATCCTACCCAGTGTTATCTGAGCCATGAAGCATTATCCAATGAGCATTCTTTATCTGAACACCTTATCTTATCGTAAGATAATCCTTGGCATCCTTTGCGTGCTTACCATATCCATCTATCCATACACCTATCTAAGCATCCATCCATAACATTCCATACATTGCTAGACATTGAGGGCAGATATTTACATCTTGCTTCGGGAATAAATCTTGATCTATATCCTCCAACTTATGTGGTGATCTGGACATTGGAAAAAGTGAAATCAAATTGGTCAAAAAAGTTGTGAGCAAACAAAAAAAATCCAAATCACTAGCCCATGGCATATTTTGACAAGAAGATGTTCCTTATCAGTCTTCATCTTTTATCGAACATCGATCCAAACAATTGATATTTGTCGCATCTAATTTGCACGTCAACATCACATCAAATCATTTGAACAACTTTTATTCCAAATCAAGCTTCATCAATCATGATCAATCAAATCCAATAAAAAAATCATCATCTCAGGATATCCTTGTGTTGCTTAACACTATCCTTGCATTGTTGTGCATCCTCAACAATGTTATTATCATCAATCCTGATCAATCAAATCCTTGCATTGTTGTGTATCCTCAACAATGTTATCATCATCATCAATCCATTGATTTGATTAATCAACCTTAGCTTGGTTTTCAAAAAAATCCCAAAACAAAGCATTGATATCATCACGCATATCCATATCCAAATCATCCAAATCATGTGAAAAATCCAAAAACATCCAAAACATCGAAAAGTCCAAAAACATCCAAAACATAAAAATCCAAAAACATCCAAAACAAAAAATCCAAAAAAATTCAAAAAACATCAAAATCCAAAAACATTCGAAAAAACATCAAAATCCTAAAACATTTGAAAAAAATAAAAAATCAAAACATTTGTAAAAATCTTGAAAACACCAAAAATAGCCTCAAAACATTATAAAACATCAAAAACATCCAAATATTTGAAAAAATCCATCCATCCCATTTCGCTTTCACTCGAAATAATCAATCATCCATAATAATCTGATCGTCACCTTCATCCTTTGGCAACATAAACAAAAACAATCATAGCAGTCAGGAAAAGCAAGCTTCAATCGTAAAATCAAAATTGGAACAACACACCTTTAAAACAAAATCAAACTCTTGATCATTTTCAGACATGTCAATCAAACTTATATCAACATCCTATCAATCAACTTATCAACCCATCATCATCCTACACAATGCATGTCCTAGGATATATTGTTCCAACAATGAGCATCATTTTGGATATCACTTTGGATTCTTATCCTATCAAAACAAATTCCTTTGGCTAGAGGTATAAAGAACATTGTCTTGTTTGCATATTGGATCTCTTCTTTTGATTTATCTTATTGCGCTCATTCCAAGGACCTCTCGATGATATCCGAATGAAGGATTTAGAGAGATATGAATGGGGCAACGATCATTATCCTTTTGTTTGATGTGCTTGTTGGACATTCTTGTAAAATAACTTAGCGAATACTTGCTTTGTTAGGTACGTCCTAGCAAGGTTTCTGTATGTCAAGTGTGAACAAGAATACTCCTATCTATTTTTCAAGTCAAAGTTCATCGCAGTAGGTACAATGCCATCCTGGTTCTTTATACCTTGATGCATTGTATCTGTGTATTATCAAAGATAAGGTAAGTAGCCCTTTTAAAATCCCAATCCTTGATAAGCAAATCATCATCTATCATCATCATCATCATCGCTCATAAATTTGGACTTGTTGGATCCTCTTGTCATCATCTCATTTCTTCTTTCTTCTCGCCGCGCTAACATAACATTGCCAATGCATCCACTGATGCATCCATCATGCATCCACAAATCGTCAACATGCCACATATCATTCATATCATACACAATAGGAAACATCGATAATTTCACATGCATTGCATTTGCATCATCATCATAATATAGATCTGTTAGTCTAAGCATTTGCATAAAAAATCCATTGCATAATCATAGCATATCACATCATCCATCTCAACCATCTCATTTGCATCATCATCATAACCATCCATTTTGAACTTCTTTATCGCTAGATCAACCTTCAAATCAAATATTTTTGCTTGATCTCTCGAGGGGGCAATGTACTAGTGTACTTCTTTCTACTGTGGCATCCGAAAAATCAATTTTTTTTAAAAATTTGGTCACGGTAAGATTTTTCTTTGAACCAACGCAGCAAGTACATTGCTTCAAAGAGGGGCAAAATGTAGACATGCAAAATTAGCATCATGCATTTGATTAGGTCATATTCATCCATTCATCAAATAAATCAAGTTTATTTGTCAATCTCTTAAAGTCATCAATTTAAGTTAAATAAATCAACTTGATCCTAACATCACCCTCTTTGATTAAATAAATCAAACCTTTATTTAATTAAGTCTAAAATCACCTTCTACCCCTTTTGATTTAATTTAAATCCAAATATTCAAGTCAAATGGGTCAAAGCATCTAATCATCATCTAAGCTAAGCTAATTGTGATTAACCTAATCTAACCACCCATCACATCCTCTAGTTTTTCCCACTTGCACCAATAAATCATTTTAATTCATTTATAAATTCCTCATTTTCTTTCAACTTGGCATAAAAATGGAATATTCCCTCAAGTTTGAATATGAAGACAAGTTGACTTGTCCCTTCCAACATTGCAATAAATTCTCTCTTTCATGTGCCTCTCTCAACATTTAATTCACAAATTCAAATTTGAATCTCCCTCTCTTGGGCACATTGGCCAAAACTTTCACATTCCTCAACCTATCATAATGTGACAAGTGGCCTCATCTCATTGGTCCAATCATTATCCCACATTGCTCTATTTTGAGCTCTCTTCCAATTTGAAAATCTATAAATAAAGAGTTGATTCTTTATCAAATCATCCACAAAGCTAATGCAAAGTCACTCTCTTCAATTGAGAACTGATTTTTTCTACCTTGTATCATCCTCATAAGCATTTTTATATCATTTTCATCATGGAGCTTAGAAAAGGATTGGGAAAGGGATTTTTTTCATAGAAGCACCAATCCACTATGAGATAAACATACTTCATGTTTTTCATATGCTTATTTAACTTACTTTTGTCATTTTTTTGCATTTGGAACCATTGATATATTATTTCATAGAGATGTTATCTGTTTTGTTTTAGCAACTAACCATACTAAGTGTGTGTGTGTTGGAGGTTTTAGCAATTTGCAGATTTCACCATCTACAAAATATACTGATTGACATTGTGCACTTGATCCCGACTACTAATATTGTTTCTTCCAGAATCATCCCTCGATCTAACCATTTAGTCAAATCTCCTTATCTGATTAAATTCATCAATTTCTCTCTCTTAATTAAATAAATCATTTTATCTAATTAAGTCATCTCTGTTGTTAATTAAATCAATCCTCCTGATCTAATTATCCTTATTTAATTAAATAATTAATTTTATTTGATTAAATATCTAAAGTCTATCCATTAAATTAAATAAATTAAAACCTTATTTGATTTAAGTTAACACCATCTCTTTTAATGAAATAAATCAAAATCCTTATTTAATGAATCCCTTATCATATGCCTCTCTTATTTGATTTAAATAAATCCATAAACTTGAGTCAAATAGGTCACATCATCTAACATCTCTCATTAAATTTGTTAACCCTTGATTAATTTAATCTCATCTCATGTCCCATCCTCTAGATTTTGCAAGTTGCACATGAAAATAGATTTAATTCATTTATTAAATCTCCATTTTCCTCACAAGGCATCTTTTGGAATATTCTCTCAATTTGAATTCAAAAATTCCAATTCAACATGTACATCCAACAAGGCAATAACTTCATCTTACATGTCTTTTTCTTTGAGCTAAGTGGCATTTATTGCAATTTCCCTTCCCTCTTGCAAGTCATTTCAACAAATTTGAAATTCAAAAATATGCATTTATTGCCACAATCCCCAAATCTTGCACATCCTTCATCCATTCATAGATTGACAAGCGACATCATGCCATTGGATGAATGTTAGTCCCACATTGCTCAAATTTGGACATTCATCCATCTTGGCATTCTATAAATAAAGGGCTCATATCCTCATTTAATCATCATGCAAAGTCATGATGCTAAAATATTTAGCCATTTTCATTCATCATCATTGACTTTCTTAGCTAGGTTTTTGTAGATTTTGGCTTGGAGCTCCCATACTTCACCATCAAAGTGAATCAAATCTCTTCAACACATCAATCTTGCATCTTAGGAATTGGGAAAGGGCCAATTTTCAAATCAAATTGGCACCAATTCCCCCATGGGATCATGTGTTTGCTTTTCTAATTAGGATTGAATCTATATTTCCTTGTTTCATTGTGTTCTTTGTTGTTTTATTTCCTAATTCAAAGTTGTAAATGGATTTCATGGGGAATCATTGTTTTAGTTTGCAAACTCTTGTTTAACTTGTTTATTTATGTTGTTTTTTAGGTACTAGGATTGGGGTTTGCACAAAAATAATGCAAGATTCATTAGGTTTTTATATCTTTTCCTAGGGGGTTTCTTTCTTCAGTTATCCATGAAGCATACGCAGTTTAGTGTCATGCCTCAGAAAACAATGAAATTGATAGAAGGCTTTCAAGTTGTATAAAGTTGATAAAGGTTGGTCAGTTGGAAGGGGATTTATTAGAGGAAGTGTATTTGAATTATTTTTTAATTTTTCTCATTATATTGTATAAATATTCATATGATTTTTTTGCATTTATGAGGCATTACAACGAAGACCTTAGGAACTTGTGGTTAATTTGTTGCACTTGTTTTTTGGTTTTTTTTTTTTGTCTTTTATAAAATCTTGAAGATGAAGCACCACCATAGCTATTAGAGTGAGTTGATGAGGATGAGCCCCCATATTGACTTCCATTCTGCTAATAATCTCGCAGATTAGTGTAAAGATGTGTAAAATAATTATATACTTCATTAAAAGTATTTTGTCCCTTAACATTGGCTACAAGTTTCCAATGAACACTTTTTGTACATCAAAATCCAAGCTCACATAAGGGATTTGAGAAAATAATGATTGATATCAAAAAATAAAATTAGTATCCTTTTCAATGGGTCCCTACTTACAATATATGAGGTTTGTGAATGTAACCTACAATCCAATTTTACCTACAGAAATGTTGGAGAAACTAATTAATCAAGCTCAAATTAATGAATGAAATTATTAGGAAATGATAAAAACCAATCCAACATAATATCATTGAGAGACTATGGGAATATTTTTTTCTAACAGTGCATCCTGAAAAAAGAAAATTGTAGTGAAAGTAGAAACATGATTTTGAGGGTCACCTTTTCCATTATATTTTTCAAATCTAGATGCTTTAAAACCTTGCGAGTGAGAATGTTGGCTTTGTAGCTGACTAAAATTTTATAAAAGCTGGTTTAAGATAAGGTCAACATTGTTCGTGTGAATAGTTGAAGCTTTTAAAGCTGTAGATGTAGATGTGGTAGAGGTAAAGGGTTGAGAAGAACCAAGATTTTCTCTAAGGAAGTATGAGGAAAATCCATCATAAGGCACATCCATTGTGGTCATAGGTGTTATTGTCACATATGCACAATTGGTTCTAGCATTGACATAGAGAGTTGTATGTCAGTAATATTAGATTGTTCATCTTATGGATTTCCAAAAATAAAATTATAAGATGGAACATTGTTATGCATAATGTGTGCTAGTCCATAAATAAATTCAACTATTTTTTAATTTGAAATTAATATATTGCATATTGTGTCCACAATAGGCATTTCTTGTGTAAGAGTGTCATTAACTATAAGAGTTTGAAATTTAAGTAAATTGTCATCTAATGCTTTGATTTGTACAAATGGAACATGCAAATAAGCCTCATGATCAAATCCATTATCCAAAGGAGATGCCCAAGATGGTGAAGCAAAATCAACAGATGTATAATGATGAGGAGAATTTTGTATACTCATTGTGAATTGTTATTTTGAAAAATTTAGCCCAATCTAGTTAGGTGTGTTGAAAGGTTTTGATTGTGACATATTGTAATTAGGAATGCTTCTTATTACAATGTCACCAAAATGAAGAGATTGGGTCATAAATCTCATAAGAGAATTTAAAATAATCAATCTTACTATCATTTAGGTAAAAAAAGGAAGAAGAGAGTTTGATGTTTGATTTCAAACATTTTTGTCTATTTTAAGGAGTTTATGCTCAAGAACGTTGAGTTCACCAAAACATAGTGTAAAAAAAATTCTTACAAAGGAATTAAATTTCCTTGAGAACCAATAATTTACACTAACATTAGGATGAACCATAGGTTCTTCTACTTGTTTGATTTATCCCTTTTATGAAATATTTATAATTGAAAGTAAATTAAATATTTGAATTCTAACATAATATAAATATTCCCAATTATAATAGACTAGTGAAAATATCTATTTTTGTAACAATAATTATAAACTGATATCAATATAAATTGAATGTACATTCTTCAAGGACAATTCTACGCTAACTTTTTCATAGATTTGGTTGCAAATAGAAGCACACAACATGGACATCCTCACACCGCTCTATCTACTATAGATGTAAAAATATGTCTTGTAGTTGGTTCTTGAATACATAGAATACATACCACGAGATGAATGCATATGAGAAATATAAAAATGACAAAACAAGAGAGGAAATGCAATTAGAATTTTAAACCGCAATAATCTAATAAGATCTATTGAAAAGTAAAAGATATCATTAGAATATTCACTTATTTTCAACTTATGAAACCTACACACATAAAAAGACAAGAGAAATGTTTTGTTGGGATTTTTTAGGGGCTTGCTTTAGTCAAACCCTTGTTTTAGTATTTCTACCTCCATAGACAACCAATATTTTGATAATATTGATTGATTTAATGAGATAAATTGCTTTGAAGCAAAGTATAATACTGAATATATAAAATAATATTAAATACACCATATTAACACTAGATATATTTAGATGCTAACGCAAATAAATATGCATATTGTGAGGAAGAAGTAAAAGAAGAGATTTTAATCATGTGGAATTTGTCAAGAACCCCTAAGAGAGATGTGAAAAATTTCACAATACTACCTTGTTCAATCCCACTTTGAAAAAGTCATATGCAATGCCTGAAGAGCTTACTATTCATAAAAACTTCAAATATTATTCAAGAAGTAGTAGAGTTTGGTACCCAAAATGTGAGCATGAGAGTATGAGGGCATATGAGAAAGAAAATCAAAGTTTCTTTATTTCTTTTTGCTTCATTTTTTTTTTCAAAATAGCAATTCGGGTCACTACATTCAATGTAACTGTCATGCAAAGGTATTACTTCTAGAATATTCATGGGAAGGTAATGCTCAAATGGCCATTGGAATCATGAATTTTCATGGGACTCTAGCATGTAATGCAAACATCTCTGTGTAGCACTCTCGTCAAATAAAATTGAACTCAAGAAGCTAGAATTATTATAAAAATGTTATATACAATATATTCTGATGTTAACACTTTGCATTTAGAAGATTTTAAATCATGAAATAATAGAGGGGACATTGATACTGTGAAATTGTAATGGTATGCAATTTATGACACAACACTATCAAACCCTATTTTTCTTTTGAAAAATCATTTGCATCCAATGATATTTTGTTCATTAAGAAAAGGTACTAGGTCCCATGTATTATTTTATCCAAAGAAACCATCTCCTCATCCATAGCTACCTTCTAGTCCACTCTACATCATCTATACTAATAGCCTACTTTATAGTCTTAGGCTCATCAATATTAGCAATAAAAAAAAATATATCTCCAATCAAGGGGAGTATACCTTTCTAGTTGTTTTGTTTGTCAAGTGGACCTCCTCAAAGATTGAGGTGGAGGTTCCATCTCTTCTTCAGAACTATTTGAGATATATTTTTCTTCAAGTCCTTTGTGGACTCTTGATTTGACTTTCTTAGTCATTGGGGTTAGTTGAACTACATCTTTCTTTTCCTTCTTTGGTTGTAATATCATGGAAGAATACTTAAATTCTCTAAAGATAATACTTCTATACAAAACTCTCTCAACCATAAGATTCCAAATTTTTTATGCTTTCACACCAACACCAATGAAGATACATTTTGTAATATTGTTCTCCAACATTGAATTTTTTTGCCTAAGCACATGTGTATGTGCCTTGCAACCAAAGACACAAAGATGTATCCATGAGGATTTTTTTCTCAAAACACTTTCATAGTTGTCTTATCAACAACATATGAAGAGACCTATTAACTAGGTATCAAGTTATGGCAACTTTTTTTCCATGCTAACCCCACTTAGCATACTCCAAGCCCTCTCCATCAATATTATATTTATATTTCTACAACATTTTATTGAGGTTTTTATAGAGTTGTATTATGTCTTTCTATCCCATAATCCTTATAGAATCTATCAAACTGCTTTGAACAAAACTCATCATCATTATCAGTCCTTAAAATATTAATCTTCCTACTATTCTAATTCTCTACAAGAGCCTTAAACTCTATAAAATTATCGATGGGTGATCCCACAATACTGGTTTACAATTTTGGCCAAACAGAACATTGAACTGATTTTTTCTAATTAAATCTTCACTTTCGGGAACCTATAGCTACTAAACCATGATAAATTTGAAGATGATGCAAACTAGTGATTTGTGACATTTTGTCTGTAGATTCTAAATATATATATTTTTAAATTTTTTGAATCAGATTGTATTTCTTTTTCCATCTCCTTCAAAAAATAGTTTTTAGCAGTAAACACCATTTTTAAAGAGTGATACTCACCGTAAAAAACATAACACATTTTCTATGAACTTGGGTAAAATTCTAATTTTTTCAAATTTAGCTTAGTAACTATGATATCTGTAAGGAAGCTAAGGTAGCATAACAACTTCCTACACTAATCTTGAGAGGAGAATAATGCAAAAAATTTACAGATCTTTAACAATTAGAGAAGCTTAAAGAAAAATAAACATAAATACCATGCATACCACAACACAATGATTTACATGGGGAAAACCCTTTTGGGAGAAAAACCCCACACTCCAAAAGCCCAATATATTATTTAGTAAATCACAAAGATTACAATATACTTGCAGAGCAAGCTTCTCACAGGAGTATCACTACTCAGAGACCAAGAGACAACATGACTAGTATCAGACTCTCAGAATACATCACTATCTCTCTTTGTACCATAGCCATAATGCATCGCCCTCATAAAATAGGGTTACATTCTAGGGAAAGACATGCCAAAAAAATACTCACCATTAGATCTAAAGCCTAATAATTAACAGTCTAGATTTACAATGTATCATTTATCTAATGTATTTCATCCATTTTAGCAGTTTCTTGAAAAAGTTAACAAAAAATTGTTTACACGCATTGCACTCTCCCCCCTTATACCATTGTATACACCTATCGGTGTAACTAGGAAATATATATACATCCTATAAAGAATAAATCGTATATAATTGCAAGGTTGAGATACATTTCCCAACAAATCTCCCACTTGTCAAACACCTTGCAAGAGCAACGGGGGGGAGTAAACATTGTCTCTTAATTGCTAGGGGTTGAAAGGCCCATAATCTATGAACACCATCTAAAATTCTTTGTGCTCACAGGCTTAGTTAAAGAATCAACAATATTCATCAAAGTCTCTACCTTAACTAGCTTCACCCTACCATCTTTTACCATATCTCGAAAAAAATGATACTATACATCAATGTGCTTGGTCCTGACATGAAATCTTGGGTTCTTGGCTAGACATATCGCACTCTGACTTTCGTAATAAATTGTCTCTACACTTTGTTTTATTCTAATATATGAACACAATATCTTAAGCCAAACAACTTCTTTACAAGAATGAGTAGTTGCCATATACTTTGCTTCAGTAGTGGACAAAGCAACCATAGCCTGTCGCTTACTCATCCAACTGATTGCACCACCAAATAAAGTAAACACATAAACATTGGTGGATTGTTTGCTATCAATATCACCTACCCAGTCTAAATCCAAATAACCATGAATGTCAAAGGAAATCTCATCTTCAGTCACATTACTACAATAACATAAGGAATAAGCTAAGGTATCATGCACATATCTAAAGACTCTTTTAACTTCATCCTAATGAACTCTACTAGGATTATAAATATATCTAGAAAGAACTCCCATTGCTTGGGAAATATTTGGTTCAGTACAAACCATAACATACATTAAAATTCCAACTGCACTTTGGTAAGTCACTTTGCTCATGTCTTCCATCTCTGGTGGAGATGTTGGACAATCTGAAATAGATAACTTTGTTCCAACAGAAAGGGGAACACACAATGGTCTAAAATCATGCATGTTAAATCTTTGTAAAATTGAATTGACATACTTACTTTGGCCAAGCCATAGCTTTCTATTCACTCTATATCTTTTAATTTCCATTTCAATAATGTGTCTAGATGCACCAATATATTTCATTTCAAATTTAGCAACAAATTGAGATTTCAGTTCTAAAATCATACCTTTCCCTTTGCCAATAAATAACATATCATCAACATATAATGCAATAAATAGGAAATGATCACCATCTGTTTTATAATAAACACAATGATTTGATTTAGAATGCTCAAATCCCAAACTCAACACATATGTATCAATTTTTTGGCACCACATCCTAGGACTTTGTTTTAATCCATACAAAGATTTATTCAATTTGAACACCAACTTACTTTTACCTTTCACCACGCAGTGCTCTAGTTGTGTCATATAAATATCCTCCTCCAAGTCACCATGAAGGAAAGCAATTTTCACATCCATTTGACCAACCTCTAAATCATAAGAAACAACAATAGCAAGCAAGATTCTAATGGATGTCATTTTTTCAATAGGAGAGAATATCTCACCATAATCAACACCCTCAACTTGAGTGTAAACTTTCACAACCAACCTTGCTTAGTATTTCTCAATACCTCCATCTGAACCAATCTCTTTCTTGAACACTCATTTGCAACCAACATGTTTCTGTCCTTTAGGAAATGGTACAAGATCCCATGTATCATTATTTTTCAAAGATGTCATTTATTCATCCATAGCAATCTTCCAGGATTCTGCATCATTCATACCTAATGCCTCTTCTACAGATTTGGGTTCATCTGGTGTAGGACACCATGTAAATTGCATGCCTGCATGAGGAAAAATTGTAATGTTTGAGCCTTAATTATGTTGGAATTGTAAAAAGGTAATGTTTGGACCATTTTAAATTCATTTGAGTCATTACTAGCTTTCTAGGAGGTCTATGAAGTCAAATTGCAAAAATTGTCATTTGTTGCAAAAATGCAAAATTGTAAAAATGCAAGAAGTTGGAATATGAACAATCACCTTTGTAATAAGACTAGTTGGGCAGTATAAATTGAAGGGGAAGTTATGATAACTATTGTAACATTTTTATAAGAGCCTTGTGAAGGTGAGGAAGGGGGTGAACATTGTATTTTGAAAAGGTTTTGTGAATAAAAGTATCATGTTCTATAGATACAACATTTTCTTGTTGTTTTTGCAAGCTTTGTATGGTCTATACAACATAATTAGACCACAATATTCATTGGATTTGATATAATAGTTAGTTGGATTTTAAATAAACTTGATTTAGGGAGATTTCATTGAGATTTAGGTTTGTTTGAGTCATTTTTCAATAGACTGTCCTGAAACCCTAATTTTAGAGGTTTAAGAGTCAAATAGGAGCATCAGCAACCATTCCACTAATGGAAGCCTTTATGAATTTATGGAATGGGTTAGTTGAGTTGGTTTTTCAAGTTGGGTGTGTTTGTAGATATAGGGGAAGTCATCTTGCATAAGTTTTGTTGCTGCCCTAATTGATTTTCATTGAATTTTGGTTTAAAGTTGATGGCTAAGTGATGGAATTTGTATAAAATACATTGATAAAGGATTGGTGAAGGTTTAGATAGCATGTGCAGACATATTTAAATGTGTTTGAGGCATTGTTAATTTGGAAAGAGGCTGAGATTATTTATTTTCAATAAACCCTCATGGAACCTAGTAAAAAATGGTTTAACAAGGGTTTTGATGATTTAGTGACTTTTCAGGGGTTCCCATTGTTAAAATTTGTTGTTTCCATTCATTTGTAACTTGTTTAGAGCATTGGGATCAGATTTAATGTATTGGGTGAATATTTTCATGGCGTTTCTTTGTTAAAGTGGCCTAATTTGGCTTAAGGGCAGCACGACAGTCATTTTTAAGGGAATTCTTTCCAAAAAAATCTTATTCTATTTCTTGATATGTTTTAGAGAGTTAAAATGGGTATTTGAAACTGCTTTGGGTTTCTTGAGTTCTCATGTGATTTAAAAGTTATGCCTAGTTTTGTTCTTTGGGACTACTAGAAGGAATTAAGCCTTTTGTGAGTAAGCGATGGATGAATGGGGGAACCAGGGTTCTAAGGGTGTTTAGTTGGTTTATTAAAATCAATATCATGAAGTACATGGTATGGTAAAAGGTTTAGTGAGAGTTTGATGTCTTGAAACCACTTTTGGGTATATTATGGCCTTTGAAGAACCATGTTTCATTAATGAGAGTTTAGTGAATATTTGGTGATAAATCAAAGATCTTTGTTTTATATCTTTGGAAATATTTTTAAGCCCACCATGCTCTACATTAGTTTGGTATTAGAGCTAGTTGATCAGGTGGTTTATGAAGTGTGTTGGTTGTAGGTGTTTGTGGTCCATCTTAAAGCAACAAGAGAGGAGTTGTGAGAAGGTGTGTTGGCTACAGACATGGAAGAGGTCTATGATCACTGTCCTCCAACAAAGATTAAGCTAGGGAGAAGGTGCAGATAGAGTTACACCACTGATAGAGAGAGTGGGTAGAGGTGCATCTTCCAAGATCTCTTGTTGGGTAGATGGATGGTATGTTGTGAGAGATTGTTTGATGAAGTAGTGAGAAAGATGGGTATATGTTTGAGGAAAAGCACATGAGGAATACAGCCATTTCAAACCATAGTGAGATTGAAACAACATGTATAAAACACAATTAGATTTTTCAGAGGGAAATGATATTGAGTTGATGTTCAATTTTACTTCTTGAAGGTCAAGGATGAATTGATTGTGGAAAAGAAAGATTGCTTGGGAAAGCATGATAAGGTCATTCCAAAAGATGTAGAGGGTAGTGAATTTTTGTCAAGGAAAAGGTGCATAAACCTGATAACACAGAGGTATTAGAGGTAGAGAAATTGAAAGAAGAAATAAGGAGAAAAGGTAAGGTGATTCAAGGTGTTTGGTAAGAGAAAATGGATGAGTTCAGGTATGCAACAAAGGTAAAGAAGAAGAGGACAGTTGAAGAACAAGTTAGTAGAGGTATGTTTTGAGGTGTGAAGAAGCAAGTTTGATGCAACTTAGTCCTCAAAGGGACTTGAGGTCTTTTTCAGGCTGGGTGTATGGTGTAGGGCACCATGTAAACTTTATGCCTCCATGAGGAAAACTTGTAATGTTTTATTCTTAATCATGTTGAGATTGTAAAAAGGTCATGTTTGGACCATTTTAAATGCATTTGAGTCATTACTAGGTTTATATGAGGTCTATGAAGTCAAATTGCAAAAAATGTCATTTGTTGCAAAAATGCAAAATTATAAAAATGCAAGAAGTTGGAATATGAACAGTCACCTTTGTAATAGGACTAGTTGGGTGGTAGAAACTGAATGGGAAGTTATGATTAATATTGTAACATCTTTATAAGAGCCTTGTGAAGGTGAGGAAGGGAGTGAACATTGTATTTTGAAAAGGTTTTGTGAATAAAAGTACCTTGTTCTACAGATACAACATTTTCTTGTTTTTGCAAGCTTTGTACAGTCTATACAACATCATTAGACCACAATATTCATTTGGATTTGATAGAATAGTGAGTTAGCTTTTAAATAAACTTGATTTGGGGAGATTTAATTGATATTTAGGTTTGTTTGAGTCATTTTTCAATAAATTGTCACGAAACCCTCATTTTAGGGGTTTGAGAGTCAACTAAGAGCATAAGAAACCATTCCACTGATGGAAGCCTTTATGAATCGGTGGAATGGGTTAGTTGATTGAGTTTTTCAAGTTGGTTGTGTTTCAAATACATAGGAAGTCAGCTTGCATAAGTTTTGTTGCTGCCCTAATTGATTTTCATTGATTTTTGGTTCAAAGTTGATGGCTAAGTGATGGAATTTGTATAAAATACATTGATAAAGGATTGGTGAAGATTTAGATAGCATGTGCAAACATATTTAAAATTGTTTGAGGCATTGTTAATGTGGAAAGAGGCTGGGAGTATTTATTTTCAAGAAACCCTCATGGAACCTAGCCAAAAATGGCTTAATAAGGGTTTTGATGATTTAGTGACTTTTTAGGGGTTTTCATTGTTAAAATTTGTTGTTTCCATTCATTTGTAACCTGTTTAGAGCATTGGGATTATATTTAATGTATTGTGTGAAGAGTTTCATGGTGTTTCTTTGTTAAAGTGGCCTAATTTAGCTTAAGGGTAGTGAGATGGTAATTTTTAAGGGAATTATTTCTAAAACAACCTTATTCTATTTCTTGATATGTTTTAGAGAGCCAAAATGGGTATTTGAAACTACTTTGGGTTTCTTGAGTTCTCATCTGATTTAAAAGTTATGCCTAGTTTTGTCCTTTGGGACTACTATAAGCAATTAAGCCTTTTATGAGTAAGCGATGGATGAATGAAGGAACCAGGGATCTAAGGGTATTTAGTTGGTTTATTCCAGTCAATATCATGATGCACAAGATATGGTAAAAGGTTAAGTGAGATTTTGTTGTCTTGAAACTACTTTTGGGTATATTTGTAGCCTTTGAAGAACCATGTTTCATTAATGAGAGTTTAGTGAATGTTTGGTGATCAATCAATGATCTTTGTTTTGTATCTTTGGAAATATTTTGAAGCCCACCATGCTCTACATTAGTTTGGTATCAGAGCTAGTTGATTTGGTGGGTTATGAAGTGTGTTCTTTGTAGGTGCTTATGGTCCATCTTAAAGCTATAAGAGAGAAGTTGTGAGAAGGTGTGTTGGCTACAAACATGGAAGAGGTATGTGATCACTATCCTCCAACAAAGATTAAGCTGGGGAGAAGGTGCATAGAGAGTTACACTACTGAGAGAGAGAGAGTGGGTAGAGGTGCATCTTTCAAGATCCTTGTTGTGTAGATTGATGGTATGTTGTGAGAGATTGTGTGATGAAGCAGTGGGAGAAATGGGTTTATGTCCAAGGAAAAGCACATGAAGAATGCAATCATTTCAAACCATAGTGATGCTAAAACAACAGGTATAAAACATAATTAGATTTTGGAGGGAAGTGATATTGAGTCGGTGTTCAATTTTACTTCTTGAAGGTCAAGGATGAATTGATTGTGGAAAAGCAAGATTGCTTGGGAAAGCATGATAACGTCATTTCGAAAGATGTTAGAGGGTAGTCAATTTTTGTCAAGGAAAAGGTGTATAAGCCTTATAACATAGAGGTATTAGAGGTAGAGAAAATGAAAGAAGAAATAAGGGGAAAAGATAAGGAGATTCAAGGTGTTTTGTAAGAGTAAATGGATGAGTTCAGGTATGCAACAAAGGTAAAGAAGAAGAGGACAGTTGAAGACTAGGTTAGTAGAGGTATGTTTGTAGGTGTGAAGAAGCACGCTTGATGCAACTTAGTCCTCAAAGGGACTTGAGGCCTTTTTTTATGCCGGGTGTATGGTGTAGAGCACCATGTAAACTTCATGCCTCCATGAGGAAAACTTGTAATGTTTGATTCTTAATCATGTTGAGACTGTAAAAAGGTCATTTGAGTCATTACTAGCTTTCTAGGAGGTCTATGAAGTCAAATTGCAAAAAAATTCATTTGTTGCAAAAACGCAAAATTGTAAAAATGCAAGAAGTTGGAATATGAACAGTCACCTTTGTAATAGGACTAGTTGGGCTATACAAAATGAAGGGGTAGTCATGATAACTATTGTAACATCTTTATAAGAGCCTTGTGAAGGCGAGGAAGGGGGTGAACATTGTATTTTGAAAAGGTTTTGTGAATAAAAGTACCCTATTCTATAGATACAACATTTTCTTGTTGTTTTTGCACACTTTGTACAGTCTGTACAACATCATCAAACCAAAATATTCATTGGATTTGATAGAACACTAAGTTAGCTTTTAAATAAACTTGATTTGGGAAGATTTCATTGAGATTTAGGTTTGTTTGAGTCATTTTTCAGTAGATTGTCCTAAAACCCTCATTTTAGGGGTTTGAGAGTCAAATAAGAGAATAAGCAAACCATTCCATCAATGGAAGCCTTTATGAATTAGTGGAATGAGTAATTTCAATGATTTTTTCAAGTTGGGTGTGTTTGCAGATATAGGGGAAGTCATCTTCTATAAGTTTTGTTGTTGCCCCAATTGATTTTCATTGATTTATGGTTCAAAGTTGATGGCTAAGTGATGAAATTCAAATAAAATAAATTGATAAAGGATTGGAGAAGGTTTATATATCATGTGCAAACATATTTAAATGTGTTTGAGGCATTGTTAATATGGAAAAAGGCTGGGAGTATTGATTTTCAATAAACCCTCATGGAACCTAGCCAAAAATGGCTTAACAAGGGTTTTGATGATTTAGTGACTTTTTAGGGGTTACCATTGCTAAAACTTGTTGTTTCCATTGATTTGTAACCTATTTAGCTCATTGGGATCAAATTTAATGTATTGGGTGAAGAGTGTCATGGTGTTGCTTTGTTAAAGTGGCCTAATTTGGCTTAAAGGCAGCGAGACGGTCATTTTTAAGGACATTCTTTCCAAAACAACCTTATTCTATTTCTTGATATATTTTAGAGAGCGAAAATGGGTATTTGAAACTTCTTTAGGTTTCTTGAGTTCTTATCTGATTTAAAAGTTATGCCCAGTTTTGTCCTCTGGGACTACTACAAGTAATTAATCCTTTTGTGAGTAAGCGATGGATGAATGAAGGAACCAAGGTTCTAAGGGTGTTTAGTTGGTTTATTCAAGTCAATATCATGATGTACAAGGTATGGTAAAAGGTTTAGTGAGAGTTTGATGTCTTGAAATTGCTTTTGGGTATATTTGTAGCCTTTGAAGAACCATGTTTCATTAATGTGAGTTTAGTGAATGTTTGGTGATCAATTAAAGATCTTTTTTTTGTATCTTTGAAAATATTTTGAAGCCCACCATGATCTTCATCAGTTTAGTATCAAAGCTAGTTGATCTGGTGGATTATAAAGTGTGTTGGTTGCAAGTGCTTGTGTTCCATCTTAAAGCTGCAAGAGAGAAGGAGTTGTGAGAAGGTGTGTTGGCTACATACATGGAAGAGGTATGTGATAACTATTCTCCAACAAAAATTAAGCTAGGGAGAAGGTGTAGAGAGAGTTACACCACTGAGAGAGAGAGTGGGTAGAGGCACATCTTCTAGGATCTATTGTTGTGTGGATGGATGGTATGTTGTGACAGATTGTGTGATGAAGCAATGAGAGAGATGGGTATATGTTTAAGGAAAAGAACATGAAGAATGCACCCACTTCAAACCATAGTGATGTTGAAACAACATGTATAAAACATAATTAGATTTTGGAGGGAAATGATATTGAGTTGGTGTTCAATTTTACTTCTTGAAGGTCAAGGATGAATTGATTGTGGAAAAGTAAGATTGCTTGGGAAAGCATGATAAGGTCATTCCAAAAGATGTTAGAGGGAAATAAATTTTTGTCAAGGAAAAGGTGTATAAGCTTGATAACACATAGGTATTAGAGGCAGAGAAACTAAAAGAAGAAATAAGGGGAAAGGGTAAGGTGATTCAAGGTGTTTGGTAAGAGCAAATGGATGAGTTTAGGTATGCAACAGAGGTAAAGAAGAATAGGACAGTTGAAGACCAAGTTAGTAGAGGTATGTTTGGAGGTGTGAAGAAGTGAGTTTGATGCAACTTAGTCCTCAAAGGGACTTGAGGTCTTTTTAGGCTGGGTTTATGGTGTAGGGCACCATGTAAACTTTGTGCCTCCATGAGGAAAACTTGTAATTTTTGATTCTTAATCATGTTGGGATTGTAAAAAGGTCATGTTTGGACCATTTTAAATGCATTTGAGTCATTACTAGCTTTCTAGAAGGTCTATCAAGTCAAATTGCAAAAAATATCATTTTTTGCAAAAATGCAAAAAATATCATTTTTTGCAAAAATGCAAAATTGTAAAAATGCAAGAAGTTGGAATATGAACAATCACCTTTGTAATAAGACTAGTTGGGTTGTAGAAACTAAAGGGGTAGTTATGATAACTATTGTAACATATTTATAAGAGCCTTGTGAAGGCGAAGAAGGGGGTGAACATTATATTTTGAAAAGGTTTTGTGAATAAAAGTACCCTATTCTATAGATATAGCATTTCCTTGTTGTTTTTGTAAGCTTTTTATGGTTTTTATAGCATCATTAGACCAAAATATTTAGTGGATTTGATAGAATAGTTAGTTAGCTATTAAATAAATTTGATTAGGGGAGATTTCATTAAGATTTAGGTTTGTTTGAGTCATTTTTCAGTAGACTGTCCTGAAACCCTCATTTTAGGGCTTTGCGAGTCAAATAAGAGCATAAGCAACCATTCCACCAATGGAAGCCCTTATGAATTAGTGGAATGGGTTAGTTGAGTGAATTTTTCAAGTTGGGTGTGTTTGTAGATACAGGGGAAGTCATCTTTCATAAGTTTTGTTGCTGCCCTAATTGATTTTCGTTGACTTTTGGTTCAAAGTTGACGGCTAAGTGATGAAATTTGTATAAAATACATTGATAAAGGATTGGTGAAGGTTTAGATAGCATTTGCAGACATATTTAAATGTGTTTGAGGCATTGCTAATGTGGAAAGAGGCTGGGAGTATTGATTTTCAATAAACCCACATGGAACCTAGCCAAAAATGGATAATAAGGGTTTTGATGATTTAGTGACTTTTCAGGGGTTCCCATTGTTAAAATTTGTTGTTTCCATTCATTTGTAACCTATTTAGAGAATTGGGATTAGATTTAACGTATTGGGTGAAGAGTTTCATGGTGTTGCTTTGTTAAAGTGGCCTAATTTGGCTCAAGGGCATCGAGAGCCATTGTTAAGGGTATTCTTTCCAAAACAACCTTATTTTGTTTCTTGATATGATTTAGAGAGCCAAAATGGGTATTTGAAACTGCTTTAGTTTTCTTAAGTTGTCATTTGATTTAAAATTTATGATCAGTTTTGTCCTTTGGGACTACTAGAAGGAATTAAGCCTTTTGTGAGTAAGCAATGGATGAATGAAGGAACCAAGCTTCTAAGGGTGTTTAATTGGTTTATTCTAGTCAATATCATGATGTACAAGTTATGGTAAAAGGTTTAGTGAGAGTTTGATGTCTTGAAACCACTTTTGGGTATATTTGTAGCCTTTGAAGAACCATGTTTCATTAATGAGAGTTTAGTGAATGTTTGGTGATTAGTCAAAGATGTTTGTTTTGTATATTTGAAAATATTTTGAAGCCCACCATGCTCTACATCATCA